>OX235276.1:27672030-28872030 GCA_944472155.2 Trichobilharzia szidati | reverse complement strand
TTACAAGGCGAGCTCGTAGACAATTAAATTAGTCATTACAGTCTGAAGGCTTTTTCCATCAAATCAAGTTCTAAAACTATATTAGGTTTATTTGGTCACTTAATAAATACAATGTATTGTCACTAAAGTGTACAACATACTTTTTATTAACCATTCACTGAATTTATTGGTATCGATGTTCAAGGATTCAGTGTACCTTATCATCAGTTTCTTTAGCAAATAAACATTGTCAACTTTATCCTTTTAAATTATCGACTAGGAGTTATAAATAAAACAAAATCAGAAATAAAAATGCATATATATGAAATACATTTGAATTACGTTTGTAAAACCTGATTCCCTTTTAGTTTCCCTATTGTTAACGTAGTCATGACAACAACAATTCATGCATATAGTAGACAAACATTGAGGAGAAGAATAGGAAAACACTAAGGAATAGTCTAATAAGACAGTAAAGAAAACTTTGTAGACTGAGTTGACTAGTAATAATAGGCTTTATTTTCACACCGTCTGACTACTCTAGGTATTTTTATTTTTAGAGAACCCATTTTTGTTCATAATGTCTAGAAGCTCAAAACAATGTTTTTCTTCTCCCAGTGATCTTTATTTTGTGGAATCGAGTTATTTGATCTATTAAGACAAATGAGCAGGCCCAACAAGTACTTAAATGTTGCACTGATATAAGAATTGAATTTAGGCACTGTGGTAGAATATGATTCCATCAGAGAATTATTGTGTAATGGAATACTGTTATGAGTTTAACTATCTCAGGATTGATTTCGTCACGAGCCAACATAAATTAAAAGAATCATTGAGAATCAAGGAGGACCGAACAACCATATGTCTTAATCTTGAATTTCCAAGTAGTGGTATTTTAGGGAATTTTTGTTTGATTAGTTGGAGGATTTCATCATGAGCTGACATCAGTTAGCGAACCATTGGAAAACCTGGGAGTACTGGACAGCTGTTTCGTCCTGTACTTGAAAATCGATCTGATGCTCAATAGCGACTAGCCCCATTTAAGCAGTTAACCTGGAGTTCTAGTGAGAAGCCGTAACCAGTAGGGTGCAGCAGGTTGAAGGTGAGGCAGTAACTCATCGAAGAAGACATTTCGAGGTGGTCGTGCTATGTCATGAAGTTGCAGAAGTTAGAATTCATGGGCTGGTCATTGGATCAGGTCCCAGTGGTTTAATGGTCTACAAGCTCTCTAGTCTTGTAACCAAATGGTCCTGGGTTCGAGCCCTGGCGATGGGTGTGTGCTGATAGAGAGTACCGAACTGGGACGAACCAGCTGCCCAGTTTTCCCCTTTGGTTTTCCAATGGTTCTGTAACTGATGTCAGCTCATGATGAAATCCTTCAATTGATTTTGAACTCTTGATTGACGTGTACCTGCATCGCTAAATCCGATATAGCCCACGGTAATCAAATTAATTTCAATCCAGTGATTGAGTTTTATTATGCTTATCTCGAAACTGAGAGTCCTGAGTGTAATCTTACTTGAGATTGTGGGTTTGCATGACCATTTGTAGTGCCACAAGTTTTAAATGAAGTCAACTTTAGAATCATTGAAATCCCCACTAACATAACAGTGTCATTTGTCTGGTTGTGGCCGCCAATGGGATTCACGATACATAGTTTATTTCTGCAGATGCATCCTACTAATCCTCACAGAGCGTCCGTTTCATTTTAAACGGAATGCATCAAATAAAGGTCAACAGATTCAGTAGAATAAAAATGAATCTGAAAAATACACGTTTAAATAGAAATCTAACAAAGTGCATTGATTACGCTAAAGATGACATGTGAATCTGGAGACCAGTAGATTGTGTATTCTAAGGTTTCAAATGATATTTCACCTTGGAAATACTATCAATCACTATAATTCATTTATATCCAGCCTTGAATTTCTGAGTGTATTGTAACTCCTACAAGTCGTGTAGATGATAACAAACCCTAATGGGAATAGCCCAATCCATACACGATCTAGGAAATAAAAAGTAATCACAATGATGAAAACATTCAATTTACAGAGACATGTAAAACTCTATGTAATTTTCGAATACTACAAAAATAAACTAATATGTAAATTATTCGAAGAATCTAAATGACCGTGATCACGTGTTAGCGAAAAGTACAAAAACTAAGATTGTAGAGAAAAAAAGTAAATGGTTCATTTATACTAGAAATATGAGGAATTCTAAAAGATTAATACGAAGCTTTTGTAATTTGATTCAACTAAAAGGATGCACATTTAACTATTATATTGCAAATATCATTGAGAAATTCAGCCACTTACGCGTGTATAAATACATCAGTCTTAGTTAGGGCTGTTCAAAAAATCACCAGACTGGTTTTTCTAATATTAATCTTGAGAATCATTGATCATAATTTAGGTTCCAAGGGAAGATCGCCGTAGTAGTTTAGGGGTAACGTCTCTAACTGTGAAACCGGATGATACGGAGTCGAAATCTGAGGGGAAATGCGTTCTTTCAAGGTTACAAACACTATTCTAACAAGTAACAGTACTCAGAAATGTAGATTTATGGCTTTCTATTAACTATCTCCTAACCATCTGACAACGATTACAGCACACAATGATGCTTAGTTTCATAACCTGGTGACCACATTTGAAACGCAAACCTGTTCAGTTACAAAGTTTAAAGTAGAATGATCTCCGACTCAGCCAAATTCATATCTAAGTACGGTAGTAAGTAAATAGAAAAAGTGGAAAGGTTGTTTGCCAGGACTGTCGAATACATGCCGATCAGTCTATGCCATTATAGGCTCAGCCCTGTTTAACAGAGTCGCAAGTCGACACCTAGCTGATACAAGATATTAGATTAAAAGTTTTAAGGTTATGAACAGACAAAGCTCTTCACGATTATTTCAAATTGCCGAGGGTGTCCTTATTCAAACGGTGACGCCTGAAATACGTTTCCAAAAAGAGACTGTTACGAACCCATCGTTACCATCTTAAGCGTTTATACCTTCACTTAAACTGTTCGTGGTTTCATTTTCTTTTTATGACGTAACTTGATATTAACATCTACCGTTTAACGTATCACTTAATACCGTATTTAACGTCTTTGTTAACAATTCCCTCTCTCACTTTGTCTGAACAACCCTTAACATGACTACATAATCAGCCCAACTTACGTCTAAATTCACCTTTAAATTCCAGAATATACCTATCTCTAGAATTTAGAAGCGTTTCTGTTTTGAACTAGTTTATTATATAATTTCATCTTGTCTCCGTTTTTCGACATGTTGTTCTGCTCTTCTAAAATGAACTTTCTGTTCAGTTAAAATACATCTAAATTATGCCACACTGATTACTTATGTATTTCATTATTATTGAGATTGTGTGCAGTTTACGGAAACCCTATGAAATAAAATGAATTCATCTCTTCCGTCTAAATCTGTTCTTGTTGGGTTATTCCTAAAAAAACTATGTTAACATTAAGGAACAGATAAAATGATGCGGTCTATTATTGTATTACTTATACTTGTAATACAAGTACAATCTGCTGGTGAAGTCTTACAATTACGAGAACTAAATTCGATGTTGTTAAACACTATTCCTCATATTTAAAACCTGTTATTACTTTATTCTTTTTTTCAGCTACAAAGGTTAGCTTAATTTTTTCTGTTTTATGCCTTTTCCTGCTGATTATTTTTCACTGTACTTTATTGTGAACCATAACAACCTTAAGTACTATACAGCTATATTACCTCCTCCATCTTTCTATTTTGCAATATTAGAATGACACAACTATTTCACACTTATTAATATCTTATCTATTCATACTTTATTGGCATACTTTCTTTGAATCACACTGAAGATGGTTAAGTGTTTTCACATAAAAGTCAATTCACCAATTTTTCCTGTCACTAGTGTGGAGTGTGCTACTGATAAGATTTACCAATAGTATATAAAGAGACGTTCATCGGCATAGAAACATCAAATAGCATGGAGGTACATTTGACGTCAGAGAAAGCAAATGATTCAGCGTTGCGAAGAAACATGGGAGATGCGAAAGAAACACAACATGAAGGACAGAAGTAGCACAACACGGAAGATTTGTGCGAATGGTGATTTGAAGATAAGGTGTACAAAATTTCGCTATAGAAAGATACCAAATTGCAGATAAACACTCCTTTACCAAGTCTTTATTCTTCTACCATCACAGCAGCATATATTTCTATAACATCTAATTAAGCTAACTTAAATCCTTAGGAAAAAATGTATCTCTCGGGGCTTTCACGCAAACTTTTCTGGTAAGTAAAGGCAAAGGTCAACCATAATTGAAGAGAATAAAAGACAAATTCAGCGAAGAAAATTTTCTATATCGACAAAATCATCTTCAGAGGCTGTACAGTCGTATTTATGTTTACCAAAAATGTATAGTAGTCTAGTATTGAGTAATAGGGTGTGACTTATTTCATTTAATTACTCGGAAGTGGCTTTAGAAGTAAAAAAAATAACATAGCTCATGATGAAAATCCTCCATGCAAAAAATAACAGTTGTAAATTACGTGGTACTCAACGGCACAAAGTTAGGAATTTAGAAATTTGATAAGGTTAAAATTGCTATCGAGTGAGAATAAAAGCAGTTGAGTGTCAATTTAACAAATGTGAAGAGGGTGTGAAAATGTATAAAGGGAAGATATGAGAGTGATAATAGTGAATTAATTATTAAAGTAAAAGCAAACTAAAGGTAAAATTGGAAATTAAAAAAATAATAAAAATTTAAATTTTTTACAGAGAACTACTAGTGAAGAGGTTAACACCAAGATGGAATAAGAGACTTGACAAACTTTTTCCGTATACAGAGTTCGGGGTTGTATTGACCAATTGCCAGCGCCTCCGCTATACACAAAAGCTGAAACCTGACGCTCTTTGTTCCATTTAGCCTCACCCAGTAGATGATCTTGAAAGACGACTCTGGTGGAGCTACATGGCTTGAGTTCACCAATTCCTCTAAAATTGAGCTAGTAATTGTCTTGCATCATCCTTTTGCTAACCATCCCGGATAATGTTCAGAGATGCTTTTGAAAAATGTGCGCTTTATGCGGCCAATATAACTAGCTCCACACGACAAGGTGAATTTATAGACACACATTAAGGTGTATAATTGGTGGATGGTGACTAGCAGTGGAATCCAGGATGCAGTTTCTTCGGCACCGTCTGTGTTCTTTCAGGCTTTTGCTTTAACTTCCTGTTTTTCTCGATAAATCTTGGAGGATATCCATTCTCTATCAGGACTTGTCTGAGTCGCCCCGGTTCCCCGTCGATTGTATCACAGGTAGCACAGCGGTTAGGACTCTCGCCGACCATGCACATGGTCCGGGGTTCGATCCCCTGCTGACGCACACCTGATATCTATGGTCGACCTGCAAAATGTGGGCTGCCGATATCATATGCTGAAAATTCCATACTTGTACCAAAAATACTGTGTGGTTTCAAGCTATAATCAAAAATCAACATATCCTTCTAATTCTTTAGGATATGGAGTGGATCAGGCTTCTCTTCTCAAAGGGACCCAACTATGAAAATTAGTGTACTGACCATTCCATGTTGGTTTCCTGTAGATAAATCTTTGAAGAGAACCATCAGATCTCCTTTTTAGAAGAACATCCAGAAAATGGAATTCCGAGTTCATCTATGATTCCGACGTTAATTGGATAGTAGCATGATAGCAGCTGTTGAACTCTTTAGTTATAAATTCGATGTCGGTATTCTCGTCACATATGATGAAAGTATCATCCATGTATCTTTGGTACACATAGAAACTATCGATAGCAGGCCGTAACATACTATTCTCCAAACTTGCCAAGAAACAGCCTACAAATAAGGGACCCAATGGTGACCCCATTGACACTCCATCTCTTTGTCTATAATTCCATAGAATGTTACCTGTTTCAGCTACGAACAAAGTGAGAATGAATCTTCTTAGAGCACCATTTAGCTAATCACGGTTTACAAAATATGATTATTCTAACAATATTTTCAACAAATTAACTACAGTAAAATATTCCAGACCAACTCGTAGTTCTGTTAAACTTCCAAAATATGACTTGGGATTAGATGATTATAATTTACGAAGAAGAAACACTATTACATTACTTAGGTTTCTTGCTTGTAAGAAGATTTAATCTCAAACTTTTATGAAAGTGATATTCTTTAGTGCATCAAAATCTATTTAAATCATTTTGGTGGTCAGACAACTTGCCATTAATACCTTGAGGTTATGACTGAACACGTGTACATTGAGTGGTAATGTACATGATTTACTTGCTTAGTGTCCTAAGAGGTGTGGCAGAAGTGAAGTTATTTCTTCTGATAACCTTTAAGCCAACAAAATTTTTTTCGTACTGGAGGAAGGAGAGTTTGAAAATAGTCAGCCTTAAAAGTTATGAGTCACAACTTACCTTATAGTGGTTTGTATCGTGAGATAAACTTACCTCTGCGTACGAACGAAAGATGGACCAATTATAAAAAACATTGGAAGTGCATGAATCTTACCGTTCCTCTTCAGGTTATCACCTTTCCATAACCAGAGCTAACTTCAAAAATAAGCACATACATTATCTCACCTGGAGATCACTAAACTCAAGTCAACTTTGGACACAGATTATCTACTTAGGTAGTATAATCGCCAATTATATATAATCCTATTCAAACTAAGTGGTTAGATTAAATTATTCGGCAATCTCAACCAAGAAAAATAAATCTTTAACATGTAGTTAGGAAGTGTTTGCACTGACATGCCACAGATCTAGTCTCCAGCAGTCCGGTGGGCATTGAGGCAATGATGAAAATAAGTCAGGTTATTGATGTCGGGCTCTTTTCGCAAGCTGATCTCATGTTTAACATACCACCCTAAGTTAGCATAATTACTTCATTTATTGAAACCTCGACAACTACTATGTTTTCGCAGCCTACAGTAAGCACAAGTACAGACTGTGGTCTTAGATAAAGTAGGGCAGAAAACACTAAACTATCAGTTTTGAACTTTAAGATTTCAAACATTTAGCTCGTTATACGACATAATATGCAATGCTTCAACTTAATCTTTTATAAATGCATATCACTTCTATGAGTATTTAGATTCTCCACTCTGAAATACATCATCAAGACTTGTTACTGTTTCAGAGGGCCTATTAAAACTATGATAGTGGATTATGTTGAGAGCTAAAACAGGAATTATTAATTGATTGGATACTGAAAGATTCATCCTTCAGACTTTCCTTCCGACAGCTTAGTCATAAATAAATTCTGAAAACGATGGTCATCAAACCCATGAAGAAAAACTTTAACTAATATCGATTTACCTGAATTTATTTCCCAAAGATTTTTAATGACTGAAACTGAATGAAATACCACAGACTGAAGGGCTAAAGTGAAGAAACTTATTTTCTGAAACTACAGTTGTTTGAATTTCATCCAAAAATCACAAGATAAAACTAGGAAGATTGCACAAGAGAATAAATTTTCGTGCATTAAGAGCCTTATGATAGACAGATGAAACCAAATGATGCAGAAGTTTTTCTGGACTTTATCATTAAAACCTCCTCAGATAATCTTAGTTCCACAGGCTGTTGTTTGTCTAATCAGAATAATAACTCGAAATGAAGTCTTTAGCAGCTGACGGAAATCGATTAACACCCTTTAGGGTGATCCATTTACTCTGCTATGCAGTGGTCTGATCGATGGAGCAAATAACTAGCTAAGTAACCAGGTCCAAAATTCACTTTCCTCACTAATAAGTTTTTCACTTATTGTACAAATGAGTAGTATGTAAATTCTCGTCCATTATCAACATACTGCCTCTGGGTTAAGTTTTCTAGGTTGAATTGTGCCTTATCTGTTTACCCTTCTAATCGTCAACCTCTAGCTGATATGTATGGAGTAATGGATAAACTTAGAGGCGGTGTGAAATGGGGATGGCTTTTAGAGGACAACCAATTAATTACTTTAGCATGTAACGTAATATGGGTGTGCTGTATCTATAGACTTCATGTAGGTTTAAACTGCTAATAAAGAAATGAAGTTTACTTTTCTTTTAATGTTCTTCACAAATTTTAGAAGTATAAATAGTTTTTTAGCTTTTTAATCGGAATCCGTATGAATTTTACCAAATGCCGTTTGTATTCTTCATCATTCTTTACGTTTCCATTGGAAAAAAAAGCTTCAAGATCTGAAGTCTTAGTAGCAATTATATTACTTTTACGGGATAGATTCTCTAGCCTCACGCCCGATCTCACCTCTCTGGTGGGATTATTAGAGGCTAATAAACTAGACAGTTTAGGAAAGCATTAGTCGGAAACTGAACCCGGCTCACCTGTATGGCTGGAGAGCATTCCGCCACTGAACAACCGATATAAATAATCTGTAAATACTAAAAATATTTTTATGAAATCACTGAAGTTACAAATAGTAATATCTAGAATCATAAATACTAAATGAAATCCATTGCTCAAATACAGTTACAAGAAAAAGGAAAGAAAATGTCATCATATGTGGTGATTATCAAGTCAACTTATGATAGTCTATCCGATTACTAAGCTCTCAGCAATGATGAATCAGTCCTGTCAAGATCACTCTCTAAAATCAGTCGGATGCATCCACCTAATTAGTGCGCGGAGAAATGTACTGAGCACACTTAATTCTGAATAGGTTTCAAGTTAACAAGGTATCAGAACGCATCTTATTCCTTGATCACTGAGAAATGTTTTCATACAACATAATATATGTAAAAGGCTTTTATTTGTTTGATAACAGCCTGACAACTTTTCATCTAATTCGTCTTCACATTATGTCTGTGGAAAACTCTAATAAAAATACCGGTTTGCTTAAACGTTGAAACTGTTTGTTAAAATCCGTACCAAGTTGTTGTGTATACATCAGTTAAGTTGTCCATAGCAGTAATCGCCCTGATACTTCTAGTCACATTTTCGCAGAGTTGAATTTTCTTTGATTTAATAGGTTTCAAGAAGAGAAATGTTAGTGATATTGAGCTGAAATTTTGAAATCATTTGACCTTCAATTCCTTTTTCGGCAGATTTCAATAAAGTTATTTGACACACCCTTAATAGGAGTGAACAAACGATCACGATGACGAAAACTAAGCAAAATAACACACATATATAATTGCTTTTCTGTCCTATTTGCACACTGATGAAATTTGTTTTCATGCAAACCTTTGTTTGTACTTTATTTTTGGTTAAGCCTAAAATACTATATTGCAGTTAAGAAGAGATAAAAAGATGGAAAAAAACTGTCGACTGATAAATTCTGATTATTATATTTATCATTATTACTCCCTCAGGTTCCGAGTTGAACATACGGTTTCAACAGGAAATCTCCATTTAATGCTGTTCTCTGCAATCGTCTTTAGATGGCTACTTAACTGTCCATAGTCTCTCATCTCCTCTTCCCACGATCTCCTCCATGTCAGCTGCTGACCAACGCCAAACTCATCGTTTCCCATTCGGGTTCCAATCTAGGGCCTGGTGTGCGATGTCACTCAGCAATCTCCACAACGGTTATTTAATAAAACCCCAGCAACTCATATTATTGGATACATACATCTTCTTTAACAGCTTATATATATATGTATATGTATACGATAGATAATAGCTTCCTATTTCCTGTAAATACGACAGAATGCCCCCCTAAAAAGTTATTTCTGTTTATCTGAATCACTGTTACTCACTAAACTGTCGCTTCACGCCTTAATTCAAATTAGCGTCTAGCTTTCTTATAAAATTTGACAGATGGAGCTTATAAAACTAGTTCATGTCAACCCTATCTGCTTGCAGTAATCAAGTGAAATCAAATACAGAATTTTCGTTTCTATCTTTGCCACTTTCATTTATCTCAATGATCTCTCGCAGGCATCCAAAAGTCTCTTAATTTGTCCACCAAGGTGAAAATACTTTGATGTACTTGTTTTACACTTTTTAACACTCGTTTTCGTTGAGAAATTGCTTTCTTATCGTTTTCATGACCATCTGTTCCCAAATCAGGCTGCATAATCCATGTTTCCTTCTAATGAATAAATCGCAGTTTTTAAAAGTGGTATAAATTCATTGCTGATTGCTAAGATTTAGCATTTATAACTGATGACATCGAATTCATGAAGTGAAAGGATCCATATTATAAATCGATGGCCTTCACACCATAACGTGTAGTGACAGGAATTTGAAAAAAGTTTACCAAATTCTGACCAGAAGACTAAATGGCAAGGCAGTCATCAAGAGGTTCCACCGTTGTGGTTTCCATCTTTCATGGGTGAGGATTTCTCACTTACGAATAAATAAATGTATAATTCCCTTTTGGCTTCAATGGCTCTATAATCTACTCCATTCTTTAACAGAAATCAAGGTAAAGCTCAAAAATCTCATAGTTTGTCTGATATCGCTTTTTAATGCATAAACAATTAAAAGGAGTTATCAATGTATATGTAAGGGAATAAATAAGCGCCATCTAATAATGCGACGAAAATTCAGGGCGAATTTTAGAAATAGCAGCTACTTGCAGGCAAATCGACTTAGTATCCCGCTTAATTAGGTTCGAACATCTGACATGACGAACACGTTTTCTGGGATGCAATTTTAAGCAAGAATATATACTACTGATAAAATATAAAGTAGCTAATAATTTGTGGGAAAACTTTTAAACTCGAGTAATAAAAAATTCTACCCTATTTATTCTTTGGTAAGTGTTTATAAACAGTGCACCCTAAATAGTGACAGTGTGACAAATTAACTGCTGCTAGTTTTAGTGAAGGTAAGACATTCTTCCATGAAGATTTTTGGAAAAAATTGGAAAAATTTCGTGACTCTGAATCTACCATGGTAGTACTTTTTACTCATAATTCTACTTCTTATTATTAGTATTTTATCATTATTATTATTATTCTCACTATTATTATTCTTGGTTCATTTAAAACTATCCTTTATCAGTGGGATTATCTTAACTCACTTCAACACTATTATTATTATTGTTATTATAACTATTACTATTGACATCACTCTGGTTGCAATTCTTGTTATATTCTCTAATGTTTAATTGTTTATCTAAGTGATGTAATTGAAGCGTAATGCAGTTTATCTTAATTTTGATCTCTCATACTCTCTCTCCCCTTATCTATTTGAACATGACTTGGAAAAACATTCGCACGTGTCTTTCTGCATGACTAATTCAATGTATTTTGTTTACTTATCAGTCCTATATCTCCCAATGTAATTTCAAAAGTATATATATCCGTGTATGTGGAGTATTCAGCTGACGAGTTCTACCGAAATTTGATGAATTCATTAAATCCTGCTTTATTAAACTTTATTGCTTGTTTTAAATGAAAACTTTTGCAAACAACTCTCAAACCCCCAGCTAAGTAATAGTGTTCATTGTTGGCTGTCTCCTAGACAGTGTGAAATTCTGGCGAACCGTCGTCATTAGTGAAACAAACTGAGTGAATGGAAGTTTATTCGCGGGTAAAATTGGATGAACATGATCACAATATATAGTGTGTTGGCAAGAACTCAAATAATATGAACCATGGGACTGGATACATCAAGTCGTGATCGTTCATGATCACTGTCCTCGGTCTCAGCTATCTAATCGTCTCTTTGGAAAATATAATTATTATGCAGTTATGCTTATCCCCCGATTTCGCTCTTCAGTGTATTCAAACCCCAGACCAGAATTCATTCTGGTATCTTTCCCACTTTTAAAGAATAATCCTAGATATCCAGCTTGGTAAATGACGGGGTCGAAAAGAAAGATTTCTGTGCTATAGCCGTCCTTTCGTATACATATTTTTTTTGTTTCAGATGCAGTAATATAATATCTATAGCTTGTTATCACACCGAAAGTGAGAGTATGATGTGTAGGCATAATGTGTGAAATTCCCCAAAAGGATGAGGCGAAATTTGTCCAGAACCTCATCAATGGTAGTCTTTGATATTCCCGTTACAAAAAAGGAATTTCGCAAGAAAATAATTCACGCGAACTACATTTTTGTATAAATCGATAACAGTGAAATATGATAGATTAAAATTCGTGTAAAAGCACTTTTCAAACAGGTGGAAACATTTCGACAAAGCAGAACCGAAAATTCTAAGAAGCTCCTGTTCAAAATCATCTAAATCAGCAGTTATCTGAAAAATGAAATAGCCTTACACCTATCAAAGATACGTGAAAGATAACTATCAATGTTGGTGAATATTGAGTGATTATTTATGCCGACTGATCTCTATTTGGCGCGGAACAACAGCGACGACCGTCACTCAGTCGTGTGCTTGTTGGCAGAGGACTCGAGAAATACGATCAGAAGTGTTATTGTACATTTTAATAACGTTTACTCACAGACTTTGCACACAGTAACTTGTAATCCGGTTTCGTAATTGATGGACGAATAAGCAGCCATACTGCACTTCCGTTTTCTGATATTCCGCGTTGGTTACTGTGCATAGTATTCTGAGCGTTAGATGCAGTCTACTGAAACTAGCGATGGGTTCATTATCTTTACAATCTGAACATTTGACAACAACAGTCCGAATGCTGTACTCCCCTGGAAGTATGTTTTCAGATAATTTCATATGATCACAACAAAGCATCTGACGTAAACTTAAATACACAATTTCTGCTGCAGAAACTCCAAAGATCATCTAAAAAAGTCAAATGTATCATATTACAACAAAGTCACGTAGGATAGTTGGATGTATCCTTAATAAGTACCACCTTGTTGTCGAAGGTTCATGCAATTTTTTCCCTTGATGAAATTGAAGACAGCGAGAATAAACTGAAGAACACCTTATCATTTTGTTCTCTTGGTCCTTGTCAACTGTATACAATCTTAAAAACAGCTTCAAATTCAATATACAAAACATTCACATAATTTAATTAATTAGTTCGAAGATGTCAATCATTAATACAAGGTAGGTGAATACATGAAGACTTGAAGGAAGACAACTACAGGTTTCAGTAAGCTCGTTGGTATACACAGAAAAGTTACGAGAACATTTTAGTCAGGAACGGAAGTTGAACATTATTCAGAGGTTGTAGAAAAACGGTGGCAAACGTGACGTAAGAGTTACAAATTTTGACAATTCAAAGTGACTAAATAATAATAATAATTTGCTTTATTCCAGAAACAGTACTAGTGGTACAGTGTGGAATTTTCAGCACATATCTACAATATTTGCATCTAATTTTACCGACGTTTAAAATAAGTATTAAACAAACAAAAAAAAGTAAATCTGAAGACACCAACAGCAAAAAAAAACCAAAAAAACAGGATAAACACAAAATAATTATGAATGCGAAAAAGTACCAAAGTCTACCAAGGTCTAATGCAGTGTTTGTGGTGGTAGTGTGAGTAATCCTGAATAATACAAAATTTTTTGAGGTGGTGACTATGGCATTCACAAACAATGATTGTCAGTTTAATATTGCCGAAAAGTATAGAAAATAAGAAAAACAACCACAAAACTAATAATTACATGATGGTTAATGACACGACAATTTTGTAATACTCATAGTGCTAATATAGTCGGAACCAGTGGATACACAATAGAAGGAATATAGTAAAGTACAAAAAAGGAAGCCAATGTTAATATTTCAGGTAGCTAAGTAAGTTTGAAGAAGGAGTTCACTAAAGAATACGAAATAAGAGAGAAATAAAAGAGTATGAAATTATGTTGTTAATAACAAAGCAAGTCACAGGTTTCACGCTTAACATTGTCTCTGTCGCTTAGAACACGGGCCAAGTATGGTATCGTTGAGTTCCTGTACTTGGTTGTACGAGCATAGATTCTTTTATACTGATTTCTGGTTTTACTTGATGAGATACAAGGAGAGAGTTGGGAATAGAGGGGGTGTTGGGGGTCTGAGAGTATGGTTTTAGACCATTTTTCACATGTATTCAGATGCCTATCAACTAAAGTAGTCACGAGCTGACTGAGATTAACACCACTAGTCCTACTAACTACTGTCAACATCCTTCTCAGGATGGAATAGTCCTTTTTCAGTAGACCAGGAAAGACTAACGGGGAGCAGTAAAGTAGAATAGGTAGGATACAAGAGTTGACAAATTGTGAAAGTAGAGGTTGGGTGATTCCGGATTGTCTAAGTTTCTTAATGTAGTAGGTAAGACAGAACACTTTCCTAGAAATCATTAGGATATGAGATGTCCAAGTAAGGTCAGAAGATAGAACTAGACCGAGGTATTTTGCATTAGACTTAGTTTCAATTTTAGTCCCCTCAATGCAACAGTCTTCATGAGAACTTACTAGTGTTTGTAGATCTCGTTTATGCCTAAGGGAGAAGTAGACAGTCTGGCATTTTGAGGGATTCAGCATGAGACCATTTAGTTTGGACCACTCACTGATGTCCGACAGGAAGCTATTTAATTTGAGACAGTCTGACTGAGACTTAATGGGAAACGATACAGACAGGTCATCTGCATATTTGACGAAGTTGACTTCATCTGAGAGAGGTAAATCATGTAAGAAGAAGGAAAAGAGAAACGGAGAAAGAACAGCACCCTGAGGAACTCCAGCTTCAGTAAGCAATGGAGAGGAAGATGCACCATTATATACCGTGTACTGCATCCTATTAGAGAAGTAAGAGTGCAGCCAGTTGATAACCCAGGGCTCAGTTTGTGCTAGGCTAAGCTTGTTTAACAATAGGCCTCTAGGTACAGAGTCGAAAGCAGATGTATAGTCAAGGAACGTACAACGGACAAACTTGGCCCCTTTGTCTAAGGAGGATACAATGTTGTGATGAAACACAGCAGCAGCGTCCAAAGTACTTTTACCCTGTTTGTAAGCAAACTGCTTTGGATCGTTTGAGAAGCTCAGGGAGGGAACAAGTTTTAGTAACAATAGTTTCTCCATTAGTTTCAATGGAGAAACTATTGTTACTAAAATAAATAATTATTGTAAGTTGAGTTGAGTTCTAACACTGATATCAAGAGTATGAATGAAGATAAAAATAAATTAAGGGGTATGATGTAGCCAAAATTAACTTAACTTTCTTATACCAGTATACACAAGTGCACTTTCTACCACATGAACCTAGAAATACCAAACTATAAAGCATTTCAGTAGCATGGTCTAAACCAAATGACGATGATAGTCAGTCAAGAAGCAAGAAATTCCTTGAATCATTCAAAGTGTTCATTTGTCGTTCCAGTGAAGACAATTTATCCTAACTTCAGATGTTAGTCAACCAATCCAGTGGGGACACTGTGCAGTCAGAAGAAATTGTGAGTTGGCGAAAAAGAAACAGCCAACTTTGAAGTCGAAATTATTTATCAACTTCGAATAAAAGGTGTCGGTCCATTAGATCAAAGCAACCATAGTACAATTCACTCAAGTGAAGCAAACCAATAGGTAATTAAATCATACCGTCTCTTAAAATTCCGGAATCAGATTTACAACTAGTTGAAATAAGCATATACTCACGTAGATGCAGGATCACTAGTCAAGTCAGAATCTGGTTAAACCACATTCATGAATAGTTAAGTTACTTTTCTTCTTTGTGGAACCTGTATATAGTAATGACTATCCTGTTTTACAGTGAGAATGATTGGAAACTGGCTGCTCACACAGATAAGTATTTTTAAAACATCTGTTGACTATGATAAATAAGAGTTTCGAATTTCTTTTCTATTTAAGTAGAATCTGAGTGTATATGATGCATTTCTGTTGCGTTTGCAACCGCAGATCAGCTCTGAATATCAGTATTACCTAAGTTAGGTAAGACAATAGGGTACTGAGGGAAAACAATTTTTGTTTATGTAATACTTCAGCATTTCAATGTAGTTTTATTATTGATGTCTTATTTCACTTTATTGCTTTCCAAAGGACTGAATGAATTTCATTTCTCTAATGAAACAAACAATAGTTTGAGCTCATCTTTGGATAGGCATAAAGGTTGATCAGTGGGTTGTACGCAGTTGGTCGTTTGAGAATTATACAGTCCAAAGTTAAAATCTTATAAAATTTGAAATACTAAAATCACAATGTGAGGTCTGTCTGAAACTGTGTTGCATCTTCCGCTGCATCAAAATACACCTAGGGCTAAAATAGATGGATCAAATTGAATTAAGTAAATATTAACTGATTAAACTTCGACTTCCCCCCCCCTCCACTCAGAATGCCTTAGGTGTTTTAATTTTTGTTTTGGTGGTTACCCAGGCGCCTAGGCTTGGACTCCATTGTTGCACCTCATTTGAGCTGGTGACACACTCACACGCATACATCTTCAGAGTTCGTAGTTCAGCCATACTAACTAGATAAGCTCCTAATATCTTTCCCTCAAACAGTCTTAATATTTTATTCTATTTAAATATATTGCTCATCAGAGAACATTCCCGAATAGTTGAGTCTTTTCAGTTTATGTTTTCTGATAAGTGCTTGAAGGTCAGGTAGAGTACTGATTAAGTAAGCAGTTGAGAACAATGAGTTCAGTGCAACATATCAACAACGCAACTAGTCTCTTACAAAACTACTAATGGCATGACAGAAGAAAATGAAATTACAAGATGGTATATACTGTTGATTGATATGAGTAATCGGAAACTGTTCATGTTAACGGTTACTGTTTGGTTTTTTTTAATACTAGATACTGTATAGGTCAATCCACAAATTTTAGTGAGAACATTTTGTGAATTCTTACCAAATAATAATTGACAAATAACATTGATATTTGTTCAGAGGCGTTAACTCATTCCAATGCTCCCAGGAGCATATAACTCAACTACAGGCTTATATCATTAATCATGCAACCGTAGACAACTTATTAAAGGTGTCCCGTCAAAAAAGTGATCTCCAAGTCCAGAAGACTATGTATGGTCTAGGTATATGGGTACTATACAGGTGTAAGCATAGCTTCGTTTAATTAATCTATGGATTTACATAAAATAGCACTCAGTGCTTCTCAATGGGTCAGAAACTTGGCATGTCACCGAAAGCAGTTACTACAAGCCTCTGCAAACTTTTATCAACCGCTACCTTCTCTGGCTCCATATTGAAGATCAAATGACTGGCCAGAAGGAATCAGCAAAAAGAAACTATAGGGATAAACCAACCAAGCACTTATCGCTCAACAAAGATGCAGAAGAAAACGAAGATGGATTAAGTACAGGCTGAGGAGAATGTCGAATTAAATCGTGCGCCAGGACAGCGCTCGACTGGGAAGCGACGGGATGGGCTGTGATCCAGGTGTGACATGGAGGAGATAGTGTTAGGAGGAGATTGCAGACTGTGAGCAATCGTGGGCTCACCTAAAGATGACTGCAGGAAATATAACAAAGTGGAGATGTGCTGTTGAAACCTTATTTTCCACTCAGAGCCCAAAGGAAGAATAATAAATAATAATAATTTGCATAAAATAAACGTCGATGGTGCCCATTCATACTTACTTCTGACTTGTTTCTTCAGGTAAATTTCTTGAGTGAATGTTTTTAGAATGTGAACAATCCGAACTTCATGGGACCTAACATCTCTGCAGACAGTGACACATTTTCGAACTAATCACGTATCTGTAACACTATCGTGTCGTGGGAAATATTTCTTTGAAAGGATTTCATTACTCATACGAATTACACTGGACTTCAACTAAATACTTTCTTCTTCTCTTTGTCGACAAAAATCAAATAAACAATCTAAACACAGAAATTTGACGGATTCATAACAAATACTGAAGATTTAGTGGAATATTATTTATTCACAAAGTGAACCGAAATCAGAGATGGGGTGACAGAGAGATAAGACAAGATAAATAGAAGCAAAGAAGGAAATTATCGCTGTTGTACTAAATATAAACCATTAGCTGTATGTATGTGTAATGAATTCATTTCTGTTTGAAGAATAAAACAAACATAAAATCAGGGGATTTCTTCTTTCTTTTTCTCTTTTGTTCCTCAGAAAATCAAATTAACATTTTATGCTGATTTCTTCTTTGCATAAACGAGAAAGATTACGAAGAAAACAGAAAAAGGATTAAACTTGCCTGAAGAGATAGATAATTACATCAAAATCACAGATATGTATGAATGCTAATCAATTTATTTTCGCAAGCATTTCTCTCTTCTTTTATTTCCCATACTCAATCAGTCCTGTTCAATCAATATTGAACACCTGTTCACCCGCCATGTTCAGATTGCTCGGTAAACAGCAGAATGACTAAACACATATCTTATAGTCTTATTGATTGGTGAAGGATATGGGTTGAAAAACAATTTGTTATTTTCTAGGAGCAGACTATTCATAAGGAGGACTGACTATTGTTATTGCTTTTAGGTAAAAGTCAAGATATAATTAAACTGAATAGCAACTTAGGCCACTAAATCATTGATTATGGATTTCCCTTTTTGTTATTCATGAACTAAACCCGTATAATAAGCATACACCTCTGAAAAATATGTAATACATGTATGTAATTCAATGTTATACTAAATATTTATTTAACATTTTCGTGATATTTAAACCTGAAATGATTCATTCCCCCCGCCCATCAATAAAGTCATTTTTTCAAGGACACTTTTTAGTTCAAATACGACAAACTGGACCTTGTACATTCACTGATGATTATCAACTCCAATTTTTTCTCACAATTGGGGATGGTAACAGAAGAGACGAACCATCCTAAGTACAACTTCTAATATTAATCGGTGCATAAGAGAAGTTGAGTATGGGTTTTGGAGTTACGTAATGATAAAAAAATTTAGTAAGTGAGTTGTAATCAAGATGCACATGGAAACGAGGGAAAATGTGATTTTATTTAGGAGTTTGAAAGAACATAACAATCAGAGACAGCTAAAAAACGGGGTCATTAAGATGACAGTAAAAGTAGTTGTATCTCCATTATCTCTATCTGCATGGCCAGATCTCCGGTAATGCAAGGGAGATGAAAGCATATTGTCTTCAGCGAGTTGCTATTTACTTTGTGTATCACTCTGAAGGAGTAGTTTGTTGAGATGTGAAGGCCAGTATCAACAAGGTGTTCAATTAATGCACTCCTTTTGAAGCCTTCTGCTACCTTTCTGTGATCATGCAGAGTAGTTTTCTTGAACTCCTTTATAACTTGATACGCATCAAACGACCAATATACATGCCCCCACAGGAACATAGACGAAGTAATATGTGTACAAAGAAGTGGCCATATGAGAAATCTTGTATTTCCTGCTACTTCAGACCCGTGAACGACTGAAAGACACTGCTCGTAGCGTTGCTGAGAAAAACGTTCTCCTCAGATATACTGGGATTCTTCTCTTAAGGCTATCTCAAGTAAAGTTTCTCTTGAAATTAAGGGACACAAATTTTCCTTCTAACACGAATTACATCTCATGTTTCTGAATTTTCGGCTCCGTGTTCTTGTCAATAAATCTTAATGGATATTATCAGTGACAAAACTAGGCCAAAGAAGCTAATTGCTACAAAAATGGAAAGCACCTGCGAATCGAAAGAATATGTTTCAGAAAAAATACGAAATATGGTCTTTTGATACAGTATTCTAGAATATCTTCAACAAAATACTTTAGACAACAATCTAGGTGAAATTAAAAACAGAGAAGTTAGGGATTTCGCTTCTTCTGATGATTTTGCTTGTTCATACGACAACTTAAGTCTCTTATGAGATAATTGCAATTACAGTGCGGTTTTTGCTGTTTCATGCCTTCAAATCCATCAATTATCACACTGCATAACCTTATTGGAAGCCTTTTGTATTAAACCTAAGTGATTCGTATACTACTAATTGGTTGATTTGAGTAGTTGGAAACCACTGAGGTAAAATAGAAATGTTGTGTGGTTTCAACTCATTAAGCTGTCTGAGGCTAGTCCAGCCGGGTACATCAATGCTTCGCTCAGCCTGAAATGAACGAAATGGCTGCCTGGTGTTCAGATCACTTGATCTGGCTGGTAAGAGCTACTACTTAATGTGAGGGGTTTCCAACTAACCATGCCAACCAGTCAGTATACAGTGTCACGCTTGCTTTCTTGATTGACTTTGAGACGTGAATATTTTTTTGGCTTCTTAAAGAGTTTTTGATGGTTCCCCCCCCCCTTGTACTGTGTAATTTGCAAAAAACAGATATGATTGGATAAATGACCCTTGTCACTTATACATTCATAAGTATTCCTACCACCACAAGGATAAATTCAAGATAGTCTCATTTCGAAGCGACACTTAATTCAAAGCTACTGTTCAATTATTCGACCATGAGAAACCTGTTCCAACTGTTTCAAATCGAATTTTGAATCTATAACTGCTGAACAGTGTTAATAATAATTGAAACTACTCAGGGTTAGTCAGTAGTATATACAATTCACATTGTTGAATAGCTAATTTTTGTTACATTCTTTATATGGATTTTGTACCCTTTTTAATCTCCAATACATTGTTTTGATTGTCTACTTCAAGGTTCAAAGATCAGAACTACTAAGTAATTGGTTACAGTGAACAAAAATGAGTTATTTATGCTTTCTTAACTTAATGAACCAGTGATACAGTCTCAGTAAATTTACTTGTTCCAGTAGATTTTTTGCAACCATGTTGTTCCAATAAATAACAGAACTGATTATTTTAAGTCATCATCAATTTTTGAGGGTGTCATCTTGTCAGACACAGTCGTTTTTCCGTTACTTACCTGTACTTCATAACTTTCATTGTCAACATGAATTTTGACAGGAATCTATATTTAGAACAATTAGTCCCTTTTATAAATTTGAACAGTGTTATTAGAAGACGGAAATTATCTGAATCTATATGAATAAATAGGAACATGGAAAATTAAACACAAGACACGTGTTTTTCTCCTCAGTGGTGCATGCGACAGCTTAGAGAAGTCTTGGAATCAGGATGATTGCGCTTCTTAACCAGCAAATTTTCCATTCAATTACTAAACTATTGAGGATTCAAAGGCTCATAGTTTTCAAATTCCGTCAATTTATTTAACGGTACAAAAGATATGGAATGTGTCCATTAGAACTTGTTACTAATAAGCAGTGGACTGAGATTAATTTGGGATAATGATAGCTACTCATCGATGTGATAGATTGCAATTTATCTACGACGTAAATCAGTAGAATGTAGAAATCATAAATCATGAAATTTGAATAGCGCAGTGACTGAATGAAAATGTGCTGGATGAGAAAAACTAATTATTCTGTCTTCCTTTCCTTTTGAAATTGTACCTAGGTATTTCAAAAAAGTTAGAAAATTAATTTGAGCCTCTTAGTAGCCTATAGTTCCCTAACTTATACAATATAGGGATGTTTGCACTATAAGGTAACTTATGTTTGGTCCTCGGTTTTTAATTATCATTCCCAAACATAAATAAAAAGAGAATCCATTACTGATAATCTAGCAGTCATTCTGTGTCTATGATCTGGCTTGACTATAAGTAACATAAGATGATGTCTAAGTTCTCAGGCTGTTATCGTAATCAGCATGACTAGTAGTCATTAATCCAGAAAACATACTTTCTGACAAACAGAAGTAAACTATCCTGCCTCAACTTCACTCATAATATTTATGCATACAAATCAGCGAATTCAACAGTAATACTTGCCACAAACAATCGAGTTGAACTTTCAAATTTGAGATGATTCAATTGATTGTACCAGAAACTGACATCACTTGCAAAACCGTTTGGGAATGAGGAGAACTTTATAGCTGTTTTATCCTAATTTTGGTCCAATCAACAATCTACTTTCACGACTAGCTGAAGGACAAATTCAAGACTACCTATTTATGAGGCCACCATACAACTGATTTGGGATATAGTAGCCAGTAGTTTTTAACTTTTCCCTGTAGAATACAATAGGTTGAGTGTAGTGAGGCTAGACTGCGAAAATTACGACGAAGAAGTTCGAAAATAATGAACCATTTGTTGTTTTTTTTTACTAACCGGTTGAATTAATAGGAGTATGTTCGTTGAGAAACCAAAACTATCCTTGATTCGGTGAACACATTTAAAGAGTTGCAGGTATAAAGGAACAACGGCTCTTTGCTCCTTGGCTTTGAATGATTATCAAGCTGGTTTCAGTTTGAAATAAATAAATTATCAATGTCCACTTTTCATGTATTGATTTAAATAAAACGGTACACACTTTAACTCACATTTATCTAAAATGGCGATTGTATCAAAAATTGGACTAGACGAGAGAAAAACCACCACCACCACAATAACAACAAATTATTCGTAAACTGATACTTTCTGGTTGTTTGATGAATTCTGTAGGACTTCAGCTAATCGGCTGACATAGATGTGGATACATGTACACATAAACATACACTAAATGATGAACACGGTTTTTAAAAAAGCTTGTTTCATATTCAACCAGCCAAAACGCTCGTAACTGATAATATTATTTTCGATGTATGTTTACATAAGTCATAAAAATAAACAATAATTTAAACAACAATTTGTGTCATAAAATTAATTTTATTCTCTCTCTCACCCTCCTTCTGGTTTTGTATCTCATTGCATAAACTGTCATATATATGCAGAATGCTTAACAGTCATTTCACCCAGTGCTTACGAAGCAGATTTGGCGTGTATATATATATATATATATATATATATATATATATATATATAGTAGTTAGTTACTCAGCTATAAGCTGCCGAAGAAGATACTATGTAGTCTTTTCCTCTCTTATAACTTAATGAAAGCATACATGGCATCATATCATGCTAGTTATACTTTTTGTTACAAAAGCTTCCAGCTTCCAGCTGTTGGTTTCGTAGGAGTGAATTATCTTGTAGATATCCTGTAGATAGGACAGACCTCAGGATTTAGTCTTCACTGTCAGCCATTAGCAAATGGCCAGAGATTAAGCGGGTGATATGTCCAGTTTTTTAAATTGGTGTTCCTACTGAATAAAAGTAATGACATGACTTTTAAGCGCACAATATTGATTTTTACCTTTGTATTTGTAATCTTTACTGTATCGCGTAATTTGCCTGATGACTGATTTCAATTATCTGGTTTGCGCTGACAAGAAACAGATAATATAAAGTGATCTCATGTTACGTGGTTTTAGTGATTGTTCTTCCCTGATGTAACTTCGTCGTTAACGCTGAACTGTCCCAATTAACGTTACCGAAAAAATTCAGCCTACATTCACCACTATGCTTCAGTGATTTATTGAACTAACTGGCGAAATAAAACTTATTTACTTTGTTCAGTATTTTATTATTAAGCAATGGTTAGATATAAAAGAGGTCAGCACTTATGACGTTACTAAAAATAAAAGATTTCAAAGGATAAAATAGATAGTGGTAAATATACACATGTAGCTGATACATTCAAATTTATTCAAATGCTCAATGCTTACAAAATAATTTAAACAAACTGTCGCTACTGAATTCATGAACAATGCAGATAATAATGTGGTAGAAAGGAGAAGAAAAATAGTAATAACTGGTATTAATCATAACAAAACACACGGTTGTGAAACATTCATATTCATAAAATGCATTTATGACTTCAAGAGGTAAATATCTCTGCTTTAGATTAATATGACTTTTGATTGACTTCTACTGCCTGGTGTACACCGAAACGGAATTTACATCTCCCATATATTTCCATATGTAATACCCGCTGACCAGATTTCATTGGCTCTGTCCATACATGTGGACCTTTGTCAGGTCCATTCTCACGTGTTCTATCTGATCTCAATACATCGTTTATAATAGTGCCTAAATCACCTTCAAGATATTTGACTAGTGAATTATCTCGAACCGGATCTAAGAATAATACACGAAGACGTCCATACATTGAAGATTTTAGACGAAAACAGCAATTCATTTCTTCTTCACTAATTTTTACCTATCATAAGTGGGAAAGAAAAGTTGTCTGAATAATTTGCTAGAAAATCCACGTAAAAATTAAATTCACACTTTGTTTAGAAACAAACAGATACAACGTTTAGATTTCAATTTCCTTTAGGAGAAACGAAATGTAATTAGTACCACCAGCTGAAGAGTAGAAGACACATGCTCAGAGGATGAGACTGAGAAGGGACTAGTAATATTATACAATATACCACTTCAAAACCACTATCTGATTATAAAGAAGAGTCAAAATAAAATAAATCCCAACCTATGAATAAAATTTAAAGTCAGTGTACTTAGATAGATGCCAGTTTACAGCATTGAGATGCCTCCCAACCATGTGTGTAGTCCGGGTTCGATTTCTGGCTAATTCACTCTTAAACCTTGCTTAGCTGGGGAGTAAGCCATGTGAAAACAGGGGGAGGTGTTTGCGCGTGAGGCCAGCAAATCCACCCTGCAAAAAATTACACTACTGCTATAGAAACTTCAAAGCTCCAA
This sequence comes from Trichobilharzia szidati, assembly GCA_944472155.2. NCBI lineage: Eukaryota > Metazoa > Platyhelminthes > Trematoda > Strigeidida > Schistosomatidae > Trichobilharzia > Trichobilharzia szidati. Next base: position 28,847,670 of record OX235276.1, on the reverse strand, counting down.
GCTTGAAGCTTTATTTTCCCTTCAGAAGGCAGAGGAATAAAAAATAGACTAAATCGGAAGTTGTAAACACAAATTGTTTTCCAAATGCTAAATTCTAAAGTAAAAGTTTAAAGATGAATGCCTGTTATACCTATTGGGATTCATTTACATCCAGTTGATGAATCTCAGATCGAACAACGCACGTGTCCTGGATTCTATCACTAACCTACTGTCAACTAAATAATACCCATTATACTCATTTTTCTGGCCTGTCCTACAGAGACAGTTAACTCTGGTAATACTTCGGGAAATTTAGGTGTTATTAAACAGAAGTGTAATGGATATAGTATAAGAATGAACCTAGCACTCACACGTTTCGAAGTAAGTCCACAACGATTCACTCATTAAATACAATGGTCATTAGTTCTCATCTTATTCTAACTCTCAACATAGAGTCAAAATAGTTTAATATGCTACCAGTGGCTAACTGTCTGTGTAGGAAACTTGATGAACTCTTTTTCGTTACAATTTATATTCTAGATTGAATGACTTTATTCAGTCATGTAAATAAAATTCAACAATAAGTAGGTAATCTACAGATAAGTTTTGCATATTTATTCTCGGAAATATTTCTCAAATGATAGTAACTTCCAATCAAATAAACTTTTATAGAAAAAATGAATGTTTTTTATGAAACATTCGTCATCTCAAAAGTGAATTTCTAGAAATACTTCATTCAAATAAATAGTTGTTACACTAACATAACTTTATACGTAATCGTGATTCACTTAACAAAACAATAAGGTCAAATAATGAAATATATTCAGTGGTGGATGTCTGAGTGTTTTGGAGAATAGGTCTACTTTTTATTAGATTTATGTTTTGTTTATTTAACACTGCGCATGGAGGGCTTTCATTATTTTGTTTACTATATTATCTATAATAAGTGGTGATGACACTAACAAATACTTCAGTTTAACACTTTTGATGTACAGTAACATTTGAAAACTATGTAGACCTACAGTACCTACAGACTTTGACAGTATGATCTTTCACTGTCAAATCATAATGAAGCATACTGAACCATCTGATCTCAAACTTAATCTGCAATTCTGAATCTATACTTACTAGTAATTATTGTTTTAAAAATTTAATGGCTGTATATTTTTTATTCTACATTCATTTGATTCTACAAAGATAAAAATTCTGACTAACGAACACAAGAAGGTTCGAATTTTAGTCACTAGGATAAATACCATTTATTCAACACTTCTGTGAGTGGCTTCATTTATTTTAGTGAAGTTCTGAGAGGTAAACAAGTCTACTGAGAGAATTTGCCATCTCATCTGAAGACGGTTCACACAGTATTTGCATGTAATGCTTCTTAATACTTTCAAAGGAATTTACACCCCATTAAAGGCGACAGAAATGATCCTTAATTCGAAAGCATATTGTTTAGGTGTTAATATTCTGTTCAACTGCTAAAAAATGTCCACGTATGCTTGAATACATAAATTTCGTGTGATATTTCTCACATTCCGGCAAATTGTCTACAGTAGTGTGATTTAGTTTGTCATACTCAGTAAGAGGAACTTGTGGCTTATCTGTAGAAGCAGACAATTCCTTAGAGGTGATAAATCAATCTCACTCAAGCTCTTAGAACTAAACACATCTCATGTCGATCAAGTACCAAATCTAACCACAATGAGAAGTGATAAAGTATTGATTTTTACAGTGGTGTACGACTCAGTATTCAGGTCACTGATGTAATCTCTTTATTAGGAAATTTTATGAACCCATCATCGAGTAATTCATGTTTAAATCTCTGAAACAATAAAAGATTCTTCAAATTTATACCTGCAGCTTGCTTATGTGTGTCAACAAAAAAAGAAACGCTTCGGTGAGAAGAAGAGTTTTCTGTCGAAAAGTTCTCAATGGCAGATGGTAAACTGTGGCTAAATTGTGTTCATTGTCTTATGACCAACGAATAATATAGTTTATCTACCTTTCGGAGTAAGTTAGTTGCTTCAGTATCGATGTTGGAAACAAATATTAAAACATCTCATCCTTCTGCTTTGTTTTATCTTCCAATCTGATACTTAGTAGTTAGCTCATAAAGACAGTAAGATGTCAGATATAATGCTAAATTCCTTGGCTTAACACACGAATTTATCATAGTGAACTCCTCCGCAGAAGTGTACAGCCGAGGTGATTGTGGTACTAGATACTGGAGGTAAATAGAAAGGAATCTCAAGATGAAGCGTAAATTTCATGTTTATAGGTGCACAACAGCAAGCCGTGTCTGAAACCTTAAGGAAACCAGCCACACCCCGTTGTGAGACCAGACACTTTACCACAACTAAACTCTTGTGGGATTAATGTCGTACACCTGACGGTAGCTCATATAGATGAAAAGTTCTTAGTGCTTATAGATCAAATTGATTACTCCACATTCGTCAAGTACGGAAGAACCTGAGGAGACCGAATAGTGATTATCACAAACGCCTAATCCCTTTCGTGTTTCGCCATAAAATGAGTGAGGAAAATTATTTAATATAAACACCGGCTGATTTCAGTCGTTTATACTACAGGCAAAAGGAGGAAAACTGGTGATGAGTCTACCTGTTATAAATACTTACTTCCGCGGAAGCAGAATGTCTTGGCGGTACCGAAATACGTGTATCAACACCCCAGGCAAGTTCTTCTTCAGTGGACTGTCTTGTCGATGAACCGATTGAAATTTCATGCTTAAATCCAGCATTAGCTTCCATGATTGAATTCGGTAACTAAAATAAAGCAATAAATAGCAATAATAAATGTGATACTTTCAATGTTATTACTATGGAAAACATAAATATAAAAAATGAATCATTTCAAAGTTGGTTTAGTCACAAATCAACGTCACCCGGAAGAAATGATTCATACTCTGCCCTGTAACTCTGATAAGATAACCTAGTGGTACAGAGGACAATGTGTTTTACGAACATCTGTTTTCAGAACCAGCTGCATGAAAGTTAACTGAATAGTGCATTTATGTAAACCCCTCTTAATATCTAAGGATTAACTACTGTGTATATTTACTCGTGAGTGTACAGTGAGAACTACTGAACAAGTGTTCTGCGCAGAGTCTAAGCCAGCTGACGACAAATCGCTGTTGTGCACGTTAGTTTCAGTGTTACATGTCAGAAGAAACGAGCTGACAAGAAGCTGTACAGATTAAGTTCTATCCAAAGTGAAAGAATCAGCTGTAAGATGATATGTCAATAAAAAATAGTAAAGTTCGGTAAAGGTAGTGTAAACTGTTAACGAGTGTGGGTCAGAGAAAGTGCGATGAAAAGTTTTTTAATTTTCCCGAATTTAAATTTCTACAGTTCCAACTCATCTATTAGTGATTTCTAGGAATGACTGCTTGCTCGTGCCACGTTTTGCATCAGTTTGCTTCTAATTAGCTGATTCGCTGTTCATCAGATTTATTACCATAGTCCATATGAATATAAATTTAGGTGAAGACTCAAGAATCACGGGTTATTCGCACGAATCAGAAAATTTATCTGGAACTTTGAAGAAACTCCCGTTTTCTGGATTTGAGAAGTACGCCTAATGCAGCTAGCATAAAATCAAGATATTTAAGACAGTGACCACCATAACTATCTTGTCTTAACTGTGTTGATGGGAGGTTTTTATTTAAGTATCTGATATGGTTACTAATCTAAGCCATACGACACCGTTATGAATTGCAGGATTTCTTTTATCTTTAGACTAAAATTTGTCACTTAGTGCCTGTCAAGTTTGACAATATGCATTGGTGATAAGTACAAGCGAATATACAGATAGTCTGAAAGGTAGATGAGATGCATACCTTGGTTATGAATGGCGGTAAGTATGAAAGATCAACTGGTTTTTGATATGAGACAGAAAACTAACAAAATCTTTAAGATAGATTAGATATAATAGATTTGATTGTAGAAGGTATTTTTGAAATTGTTATACTCATAAATATTATTACATCTATACCTTATTGTTAGTGAGAAGTTTATAAAAATAGACGACCGTTTGAACCAGTTAAACTTATGCCTGACTGCCTGTATCACTCAACACACAAAGGGTTAGCATAACTTTTAAGAGGATAACATAAAGCAGTTACAAAACCCAGTCTATAGAAAACATTTGAGTTCATTCAAAAAGGATTTAAGACCTAGAAGTAAAGAATAGATGACAATATTTATTCCAGGGGTGGATAAACGATACAGACATCTTTTCCTCTTGAACCTAAAAATATTTCCTTCAAAACTTTTAAACACAAAACTAAGATACCTTTTAAAACTTCGAGTTTCGCTTGTAAGAGTGATAAATTGAATAATGTAGCCTGAAAAAGGTCTGTCTTTACTCTTAGTCGTGTTGCAATATATGGTATTGACAAAAATTTATGAGTACAATAAATATATGTGGTGAGAGCTGTCTACTAGCCAAATTGGTAGACAGTAATTTACGTCAATATTTATGTTCCCAAGATTTGTCGTGAGAAAATGTGAACAAAGATTGATTCAAAACCGACCACAGCAGACTTTGCGTAGGCGAATGCAGTTAACATATAGAGGATTTGACTTTCAAGAAACAGTCACAAATAGATGAAAGATTAACTTTACGTGAGAAACAACCAATCGGAAGACTGTGTTTGTTTGCTTAAATATCCATAGTAATGTACATGAAAATATATAAATATGCGTTGATTTCCTTAATAAATGATCTGTTGCCTGACTTTTGCCTTCTGTCGTTACATATATTGTAACTTCTTCTTCAGAAATCTTGAATACAGAAATGAAGGGTAAAGTTATAGATAAGACATGAGAGGAGGTAATCGCAAATTAATATCGAAGGCATGAAACAAAGAAAAAGAAGAACATGAATAGTTTGTGCAGATTAGATTTTCAATGTATCGTTGTCACATTTCAGCACTACCGTATATAATTTGCAGAACATGAAATTCTTCTCCTGGAACCACCGCCTTCTTCCTTATAACGTGATCATCGACTTGATGTCTCCAACTTCTCGATACAAATACGGAACCACGCATAAATTCACCAAGGTGAATGTCATTTAAACTGTTCATTACTCACATCTAAAGGCCATAGTTGTCACGAAATGACAAAGTTAGGACTCACAGGTTATCGAATTCAAGGTCAAGTCGTTAAATGGCTAACGAGCTTGGTCTCTTATCCTGTAGGTCTAGGGTTCAGTCGTGGGTGTGTACTGGTGAAGACTCCCAAACTAGGATGAAACAGCTTTCCAGTACAGCGATCTCTAGCTGATGTTGGTTCGTGAAAAAAAAATCTACATTGAAAGATAATATAGTTTCGGGAACCATAGGTGGTAACAAAATTGTCAACCTTTGAATTACTGTGTTTCAGTGAATGATTCAAAGCCAAAGTACAACTGAACTACTACCTTATAAAATCAACTTTTTATCAGAAACAAATTTAAATCTAGTGAATCATTCTCATATAAACAAAGTGTGTTTTGTTTATATAATAGCCGAAAGATCGATTTTATCAGTTTATCTCCTCTCCCGATAAACAATCTAACTACATATATTTGAAGTACCGTTTAAATGTAACATTTTATTATTGACGAAATGATGCCTACCTATCTATTTCAAAGAGGTTGGTATTTTATTTTAAAACTGTTTATCTTACAAAACATGATAAATTTACCTGGAGAATTTTCTTCTTCAAGAAGAATTTCGATGAATCTGTAAATTTGGGATTTCAATATCAACTTCACAAATCATCCGAAACCGAGCGACACCAAAGTGATATCAGCTTGTGACAGTTTGTTTTCATTACTTTGCGTCCCGAGGGGAACATAGAGCTTCGAGATCAGCAGCAGACTGATATTTAGTTGTATCAGTCAAGCTGAACATTATTAGCCTTACTACTTTTTTTAAATTTTTTTTATTTTTTATTTTGATTTACAGCTTGATTCCACACCGTATTTTCAGTACAAGTATGGAATTTTCAGCATGGATATCGGTTGCCCAAATTCAGGCATACCATAGATATCGGGTGTGCGCCGGCAGGGGATCGAACCCCGGACCATGTGCATGGTCGGCAAGAGTCCTAACCACTGTGCCACCGACTTAATGACACTGAATGACTATATTTCTATACAGTTGATTACAAGTTGGATCACGAAATGGTTTTAGTTAGAGAACTATTGGAAACTAGTGAGTAGTGGATATCCGTTCCTCCCTTTTTTGGATTCTTCAAAAGTACACATCAACACTGCACCAGGGGTCGAACCACAGACCTTTGGGTTAAAAAGCGAGTTCGCTGATCATCTCGCCACTGAGACGAAAGCCAATGGCAAATTAATTCTAACTTCTTCTAATTCACTATAATACAGCTCGACCACCAGCCAATGACATCGGCAACTATTTGACGCTACACGTAACTTGAAAGCCAGTCACTAGTAAGCACTAGACTAATTTTGCAGGGATTCGACTAATTTCAAGTTGGATTACGAACAAGGATGAAAAAGCTGTTCAACACTTCCTGGGTTTCAATGATTCTCTTACTGAAGTCAGTTCGTCAGATGTTAGGAGACATGAATGGTCGAATTACAGATAAGTGACTTAACAGTGTGAAGTTTAAATCATAACTCAACTATTTTAAATCTGACACTTCATTAGGCCAAAGGTGAGCACCACTGAAAAGGCATATACTGAGACGTGAACACTTCAGTTTTCTTCAAGGTTCAGTGGTTCCCTTGCTAGTAACACTCCATAATGAAAATGACTATTCTACATCACCCTCAAAAATAGAATAATATTAAACAACTCATTTTTTGTTAGTTTTTGGCTAACACACATTGTTATAAAAGGTCAGGTATTAGTTACAAAACTAATCAATTTTTCACCAGTCTTGTGATATATTCGTTGACAATTGATTACACGACGACAATCATCTCATTTATTTGATAATAACAAATTTGAAATGATGACTACATCATGTTGATAGAAATCAACTAGTGCCACAATTTTAGAATTTAGAAGCAAACTGCATGCAAATGATCAAAACATACTGTTCGAATTTCAATGTTACATTATTAATTAATCCTTTTATGAACATACTGGAGCTGTGATATATTGAAAAATCTAAAGTTTAAGTTATTATGTTGTATATTTAAATATGTAGAGAATAAATTAGTAAGCAGGTACCATCTGGTTTTTTTATATTTTCAGTCTCTCCAACTACCATCAGTTCAAAGTCCAACAATAACTTTAAGTTTGGAGTTTTCTCACTCATCAGTCATACAAATAAATAGGATAGTGGTAGATCGATATTCAAGTGTTTGCAATTCGTGTTATTCAATCAAAAATAACCCTTGTTATTCATCTTCCTTCAGCTAGTTACTATAACAACGGATTAAACAAAGACACTGAATTGTATTGACCATATTTAATATATGCACTACTTGTTTACTCTCTATGTCTCTCCCTTAAAATCGCTATAGTTACCCTGAGTGGTCTAATTTGCATATATATATATATATATATATATATGATGCGTATAGATTTTTGACAAAAATAGGAGTCTTGAGTATGGACACGAAAGTTAAATTTCACAGGGACTCAATAGAAAATGATAATCATATATATCTGGTCGATATAAAATAGATAAGTGGAATTGTACCTTGCCAAGTTACGGTAGTTAGTTGTATTCTATTTAATATGGTAACTATTTTTGCGAAATATTTTACGCAGTGATTTTCCTAAATCGTAGTAATTCATTCCTTATAACACTCGGACCCATCGCCAACCCATCTCCTCAAAGTTTGAAATTATATCTCTTCCCAGACTTGAAATTATTTCTTTTTGTTTGTGATTTCTTCGTGTTAATTTTGCTAGGGCGAATCAGTATGTTAGCAATGGAATCGAGGACACGTGCTTCGTCCTATTCGAAACTCGCCATCCGGATGCATCTGTATCCTAGTGATTGATGATATACTCACTGAAATTTGAACCGAGAATCCATCGTCTCTATTATTATTATTATTATTATTATTATTATTATTATTATTATTATTATTATTATTATTATTGTATGAGCGTTTTGATTCAATGCGCAAATAAACAACAATGTTCTTTCTGTTTTGCCCATGAATTGTTTAGATACTTGGCCCAGATGTTTGAAAATTTACCCACATGTTACTGTTCATTCTGATTGATTTAATTATATTCATACATTTCAGACTTGAGGTTTATACTATTATATTCTCAAATGCATTGATGGAAATCCAGGTGGTTCGATAATAGTATGAATGGGAGGTATGCGTACGACAAACACAAGGCTTTTGATGATATCTTCGATGACATCAGACTGTGGGATCGAGGCCGAACCATTGACACTATTCTGACCGAAATATATGCCAAAATATGCATACCTAAGATACTACCACAGGTAATAGGTAGAAGTCTATTCAATTGATCCCCATACCAAAAAGGATGGGTCCATCCAGCCATGAATATCAACAAAAAAGATTATATAAATAATTCAAGAGACGGTCTGAAACTCCTAATTTGGACCAGTGTTGTTTATGTCATAGGATCTAGCAGTGGATATTAGTTTCATCCTTTTCGAGGCTTGTCACACCCAGAACTCCAATACTTCCTTACTAAGAACCTTCAAACGCATCAACAGGAAATTCAAAATAACTGCAATAAATGTTAGTCTAACTCTAGGGTTTAAATGTGAGTTTGTGTGGTTTGAGTCTCAACAGCAGCACTATTAGTTCCTGAAATGCAAACAGAGCCTGGTGTTAAGTTCGAAACCAAACAAATGATTGTATGCAGAATCTGCCTGCTGTTGAAGGTAAAATAAAAAGTCCGTATGTTGACAAGGACTGACCAGTCCAGTCTTGTGATCCAACAAATAGAAAGATTATAAATTCCAATTTCGAGGTGTTATTATCCTTATGCTGTCCACTGCATAATTCGAAAAGCTACTAATCTATGGCGGATGTAATATTGGAAATAATTCATAACACATGGAAAAAACTTAAGGTCGTAATAAATTTCATTTATATTATAATCCTAGTAAAACGAAAAAATCAATTTTTCTATTCTAAGGTCAAATCAATATAATTTGGGATAAAAGATCAATTCTGACTGCTTTTTATAATTACAAACAAACTGAAATGCTTCAGTTTGGGTAAGGTGTACATATTTGACTAACATGGAAACGATCTCGCAACAGAAACTAAAGTCTTTCAATGAATGAATCATAAGAAATGACTTTATCAAACAAAAATTTGAGTTTAGCAAAGAATTTACAAGGGGAAAACATTTACTTTTTGGAATTTCTGATTTTCAAAACCTAAGATAAATAAATTTAGCATGTGGCTGTAAGAAAACTACAAGGTCTTCTCTGAATTCAGCTGTTCATTTGAGTATTATTTGGGCTATCGATTATAAAGGTCATTTGTTTTTGTTTTCACTACAAACTAATGAATAAATAAACTAATAAAACTAGTGAAAATCAAAAGTCATTGAGCATATGTTTCAAGACAGTTTGGGACGGAACAAGGATCTTATAGAGAATTAACCCAGTACAACCAGATGTCCTTCTGAGTATACAACCATTCAGTCAATAAGTAAGCATCCAACTATGTACCTTTTTCTAAAATTTCCTACAATGTTCTAAGTTGATTCACTCGTGCAACTCTTTTGTTTTGCTGATTATGGCGTTTTATTAAAACTTTAAGATAACCACAGATCCTTTAAACACTTCAAGTGGACAAAGACCTAGCATTTATTAAATGTTATTATTATATTATTATATCATGAGATGCTTGTGATGATAGTGACATTTCATGATGAATGTGTTATTTCACGAATCTGTATTGCATTCTTATCACACAAATGAACATGAAATCGCCAGTCTATGTTGAGTACAACTGGAAATTCCCATATTTGGCTTAAAGAGGTGTGAATTTTCCTTCCTTATTTTCGGTCAACTACTGCATCTACCTTGAAATTGATCCACTCTGCATAAGCCATTTAGGAGAACACTTGCCTTGACTTTACTACAATTAGAGCCCAAGGGATTTCAATGTTCAGTTATCTTTAGTGTCAACTCAATCAGTAGTGACCAGTCATGTAAAATACCTTCAGTTTGATGAATCCTTCATAGGTAAACTTTTGCTTACAAATAAAAAGTTCACTTTATAAAATATAAATAAAATGCGCTTAGAAAGTGTTTAAAGATACCAACATTATAAATCGTACCATTTATTATGATAGGAAACAGTTTCCCATTCAATCTGAATATAACGTAGAAGGATATTTGGGATTTATCACAACCGTAAAGGGGTAAAAAGTCTAGAAATATGCAAATTAGATTGAGGTTGAATAATAAAATGAAGTACATTTTTACGTTTGACTTCAGTGATCGCTTTTGCAGCTTCTTCTGCTAACTTCACCCTTACCAAACAGATGTTTTTCATGACAGCTGTGTGTGAAAGTGAAAATGTTAGGTGTCGAGGAACATTTTACCAAGAAAGCTATGCTATTCCCACTCTTCCTGCTTGATAACTCAAGAAGAAATACATTTGAATTTTCTCATAAATTCGTATAGCCTAGTGAATTAAATTTTGCTTAGTTTGAAGTTTATTAGTAGCATAGCCCCGCCATCTTAATAGTTAAGTGCTGAATTCAAATCCATAAAGTGCCTAGATTAACACTCTAACATTTAGTCACTGAATCGAAATGCAGTCAACCATCTTCCTCTATTTCTAGCCACTCACTATGCCGAGCTTTCACATTTCAAGAACCCACACTTTTTGAACTTAAATGATAAGAATAATTCTGATAGACTCATGGGAATTCCTGTATCATTTAAACCAGTAGTTGGAGAATTTTATAGTGAATGTCAAAGCATATCGTTATCATCATACATGAAGAATACTTAGAAATTATTAGAAAAAGTGGAAGTGTTTTGTGGAAGAGGTAAATTTGTGCGAATATGACGCAAAAATTTATATGGGTAACTGTAAGAAAATAAATATAATTACCCAGTGGTTCTCTAACTTATGCCAGCTGCTGACCTAACTTCATTTCAAAGAGTTGAGTCAACATAACTATAGTGTGGACCGAAAACTGGGAACTTCATGAAGGAACACGGCGTCTTATTCAGATCAATTTAGGCTTTTACCAGCCTATTCCTGACATTGTAAATTGAAAAAATCGATAACTCTGTATCAGAAACACATGCAATAGACATCTAAGCGGGTAATCACTGACATAAACAACGGTTTTAAGTTTGACCACGGACTGATATCGGTTAGAAAACCATTGGGAATCAGGGTGTACTGGAAAGCTGTTTCATCCTAGTTTGGAACTCTTCGGTGGTATGCTTCCAGGACCTTCAGATTACTATGATAGCTGGATGACCATTCATATACTGGGACGACATTCAATGACCGTTGAATTCTAACTTCTGTCAATTCGTGATTTTTAGCGCCATGGTCAGACAATATCAAACTTAAAACCAATTAAATCCCTATAAAATAACACAATAAATAAATAATAACGTTTTTAACCAATCAGTGGAACACACTCGTCAATTTATTAAGACTTCAGCCTTTTACTCATTAGTCTTGACACGTAAACACTTGAATCCCACACGTGATTTTATGTTATGAAATGTTCGAAAATTTGAGTATCTTCTAACGCTCTAAAAAATAAATTACTTAATGAATTCTACGGCAAACAACATTTTTATTTCACCCATTACATTAAAAACCATTGTGCCAAACTAAGACTTTCACAAGATCAATACTTAATAGGTTTCAGGCCCTCAGTAACATTAGAGATACAGCGAGAGGATCCAAGTTGGTAGTTAGCGCTATGCTTGTGATAAAAAACTCAAAGTTACCTGTCAGCTGTTAATAGCCCACAATGACTGGACTAATACTGACACTTGATCGTCAATTGAGTCCTATAACTCACTTAATAGTGTGTTATACTGCTAAGGCTGCTGTAATTCACATTCGTATTTCAATTTGAAACACCTTAGTGAATTTCATTAATTACAGCCTACTTCAATATCCACCTGTTTGGTTACAAAATGAAAATCTCTGAAAATTCCTTTATTCAATAGCTTACATAGTATTAGTACTATTATGTTTAAACAAGTTACATCACCCTATCACCAAATGAAACTACTATAAATCTGATTGGTCAGCTATCCATATGTATGTGAATATATGCGTATAGGCAATAAATTATTTTTCCTAGAATCAAAAGTAAAACACCTTCTTAAATGGGCAGAAAGAGAGAAGGGAAAACTTGTTGGTAAAAAGAATATCAGTTGAATAGAATTAATCTTCTCTATGTATAGGTAACAGGTGTATAGACTACATTTCCATTGATTGATTTACTCTTCAGTCACACTGATTACAGTTCAGCCTGCATTTTGAATCTGAAAGCTACAGCCAAGGTAACTAAACAATGTATTCACTCAAGTGTTGGGAAGTGATATATTTCATAGTAGGGTCTCACTGTGTTTTCTAATAAAAGTCAATAGTAAGAAGATCATACTATTTGATGTACTTGACAAAATAAAGAGCTTAATAAATGTGAAGCGAAGAGTTATACTGTATATGCTGCTGACTGACACAAATAGCATGGAATCATTCACACCTAATTCACCTTGGAATATATAGAGCGCGAGTACCTCATTTTGTGTTCCCATTTTACCGGGGTGTTTGGTTGAAGTCAGAGTAGCATAGACGATTTAGCTCTCCAGTTATCGTACCGGTGATGAAAATGGCCTCAAATATGAGCAGTCACTTTCTAGTGCTTAGATCACAGAAAGTTGACTAGAAGACAATAATGAACAACATGAGTTGTGTTTACCTACTTGTGTCAATTAGTAGTAGATATTATTTACCGGAGCAGTTTTTTTCAGAAATCAGAAACTGTCTGTCTATCTGCCAGGTAACAAGTGAAAGACGAATACACAAACTAACAAGGAAACTAATCTACACCATTTTATTTATCTATTATGTCCAGATTTTGAGTTTGTAATGACCAGATTCCCTTCGATGTAGATTCCGTTACGAAACGTAAAACTGATGAAGAACTATAAGCTGGGACAAAATAGTTCCTTTGTTTTCGACGCATTTTCTGATGTCGGTTAATGATAAAATCCACAATGACATGTGTGCTTGGTATTTACAACAGCTCTGAGTTTGTCTGTGTATATATGAACGGGTTTCCTTATATAGATAGCCAGAATCTCGGTGATGCAAAGATTAGTAATACATATCACCTATGAATAACTTAGCAATTCATAAATAAACCTCAACGACAACAATAAGTTGACAGTGCTTCTCATGTAATCATCAAATTTGGCGCTTTCAATCAACGTATTTTGCATACGATAAAGTAAAATTCTCTAAACGACTTTGCATAAAACTGGCATCCTTACTGTAAATGTATTTTATATTGCATTTTGACTGATTTCGGCTAAATTGTAGGCCTTTTTTGATTATTTTATAGCGCGAATAAAATTTTGCCTTTTGATATACTAGCTGATTTATTTTTTCATATCCAACAATTGCCAACAGTAAAGACACATAATTGAAACTTAATTTTATATAATCGTCAGGATACATTTTTGTGATTAAATTCTGATCAATAACCTTTGAGGAAACTGAAGTCACCTATACTTTCATTCCATGAAACAGAGTCTCCGGATATTACCATTCACAAATTCTACTCTAATAACTCATAAACAACTCTCAGATCATATACACAAATAACTTCACAATATTGCAAAAGTGTGAGCCACATAGTCAAGAGTAGATATGTGCATTTACTGTCCCAGTTTACGCTACACTACAGTAAAACTGTTGAAAAGAGAGTCAAACAAGCGGATAATTGGAAAGTATTTTATCACAAGTAAAAAAGGCTTTAAAATCCCGTGAATGTAGTGTGTACAAGGATGAAACAGCTGTCTCACACTGAAAGTTCCCACGCCTATTGAGTGCCACCTGATTTACGCTGTTACGCTGGTCGATAATGCCTTCTAAGAAAACCAATCTTGAAATGAAATAAAAATTTACCAACCCAGAACTTTGAATGATAACCCCAGTCAGTGTTGGTATGTCAAATCAGAAGTAAATTATACACTGAAGACTAATTAGGATGAAATTAAGAGTACAGTGAAATTTAAATTTGGAAACTCAAAAGCTCAATTTCCAGTTTCAGATTTACTAATAAGCTGAATGAGCTTATGAACTATGAAACGGCAAATTGGTACTATTTGTTTATTCCAATGTCTGAAAATTGTAAACGGACTGGGTAATTATAGGTCGATAACTTCTATTAACCAATTAAAGTTTCTGATCACCGATGAATTAAATACCAGTCCATGTTAACAAGGTATTTAAAGTTACCTACTGTAATCCGACTAATCTTAATCTTGTCTTATGAGTTTCTCTTTTACATAGAGCTAAAACCATCGGAATCCACCTTAAGAAACTAAACTGACATATTCAGAAGAGGTTCGTACAGATTCTTTCATTAGCCTTGGTCGTTATCACCTAATAATAAAAAAGGTAGCAGCTTCCTATTCCCTCTAAGTCTTTTACAAGTTACTATTGTTTTAATTACTATCTCTAATTATAGCATAAGCTTTCTTCTTAATTTTATCTGATATTCACTTATATTATTACTATTACAATTTCATACATTTTATGACTAATATCTAATTTGACTTGTAATTCCGCTGATCTTAACAACTCGATGTTATTGGAAGAAACATCAGTGTTGTCGATAACAATTAATCCTTAAACATTATGCATATATGACTGTAGTTTCCAAATAAGGAAGTCATTGAAAAGAATTTTCTTTATTTAGTCTTTTACCTGCTAAAAGTCTAATACCCAATCATATTTCCAATTAGGCGTTAATAATCCACTTTTAACAGTAGAGTTATATATATTCAGTCACAAATGTGAACACCCTAATCAAATTTTGGAAATAGTAGTCGTTTTAAGAGAATATTTGAGTAGAGTAATGAAGATTTACAAGGTTATAAAAGTATTCATTTTCAAGAGTTGGTTTGTAAGGATTAAATTTGTTTTAGAAAACAAGAGGACTGAGTGAAGAAACATTTACTTTTCAATTAGATGAATTGTTTTTACGAGTTTGACCACTAATTGATATAAGTTAGAGAACAATTGAAAACCACGGAGTACTGGACAGTTGTTTCATCCTAATTTGGGATTCATCGACAGTACATGTCCGCTGGGTTTCGAAGGCAGGACCTTCCGGTTACAAGGCAAGCTTGTATACCATTCAGCCACTGAGACTCGATTCAATGGCCAGTCCATGAATTCTAACTTCTACCAATTGGTGATGCATTTAGCGCGACTGGCACCAACCAATCGGTGGTCATCGGTGGGAAATCCATCCTCACTCCCGACTGGATGGACCTCACTGGTCACGACTTGTCACTAGAAGTCCAAGAAACTCCGTCCTGTAGCAAGTCACTAGCGAGCATCAGATTAATTTTAAATGGTTGGTTTGTGAGGATTAAATTTGTTTTTACGAGTTTGACCACGGATTGATATCAGTTAGAAAACCATTGATCAGGCTAAATCACGAATTGGTAGAAGTTAGAATTCATGGACTGGCCATTGAATCGAGTCTCAGTGGCTGAATGGTATACAAGCTTGCCTTGTAACCGGAAGGTCCTGCCTCCGAAACCCAGCGGACATGTACTGTCGATGATTCCCAAACTAGGATGAAACAACTGTCCAGTACTCCGTGGTTTTCAATTGTTCTCTAACTTATATCAATTAGTGGTCAAACTAGTAAAAATAAAAGTATTAGTTTACTATTAACTTGTAGAATGGAAAATTAAGCCACAGAATATTGGATATGAGTACTTTTAATTTGTACATCTCGCAAAAGGCATCTATTATGCTGAATATCATCTTACTGTTTAATTAATCATCAGGGAAACAAGTGATGAAATACCTCTGATTCTGTGGTGAAACCGAAACGCTAACTGCTCTCAATCTGTGATAGGTATGCCTCGAAACCCGTTAATTTTGTTTTAAAAGAGAATGTGGTCCCATCTGAGTTACGGATTGTTGAATGACACGTACATAATAATATCAACTAATGTTGCTACACGAATACAACGAAAGTCCAGTAAATTAGATTTAGGTGGCGGTGGAAGCCAGACAACAGTGATTACCTCCGAGTAATAATTCAGTGCACAAAAGTTATTTCTCGACAAAGATTTCACATACACCCTTCCTTGTTAACACTGAATACAACTGGTCATTCGTTGATTTACTGTTTTTATTCATTCACCGTATTGACTAGTCTTACTGTTCTCCCAGTGCATGCAATAAACTTAAAAACCAATAGTCAATCTATAGAACTTTAGCAATTAACACTTACCGCTAACTTGATCGATAGTTCTTTTGACATAATGACACCTTTTTGTATTTCAATCTCAGCTGTTGATCTAGTACATCGTTCAGTTCGAAAACTGTATTCTTGTTCTGAATCTGTATTATTCTTGAAAGTTGTTGAAAATAGGGTATGTGATTTGGGCAGTTTAACAGTAACATTATCAAAATACTCCGGTTTCTCATGTGTAACAAAAATATCATCCCAGATAAAACGTAATCCAAGCTCAACGGGATCATGTTTTTTCTGC
This sequence comes from Trichobilharzia szidati, assembly GCA_944472155.2. Taxonomy (NCBI): domain Eukaryota; kingdom Metazoa; phylum Platyhelminthes; class Trematoda; order Strigeidida; family Schistosomatidae; genus Trichobilharzia; species Trichobilharzia szidati. The sequence continues at coordinate 28,830,949 of OX235276.1, read as the reverse complement.
TCTTTCGTAGCTGTAGTATGAAACATATTCACTGCCCATATTTTTAATTGACTGGGCAGATCAAATAATTCAGGTTCATGGGTTGGAGGCTTCTTTGGAGATGTTGAATGATTCATTCAACTGGTTATCTTTTTATTTTTAAATATATTCCGGATTGTTTATAAAATATTGGCGATCAAATATAAACCATATAACAGACTGATAAAAACATTCGTTTTTGAAGACTAGACGAAACTAATCTAAGTATCTACCATTCGACCTACCTACGCACCCACTCACCTGTTACGCTGATCCTATTGGCTAAATATTCCAGATTTTATTAGCAAATCAAAATTCAGATCTATGCCAACTTGACTGTATGTGTGTATGTATGCAACGTGTTTGGTAGTCACTATTAGCTTTCAGCATGAAATTAAATCTTGTCACCAGAGCGAGATCAGTAGTTAGGTGAGGTAAGAAAGATTACTATTTAAGTATAGGTATGCATGAATATAAGTTAAATTTGTCCCCCCATGAGTTACACAAACATAGAAAGAAATTAAAAGGACACGAATGCAACTGAAAGTATTATTTTCATAATTCAGTGTATTTTCTAGTTCGGGTGAAACGAATAATACTAAAATTCTTGACCTGTAGCATTCTATCTTAGTAATATTTTTACTATGCGTCTCAGACTAGATGAAAGTATACGATACTAATTTTAAGCGCTACTGCTTACACGAGTTAAAACCAATTACACAAATATTGAAAACTGAAGGACAATCCACATTCACGTGCCAGTTTAAGAATTTGCAACAGTATGGTCGAGGCAGGAGTCATCAGGCTTTACAATGTTCAGAATACTGCATAGACAATGAGTTTCAACACATAGGACTACTATGTCTTCCAACACCAACCAAAGCATGGTGTGCCATCACTCACACCAAGTGAGTAACTATCCCAACAATCCACATGGTTTATTGCAGTAATTATGGCTAATTTTATAAAATCTAGTCCCACAAAATAAAAACTGGTTTAAGGCAACTGGGGTCTTCATTAGTTTCAAAAAAGTTTTCATTACCCACTGAACACCAATTAAAAAGCTATTGAAAACAAAGGCGAATTAAACATTCCTGTCATCTTAGCTTAATATACTTTAACACCTCACATTAAGAATCCCATTTCAGAATCAAGTCCAAGACTGTCGCATCTCATGACTAGTACACAATCATTTAGTGCTGGTGAATCAAAATAATCTGACACGAGTTTTCCACATCTGTTAACGCGTAATGCAACTATCTGATATTTCTTATTTTTCTCTCATTGATTCCACAGTCATTACCCTTACGTGGTGAAAACTGCAATAAATCCTCAATAAATCACCTTAATGTCAGTAGATATTTGTGTAAAGTACGGAAGTTACTCATTTGGTAAGAGCACCTACAACTGATCAATGTGAGAAAGTGGAAACTATTCATCTCTACCAACAGTGCCTGCTAGACAGATCAAGGTGACTTAAAGACTGGATGACTGTTCCTGTCATTTAGAGCAACATTCACCATCTGTTTACCCTCAGTGATTCAGTCCATATTACTTTGATTGGACACTAGGTATTCACTAATGTCATGCATCTGGTCCTTGGTACTGATGCAGACTGAATTCTGTCAGTCAGGTTTGCAAGGTAGTCACTGTTTTAAGTGGCTCACCATCACGGTGTACTCTGAATTGTTATCAGGTGTTTGAAGGTAACCGGCAGGAAGCCTTCGACTTAGGTTTTGGGCTCTCATAACAAGGTGTATCAACAATCTTCATGTCGCTTCTGAGATTAGAACCCACCTTACTTACGGGTGTCAGCAAGCACAAATCCTAGCTCCAAGGTTTCTCACCGATTACGTCAAATGATCTGACATCAGTTCAAATCATTTCACTCTTGATAAGCTTATTAGGAGAAGTGGTGGAATTAAAATAGGATAATTACATACCAAATTGATTCGGTTACGCATATGATGAATTCACTGCATATATGTAACAAATATTGTTAAATTATTTAATTTATCCTCGTCAACTTACTTTTATCAGTAGTATGTATCAGCTAGACACCATTTATTGGTACTAGATGGTTGGAGACATTCGGCAGGAAGCCTTGGACCTAGGTTTCGTGCTAGTTGGCACTCATCAGCAAGGCGTATCTGCAACCTTGAAGGAACTGATGTCCCTTCTGAGATTCGAACCCGCATCACCCAGTGCTGCAGTCAGAGACATTACCACTGAGCTATTCAGGCTCGTGATTGACCTCCTGTTTATTTATGGCTTATTGTTACGTCTTGTTTAGGTATAATTAAGATGCTGCTTAAGTAATTATTTTCTGAGAAGAAACGAAACACCTTTTTACTAACTAATATCCGGCTAAAATGAAGAATAAGTAGTGATGTTTATATCCGTCTTTCTATCTTTCTTCTCATCAAAACCAAAACTTGGGTGCGATTCCATATTAAATAAGTTTATTTGATATAACATGCAGTATTAATAACTAGATGACGTCTCGAGCACAATTTATTGTTAATAATCATATCTTAGTGTATTCATGCGAACTGATAACTTGCTTACTAGAGATATATGGATAAATTTCAAAAGTTGGTTTGTAGGGATTTGATTTATGTCAAGTCTGACCGCGGATTGATATCATTTAGAGAATCACTGAACACCAGGGAGTACTGGACAGTTGTTTCGTCTCAGTTTGGGACTCATCCACCCTCCGGTTTTGAAACCCAGGAACTTCCGGTAACAAGGCAAACTCGTAGACCATTCAGGTTCTGGTGGTCACACTAAAGTCACGAATTGGTAGAAGCTGGAATTCATGGGCTGGCCACTGAGTTGAATCCCAATGGCTGAATGGTATACCAGCTTGCCTTGCAACAGGAAGGCCCTGGGTTCGAAACCCGGGGGCTGAATACTGGCAGTGAGTCCCAAACTAGGATGAAACAACTGTCCAACACTCTCCACCTTTCAGTAGTTCTCCAAATGACATCAATCTGTGATCAAAAGTGATATTTGGATAACATACCAACTGTGCTGAAATCTGAGTGTATCCCTTCACACAGAAGCAGATGGATCCAGTTCACTTTTTAGTTAGAAAATGAGCAGGGTGAGTTAACCATACTGGACTGTAAAATCAAACAAAACAGGATGATGGGTTAGATACTAGTATTTATAGGGAACCGACATACTCCAATAAATATTTAAACTCGAATTCATCCCCTTCAGAATCGATAAAGATAGGTTTAGTTATTTGTCAATATAGTCGGTTCAGACGCCTAACTAGTAAGCCAGAAGATTTAATAATGAAATCAGACAAATAAAGAAAACACTGTTGGTGAATAACTATCCACCAGAATTTATTAAAAAATGTACGAAGACCCATAAGAAATACAAAAGTATTAATTTAAATAGTGAAAATAGTAAAAATACTAAGAAATTCAAAGTCTCAGTAGTTCCATCATATAAAGAAGAACGTCACAGATCCTACGTAGGATTCCTAAAAATGGTGGAATTAGGGTGCTGTTTAAACCAGCCAACTCTCTTGGAGACAAATTTTGTTGCCTTAAGGACTCAAGAGATCCAATTAGGGAAAATAACATAGTTTACCAAATACCATGTAATGACTGTGAAGTCAATTACACAAGTCATACTAATAGGTTGAGGTCAATCAGATTATTGGAACATAGGAATTTATCTAGGTCTTAAATAACTGACTGTGCTAGGCCAAGTAATTTAGAAAAAGAAAACTCGGCCATTGAGATGCATTCACTCCTATGCAATCATACAACAGGGTCGGACAGAGTAAAAGTATTAAAAAGCAATATGGTTAGGTGGAGAGAAATGCAGTTTAATCACTAAATCTTTGTTTGTCGAATCAACACTAAGCATGTGCAATCGAAATGACGCAGGGTCTAAACAAGGCACATATAAAGCCAGTTATCAAACTGTATGAACAAAGTGAAATATTTCTATGAGTAATGAACTGTGCTCGGAACGTCATCCAGTTACTAAATTTATGAGTTATATCACATTTACTCGTCTAATATGGAACTATATTCTACTACAATACCTAAATTCTTCTCTCACAATAAAACTTCAATGTCATTTGCTTTTCAATAGTTTTTTAACTAATTTACGTCCCTAACTAACGGAAACCTAGTCATCTATTTCGGGTTTTTTTATCACTAACGATAAAGTAGATTTCCTAGATTTCTTGTAAGAAATCTAATCTACTAGCTGAGATACCCAAAATCACGTGATAGTCATGGCATATCATGAATTAGTATAGGCTGAACGACATGGATAATCGGATTTCAACTGAATGGTGGCAAGTCTACCTTGAAATGCATCGTTCGTCGGTATGTGCTACTAACCAGTTACACACAGCAACGAGAAAGCTGTTTAGGCGTTGTGTGCTTATGGAAGTGTCTGCGCGATTATCATTTCCGACTGCCTATATCGTGGAAGTTAGTTTCTTCTTAGAGTACCTGAAACAGAAGAAGCATTAGTGTTGCATGACTATACAGCCCAAGGGACAATTGTTTGAGGACGGTGACAAACGGCCCGTTTGAAACGGTTTTCGGAGTTGTGGCCGTACGCATATATTAACTCCAACTATGGACTGCAGCAAGATAAGTCGAAATGTACAATTTTCAGGGTCGATCTTTCCTAGCCCTCCACAATCCCCGGAATGGAAAGGCAGCATAGCTGTTATGCTGATCTTCTGAGGAAAACACCTCAATGTTGTTACATCTCTATTCGCTAACAGTACAATCTCGCCCTCAGACTCCGAACACAGTGTAAACGAATTAAATTATGATGGTTACTGGTTTTAGTCTAACCGCTATCGAAGCAACTTTCCTGGCGTAGTAGGACCTACAGAAAAATTAGTCCCATCCAATATAGCTCCTTTGATCAATGTGATATACCACCCCGACGTCAACGTCAAGGTAGCTGCTATCGGTTGGATGAAAACTGGTCAATATTTCTCAATAGTTGGCTCTGTTGCTAGCTGTTTTTGACGAAAACTAAGTTGAAATCAATCACAATTGAATACTAACACTTAGTAAAAGATTAAAAGTTAGTTAATTCTTATCCTAAATATTAGTAATCTGAAACAAAGAAGTAGAAAACACAATGATTAATCTCATTAAAGAATAAAGGAAACTTTTCTCTCTAGAAGAATAATTAAACCCAGTCAATAATATTAATAATAATACTAAATCTATTGATCAGTTTTCGACCTTTTCTTCTTCTTCTTAGTCTGACATGCAGCTGTCAAAATACAATATACAAATGCCTACACTTTATTTCACCTGTTCTCCTGTATACATGTTAGACGCACACACACACACGCAGACAAACACATAATGAATAGCACAAAGTCCATTCTATGAACGAGCTTTTGATCAATAACAACAACCTTAGCATTTCACTTCCATACCTTATGCATTTTACCATCATGGTCGTTACAACTATTAATATTATCATTGTTGTTACTGTTTTAGTCATAATAGAGCAAGTTAAACGGTATAACAGAGTGTATTGATAATCGTTATTAAAATCCTAGTATTTAAGGTGTATAAAATACAGAGAGAGAGATAAATAAACTGGGCAACCAAATGAAATATTTCCTACTATTGATTTTTCTAAAAATTGTATTTACCACTAGTCAAAAGGTGAAATAAGACGAAATAGGAGACGTTTTGAATCCTAGTACCGGCCACTAATAGGCATCAAAAATCAGTCATAGTGGGGAAATGACTAAAAGGAGGTGAATCTATTAAATAGAACTGAGCGTGTGCTAAATAATTACAGGGTGGAGTGAGAATGGAAATAAACAGTGATTTAGATTATGGCATTTGGATTAATTTAATTTCACTATCAATCTACAACTTACAGATACCCACTGGATGGATGCCGTGAAGCTATACTGAGAAGTCGTAACCAGTGGGAACCGCCATGTCAAAGTGAAGTGCGTGTTATCGAAGGCACTAGTTGAGGATGCGCTATATCACGAGAGGGCAGAGTTGGAATTCACGGGTCGTTCTATTACGGTCCAAATAGCTGAATGGTCAGCCAGCTTTGGTCCAAGATTCGACCTCTGATAGGATCGTGGGTGAATACTGATAGATTCCAGAGTAAGATGAAATAACTGTCCAGTGCTGTCCGACTCCACATGTTTTCTCTGTCTGAAGTCGGTTCATGACGAAATGGAACAAGCGAAATTAAACTGAGATTATTTCTAGGACGAGGTTAAACAATAATGTCCCAAGGGGTGCAAACGCACGAGTGACCTTGAGCCAAGGAGCCATAAAGATAAGTGACTTTCGCACAGAAAATGAAGTCTATTTACAAGAAGACGCATGAAAATACATTAAACAGGGTATCTTTCTATTACATGACTTAAAAATACGTCCCAGTTATGGTGGGAAGTATCAGCTTTTAAGTGAGACAAGTTTCTACATATGTATTCACCGAGGTGACAAAAAGTGAGCTTTTTTTCTGACCCGTTTATCGCTCTTCTCCTGTTCTGCAGTCTTCCCCCAAAGCCCTCGGTTGAATTACTATTTCCAGTTAGAGGACCGGCAACTACTTACTGGGAAAATGTAGATAATGAGACAAAATAAATAATACCAAGTCTAAATTTATTCCTAACCGTAACTCTAAACTTAATCCTGACCCTAATTAAAACCCTTATCCTAACCCTAATCTTATCTATAACCCTAAGCGTAACCCTAATACCTAACTTAACCCTAATCCTAACCCTTAAGAGCTACTAACCCATTGTCCAAACAGTACTTAAAAACGTGATCTGGGTGAAATCTGCCACTTAGTTGGTGAATAACGTTCATATTTACGCTCTAGTAATGACAAGTGTCCTTAGCCAACGACTAGCATGCGTTCAAAGTCATCGGAGCGTTCACACCCCTGGGACGCGATTGTTTAACTTCTCCATTTCCAGGTTCAAGTGCCCACCCATAACTTCGTGAACGTTAGATTTAAGAATGACACACATTGGCGAATGTTTCAGTGGTATTTAAACCCTTCTTCAACCTGAACACAGATGTACTATAGTTCAAATGAAAACCTTGTGTCGATGAACTCAGCTGAGGCAAATGTGAAGACAGTTATTCGCCTGCGATATTAAAATCCATATTAAAAATTTATGCGACATAGACTAACAAATTGACTGAACAACAATCTGAGCAGCACGAGAGATACGGGTAACAGTCTCGTTCTCTTATGAATTCATTGTTTCACATTCACTAGAAACCTTTAAGAAGTTCTCTGATGAACCATGATGTTTAATGGCCTTCTCACTGATGCTAGTTCGTAATGAAAGCTAACTGAATTGACCATCCACATACTAAAACTGAATTAAGCAATACTCCCTCTTTTAAAAAACCAGAAAGTTAAAGAATTTTGAATTTCTCCTCAGTTCGGTAAGTTAATGCGTCTGAAAATTTCGTTCCAAATGCCAGCCACAGCATAATTAGTGTGATATAAATATACTACTGATTAAAAGTGAGTAGCTCAAATAATTCCACTAGTTATTCAAAACAAAAAGTATTTGGAAGATCAATTCCCCTTATTATTACCATTATCTTAACTCGTTTTAAAATTATCATTATTATTACTATTATTAGCAGTATTATTTAGTTCACAACTCTTGATATATATTCAAGTTGTTTCACTCATTATGTTATGTACCTGTCATCAACTGATATGATCGCGTCGACAGTCGGTGTGACCGAGTGAACTTATACGTGGGTATAATAATACTGACGCAATGAACAACTCAACTAATATGCTAAATACGTCTATTCGTCTGTGGTACCTTCTGATTCAGTGAACCACGTAATATCAAAAGGCAAAGACTGACCTGTGACTGTTAGGATACAATTTTATTATTTTTTTAATCATATTAAAATCAGCCCAGGGAATTCGGAATAAATTGCTCCAATTGATAAACGATTCGGCTGAGGCAGGTGAATAATAAATATCTTGATTGGTTGGCGACTTGACCAAGATCAAGGTGAGATTTTACAGTCATCCGATCACACGATGAACCATGAAATGATTACTATTTTAAACTGATTCCTAGCACACTGATAACTAACTGTTTATTTAAGTGATGTAATGGAACCGTAATGTATTTATCTTAATTTTATGTCCCTGTATGTAGGATATTCAGCTGAAGGGTGTGTAGTGGAGAAGAGTCCCAAGTTTGGACGAAACAGCTATCCAGTACTCCCTGGTTTTCCAATGGTTCTGTAATCGGTGTCATTTCGTCATTGAACTTGTAGTCAATCATATCCCTGAAAATTAACACTTAATATCACACCGTAGTCAATAAAAGCGATATGTAATAAAAGTCGTGTTACAGTAATATTCAATTCACTGATGAACGAAGCATTTATCATAGTGTGTGGACTTCTATTGCAAATACATTGATTATGAGTGAAGCTGACAGGAGGACTTCAGTAGCAGTAGGAATAGAGAGTCATTCAGAACATTTGACCATATGATTGAAATATGTGTTTGTAATATTATACTAAAAACAGATACACTAAGTACATCCATCTCTAGAAATTAATGTATGTTTACCAACATGGTGTATAGGCCGTGATATGAAGTTCACCAGGAGTTTCTCCATGGAAACATCTTGTAGACAAAATATTATCTTGAATGTGATAAAAATATGTTCCCAAAACAACACCATACAAAACATTCTCACTTCTTTATATTATTGATAATTAAGACTGAAATGACAAACATATTAACTCATTTGGATACATCAGTACATTTTGACAGCCAGTTTAAAAGAAAAGGGAAGGATAGGTCAATTGTAGTTCAGTAAACAAATAGAATATCACAGTCAGTTTTAAATTTTTATGCAATAAGTGAATTGCAATGGGTAACATTGGAGACCAAATGCAGCATCTTGTCTTTGAAAGCTAATTATTTTTTTTTAAGATAGTGTTGCATACCTTATTGATAATCAGGTCAAATGTTGAAGACAAAGATCTCCCAGGAGGTGAGCAGAACATACAACGTAGTAATCATAAGGAAACCTAAATAACTAAAATCAGACTATAAGCGTGAAGACAGCCTTACCCTAAGTTAACTATCGAACTCAAAAGTAATGTACAATTAAGGCTAGAAAAATTTTCAGAAGTCTTCTTGATGATTTTCTTAAGAATACTAATAATTTATTATTACACCCATGGTTTCCAAGTCCAGCATAGGGATTCAAATGCATATCTCCATTTTGTCCTATTATCTGCAGTCCTTCTTAGCTAACCCCACGATTATCCATAAGCTTTCATCTTCTCCTCATACGATCTCCTCCATGTCACCCTTGGACCAATGCCAAACTCGTTGTTTTCCACTCGAGGTTGTGCGTGGCACGCCAAGTCATCCAACGGTCTACTCAGAGTGTATTCAATCAATCTCCATTATTTTCAACATATTTATTCAGTAATAGGTTATTGATCGGTTCGTTCCCAGAGTTTCTTGTTGCTAATTATTTCTGGCCATTTGATATTCGGTATGAAGCGAAGGCAGATGTTGATAAAAGTCTGAAGCAGGCTGTTGGAAACGCTTGGCGTAACGAGCCAAGTTTCTGACCCATATAGAAGAAGTAACTACATATTTGTGTTGAAATTCCGAATTTTGTTATTTATACTGAGTGGAGAAGATTTCCACACTGATTTCAAAGTGTTGAAGGCGTACCTCGTCTTTCCAAGTCTGGTTTTGAGATACTCATCCCTGCCACATTTAGTTGAAATGGTGCTGCATGTTGTTGTTGGTTGGTTATCTTCATCACCTCCATCTTCTGTATGTTCACCTGAAGTCCTGTTTTCTCTGCTTCTTCAGCCAGTTTGTTGGTTTTGCCTGCAAGTCTTCGAGTTTGTGTGACATTTGATATAAATTATCGAATTCGCCAAGATAGATGGGAATTATTCATAAACATAAATCATTCGCGAAATCCGGATCTTCTACAGCCTTCTTATCGGTACAGTGTAATCTTTTCTTCTTGCTCCCCACAGTCTGAGACATAATCCAGTCCACCACAATTAAGAATATTCAAGTTGATATTAGACAGCATTGTCTTACTCCTGTATTCACTTCAATTTTTTCACTGTGGATAACTTTATATTTGGCATTATCATATATCTGTTGAGTGAGGCTGATAAAGATTTGAGGCACTCCATAGGGTTGAGGTAGTTACAGATTACTTTTTGGTCAACGCTATTGAAGGCCCTTTCAAAGCCGATGAAGTTGAGGTGAAGATATATATTGTTTTCACACTAATGTGAATCATATAATCAGAATGAAAGTTAATAAACAAACGTGCTTTAATCCTGAGGTATTTTAATGCATACCAATCTGTCACAAGATGGAAAAGAGTTTAGCTCTCTAGTTCAAGATCAGTTCGTCACGTGTGTAGTTTGTTTATTAAATTTATTGATGCGAAATGAGTTTCTTTAAGAATGCCATTAGTCTTTTCTAATAAGTTTTATCGAATAAAAAAAACCCAGGTATAGTTATCCTTCCCACCAGCTAACCTTTAATATCTATTTGTTTATCAGTGAGGAATAAATGACGAACAGATGACAGAAAATGAGTAAGACATAGATATAACTCATAACCGTTGTTGAAGCTGGCAACAATAATGACTAGGCTACCACTGATAACTATCTCTTATTTGAAGCTCTTCAACTATGAGACTTGTAAATCTGAAACATTAACTATGATGGCTTCAGCCCGGGTTATATTCTTATTCCTAGAGCAAAGAATCACAATTGACTGTTTCCAGTATACATCATTAAAGATATTCTTTTGATGACGCTCTGCTTTGTATTAGTGTTAACTTTGTAACAAAAGAGTGAAACATTGCACTTAATTGCTCTGTTTCTTTTCTTACTGACGGCAAACGATTCATGCACACTATTCAGTTCTACAAGAGTTTAGTCATAGTATAAGCAACATATCTACAAATACGCCTAATCGGAGTTTGGGAGCTAAGAGTGTACATCTCAAATAAGTGTCTTGGAGGGTGAAGCTAGTTTTTGTTGAGGAATGACAACAACAGAAAAAGAGAGTTCCATAGATTGTTTCCTAATGACTATCCCTATCATGTACTGGAATAAGCATTATTGTAGTTGACCAACACGAATTGAGGAATGTATTTACTGGTCATCAAAAATGCTAAAAAGAATCCTAGAAGAAAATCTTAAAAAGCAGACTAATAAGTAAATGCATGATAAGTTCACATACAGAAAGTTACATGCGTTCATTTAAAATTAACTTAAAATCTTTATATCTAATCGACATTCCACTGATTTGTTTTATGTCTCAATTTAATACAATGTTTGATATAATCCTTGATGCCTATTCAAAGTTAGTTAGTGATTCAATGCTTAAACGATACATTCCAAGTTTCCATTAAAATGACTGACAATTAGTCATCATGACTCATTCATTCTTCATCCTCCTTAATATTTAAAATGCTTTGCTAATCTTTATTCACTAGTCGTCTTCCTGCGTAATTGGTTACTCAATTTAACAAAACTAAACCGATAAACTTCGATTTATGTTATTCTCTAGTGGCTTTATTGCATATACCTGCTAACCGTGGCATCATAGTCCGTTGCTATGATGGTTTAATGACAAGTTATATTGCTTGTATGCTTTTTAAATGAAATTTTCGCATCAAAATGTTTGTTTACTGGCATAAATACTATTGGTAGCATTATATTTCTGAAATGCGTTCCACTTGCTGCAATTTTATCGGCAAATCTTGTTTGATACTGATACATGAGCAATGTAATGGATTAAAGGAAGTAGAAGGTTCAAAAGTTAAGCGTATATTATTGAATTTTCATGCAATTATGCTGGTATATTTTAGCCTATTTACTGAAACGCCCTGATACTCACCGGATAAAGATGGTGCCACTTCAAAATGGGATATGCCAAATAATCATCCTCATTCTCTCTATAACCTATTTCAGTGAAATTTTGTCTTCTGCATTAACAACTGGTGTATATTAATTTACAAACAGAAGTTTGCTAGATTTCCAACTAATTTCAGAGCTTTTGTAAAAAATTTATATTTGTAAAGTCTCAGCGAGATTGAAATGAGTAATTCCAACGTTTCGTTCGGCAATCTGGTCCGAACTTCTTCAGGGAAATTAATCGAAATTAACATTACATAGGTTTATATATAAAAAGGAACATCACTTGTTTTTAAAAATTTGTCCAATCATGAGTCATTCAAAAAGTACCAACAAGTATAATAAACAAAATATTTATGAGCTATGATCAAAATTTGACCTCGGACTTACAAATATCGGTCTACCTTTGTTAAACACTTTAAACAGAGTGTGTATGTGGGTAAAGAGTTGCAAAACATTTCTTGACGTTTCCATTAGAAGATATGGACAGTCGAGAATTTTAAACAAGTATTAATAATTAGTGATACATATCCATTTTTATTTATTAATAAGGATTTTTCTATGCATCAGCTAACATCACGCCTTCATGTCTGTTCAAACTGCTAGTATCTAGAATTTTCGACTAATTTCCCTGAAGAAGTTCGGACCAGATTACCGAACGAAACGTTGGAATTACTCATTTCAATCTCGCTGAGACTTTACAAATATAAATTTTTTACAAATGTCTACTTCTCACTCGGCGCCCAAATATTTTAGAACTATTCTGTCAAATCTTGACGACAGTCCATTTGAATAATTTCAGAGCTGTTTTAGATTAATTGATTATGTTGGACCAAAATGCTCGTTCACTGCTGACATGACAGCTCACAGAAGGAACATTTCAACGATGTCTAAGGATTAACGTGAAGCTTTTTTTGACTGGTGGTGACTAGCAGTGGAATCCAGGATGCGTGTTTCGCCCAATTTGGGGCTCGTCACTGGACATAACTGCATTCTCAGGGATTGCTGGTGTTACTGTTGACACTGGAACCCTGTATCCAACGTTTCAAACACCAAAGCAGAGTTCGAGTCTTAGTAGGTGAGCCCCAAATAGGAAAAAACGCATATCCTGGATTTCATTAAAATAATTTGAGACTATTAAACATGAAGCTATACCTATCAACGTAGACGGTTTCTAACATATATAAGGTAGATTCGAACACAAATTGAAGGCTGAAAAGTACTAAACAGTTGTCTCGTCCAAGTTGAAAACTTTTTAGCAGTCCACTCCCACGATGTTATCTGGAAAGTGAACTTTTATTGTTGGAATTAAAAACGAATACGCTAATAATCAGCAGGATATTAGGAATCCCATAAAATATGCTTTATAACTTCTGAGAAATATTGATACTATCGTAGTACAAGTGTACATTATTTCTTTCGAAAGACAAGAACTGACCTTAAAGTTATGCGGGAAAACTATCAACCAACCAAAACACCAATTAGCATACAAGGTGATATGAAATTGTGCTGGTATGACACCATACAGAATTCAATGACAGATATTGTCACCAAATAGCTTGTGACATGTCCGCTTTCACTTTCCAACCTATCGACTGTTGAATGGAAATAAATGAAAAGAAGCCTCGATAAAAAAGAAATTCAATTAGGACTGTTATCGACGAGGATAAGGAGATAAATTCGATACATGTTTTGATATTATCATCATATAAATGAACCATTTACAGTACGTGTGTGTGCAAAAATGACAGAAATCCTCTGGTAGATGACCCAAACCCGATTTATGTATTCAAAAATAAGCCATAGTGAGTTGCTATCTACCTAAGTAAATTACTTTTCGATTTTTTATTCAAGTTGATTGTTATGCTTTACTGGAAAACAGATACTGACTTCACGATAACATAGTTTACTAAACTCCTGTGTTAACATGGTCTAAATTCGAATAAATGACCTTGACTCGGTATATTTTTCATAATACCATAGTAACTTTTTAATGTCAACAGCTGGAAAGATGTTATAAAAAGGTGGATTTATTTTATCCTGTCCCAACTCTAGTCATTGATCTCGTCAAGTTCATAAATGAACATTCGTGCATGCAAGTCTCTATGACTAGAGAAAAAAAAATAAGATTTTCAGTATTACACTAAATACCTCGGAAATAACATCTGAAGTCCTGACAACATGGTTAGCTCCCGTGATGTTTGTCACATAGAGGAGGCTGAAGTTTAAACAACTAAGCCGACGGTTTGGTTGACTCACGTCCAGCTGATTTTTAGAAAAGTATTTCATCTAATCCTCCTCATTAGGAAGAAAAAACAATCTGGCATCAACCAGCCTCTACTTTTATAGTTTGTTAACTCTTGCATTTTGTCTATTCTTCTTAATTGTTTTGCTGTTATTCTTTCGTGGACTACTTAAGAAAGACTTTGTAAAAAGTACTAAAAGCCGTCAGTTGGGACGAGTGGTGTGTCTACAGGTCAGCTCATTAATACTGTTGCTGACAGACATTTGAGCTCATGCGAGAATTCGGCAAGAGTTACCTTGTCGGACTGTCACAACCCTCTTGATTCACAACTCTCCTCTTGTATCTTATCAGGCAGGTAGGATTAGAAGCAATTATAAAAGAATTTATTTTCACAAGAATAAATAATAAAAACTCAACGATACCTTATTTAGCACGCATGTGATAAAAGTGTTAGGCATGAAACTGCTAGCTTACTACGAAACACCAAATAAGCAGCTTGTTTTATTTATCATTTAATCTATTGTTGTCACTAACTCTGTCAGTTTACAATTTCTTTTTACATTATGTTACTGACATTGTTATTACGTCAAAAAGAGTACTGTAATTATTTTATTATTGTGTGATGTTGAAAGAAAATTAAATGCAATATTGTACAATATGCTGAGAATTTCACACTGTATCAGAAATACAATTTGAAATAAAGCCATATTATTAATAATCTTTGAAACCACAAGTCACCTTCACCATGGAAAGGAGTTGTATATCCGTCTCACGATTGCCTCCTAGAATTGGAGGTTGCCTGCATCCTACCATGCGTCTAAGGGAAAATACCCTGTAGTGTAATTTCTGAGCCCTGTTTATTAAATTTGGAGTTTCCTATCAACTGATATCACGTCACATTTGCAAGTACATCCATCAACTTTATGAATTTCTCTAGGCTGTACTCAGCTGATGAGGAGCCGATGAAATAAACGATGGTACCACCGTATTCTTCACAAACCGTTGTTAAGACAAACAATCACAGCCAAAGTTATCAGAAGAGACAGTTACTTCATTCATCGAAAATTCCAGTAGAGCCTCACTTCATATTAAGCTCTGAAGATATTGTTTAGAAGGGAGATGAAAGCTTCACAACCCAGTCACCCCACACAGGTAGCACACCCATATAAAAAAACAAACGAATTAATGTACAAATCCCATCTTATGGAGAAACAAGCTACTAAGAATACTGACGTCTATAATTCATATCATCAAATTAGTATACATTTACTAAAAACTCTGCAATCATGGACTAGAAAAACCCGTCACATTAATAGAATGAGAACTAATGATACTATATAGCTACTTAAACTTCAGTAAGGGCCAGGCAGGTTTCAAACTTGCTATCCTTTGGTTGAGATTCGGCTGCCTACATCGATATATAAGTTGTATCCCTATAAGGCTTTTTGATTGACTTATCGAGACCATTGTCATAGGCGAATAGAAGAAATTTTTCAAGAATTCTGAAACTGATTCGTATTTGGAATAGACAAAACAGTTGAAAGCTACACTAGTTTGCATACTTTATTGCATTAAAAAAAGTGAAAATTATTTACAATATTTCAACGGGGTGAAGACAGAAACCAGTTAACTGTAATTGGAAAAGTGATAGCATGAAAAGAAAGAAAATGGGCTGAAGTTCAAAGTTATTTAATTATTAGATACACATTAATTCCCTGTTTTATTCAATTCTTTCATAGAATAAAATATACGGTTGACAGTTCAGCACAGTAGACTCAGATACACGGGTCACACGACTGTCTGAACAGTAATACCATAAACGTGAATCTTTGGCACTGTCTCCACAACACACTGAATTACCGTCCAACTCAGCATTATTTATATGGTTTGCTTCAATTCCATTCTGAGGTTTCGGCAAAAAATTGGCAGATGACATTAGATTATTACACCCTGATAGGAGTTGGTGACGATCACACCGACGGAGGCGTTGAATTAAATCCTGAGTAGATAATGGCCATTTAGGTGAACGATTCAAAGGACCAATAAATCGATTCATCAATGGCTCAGTTTGATTATGACGCGTATTATTATTACTATTATTGTCTTCATCTGATTTGGAGACAGCCACATAAGCAGCATAGTGGCCAGAGGACAGTTGTCCTGTATGCTCAATTACACCATAAAGACGATAACGTATCTGATTAGAGTAAAACTGTAATGAAAATAAACATGGATAAGGGGAGAATGAATATGAAGAGTATCCAATTGTGACAATGTAATGCATAAAAAATAAAATATAAAGTGCTACATTTTAAAATCCAGATCGACATATAGTAGTGGAATTGGAGTATACAGATTACACAACGAGCTATACTAGCTGGAAAAACTGGTTTCGAGGTTTTCTCACAGTGGAAAAGTGGATTAGATGGTTCTATAACCAAAAGCAGTGGTCATCGTGTGAAATCCATAGGATAGAGTTATATCACTAGCATGTTTAGTCATCATTTCATTCTGTTACTTGATTAAATTTTGCTTTTTACTCCTACTTAACTTTATTACTCTTTATTCTTGACATTACTTTCAAGTGTTTGTCTTCCTTGTTAGAGCAGTACATCATATCCCCATAAAATGAGACATACAGTAATATTGCATGGAGGATTTCATCATGAGCTGCCATCAGTTAGGGAACCATTGGAAAACCTGGGAGTACTGGACAGCTGTTTCGTCCTAGTTTGGGACTCTTCATCAGTATACACCCACCGGAGTTCGAACCAGGACCTTCTGGTTACAAGAGGAGCTCGTAGACCATTGAGCCACTGGGACCCGATCCAATGGTCCTTGAATTCTAACTTCTGCCAATTCACAACATAGCGCAACCACTTCGCAATGTCTTTTTCGATGAGTTACTGCCTCATCTTCAACCTGCTGTACCCTACTGGTCACGGCTTCCCACTAGAACCCCAGGTTAACTGCCTGAATAAGGCCAGTCGCTAGTGAGCATCAGATTAATTTTCAAGTATTGGTTTTGTAGGGATTTTGTTTGATTGCGTGGAGGATGCCAGCTCATGATGAAATCCTCCATGCAATCAAAGAAAAATCCCTACAAAACCAATACTTCAACATACAGTAGTAGTTTGACTACCCTAAAAATTGCAACATGCAACAATATCTTCTCCAGCAGCAAATTAGGAAAAGTAGTTCAAACAGATTTAAATATAAACCGTATGCACCAACAGCTGAGAAGGTATCCATTAGGCTGCAAATGAAATATCGATTTATTTAAAAAAAAATTGAAAGTTAATGTGAGGAAAGTACTTCTAACATGAAACCAACTGCAAACGATAGAAACTGAAACATTCCATCGTCAGGACAAGAAGAGGAGGCGGATTAAAAACGGCCTTGTGATAATGAGCTAATTAAGAAGGGAAATGTCAGTCAATAACCTCATCTAGTTCACTAGCATCCTAGCTGGTCCTAAATCACAGAAAAGAGGGAAGGTTGGGCATGCGACTAAAGACCCTATCCCGGGAAATCAATCCAGTCGCTACAGAAGCTTTAAAACAAAATCATTCTTCGCAGAGATCGAAGAAACAAAACGACGTGGGTTGGTGAAAGCTTTCAGGAAGCCAGTCAGCAGATGTGTCTTCTTTAGATACAAACAAAACTAAGCGTGGGGACATGGAATGTTCACACGGTGTACGAAGCTGGGAAGGCTGCTCACATTGCCGGAAAAGATATGGCACAGAAGTGCTAGGAAACTGTGAGATCAAGTGGAGTGGATGTGGACTCTTCACATTGTTAACTAGAGAGTCAGTAATTTACTCTGGTTACCCAAGCGACAACCACGAGCACTATCATGATGTCATCAACAACTGTCAAACCTCTTATGTAGTGGCAACCAATGTTCTCTAGGATAATGACTCAGTGAATAGAACATGTGAAGGTCAGGGTTATTCGCTTTGAAATATGTTTTTCAAAAACTTTTCCCGATGTCCGAATTCAGATCAATTTGCATCGACATTGAAGTCTCGTAATTCTAAATACGATACGGTTTATGGTCTAGTACCTGAAAAAGCGCACACCAGGAAAATGAGAGAGAGGAAAAAAGGATCATTCGTGTAAACTTTGTTGCCGTGAAAACCATTCAAAAACAGATATACACACAAATGATGCAACTTACCACAGTAAGAACTGAACAAAAAGGAGTTAGGTCCAAGTAAATAGGAAAATTTATACGCTTTTGTGATTTCTGTACGTGTACACCAAGCTGCAGAATATATATAAGACAAAGACAAATATAATGTTTATGCCTTTTTAAAGTTATAATAAAGAGGTGAACGTGGAAGTAAAACTTATCAGGTAAGGGAACTGTATCTACAAACGCATCAGAGCTCTACATCACTTGTCGAATGGAGCAAGATAATTAAGATCATTTTAGGAGCACTTTCATCTTCTTTCGGAAAACAACGCTTGCTGGTTTCCAATACATGAGTGTTAAAGAAACTCATGGAGAGTGAACAAATAATTAGTGCATATGCAACCTAAACAAAACCCGAAATGTTTTTAGTCATGCAATCATTTGCCAGGTCTGGACAGCATCGTATCAGTCAATCTTTTGCCGCCTCCAGTAACACTGGTGATAACCACATGTATATCCATAGGCCGTTTTTGTGTAATGATTGGTACGATTATAAAAGTACCAACAATTCACAGTGCACCGTAATGGCGAGCCACCTAGCATGGTGGCCGCATTGCAAACATGACTGATAGAATTCAGTCTGCACCGAAGATAGGACTAGACACATTACACTAGTTACTGACTAGTGTTCAATCAAAAATATAAAAGAACAGTTGAAAATTTTTAGTACAGCTGGATGCCTTTGATATTGTCATATGAGTTGAACGATTTAATCGCAATGATTCTGGACAAAATCAACAGCTTCAAGATAAGCGAGCTTTTTGAACACTTCATAAGTGAAATAATTATTCCTACGAATGACCCTGATTGCGATTGGTCGTCTCCAGGGTTTCATTTTATTTGTACGTACCAATTGTTTAGTAATTTAATATTCAGATCATGTGCCTCTTCCTCCTTGGCTGATAAATTTGATCCACGTTAACATGTCTAGTGATCGCAAACAGACTTGGTTACCCATGTTTCTAGAAATTACTTAGCATTCTTAATGTTCTGTCTGTCAACAATTCACATATTTTCCCGTGTGAATCAATGTCTATAGTTCCCAATGTACATAAATACAAGGCATGACATACCATGACTTAAATGATAATTTGTACTTGCAAATCCAAAGATGAAGGGGAAATATACTATCACTAATGTAGTACAAGAGAAGAAGAAGGCCTTCTACAGACAACTACAAATAGTAATGGACAACGTCCCAAATGGCGATATCAAAATCCTGATGGGTGATATGAATGCGAAACTGGGAGGAGACAATACAGGAAGAGAACTCACCATGGGTCGTGAGGCCCCCAATGAAATGAACGACAATGGTGAACTCTTCTCAGACTTCTGCGCCTTCAATGATTTGTTGATTGGTGGCAGTGTGTTCAAACACAGGGATATACACAAGGCAACATGGATTTCACCAGATGGACACACCAAAAACCAGATAGACTTCATTTCAATCTCAAGGAAGTGGAGACGAAGCCTACTGGACACAAGATCGAGGAGAGGAGCAGATGTGGGTTCAGACCACTATCTAGTACAAGGGACATTCAAGGTGAAGTTGAAAGCCTCGAGGACAGCTGGGGATAGGCCACAATGCAAGTTCAACACGCAAGAACTGAAGGGCACAATCACAAAGGACATTTTCACTGCAACTGTCAGAGCAAAGCAGGAAACACTACGTGGCACCACTGAGGAATCATCCGTGGAAGACCACTGGAACTCTCTGAAGGTAATTTTCAACGAAACGTGTTCAACGGTTTTAGGAAGAAAGAAGAGACAAGACAAGGAATGGCTCTCAACAGACACTTGGAAACTAATAGAGGAGAGGAGAAAAGTGAAAGAGAAAATGATTCAATGCAAAGATGGACAAGAGAAAGAGACGCTGAGCTCAACTTACACAGCACTGGACAAAGAAGTGAAGAAGAGTGCCAGGAAGGACAAAAGACAATTCTACGACAACCTGGTTACTGAAGCTGAGAAGGCAGCAGGCAAAAAGGACCTAAGGACACTATATCAGATAACCAAGTCTCTATCCGGGAAGAGATCAACACAATTGAAACCTATAAAAGACAGCCAAGGGAACCCAATTACCAAAGAAGAAAGACAGATTAAACAATGGGCGGACCACTTCAAAGGACTCTTGAACAGACCACCACCAACAACCCGTTCAGAAATACCAACAACAGCACGTACACAACTGCAAGTTGACACCAATCCTCCAACGAAAGATGAAGTCAAGAATGCAATCAAGCTTCTGAAAGCTGGAAAAGCAGCTGGACCAGATGGAATACCCCCTGAAGCACTGAAAGCGGACCCAGAGACGACAGCAGATATGCTGACTCCATCATTGCAAAAAGTCTGGAAGGAGGGAAAGGTGCCCACTGACTGGAGGAAAGGTTACCTCGTAAAACTACCAAAGAAGGGCGACTTAGGACTCTGCAAGAACTGGCGAGGAATCATGCTCCTGTCGATGCCAAGGAAAATCCTGAGTCGCATCATCCTGGAGAGAATAAAGGACGCACTGGATACAGAACTCCGACTAGAACAAGCTGGATTCAGGAAAGGCAAATCATGTTTTGACCGAATTGCGACTCTACGCATCACCATCGAGCAAAGCATGGAATGGCAATCAAACCTCTACCTCAACTTTATAGACTTTGGGAGGGCCTTCGACAGCGTTGACCGCGAAGTAATTTGGAAACAACTTGAGTGCTACGGCGTACCCCAGATATTCATCAACCTTATTCAACAGCTGTACGACAACGGCACATGTCAAGTGATCCACAACGGAAAACTCAGTGAGCTGTTTGGAGTAAACACAGGAGTCAGACAAGGGTGCTTATTATCACAAATGATATTCCTAATGGAGGTGGACTGGATTATGCGTCAGACAGTGGGAAACGAGAAGACAGGGATATCCTGGACCGACGTGAAGAACCTAGAAGACCTGGATTTCGCGGATGATTTATGTTTGATGTCACACAAAATCGAAGACTTACAAGCGAAAACCGACAAACTGGTCGAAGAGGCAGCAAAGACAGGACTCCAGGTGAACATAGACAAGACGGAGGTTATGAAAATTACCAACCAACAACAACAACAGCAGCAACATCCAGTGCCAATCACCATCAACGGGAGGGATTTGAAAGAGGTTACTTCATTCACTTATCTAGGGAGCATTGTCTCAACTACAGGAGGAACGGACGAGGATGTCAAATCGAGAATCGGGAAGGCGAGAAACATATTCATCAACCTGAAACCAATCTGAAAATCTTCGTCACTCAACATCAACAACAAAATTCGGATTTTCAATACAAACGTCGAGTCAGTCAGTTCTTCTATACGGATCAGAAACTTGGCGGGTCACCAAGAATATTTCCAACAGGTTGCAGATCCTCATCAACAGCTGTCTTCGCCCTATACTCAAGATCAGATGGCCGGACAGAATCACCAACAAGGAACTATGGGAACAAACAAAACAAGAACCAATCGCTCAACAAATATGCAGGAGAAAGTGGAGATGGATTGGACACTCGCTGAGGAGGCCGCTGAGTGACATCGCGCGTCAGGCCAGTGCTCGAGTGGAACCCGAAAGGGAAGCGGCGAATGGGACGTCCAAGGGTGACATGGAGGAGATCGTGTGAAGAGGAGCTGAAACAGTATGGACTAACATGGATGCATGTGAAAAGTACAGCAGAAGACAGAAACAAGTGGAGACGTGCAGTTGAAGCCCTATGTCCCACTAGGAACCCAAGGTAACAATAATAATAATAAATGTAGTACACGTTTTATCAATACTATTTTTGAGAAAGATTCTTTTGAAACTTCTCGTGACGAATGTCGCTTAAAGTCGATATAATCCCTTTAGCTATGTAATAAACTGATTGTGTTGGCTTTTGAGGGACATTTATTGCGAAAGATTTCAAAAGAGTCCTTCTCATTAAATATGTTGATCAGACCAACTGCACCAAATATTTTTTAAATAACCTTAATAAATGGGTGGGGAGATGTGGATCATCCCCTAAAACACTCAAGTTTTAGCCAATGGATCATGGGTTCCGATCCCGCTCCACCTGCTTAAGACCGGGCACCTGGGTAATAATGTCAGACCTCATACAATAACTATGGCTCATAGGACGACACCTAATAACCGAGTTCTAACTAGCTAACTATTACATAAATATGTAGAATAATGGGCATAAAAATATCATTTCATCATTCTAAAGGTAAAATTAAATAGGCGATTGACAAGTGTGTGAGGTTCATCTATTGCATGAATATAAACGATTAGAAAAAAGAAATTTTTTGTCAAATGATTAGTTTCCAAAGAAGCTTAGACTTTTCACTAGACGAAGATATAACCTCCAATGTACATCCAAACAAAATACTCAATCGTTAACTTTTTCATCTAAAACATAATTACATTTTCTTGTCTTATGTACTTTTTTTTATCGCCGATACCAAAACATCTTGTTCAGATAATCTACACTTTCCATCCCTTCTCTTTCTAACAGATTCAATCAATATCCGGATGTGTCTTTGTGACCATTTTTGCTACTAGTCTTGATAACTTAATTCTATCAAAACCGTAAAAACGTACCTGTTGAAATCTTTTCAAATGAATTGTAAGAATAGGCGGAGGTTTGTATATTAAATCACGCTTGATGACATCTTGTAATATCGACGGAGTATCAGGTTTCTTCTCACTATTCACTGTTTCCATATTTGACTCCTTGTGCTCTGATTCTATCGATCGCTTACTGCAAACATCACAAACTAGACGATTACAACCGGTTAAGACTTCAGCAGCAGTGTATTTTGAAAGACAATCGTAGATAGAAGTAGTAGAATTGTCACCACTGCTGGAATAACGAATTTTACCGAGTGGTATTCGTGAATAATGGATGGCTTGAACCACTTCATCTGAATCATATAACAACTGAGATGGTGTAGACGAATCTAAGTGGAGTTTTTCTAAATCATCAACAATGGTGAGCATTGTATTGGTGTTATTTGTTTCCGTAGGCTTTGAATTTTCATCACAACCATTGTCAACTAGTTGGAGTGAAGTAACACTATCGTGTCGATCACTGCCTTCAATATCTGCACAATTCCCTGAAATAATAATAAAGAAACAATCAATTAGTTAGTGTACTAATAAAAAATCTGGGAATGATTCTAAAAACGCCATCTGCACGTAATGGTTTTTTTTCTAAAAATGAAAGTACTTGCTAGCAACTTTTCAGTGGTAAAACATTATTCTCGGTTATTTGAAAGATGGCGCATAACGATGAGTATTATATTACATTCACTTTACTACAAATTCGTTAGAATCGCCTAAAACACTATTGAGTGGATGAACGTGTCTATTATGTCTTTTGACGAACCAAAACAACCAACTCAAGAAGAAATGATAATCAAGACAGCATCTGTCTAGCCAAACGTACAATGCAACTTGAATGATACCAGGCAGGTTATTTCAACTGTTACACTTGATGCAAAGAAAAAAAAGGTTTGCCAATAATATTTTATTAAGTAAACAGTGTTAGATGCCTGCCAACCTCACCAGTAGAATAAATATCGGGGGCCAATTAAGGAAGAGACAATTTCTACAAAGTCTCTCTGAGCAGTCATACTGTAGAAGTACGTAGAACTTTACCAGTATGATGGCAAGTAGTCTGTTTGTTAGACATACCACAGAGTAAATGATATTGTTCATTAGGAGACGTTTCGAACACGACTAGCTGTTCTCAAGTATTCCAAAACTTTCAGAGAATATAGACACAAATAACTGTCTTGGACCCTGTGAATAGTCATCAGACAATTTCTCTATAGTAAATTTACACCAATTACCCTCCCTTTTTCGTGTGCTGTTCTGAAATATGATAACTTCAACGCAAGAATAACTGTGGGAAATTCCAAATCCATTTCTCTATCGCTCCTGCACACTGTTCTCTAAACAAGTGACTAACTTCACCAGGGTTTCAGGTGATAATAGTTACTTTAAACGCAACAATAAGTACACAATTCGATATAATCCAATATTAAAATCCTGGTCATAAACTTATTACTGCTGAGCAGTGAAATGTAGGACACTCATCTCGTCATTTTGAAGAATCATCATCCGGATGTATCTGCATCACAGTAGGTTGTTATAACCATAGAGACTTGGGTAGAATATCTGCTGTTCCAAATATATTGATACTCATTGAACACAGGGTATAGGGTGGGGGTTTTGAAAAGATGGATGGTGAATGCAAGTTTCAGTTGGAAACTTAAAAATCCCCAATGAGCCACATAAAAGAAAAGACTTTCAGAGAACAGTTACTCTTTTCAGCGATACCATTCCCAAGCTGTACAATCGTATACACGTGTAGTAAATTTCCTTAGCAACAAAAGGAATATTTCCAAAGACGTATCATTAGAATTGCAAATTTTAGATAGCGAATTACGTAACATAGAAGGCGCGTGCACCTATGAATTCATCTGCTCGTGTGGAGCTAGGTATGTCGACCGTACCCGGCGTTTGCTATCCAAACGTATCGTCGAACACTTACCTTCATGGTTTTATAAAGCAGAAAAAAGATGCCTCTCACATCTCTATCCTGGGACACCTGATCGAATCTGGACACCAAGCTAAGTCACAAACCAACTTCAAAGTCATACAAAATACGCGGAAATCATGCGAAGAGTGCGAATCGAAGTTCTTCAAACAGCAGAAACATTGGTCATTCACATGTTAAATCCCGAACTCTGCATACAAAAGAAGTTTGTTCAGTCACTAACTATATCTACAATCGATCTGTCTTAACAGGGGATACGTAAGTTTTGTTTTTTGTTTTAACTGTATTATCGTCTTCCCTCGCCCATTATTAAATTTCTACTCCTTATTACCACTCTTGTTAACTCAACTGTCGTTCAATTCTAGTTGAATTCTACTCAATGATATCAATTATATTACGTCACTCAATTTGCTTATTTTATTTTAGTTCCTACCTGATTAACGCTTTCTATATTACGTAATTTACTGTCTAAAATTCACAATTCTAACGAAACATTCTTGGAAATATTCCTTTTGTTACTAAGATAACTTAATATATATATAGGCAACTAACTGTACAGCTTGAGAGTGATGTCGCTGAAAAGATTAACTCTTTGCTGAACGTCTTCCTGTAAGAACACCACTACATAAGGACAACAGGTCTTCAATAAGACATAATAGACATACACTACACGCCACTGTCAAACGTGAAAGACCGAGCATAGAGATTCAATATTATGAAATGAGTTAGAAAATGATTCATACAATACTCTCATACAAATACTTATCCATGTCGACCTTTTGTTTTAACACAGGGTATCATAAGGGAAGTAAAACAGCAATGAATAGAGAAGATGGCAAAAAATGTTTAATCGCTTTATTTATTATCTCCTAGATGATGAAAGGGATATGAAAGTTTGCGATTAATCACTGCTGCCTAGTGGTGTAGTTGTTACTGAGTTTAGCTGGACGCCAAGACACCACTCAGTTTCACACAATAGGCTCATAATCTAACTTGTACACGGCTACGATATTATGTCTGATATTCTATGAGTAAAAAACGCATGCACATAAACATATACGTACTAATTAAAGAAATGCTTACCGTCTGAAGAGATACTTTCATCACACTGAATTTGATTCAATGGTTCATCTGTAATTAGCAAATGAAAAAATTTCAGATATTTTCTAAATAAAAAGATCAAATTTTATAAACCAAAGTGAAAAAATTTCGCATTGTTACCTTTAGAGAATCCGGCGTGACACAATAAGTTAGCAGAAGGATGATCGGATGAAGGCAGTAACAATCTATGAAGCCATTGACTTTTCGTATGTGTTATATATAGGAGTGTAAACTGTCTGTGTGAAATCCACAAGAAAGCCTGAACGCATTGTTTAAACACTTTAGTTTATAGGAATTTGAGTCGATTGCAATGGAACAGATACATTTTACTTTCTTTACAACATAAGTGTGAAACTGATACATCTCAGTGTCTCATTTATTCTTTTCTCCTTTATGATGTAGCTGTCTTCATTTAAACAATTCATCTTTAACCAATGGGTTATGGATTCGAGTCTAGCTTCATCCACTGAATTTTGACTAGGCACGTTATTATAGGTCTTCACATGACAGATGAAGTTTATTGTTCAGTGCCTAAAAATGTATGTCATTTTTTAGTTGAGTCTTTTCGTCTGTAACATTTCAAAGCACTTTATTATACGAGTTTTTGCTAGTACGAATATCTATTCGAAGTGTACATAAGGCAGCTTGTAGTGCTACGCCACAATTCCAGTAACGTGATTTAGTTATTATGCAATAAAAATATTTTTTAAACATTGGAGTTTGATAACAGATAGGATCCCAAAATGTCTTTACAAATAACACTTAAGTATGTTTCTCTCCTCTTTAGTTCAATATAAGATTTTGTACATCGAAAGACTAATGAAAAACAGTATTATGAATATGAATAGAACAGTAATGAACACCAAGAGACAATAGAGAATAGTTTAATACACAAAGTAAGTAGCTGAATTGAACACGCATCAGTTTATCAGAGAATGAAGACATCGGAACAGAAGTTACAAAGAGCCATTGTTCGCTCCAAAAAGTAGGAAAAACGAAACGAAACGTTACTCAACAATCAATAGCAATTTCATACAGGTGGCAATGAGCGGCATCTATTGTGTAAAGACTAATTATACCACCATTCTGCCGAAACCTCGATCGATGGGATGGGGTTTAAACATGTAACCAACTGGTTGGAAGTCGAGTGACTAAATCAATAAGCGACAGCACCAACAAAAACGGCAATCAAAATGAATCTGGCACAACTGGATCACCACAGTGACAAGATAATACACTTGACTGACTGGTTTCACCATAAAACTTCGCACAGATGTGCAGCAGTTCAAGTTGCAACTCTCCCTTTAAGTACCATAGAGAGTAAGAGAAGAGAGTAAAGACAGATTCAAAAGAAAGATAATAGACAGAAGGGTGGGGAAAATAATAGTAATATGGAGGAACAACAGAATTTTATTGGACATAATAAATCACGAACAGTGAATGCATCTGCGCCATCGAGAACGACTTTGAGACATATCAGCAATTGTCTCCAGGCATTGGTTTTTGCCATCCAAAGAACCCCAACAAGGAAGTCTACACCTCATGATGTGGCTGGCTCAAACTAACTGTTATGGATTTCATTGACTGATGAAGCCATGCTTTGATCTGACCATCACTAGCTCTTTTCCAGCCTGATCCGTCCTATGTCAGCTAATACTGCCCTTCGAGGAAGGCGATGACTAGGCATACATAACATATGTCCCAACCATCTCAATCGATATACATCCACAACCTCATCGATTGATTTTCCCTCCTTACTTAACACTCGACGTGTAACCTCAACATTGCTCACCCTCTTCCACTACTTAACACAGGAGATAGAAAGCAGACACTTATGATCAAAGACAGCTGGCTAACATTTTCATGCCTTCCACCTTCAATGGCCATGTCTCAGCCACAGAGGAGGACAGAGCGAACTGCTCAGCAGTACACATGCACTTTTGTCGACAACCGGATATCACGTCTACGCCAGAGATGGTGAAATTTGGGAAATGCTTCACGAGCCTTCTGTATTCGTGCTGAAATTTCCTCAGCGATCAACCCGCTGACGTTGGCTGATGCGACTTCCCAAATAAGTGAAGTGGTAGTCAACACGCTATATCACTTCACTCCCTATTTCTAAGCTAGGAGTCAATGTAGTCCAGTCCTGTAGCATCATCTTATATTTGGTGGGAGCGAATCGCGTACCAAACATTCGTAGATTGCTGCTCAAGGTGTTCAGAAGACTCTGTATTTTGTTAGCGTCTTCACCTACAAGGACTAGATCACCTGCATATTCTAAGTCAACGAGATTATTCACTGGTAACAAGTCAATCCCTGAGTCTCTGACTTCAGTCAGTTGAGGTTAAGCCCATTAGTACATATTACTAGCGGTAAGCGGTGTACTTCTGTCCCATCTCTTAATGTTGATACTCTAAATAAGTCTTTCAAACGCTCTTCTGTCGATATCCCTCCTAATGTTACAAATCATATGGACAACAATTTTAATGGTTTTAATACCCTTAATGTGCTTAAATGTCTCCGGTCTCTTAAGCCTTCCCAAAGCCTTGGTCCTGATGGTGTACCTGCCCTTGTCCTCAGGAGCTGTGCTGATATTTTATGTTACCCTCTTACTAACATTTTTAATGCTTCCTTTTCCAGTAATGTTCTACCTTTTGCATGGAAAAACATTAAAATTATCCTCATACTAAAACCATCTTCTGTTACTGATATTAAATTTAGGCCTATTGCAATTACTTCGCCTTTTTTAAAATTGATGGAAAAATTACTTTTACTTCGTCTTGAACCTTCATTGAAACCTTTTAATGATCCTAAACAATTTGCATATAAACATGGTATATGTACCTTGGATGCTGCGGTTGTCTTATACCATAATGTTGTTTCTTTTTTAGACAAAGGTGCCAAATATGTTTGTGGTGCTTTCCTAGACTACACATCTGCTTTTGACTCTGTACCTAGGGGCCTTTTATTAAATAAGCTTTCGTTGACGCAAACAGGATCCTGGGCTAAGAGTTGGATGCATTCTTATTTTTCTGATACAATGCAGTATAATGGCAAATCTTCTTCTGCCTCGCTTACAAAAGCCGGTGTTCCTCAAGGTGTCGTCCTCTCTCCTTTTCCTTCCTTCCTACACGACCTGCCTCAATTAAACGAAACCAACTTCGTCAAATATGTTGATGATCTGACTGTATCACTGCCTATCACTTCCGAGTCTGACTGCTCCAAACTTAATAGCTTTCTGTTGGACATCAACAAGTGGTCTAAGTCAAATGGTCTTATGTTAAATCCTTCCAAATGTCAGGCAGTTAACTTTACTTTCAAGCATCGACGTGACATACATGAACTAGTTAGTTCCCATGATGCCTGTAGCATAGATGGCACTGAAATTGAAACTAATTAAATACATCGGATTAGTTCTTTCCTCTGACTTTTCATGGTCATCCTGTGGTGAAAGCTGTCTACTAGCCAAATTAGTAGACAGTAATTTACGTCAATATTTACGTTCCCAAGATTTGTCGTGAGAAAATATGAACAAAGACTGATTCAAAACCGACCACAGCAGACTTTGCGTAGGCGGATACAGTTAACATATAGATGATGTGACATTCAAGAAACAGTAACAAAGAGATGAAAGATTAACTTTAAGTGAGAAACAACCAATCAGAAGACTGTTTGTTTGCTTAACTAAACTATAATAATGTACATGAAAATATATAAATATGCTTTGATTTCCTTGTTTTCTGTTGTTACAATCCCACATCTTATCAATCTCTAAGAAAATGTTTCGTCTTACCTTCTACATTAAAAGGTTAAGACAATCAGGTATCAACCAACCTTTAGTTCTGCAATTTTTAAACTCCTGTATTTTACCTATTGTACTCTATTGCTCTCCATTAATCTTTCCTGGGCTTCTCAAAAAAGACTATATCATATTACGAAGGGTATTAAATGCTGTGAGTAGGGCTTGTGGTTCGCCACTGCGTGAGCTCGCCAATACTATAGTCGAGAGACACAAATTCCTGTGCAAAATGGGCAAAGACAGTACTGTTAAACCCTCTTCACCCCCTTTATTCACAACTATCCCCTTGTATCTCATCAGGTAGGACGAGAAGTCAATATAAGAAGTTATATGCTCGCACCACTAAGTACAAAAATTATTATTATTATTATTATGAAATTAGACAGAAATGGGGAAATTGGGCAGCGTTGACAGATATCACTGGTTGTCATCACTTCTGATAACAACTCTCCGTAGGCTCTTATCTGGCTACATGAATGTCTTGGTCAGTGCAATTTATTTTCTTGACATTGTCTTCACAGCCAAATATCGACGTAGTACCTTTCGGTCAACGGTATAGAATTTCGCTTTCAGGTCAAGAAATGTGACAACTGTTGGACGCCGGTAAGTATGCCTATGTCCCAGAATCTGTCGACGGGTGAAGATATGATCAACACATCCTTTTCCTGGTCCAAAGCTTGCCTAATTTTGTCGTATTTGCTCCTCCTGAGCACCACCTAGTTTATGAAAGATTATTGAGTCTAGAACTTTAGATCGCATATTGGCCAAGCTAATTCCCCTGCGATTATCACAAAAAGACTCATCTCACTTCTTGTATAATGGACTGTCTGATTTCCAGACGCTGCCTTTTACCCTAGTTATTTCTTCAGGCCTCGCTGCTTAATCTCGTGTCAGACTAGTGACAGCTTTTGTAACGTCAGTTAGGGACGGAGGACCTGTGTTTTTATCCCTTTCAGGGAGGCATTGGATGCCCAGTAAGCTGAGCATGGCTGTAGGCTAGTTAAATTGTTCCTACAAGCATTTCAGTCATCTATCCTGACAGCTAATTACGGTGTCATTTTCCTCACAGATTGTTTCACTTATCATTTACCTTTTGCTACCTGTTTCCGTGACAAGCCTAAATAGTTGTCTGGTGTTACCTATCGTTGATGCCTTCTCCATCTCTTTCGCTTTTGCCGCCCAGCACTGTTCACTGTCGTTAAGAAGACTTTTTATCAGTTTGCGCTTGAGCAGCTTCAGCTTTTCATCATTTTCGGGGCTTGCTGGAATCAGTCTTTTGCATCTGTCAGCTCGGATAAGATAACATAAATTCACTGGCTTTCATTGACTTTTAGTTTTAGGTTATTAACAACCTTTACAGCTAACTATATATTGTACCAGGCTCCCTCAGGAGGAACCCAGCTGTTGATCTCAGATACACGTTTAACTATTTCTTCCTTAAATAGGGATTCAGTGTCCTAATCAAGTTGGGGACGTAACTACTTCGCTGCCAATCGTTTTTCATGTCCGTTTAATCGTAATCATAAACGTGCGCTAACCAGGGCTTGATCGGAGTCTACGCACGTATTCCCGAGTGAGCGATAGTTTTCTGCTGGCCCTCGCCAACGATTTGTTACCACTATGTGGTCCATTTCAGTCCAACGTTGCTTTGATGGTAGAGGCCACCAGGTTACACAATGTCTTTCTTTGTGAATAAAGTTAGTACTTACTAGGAACAGATGATTATTTCAACAGAATTGTAGAAGACGACGGCCGATAGCTGCTACCTTGACGTGGTGGTCTGGCTTGCATATCGTGTGCTTTTGGAAGTGTGTGGGCGGTTGTTACTTCCCGGCTGCCCACACCGTGGAAGTTGGTTGAGTCTTCGGGTACCTGAAACAGAGAAGAGGTTAGTGTTGCGTGACCGCAGAGCCCAGGGGACAACTGCTTGAGGCCGGTCATACGCGGCCTGTTTTTGTTTGTTCTTTTTCATTTGGTGTGTCTCAGTAGCATATTTATCACTTCTGCCCTGTGACATGGCAGCAGGAAGCGCGGTCGTTGTTAATCCGGGCCCCGACCGATCCGGCATGATATTTTGTGAATTTGTTTGAATCATAGTGTAGGATTGGGTAGCTGCTCTTTGTCTAACCGTTATCCATACAACCTTTCTGGCATGGTAGGACCTCCACGTCAAGGTAGCAGCTGTCGGCCGGGGCTTGCATATCGCAATGACCCAACGAGCTATACTGGCTGGAACTTATGTTCCTGTAGGTCCTACCATTCAAGAAAGGTTGTTTGGATAACGGTTAGACAAAGAGCAGCTACCCAATCCTACACTATGATTCAAATAAATGCACAAAATATCATGCCGGACCGGTCGGGGCCCGGATTAACAACGACCGCGCTTTCTGCTGCCGTGTCACAGGGCAGAAGTGATAAATATGCTACTGAGACACACCAAATGAAAAAGAACAAACAAAAACAGGCCGCGTGTGACCGGCCTCAAGCAGTTGTCCCCTGGGCTCTGCGGTCACGCAACACTAACCTCTTCTCTGTTTCAGGTACCCGAAGACTCAACCAACTTCCACGGTGTGGGCAGCCGGGAAGTAACAACCGCCCACACACTTCCAAAAGCACACGAAGCCTACCTGAGCATCACTCTCCCCTACTCACATCACCTTCCTTATCTTGCTTCTCTACTACAACTAGCACTATTCTTCAGGTTAGTGAGTCATCTTCACTTCACTCTCCGTCCACAAACAACGATGAGAGCCATAGAAACAACCCAGATAGCCTCTTAAAGCCACGTCGCCAACTTCATATAGGAGCTTTTAACGTCAGGACCCTCTGCCAAATAGGACAACAGGCATCACTAGCAAGAACCCTGGAATCTAGAGCCATGGATGTATGTTGCGTTTCGGAGACACGCATACAAGACCCGAGTGTGGTCATTCACTTGACCTCACCCGGTCAACAAGGTGAATCTGCGAAATTCACTTTAAGGGTGTCGGGAGATCCTTCAGCTAACCCACGAGGACTCGCAGGTGTAGGGATAGCACTGAGTGTTAGGGCGGAAAAATCACTCCTTGACTGGATCCCAGTAGATAGTCGTATGTGCGCGGTCCGTCTGAACGGGTCCGTTAAAAGAAGGAAAGACGGCGCTACCCGTTGTTGCCGCTTACGCCCCAACAGAGTGCAGTTCGGATGAATTAAAAGATGACTTCTACCGGAAACTGTCTAATCTGATGCAAAAAGCAAAACGTTCAGACATAGTTGTTTTAGCAGGCGACTTCAATGCCCAAGTAGGGAAGTTGTGCCAGACTGAGAAGTATGTAGGTGGTACGTATGGAGTTCCCTGCCGACGAACCGACAACGGTGATCGTCTTCTTCAGTTTTGCTCAGATAATCATCTGTTCCTAGTCAGCACTAACTTTAGGCACAAAGAAAGACATTGTGTAACCTGGCGACCTCCATCACCAAATCAACGCTGGATTCAGATAGACCACATAGCCATAGGGTATCGTTGGCGAGGGTCAGTAGAAGACTGTCGCTCCTTCTGGAACACGTGCGTAGACTCTGATCACGCTCTGGTTCGCGCATTTTTATGCTTACAACTAAATGGACATAAGAAATTGACGGCAGCGAAACAGTTACGTCCCCAACTAGATCGTGACACTGAGTCCTTATTTAAGGAAGAAATAGCGAAACTAGTTTCTGAGGTCGACAGCAGGACTTCCCCTGAGGTAGCCTGGCACAACATACAGTTAGCTGTGGACACAGCCGTGAAAAGCTGTCAATAAGCTAAAACCTAAAGTTAATAAAAGCCATTGGATCTCTACCGCCTCATCCGAACTGATGAACGAAAGAAGACTGATTCCAGCGAGCTCCGATTATGATGAGGAGCGAAAGGTACTCAAACGAAGACTAACAAAAAGTCTTCGCAAGGACCGTGAACAGTGGTGGGCGACAAAGGCGAAAGAGATGGAAAAAGCATCGGTGATAGGCAACACCAGACAACTATTCAGGCTTATCAGGGAAAAAGATGGTAAAAGGCAAATGATAAGGGAAACAATCTCTGAAAAAAATGGCACCATAATTAGCTCCCAGGATAGACGACTGGAGCGCTGGAAAGAACACTACGAGGAGCAGTTTAATTGGCCCACATCCACACTTAGCCTGCCGGACATCCAACACCTCCCTGAATGGAATATAGAAACAGGTCCTCCGTCCCTAACTGAGGTTACTAGAGCAGCCACTAATCTGAAGCAAGGCAAAGCAGCGGGACCTGATGGATTGACTCCAGAGGTATTTAAGTACGGTGGAGACAGTTTACTGTCTGCGTTAACGGAGGTTCTAGGCAGCATCTGGGAATCAGAGGAAGTCCCATCGGGTTGGTGTAAGTCACTGATCATCCCGATATACAAGAAGGGAGACAAGTCTTCTTGTGATAATCACAGAGGCATTAGCTTGACTAATATAGTATCTAAAATCCTAGGCTCAATAATACTGCGTAGACTAAGTGGTGCTCGGGAGACACAAACACGAGAAAACCAGGCAGGTTTTAGGCCAGGTAGAGGGTGTATTGATCATATCTTCACCCTTCGACAGATTCTAGAACATAGGCATTCCTACCGGCGTCCAACAATCATTATATTTCTTGACCTAAAGGCGGCATTCGATTCTGTCGACCGGGAGGTTCTCTGGCGATGCTTGGCTGTAAAGGGAATGCCGAGAAAATACATTGCACTGATTAAGGCACTCTACTCGTACTCATGCAGCCAGGTGAGGGCTTATGGCGAGTTGTCATCTGAAGTAGTGACGACTAGTGGCGTCCGTCAAGGATGCCCATTATCCCCATTCCTATTCAACTTCATCATAGACGTACTAATGGACTTAACCCTAACACACTTCAGCGACTCAGGGATTGACTTGCTACCAGGGAATAATCTTGTCAACTTAGAATATACGAACGATATAGTCCTTCTAGGCGAGGACTCTGACAAAATGCAGAGTCTACTGAACACCTTGAGCAACAATCCTCGTATGTTTGGCATGCGATTCGCCCCTGTAAAATGTGAGACGATGCTGCAGGATTGGACTTCACCGACCCCTAGATTAGAAATAGGAAGTGAAGTGGTAGAGCACGTTGACCGCTTCACTTACTTGGGAAGTACCATCAGTCCCAACGGGTTGATCTCCGACGAAATCTCAGCACGAATACAGAGGGCTAGTTTCGCATATGCCAGTTTACGCCGTCTCTGGCGTAGATGTGATATCCGACTATCGACTAAAGGGCGTGTGTACTGCTCAACAGTCCGCTCCGTTCTCCTTTATGGCTGTGAGACCTGGCCATTGAGAGCAGAAGACATGAAAAGATTAGCTGTCTTCGATCATAGGTGTCTGCGTTCCATCTCCCGTGTGAAGTGGTATAATAAGGTGAGCAATATTGAGGTTAGGCGTCGAGTGCTAGGTAAGGCGGGGAAATCAATCGACGAGACTGTGAAATTACATCGACTGAGATGGTTGGGACATGTGTTACGTATGCCTAGTCATCGCCTTCCTCGACAATGGGCAATGTTAGCTTATATTGGTGCAGGTTGGAAAAGAGCTAGCGGCGGTCAAACCAAAACATGGCACCAGTCAATGAAATCCACAACAGTTAGTCTAAGCCACGTAGGAAGGTGTAGACTTCCTGGTTGGGGTCCTCGGGACGGTAAAAACCAGTGGTTGGAAACAATTGGTGACATGGCTCAAAATCGTTCTCAGTGGTGCAGATGCATCCACTCCTTGTGACTTATGATTTCCAATGAAACTGTTTTGTTCTTTGTTATTACTATTCCTTTGTCTCACACCTCTGTTTACTGTCTCTATTATGCATTTCTCCTACTTTCTTCTCTTCCTTTGTGTGCTACATGGAGTGTGGCGACTTGAACTACCGCACATATGTGCAAAGTTCTATGTCGAAAACGGACCGACCGACCGTAGAAGACGATCACCGTTGTCGGTCCACTGGCAGGAGACTCAGTAGGTACCACCAATATACTTCTCACTCTGGTATCACTTCCTACTTAGGCATTGAATTCGCCTGCCGATACGACTGTGTCTGAGCGTCTTGATTTTCACAGCAAACAGGAGTTTTTTTAGTAGAAGTTATCGTTTAATTCATCTGAGCTGCAGTCTGTTGGGGCGTTAACGGAGGTTATGAGAGGGCATCGACGGGTAACGCAGTCCTTCCTTCTTCTAACAGACCGCACACATACGACTATCTACTGGGATTCAGTCAAGAAGTGATATTTCGCCCTAACACTCAATGCTATCCTTACACCTGCGAACTAGTTGAAGAGTCTCCTGACATCCTTAAAGTGAATTGCAAATTCACCTTGTTGACCGGGTGAGTTTAGGGGAATAACCACGCTCAGGTCTAGTATGCGTGTCTCCAAAACACAGCATACATCCACAGCTTGAGATGCCCGAGTACTAGGTAGTGACACCTGTCGTCCTGTTTGGCAGAGGGTCCTGAGGTTAAATGCTCCAATATGAAGTCGGCAGTGAGGCTTTGAAGGACCATCGGGAGTGTTTTTCGGCTCTTGTCACTATTTGTGGTCACTGAATGAAATGAAGATGACTGACCAACCTTCAGAATCGCATTAACAGTAAAAGGAAAATAAGATAATGAGGGTGGCGTGTTTAAAGGAGAATTATGATAAGGAGGGCTTCGTGTGCTTTTGGAAGAGTGTGGGCGGTTGTTACTTCCTGGCTGACCACACCGTGGAAGTTAGTTTTTTCTTAGCGTGCCTGAAACAGAAGAAGAATTAGTGTTGCATGATCGAAGAACCCAGGGTGCAACTGCTTGACGTCGGTTACACACGGCCTGTTTGAACTGGCTTTTAGGTTTGGCTCCGCATTAGTAACTTACCATCGGGACCTTTTCTAACACCATGCCTTCAGAGTGGAGAAACACCATGGCTGGCCTGCTGGTCATCTGAGGGAAACACCTTACTGCTATTATATCACTGTTCCCCAACAGTACGACCCCCAACATAGTGTAAAAAAGTCTTACACTATCCCGGTAACTGCTTTTAGTTTAACCGCTATCCTAACAATCTTCCTGGCATGTTAGGACATTCGGGAGCATTAGTTCGAGCCAGTGTAGCTTTTTGGGTCACTGCGATATGCAAGCCCGACCACCACGTCAACGTAGCAGCTATCGGTCGGGAGATAATATACTTAATGGGTAATAGCTAGTTAGTTGTACTATGAATTTCGTCGGAAGACTTTCAGATAATATGTACATAATGAGAGAAAGTCTTCCAACCAAATTTATGGTACAGTTGACTAGTCATTACAGCTACAGTATCTGAAGCTACCTTAGAATCAATTAAATCCATATAGGCAGAACAATAGTAAAATAGTTTTTCCTTTAAAAAAAAAAAGAAATAGTGGAGTAACAGAAAAACTACTCAGTCAATACAAACATCACAAAAGTGAAACTGAGAAGTGTTGACGAAAGTATATGTTATGATTATCATCACCGCATTGCTTTTATTTTTTGTTTCAAATAGTAATCAGCACTCGTGATTACCTCCTTTCTTGTTGAGTCGATACTTTGAGCTGATGAGCACAGTTATATGTTGATTTGCCAGTTAATACGTATTCATGATTATTGGCATCATATGCTTTACCATTTATCAAAACAAAAAATACTTTATCATCTAATTTGCGCCCCAACACAAACACACCTCATATAATCAGTACGATTGATTATCCAAATTATATAAACGCTTGTATGATTTTGCTATATCGGATTTGAAATTACCGAACTAATGTGCAATTTGCAATTTACACAGTTCGACGTGAAATTTCACCACAATTTACTTTGGAAACCAAAATTATCTACATCATAATATGCGATCGACTTGATGCCATGGATGGCAATCAAGAAAGCAAGCATAAATACATGATGCTATATAGTACTAATTGGCTGATATGAGTAGTCGGATGCTACTCACATCAATCAGTAGTACTTGTTAGCCAGATCGAAGTGACCTAAACACAAGACGAAGTTTTCGCTCGTGGCCAGGAACCACTGATGGTAGACGTCAGTGGTACCCAACTACCATACCAACCAATTAGCAGTATATAGCGCCATGCATTTATGATTCCGTTATCACTATTTTCACCTTTATCATTCACTAGACGATAGTCCTGAAGTCGAATCTGACCACCAACTACTTAATAATAAGAATTTTCAAATGTGATTAGAAATAACCGAAATTAGGTATTTGCTTAAACTGCATAGACTAGTTTTCATGAAAATATTCATATAATTAAGAATAGAAACTTACCTGAACGATCTGAATCATTTAGATTTACTGAAGTTTCAATTTCTACTGTATTCACTTCTGCTATATCATACTGGTCTGTATTACAATTTTCTTTTTTCACTGCATCAACTGCACACATACTGCTGCTACTGCTACTACGTCTGCTGCTGTGGCTATTATATGTGCACCGTGGATGATCATTTGCTTTTTCAGTTTGATCAACATTGGTTTCATGAGACTCCGACTCAGAACTGCACCGATTCAAACATTCATTGTCGGTGTCTCTATCATTGACAAAGTTCTGACGTTTTCTTTGTTTCTGAGTTTTACGCTTACGCTGGATTTGAGCATAAAGAAAGAAAGTAATAATTTGATATACTATCATTAATATTGTTGAGAAAGCCCTAATGGATGTTCAGAAATCCATCAATGGACAAAATCCCATAAAATCTTATAATCTTTGGTACTAATTTAATTCAAATTGATAATACTTTCATTAAGCTAAACAACAGCACTCTTAAGTACTCTCTAATATTGCTTTCTAGGTTGATCCTAACCCGAATTCTTTAACAGTTAAGACTACGAATTAGCAATCACTGATGTTGATCCAAACCCTGGGGGAAAAATGAGTTCCTTCAGGATAATAGCAAACACGAAAGTTAGGTGAAACAAGAGTTCCTGTAGACTTAATACTGAAGTTTCATAATAAACGAAAAATCCCTCTAATTTTGATCTAAGAAAGCTGACTCTGTGTACTTAAGTTGGGTAGTACATGTTACGCATATCTAGCCACCGTCTTCTTAAAAGCGTCATATAAGATGCACGATTAGGTTAAGAAAAGCGAATGGTGTCTGGACCAAAATACGGCACTAGTCTACTAATTTCAGGCCAAGTAGGGAAGTGAATTGCCTGGCTGGAATTTACTTGGCAACATGAGTCGTTGGTCATAAAAACTAGGATCGATCAAAGTGGTGCAGACATAGTCGTGCTTTATTTTTACCTTGTTTACAATGCTTTACTTTTTCGACTACCTTAGCTTTTCTTCTGCTATCTTATCAAGCTTCACAACTTATTGAACGATGAGCAAATATGAGGGGTGAAAAGCAAGACCACTATATGATGATAAGTTTTGTACAAATATTAGTCCTCGGTAAAATCTTGATAAGTCAATGTCCATTCTTCTTTATAACTTCTGTTTTTGAAACCTGAGTGCCTAAACGAACTACTTACACTCCCACGATCGAACACATCAAAGTGCTTTTATCCAAAAAAGTGCAAGATACAAGCAGCTTAACAGGACTTTAAGGTTTTTCTTAATGGTTACACACATCTTTTCTTAAACGACAGACTATGAGAAGCACAAAATGAGATACCATTCAGTTATCAATCTGCATGATCTATAATCATGTCACAAAGTATATTATCACCATCAGTTATGCAAAAACTGAAAAAAAAACCGGGGAGGATTATAATAATAACAATGAAAATATATCCCCCAAATAACAATACTAACCTCTTTTTTTCGAAATTGTTTAGAACTGGTCATACCTGTAAAGTAAAAGGAGATAAATATTGAAATCATTTGGTTGGCCAGTAATTTACACAGTGGAAGGAGCATTATTGAATATTGCAAAAATATTCATTCAGACATCTAAATACCTAACGAACGATCTTTCCAAGACATTTTTTTACTTTGAATGTATCACGCAAGTGATGAGTTTCAAGAGAGTAGACTGGCTGGCTGGATTCAACATAGAACTTGGCACCGAAGTGCAGCAGTTCGAGTTGCCACGTTCCAAATAGCACACAAAGGTAGACAAGAAAATGAGTGAAGAGAATCAATAGAATTTAGATAAGTATAAGAGAGAAACAGAATGAGTAATGGTAGAAAGGAATATGAAGGTTAAAGAGACTGAATACATCTGCGCCATTGACAACGATTTTGAGCCATGTCACCTATTGTCTCCAACCATTGATTCTTAGAGTCCCGAGGGCCCCAACCTGGAAGTCTGCATCTCCCTACCTGACTCAGTTTAACTGTCAGGGATTTCATGGATTGATGCCATGTTTTTGTTTGGCCACCACTTACTCTTTTCCAACCTGCACCTATATCAGCTAGTAATGCCCGTCGGGGGAGACGATGGCTAGGCATGCGCAGCACGTGACCTGACCATCTCAATCTATGTAACTTCATAGCCTCTTCGATTGATTTTCCCTCTTTGCCCAACACTCTACGCCTAACGTCAACATTACTTACCTTATTATACCACCTAACGCGAGAAAGAGATCGTAAACATCTGTGGTCAAAAACAGACAATCTCTTCATGTCTTCCGCTCTCAATGGCCACGTCTCACCGCCATAGAGAAGGACGGAGCGAACTGCTGAGCAGTATACACGTCCCTTGGTTGACAGCCGGATGTCACGCCTACGCCAGAGACGGTGTAAGTTAGCGAAAGCAGCCCGAGCTTTCTGGATCCGTGCTGTGATTTCGTCACCAATCAATCCGTTGGTGCTAATACAACTTCCCAAATAGGTGAAGTGGTCAACATGTTCTATCACTTCACTCCCTATCACTAAGCTAGGAGTTGACGTAGACCAGTCCTGTAGCAGCATCTTACATTTCACAGGGGCGAATCGCATGCCAAACATACGAAGATTGCTGCTCAGGGTGTTCAGAAGACTCTGCATTTTGTCAGCGTCCTCCCCTAACAGGACTATGTCGTCTGCGTATTCTAAGTCTATAAGACTATTCCCTGGTAACAAGTCGATTCCTAAGTCGTTAAGTTCAGTTAAGGATATTTCCATTAGCACATCTATGATGAAGTTAAACAGAAATGGGGAAAGTGGACATCCCTGACGGACACCACTGGTTGTTATCAATTCAGATGACAATTCCCCATAAGCCCTCACATGGCTACGTGAGTTTGAGTAGAGTGCCTTGATTAGTGCACTCCATAGTCAAACATTACCATAGTACCTCTCGATCCACGGAGTCGAAGGCCGCCTTCAAGTCAAGAAATATGGCAATTATTGGACGCCTAAAAGTGTGTCTATGTTCTAGGATCTGTCGGAGAGTGAAGATATGATCTATGCACCCTCTACCTGGCCTAAAGCCCGCTTGATTTTCTCTCGTTTGTTCCTCTCGAGTTCGGCTTAGTCTGTGCATGATTACTGAGCCTAGGATTTTAGAGACTATGTTCGTCAGGCTGATTCCTCTATGATTATCACATGAGGACTTATCTCCCTTCTTGGATACTGGTATGATAAGTGACTTACCCCAGTCTGATGGAACCGTCTCTGATTCCCAGACGTTACTTAGTACCTTAGTTAAACTATATACTAGCATGTCACCCCCATATTTAAACACCTCCGGAATAATTCCGTCGGGTCCTGCCGCTTTGCCTCGTTTCAAACTACAGATAGCTTTTGTGACTTCACTTACAGACGGCGGGCCAGTGTCTATATCCCATTTGAGGGTGTGCTGGATGGCGGGGAGGCTCAGTGTGGCTGTAGGCAAGTTAAATTGTTCCTCAAAGTGTTCTTTCCAGCGTTCAAGGCATCTATCCTGAGAGCTAATTAAGGAGCCATTTTTCTCACAAATAGTCTCACTTATGATTTGCCTTCTCCCACCCGTTTCCCTGATGAGTCTAAAGAGTTGCCGATCGCCGATGCTTTTTCCATCTCTTTCGCCTTTGTCAACCACCACTGTTCACGGTCCTTGCGGAGACTTTTCGTAAGTTTCCTTTTGTGCAGCTTTCGCTCCTCATTGAATTCGGAGCTCGCCGGAATAAGTCTTCTAGCATCTATCAGTTCGGATGAGGCAGTCGAAATCCAATGGTTTTTACTCACCT
This sequence comes from Trichobilharzia szidati, assembly GCA_944472155.2. Taxonomy (NCBI): domain Eukaryota; kingdom Metazoa; phylum Platyhelminthes; class Trematoda; order Strigeidida; family Schistosomatidae; genus Trichobilharzia; species Trichobilharzia szidati. Next base: position 28,788,916 of record OX235276.1, on the reverse strand, counting down.
TTGGATTTACCTTATTCACAGCTTTTACAGCTGTATCTATGGCTGATTGAATATTCTTCCAGGCTTCTTCAGGGCGAGCGCAGCTGTCGAACTCAGATATGTGTTTAGCTAGTTCTTCCTCAAATAGGGACTTAGTTTGCTGATAGAGCTGGGGACGTGATGGGTTTACCGCTAGCTGTTTCCTACGTCCGTTCAGTCGTAAGCACACACGAGCGCGGACCAGTGCGTGATCGGTATCTACACACGTGTTCCAGAAGGAGCGACAATCTCATACCGACCCACGCCAACGATAGCTTATTGCTATGTGGTCTATTTGTGTCCAGCGTTGATTTGATGATGGGGGTCGCCAGGTCAAACAGTGTTTCTCCTTGTGTTTGAAGTTAGTGCTTACAAGAAACAAATGATTATCTGAACAGAACTGTAGGAGACAGTCGCCGTTGTCGGTTCGCTGGCACGGAATTCCGTTTGTGCTACCGACATTCTTCTCAGATTGACACAATTTCCCTACTTGAGCATTAAAGTCACCAGCTAAAACGACTATATCTGAGCGTTTAGCCTTTCGTAGCAAACTAGACAGCTTTTGGTAAAATTCATCCTTCGTTTCATCCGAACTGCAGTCAGTGGGGGCGTAGGCGGACATTACGAGAAGGCATCGGCGAGTAGTGCAGTCCTTTCTCCTTTTCACTGATCCGTTCGGACGGACAGCACACATTCGGCTATCTACTGGGATCCAGTCAAGTAGTGTCTTTTCTGCCCTAGCACTCAAAGCTATCCCAACACCAGCTAATCCTCGTGAGCTAGCTGTGGCATCTCCTGACACCCTCAAGGTGAATTTTGCAGATTCATCCTGTTGGCCAGGTGGGGTTAGGTGAATAACCATACTTGGGTCTTGTATGCGTGTTTCTGAAACACAACATACATCAATGGCTCGGGATCAAGAGAGTAGAACTAAAAAAACGATACTAGTTCATGAAACCAATTGCTGTAGTCGTTAATTTACGATAAGATTAGCCCTTCAGATAATGATTACGAAAAGCAAGGACGCTTTCAGAGGTGAGATAAACTGATTACCTAAGACGTTATACTTAATTCCAAGTTTCACAAGAGTTGCGTACATTACAAAATTAGGGTACCCGTTTGTACACACTTATGCAGTTTAATTTGTCTGTTACCATCAACTTTAATAAGTGACTGGCATCAAGCGCAATATGAATTTTAAGTCATTAATGGCTGTGTTACTTCCCAGTATAAAATAGATTACAAAAAAATACGAATTCACAAATATACTGACTTAAAGCAGAGCTTTCTTCTATTATAGCATCTCCAATCACATGGTTTTTCTGCATATGTGGAGTTGCAATTTATTGGTTTACTTATTCAAATCTCAATCCATTTACACCTATATAATTATTAAGATTTATAGTACCTTACACAGGAGGCATATAGCTACATGGTTGCACCATCACGATGACCTCTTGTGACAGTGCATTCTTGTGAAAGATTAGTTCAAATCTAGACAGGATAGAATTAGAATCATACAATATCTATATATAGACCCACCTTTAGAAAATTGTTTCGCTGTAGATTCGTTTTGCCTGTGCCTTGGAACGTTTGTTTCCAGAATAGACAATGAAAGGTCAAGAAACGGTTCAAATCTAGGACGAACAGTACCACAACAGCAGCATTCTAATGTGCTTATAAGAACACCCCCAAAAAGACGATCAACAATTGTAGCTACTGAAGCAGACTTCCCCCAACTCCGAACTGCCTCTCTTTCGTCATCACGAATATCCTAATGAAAGCAAAATAATGAAAATCTTTCTTAGTCTTGTCTAACTACATCGTGAATTACTGATACTAAGTATGAACACGTAGGCTTTAAAAGTCTAGATTTATTAGACATGGTTTTTATTATTATGAGGGTGACATTTGCAGAAATATCAAATACACCAGAGAAGGAAGAGACGTATGAAAACTCTATTGAAGATCATGAATAAAAAGGAGGGATCGAAGCAGCTGTAGTAGGTTTAGGATCCATTTCAATTTAGAATTCATTTAGCCAAAACGAGCTTTACATGTACCAGGCTATCAAGCGCACGTATTGTGTGGGGACTGATGGTAAAACCCAGTCTACAAAGTGAAGTGGAATTCGAACACGGGGCTTACTGATTGGAAGTCTAATTCTATAGTAAGTGAGCGAAATTTTTACAGGTACCAGTTTAGCTATGACAACGTTCAGGACCTAAAATCTATTTTATTGATACAACTCCAACTACAATGATATTGTTATTTATCAACTACAACATCTGCCGATGAGCAGCACAATTGTAACTGCATCCTTGTCTACAGTCTACTCACTCGGGTAACCATACCATTTTGGGGGTATCTTGCAGATGAATGTGGGAACGATTTCACTAAACAATGCCAACAGCCATATGAGTGGTGGTGTGAAAAGAATCCGCCAAACCATTAGATCTAAATATATCAAACAAAATGTACATTGAGTCAAATGCAAGAAGAAACAGGTGTCTGTGACTAAAAGCACATTGTTTCGAAAATTAACACAAGTACCTTCCCTTAAAATAATTACCAGCAAACAAGAAATATTACCTTGGTGAAAATTAGGGTAAGAGATTTTTCATAGGATATTAAAGTAACAAACCTTTGGGTTGACATTAAGTTTGAGCAAAATGCCTTTCTTCCACCGTGTAAGTTCCTCCTGCTTCATACAGTCTAGTAAAGAACGAATAAATTCATGACTATCATGCTGCCTGAATCCCCCAAAACGTGGACAGCGCTCAATGAAAATACTCCTTAAAAGCTGAATTGAAAAGATTCGGATTACTATTATTTAACTAACTGTAGGACTCAATGTGGCAGCAGAACACGTTTTCGAATCAGGCGTCTGGATAGGCCGTAGAACCGAAGAAATCTCCTTGAAATGCGCAGTAAGCGTACATTTCATAGGTGGCAAGCAAATGGATAATGATGACACAGAATCCTAAAATACTGCATTTGTATTTCATTGCCTTACCCCATCAGGTTTTGTTAAGGTGAGCTCGCGTGGTTCGTCCGCGAACAACAATTCTGAAAGCCATGGACTCCTCGAAAGACACTGTATTCCTGCGTTGAAATAACAAGTATTGCCTAGATTATGAAGACCCTGAAAATAATTTCAACAGGTGAATTACCTTGACTAAAACAGTGTCCTTTGAATATTTATTAACAACTGTTTTACTGTCTAAATTTATGAAACTCGAAATACTACAAAACTACTGTCTTGGATAAAAGATTGCCGGCTTTCCCTTTTATTCTTATTTTTCTTCCCCATTAAGTAGACAGCATGACGTAACGGCCACCTCAAAAGCGCCTCTCTTTTTCAATGTCCAGGAAATTTAGAGTATAGGGTGCTTCAAGTGTACTTCAGTATTTTAACTGAGTATTTGTGCTTGAGGACTCTCTTTAAGGAGGTGTCTGTTGCAGACGGAGACTTAATTCCAAGAGTTATTGACTCAACATAATGCCTAAAGGGGTTCTAATGTCACAAGCTAAAACTGAGTGATAGTGTGATGTAGTGTTTATGTCATGAGCTACCGTCATTCCCGAGTTCATGAACGTTTGACATGAAGGAGGACGAACCCCTTATATATCCTGACATTTGCACACTCGATGCAGAAGCAGGCATACATTGCTAAGCTGAAGAGAAGCACAAACTGTCTAGACCACCTTAACAGAGCATTGATACCTGTTTTGCGTCGTGGGTGTATAACAGTACTTCAAAACCTGTCTCCGGATATTAAGTTTATCAGTGCACAGAACCACTGGACATTGTTGAGATCAGACGGCAAGAGTAAACAATAGACACCAAAGTCAAATGACCTTGATTTGACCAATCAGATGGATCACCATTACAAATGGTTGCTAATCATAATCCTCGCTGAAAATACCTCCTATGTTTGGTTTTTGACTTCTCTGTGGAAAATGTGTTGATAGGTAGGAATAAAACACGCATATGTGGAGGGATAATGACTCTGCGAAAATGTTACCGAGGTATCGATGGTTATACATTCAGATGAAACCCTATATGTGAGGAAGTCTGTATAAGTTTGTAAATCGTACATAAATGGTGACTTTTTTAGACACCTTCTTCTCGAAATCAAAGCTCTCCCTCAGTAATATATTAAGTTTATGTAACCATTATCTGCTACAGCTGAAGATACAGAGGATACAATGGTTTAATGCGTCTATAACCACTTCTATGAGAATCTGGAACCAGCTTTTGCAGTATATTAGAGATATATACCCTATATGATTCCTTTTTATTACATATATATTTTGTAGATACACTTCTGTGTAAATTAGGTACCACTATTCACCTAGAAGAATCTGGTTGACTGTTTCAAGGTCGTCTGAAGTTGGTGTCTATCCTTTGCGGTTGCCGAGCAGATAATTCATCGAAATATAGTGCAATACCTTCTTAAGTAGCGCTCTACACCAATCTCCACTGATAAACTTTGTAAATGATCTCTAAATTTAGTATCTCTGACAAAAAATGAGTAGGCCACTTGTTTTTTTAAGACAATCTTTTTTTGATATGGTTGGAATTTTTCGGCACATCGGTTGGAATTTCGCCTGGAAAATTTATTTGTAAATAGTTTTCAATAAAATTGTGTTATATGTTGTCTGGAATGGTGGGAACTCTCACTTTTTGGCGCTGAGTGTTGGTGTCCACCTCATATGGTGTTACTGCGGCACACTGCTTAGCACATTGGATGCAGTCATTTGTGTTTCGGACGGACTTTGCTGAAATATTTTATAATGGGCAGGGTGCAATAACTCGATGGTCATACTATCTACTTGAATAATCTAGTTTATGCAGAAGGTGCACTTTTAGGCAAAGGGTCATTTTATGGAGACTTCACATGCTCCAGAATATCACTACAGCTCATTTTCGTGTAGAACACAGTATTATTTGACAAGTAAGTGCTATCAGTACTTAGAAATCACCTACAATTGCTAGCGGAACCTTCCATGAAAACAGCACTTATGATGTAGATGGGTCTTTCACCGTATGGACGTTTGGACAGGAACTATTGGAAGATTATCTGTCAGTGGATTTAATATATGGTTGAACTGATCGACGCAGTGTAATTTTGGTTGTGTGGATAAAGTGTATAAAAATATCTCAAATTTATTAATATTGTCCCACTGTCTGCATACTCGATTGATAGGTTAACAAATATGGGTGATTCTAACGATGGTTGAAGTGCAGTGAAGTGAAAAAGGTGACTGCTAATTTAATTTGCATTGGTATATTACATACTGTATTAACTCAGTATATGGCATTACTTTGCACAGGAACTTTGTTCACTCTTGAAACTTAATCTAGCAAGATGTATTGTTGTCAGTCTACTAGCTGCCATACCATCTCCATCGATACTGTATGCCTAATGTCAATGCTTGGATGTTCATTATCACCAATAATATAGGTTAATTTGCCCTATTTACGTGAATCAGTACGCATGTAGCATCAAGATTGCCTGTCGGTGCTGCATTATATGGCACTGTTATCCTCATCAACACACTAGGTCTGTGTATCTTACAATATTTCAGGTATTAGTCTATGCTGTTAGCGTCGTTTATAAATGTTTAGAGTTGAGACATTACACCCTGTATTTCAATTACTGTAGTTTCCTGAATATGCAAATGCAACTTCTGTAGGATTCACAAAACTATACTCACTAGGCAATACGTAGATTTGGGAGTAATTTCAAATTTACACATTTGCAATACTCTCTTTAAGGTGAACCTAATTAGTGTGAAGTTAATCTGCTTTTTTACTTGGGTGGACCGAAGTAATCTTGGCGAGAAAACAACGCCTCAAATGTATAAATGTTTCAGAGTTTGCCTTGAAATCTGCGTTTAGTCCTCTAATGGTGGAGAATATATGGAGTCTGTTTTTGCACATGGCCCCAACATAAGCGTCAGCTGTGGACTGCAAATACTTTTATTTGCATGAGAATTTTACGTAGCATAAAAGGAATCAATGTATCCAATTAGTACACTAATACGTAAAATCAACTTTTGTAACTTCATGTTGTGCTAGTCCTTACATATGCTTTAGTTTTTAGGTATATGGAGGTTTCGAATATGAAACCAAGGAAAACGCCAATCGGTTAAACCAACGCTAATCCTTTTATCAGAATTTTTCCGTGAATTAATGAAATTTTTAATATACTCTTAATTTTCACTTCTACCGGACTTCTTCGATGCATCTCTTTACTAGGGGCCGTTATAATATATGATGTTGGATTAACACATATTAAATTTAGTTATTCGGATGGAGACCTAACGCAAAGTTATGAGATTGTCACTTTAATCCTTCGTAGAATTCCGCATCTGTTTCGGTGCAGTATCACTTTACAAAAACTAAGCTGGATGGATCAAAATGAAGGATAATACCGTGCTGTTCGATACTTTCAAGCCAGCCTATTTAGCCAGTTGCACCCTTGTATACTGCTAAACGCCAAGTCTGTAGTGCAAGTAAATGTGGTAACTTTGGGTTGATAGCTATTTAACTAATCTGTTAGTATGAAGTGACATGATCAGATAGTCTTAAAATGAGCTGGGAAACAATTTTTGTTTATTCTCATTTGCCATTGAAGTATGCGGTACTAACTAATGTCTAATATCTTTATGATCAATAACTGCAGTATTTGCATATCTACCTTATGGATATTAAATTACCTACAGTTTAATGCATTTACTAGAAATAAAAACTTTAATGACACCACTCCATCCTTCTTGACGTGTTCTTGCTGCTTTAATAATGAGAATAGCTTGTTTTAAAAAACTCATCACACAGCGTATCAGCCTTAAATGTACACCCCATATAGGTGCAATGTTCGTGAACTGGGTATGCAAACCAAAGAAAACCCCGTACTGTTCATTCAATACATATAAGACAACCTAGTACAGCATACGAGAAAAATGATTTCACCGGCTACACAGCGCTTAATATATTCAGATGTCATAGACGTGAGCGGCTTAGTTCTGTTGTAACGACAGAAGACAAGGGCCAGGAAACAAATCGTTTATTTGGGAAATCAACAGATATTTATTGATTTTCATGTACATTGTTATAGATTATTGTTAGCAAACAAACACAGTCTTCTGGTTGGTGGTTTCTCACTAAACGTTAATCTTTCATCTATTTGTGGCCGTTTCTTAAAGTTCAGATTGTCATCCGCGAATTGTATCCAAACTACGCAAAGTCTGCTGTGATTGGTTTTTGAGTCAGTCTCTGTTGTTATTTTTCTCATTACCAATACTGGGGACGTAAACATTGACGTAGATTACTGTCTACCAATTTTGGCTAGCAGACAGCACTTGTCGCACTATAATTTATAACCAAAAGCTACGTATCCAACTCAAAATTGTTTCCTCCAAAGGTAATCTCCTACTACCTTAGTTAGCAGCTTAACGTTATCTTTTAATTATAATGTAAGAGTGGAAATCCTCAGAACCTTCTCCGCAAAAAGATCGTCTCCTGGTCTAAAACAGTAAATATATCTTAATCTCCACGGAAGTGATTAGGGGTATTTATCCTATCACCACAACACCTAAACTGACTGACTATTCGTAGTCACTTACAAAGTAAACATAAATCTGCTGTAGATACTGTGCTTCTGATTTCTAGATTTCGTGATTCACCATGAGGAAAAATCTCTATCCGTGGTATTATATTAGCTGAACACATGATAATAATCCAAAGCAAACCGACTACGGTTCTCACCCAAAGAACATGCTTCTTTGCAATCTGTTCGTCTAACTGTGTCAACAGATGTTTCGCCACTTCAGATTAGAAGCAGAGCACCACCTGTTTAAGGAAAATTCGTTTGAATATTTCTTAAATATCATGCGCGTCCCTAGTTATAGCCATCGAGAAATTACAAATACCAAAAAAATAAGAACTTTACTATGTAAAGTGAAACAAGTAGTTTGTATTCAGTCAGTGTTTTCAACCGGAATAATAACAAGCTTCCCAACCTGCCACAACTTTGAGAAAAGCACCGATTGTAGATCACAATCCTAGATGCTATTCTTGCTAAAGTCTACCTTCAACTAGTGCGGTTCTCCACAGATCACCTCATTTAATCCACTTTCTAAATCGTTTTTTCGCATACTGAATGGCCTTTAACATTAGCTTCACTAAAGAAAATTCTAATTTATGTATTTGGACCTAGTTCATTAAGCACTGCAATTCGTAGGTAACACTTGTCCTCTAGAGGTTTCTGATTGCTTTCCAGTTTCTTTTTGTTTCCAAAAGTACATACAAACACCACGTGGCTAATCCTTATTTAATCTACATTCTCTTATGACATATCGTTTTTTTAACTGATAGTGGACACACTGATTGTATGCTCGCCTTCTCGAAAAATTTCAAAGAATTTTCAGCCTCACACCACGTTCTAAATTCTTCAGACTTAAGTGCTCTTCGGAAAACTTGCTCATATCAGCTCTGATCGTGCTCTCTTCACCAGACTGACTATCAGATTGTTGCATGCTATAAACGTGATTGTGAAAGCCACTGTTTTTTCAGATTTATACGTATTAAGTGACCAACTGAGCCGGAAACAATAACGGAAACCAAGAGGTGAGCTGTGAACAGCAGCTTCTGCCACCCAGGCCCGTTCCTGTGCATAATTTTCAAAACTACTACAAAGTAATATTTTATAAACAGCTGAAAAACAACTAAAACACTGAAACCACGCGTGAATGCAACGTATGAAGCAATTACAATGGAGCGGAGGAACTGACCTGATGGTGAAAAACATTCGAAACAAACGAAACATGTCTTTTGAACAGTAACGAAAACAAAAATGAGGTGAAGCGCAACATTTGTGAGTAACGTGCATGAAGGTAAGTTGTGAATGGCTGCAGGATTATCTTAAAGGCCAGTGTGTGAACAAATTTTTAGGAAGCAGCAATTCAACATGGCCGAATAACATATGTGAAAATCACATTCAAGCACCTTATCAATTCAGTGACTTTGATCACGCGGGATAAGTTCAACATTTAAACACCCCGACATGAGGATCTTTGCCAAATTCTTCAAAAAATCAGTGGATGTTTAACAATGTTATTCGTTCCTTGCGTTTTGAGGGAAACGGATTCGGTGGCTCATCTCCATTGTGCTGTGTTCGCTTCCATCATTTTTAAGTGGATCTACAACTAACTACGGGTCTTCGTCTTTATACAAAATGACCTCTTGACTATCAGTTTTGAACGCCATTCTCATCAGTCCCTGCTCAGATTCCACTCGAGAGCCGGGTGTTTGATATCTTTCAATGATCATCGGAGTATAACCAGTTCATCTCCATTTCCTTCTGTATATCTATGGTCGACCTGCAAAATTTGGGCTACCGATATCCATGCTGAAAATTCCATACTTGTACTGAAAATACGGTGTGGCATCAAGCTGTAATCAAAACAAAAAATACATGATTTAGGCAAAAGGGTGTTGATTAGCTCGTTTCCAGAGTTCAATATTGTTTGTGTTTCCCGGCCATCTTTTTTTCAGTATGAAGCGAAGGTAGCGGTTGGCGGAAATCTGCAGCCCTTCTGAAATGCTTTGTGGAAGAAAGTGCCAAATCTCGGGACCATATAGAAAAGGTGACTTGACATTAGTATTTAAAATTCAAACCTTGTTGATCATGCTGACAATAGAAGATTTCTACAGCTATTTCAAAGTAACGAATGCTTGTAATTAGTCCCCATGAGTAATTCTTTGGATGTACTTTTATCGCTGGACTCAACTAGGGAGGAAATTTTCAGATAAGTGGTTTTCCCTCGAAATCCACGCCACGCTGTGAATAATAAATTGTTGTCACCGAGTCGGATCGTAATATATTCGTGACTAAGTACTTGACGATAGTCACAGACCCTTACTTTAAGTTGCAATGACTAAATGCCTCCTTAGAATAGAGGTGACTACTTCAGTGCTCCAATGAATAAGCAATATTCCTTACATGAGGAATAGTATGAAGACGGTAGTAAATAGGTTGTGTTTCGATTACCGGATTCCTGAGGAACATGGATAAAGTCATTGGAGACTCACTGGTTCCCACTCATTTAGGTTGGACAAGGATCAAGAAACAACAGTAAAATACCTTTTGATTGACTACATGATGTGCCATATTTCCGAACTTACTGCGTGAAAATTGTTCCGTAGGAATCTCCGTTGGCACCCAGTTTGGGCGAACGTCAACTTCTTTCTATGGTTGGTGTGGTGATGCGATAGATCTATTTCTGCATGTTTTGTGCAGCTATCTAGCCCCTGGAGTGCTGGGCTTGACGGATATGTTCTTTATCCTTGCTTTCTCCCAAATATATGACGAGCTACCAAGTTTATTCACTGCGATCATTGTTTACGCTTCTAGCAGTCAGTCAGTGGGACACGTAGTTGCCAGGCCCGATGGATGAGTTAATTTAAAAATTACCATCACTGACTTACAGTTCCATAGTCTAACCTCACTCTAATGCTTCAGGTGTTGTGACTTCATTTCCGCTGCTCATAAATTTGATCAGAGTGGGACATTAGGAGAGGCTATGTTCTGGTGGTGGAATTAGATGCGAACACAGTGTGTCCTAAATATCCAAGACTGAAATTTTTCTTAAGAAGTTCGGGACCTCTTCATATGAGGGAATCAAATCCATAGGCGATGGAAGGTTCTTAGAGTCACGCTGTATAGATTCCCTGTCATTTTGTACTGGGGAAATGACAGTGAAATTCGACTGGATTATGTCCTATGATGTTACCACTACGTTTCCGGATCGGTCGATTGGAATCTGAATTCATCGAACTTTATGCATTTCCACTTTTATGACCATGTGTTTAGTTTATCCACATGCCTTGCAGGTGGTATGACAACATACTACCAGTGAGATAGTGGTATGTCCCTAGAATTCGAATTTATACCTTCCGACTTTGTGTGATTCGTTGCTATGGCTGATCACCTCTGTACTTCACCCGGACTGGGAGCTGCTTTTCTCTCAGCTTCTAAGTTTTACTGTGTACTTAAGAAAGCCGCTTCCCGTTTATTTGTGGAGACAATTTCTGTACGTACTATAAATAACATCGCGTGAAGTCCCTGAAGTTCAGTGAATTTAGCGAGATTCACATCATTTTCGGACATGTCTTCCGCACTTGATTCTCTTATGCGAAAAATTACTGACCAGTAGAAGAGATCATGTTCTTCAGGATTTGTCTGTTTACTTTTGAGGCTAGGCGTTTTGTCCTCTCCTGGAGACGACGGGATGTGCTTGGCTGTCTTCATACGCTTTTCAATAAATGAATCATCCCAATTCAGACATTACTTAAAACAAAACACGTAGTCCAGAGAAGGGGCTCTTTTCGGGGAATTCATTTTCGTTATCCGATTAATCACAATTATATACAGTTTTTCAGCAAAGAGGATGATAACATAGGTGAAAAATTGTCAAAATCATAATGTGAGGGCGTAAATTGGGCACTTTGGTACAATGATTCCATATTAAATAAGTTTATTTTAATGATCACACAGTTGTTAATACTGCGTCACTGTTTGATAATTAAAATAAACTTATCAAATATGATATCGCAATCATAGTTGTCAATGTCATTCAATACACTTGTGAACTGATTTTCTTGAGGTTCCGTCATGTTGTTTTATATTTCAGGAGTTAATTCTACTGCAGGACTGACTGAGGTAAGCTATTGTCGCAAGTGATGAAAATGACACCTACCTGCCTTGTATTGTGTTGTGTATAATTAATGGTTAGTTCTAGTGAACCGTTCTCTGGGCTAGGCAAGTATTGGATTTAAAAAATGCTGCTAATGGAACTAGAAAAGATTGGAAGACACGTGTGAGACAATTTAAACAAAAAATAAGCAAAAGAATGTCCAATCATATAAGCTTGGAAAGGTCAAAATTGGTTGTAATAACCCGAATTAAATTTCATCAGTGGGCTTCTCAGGGAAACATTTGCTGAGGCGAGGTATTTTACTGATCTAAAGGATAATTCACTGTCTAATAAAGTGCCCTGAGGCACATCAATACGTGCACTTGCCCGGGAAAAGGGCTATGAGTGAGCCTGACTCTATCTCCAGCCTTTGAAGAATTCCATGGTCCGGCTTAGAAGGCAGAAATTCATAAGCAGTCTTGCGTGCAGCATTTTATATAAACTGTTGCCGAAAGCAATGTCCGTATTTTTTTGTTGTTAGGCAAGACCTTTCTGTAAGGTTTTTTTAGAGACAAGGGGTTTCCTCAGAAAATGTTACGTCAGGTGGATGACAAGTTGTATCCTGAATTTGCAATTATAGCTTTAAAATTCAGTGTTTCCGTTGTACTTATCAACGTACTGCAATGGTTAACAGGCATACCGTCTGAAGAAATAGTGCCTTCTTGATGAAGGCTACTGTTGCATCTTTACAGTCAGGTGGTAACACTTCATGTAACATGGATGGGCTGAAGATCCAGTGTGGTCAAATGAACTGTCAGCTCTTGAGAAGCCTGGATGAACGTCATCGATATCCCTGTATCTAATGTTACCAGAGATTGCAGGTTCATTTCGATGTAATCCGTAAAATTTACCTTTCGTCCTGCCAGAGATAATGCTGCATGTGGCCATAACCTGTGTATTAAGACTTTAAAGAAGTAGTCCACCATTCCTTCCGACTTTTCCCGGTCTTCCTGTTCCCTAGTTTAAGTAATCAGGTTTGCATTCATGTGCAAAAAATATTTCCTAGGTTTTGACGCTGCGTTTTGCGATCACTGCACTTCAAAATTGATCCTTGACAAACATTTCACGCAAAAGCTTTGTTTCTAGATGCATTGTGCAGCCTTCGGTTCTCTGAAGTTCCTGGGTTCCTTCTAAGGCTGTACAAATCGTACATCAGACCACGTCTTGAAGTTCACAATATCATCTTCAACCCCACTGCCTAGAAGAGCCACAAACCCCTTGGAAAGAGTCCAAAGAGGGCGACAATAGGAGTGATGGGTCTCCGCAGCGAATCGTTTGATGAACTGCTAAAAAACTAGGTCTCTTCACACTTAGCTGCTGTCGGCTTAGAGGGGACTTGATTACTGCTTACAAGATGAAAAATGACCAGAATCACCTGAACGAAGGTGTTCTGCCATTGAGTAAGTATGAGCTTCCTCGTGGAAAGCTCACAAGAGAGCAAAGACTCGAGTGCGCCCATCTTATTTTCACTGCGGGTTTGCCATCCTTGGAACTCCTTGCCGGCAGATGTAGCTATGGCACCACCTGTGGACAGGTTCTAATTAAGGCTGGGCAATCATGCAGCGGCACAATAATAATAATTTATCTTTCGCATAAATGGGTAAGTCTACAAGAAATGCGTGCCATTCTTTTAGGCACTATCAGTTACGTTATAGATTACGATCCTGAAGTATCATGAATTTATACTTTTTCAAAAGTTTAAATTGTTCAATTATTGTACAAGCAATCAGAACAGGTTCTTATAAATGTTAAATTGTAAGCCATTTACTAAGTTCACCACCAAAATTGAGCGACAACCAAAACTTCGTTCCATTTCCTGCTGACAGTTATGGTCAACCAGTGGACAGCGTATATTTTGGTACGTAGTATGCCGCCATGTGATTAAAAGCTATTTCCGGAAGAGGGGATCGTCATGGGAAACTGCAAAGTGGTATAAAATACAATTATGGATAGTACATCATTAAAAGTACATCTACAAGATATTTACAAGAAGGAGGTGGAAACTCCTTGAAATGATAATATATATTTACAGTGTGAAGTAGGTAAGTGATATTTGAGTGAGGAGTGAATTCAAAAATCTGGAAAATCGGAACCCGTAGGACAAGCTGACCTGTGAGACGTCTCAAGAATTTCTGTAGGGCCCACAGAGTAGCACCTTGACAAGAAACTGAACAGGCCTGTAGATGGTAGGAGCAAAAGCATTTTTTATTATTTAGATCTGTACCACTAATTTTTTCTTTATTTGTTAAGGATCCAGACTAATGCTTAATTTTCGAGCTGTCGAAAAATGCATGTTGCTGTCCTACGGATCGAAGCGATTCACATTCGTGACCACCACCACACCTGCCGATCAGATGCCCCACAAAGACTGCGTCCAAACGGCCTATCCCTTTAGAATCCCATACACCAGTAATGTATAGACATCTAAATTCATAGCTTCACCTTACATTCTCTCCTGCATTTATCTCCTGACTACCGATGTCATATACATATATTTATATATGTACATACATATATCAACTTCAAATTTTATTAGCCGCCTGTTGTAAACTTTTTTAAATTTCTTTTTCTGTCTTTCGGTCTGAATAACCTACACCAATTATATCTGTTAATATTACCTCTCCTTTTGACCACACCAGTTGACTAATGAGTGAAAGTATTGAAGCGGTAAATAATTCCCCAAAATTATTGACCACAGCAATCATCACTGAACATTGGATGCTGACCCTCACTGTTTAAGTCGACTTGTTTAGCTGAAGGCTTCCGGTCAAGCATCCATGCCATTTGGTACTCCGTCGTGTCACGTGCGTGCACGATCACTAGCTAGTTAAGCATTCAACACGGTTTACTATTTGGTCCCGAAATATATCTCGTACTTTGGACGATCAATCTTGCTTTTTGCTTTGCCTTTGGTACACGAGGAACGAATACTATAGAAGTTGTTGGTATAAGATCTTGCGTTAGTATACTCCGTACAATTCGCGAACGTCGATACCGTCAGCCTCCAAACTGGTGAGCCCAACCGCGAACTTCATCTTCGATAAATACGCAGATAAACCCGGTGAGTTCGTTCCTTTTTGTGTTTGTTCTTGTACTATATTGTAATCGGCATACATTTCGTCATGAGTGATCCTAGTCCCAAGGTTATTCGTATTCGCTCAACTGCCAAAACAATTCAGCTCGTACCATATTGGCCAGATAATGCTGAAACATGGTTTCAGATAGCTGAGTCTGATTTTTGTGAGCATGGGATAACCGATCAACGTTCACAGTTCCTCGCAGTTATTCACGCCCTACCGCGGGAATTCAGCAAGTGCGTAACTGTGCAGATGTCGAGTCCAGAGGTAAGTAACTCGTACGAGTTGCTCAAAGCATCCCTCCTCAGGAGAAACGTTCTCACGGATCGACAGCGTCTGGATGAATTATTTCGTAACATCGAGTTAGGGGATCAGTCAGCCGTGAGCATGCTGACAAGAATGAGAGAGGTTATTGGCCAAAGTCAGTTCGATGAAGGACTGTTCAGAGAACTCTTTTTATCCAAACTGCCACAGTCAGTACAGACTGTGCTGGTGACACTTCAGGGTGTTATCATAGACGACTTAGCTGTTTCTGCTGATAAAATTCTGGAAATAACTAAACGGTCAGTTCCTGAAATATGCTCGGTGGCCAAACAGACTTCGAGTAAGGATACTGCAGTGATAGAGTTATGCAACTCCATCCAGCAGATGCTTAGGTCAAACATGCCTAGTAATTCCTCCTACCGTCGTCCTAAATCCCCTCAACGGCAAAACGCACGTGGTCGATCTAAGTCCAAGCCACGTTCTCTGAAAAACCCTGACTGGTGCTGGTATCACAACACCTATGGCCAGGAAGCGAAATGTTGCCGTAAACCTTGTAATTTCGGCAATGTCTCAAAGTCTGTGGGAAACTATCCCGCCGGCACGCGTTAGCGGCAACCGTCGCCGGTGGCACTAGCCGCTTACTTTACATCCATGATGTGATCAGCCAGACTCGATATTTAGTCGACACAGGCGCCGAAGTCAGCGTCCTTCCTGCTACAGCAGCAGATCGACAGAAGGAACCTACCTTCAACTTACAGGCTGCAAATGGAAAACCAATTGCAACCTTTGGTAGGAAATACGTCTATCTGAACGTAGGTTTACGCAAACCTATTCAGTGGATTTTCCTTATCGCTGACGTCACAATGCCCATCATTGGCACGGACCTACTTAATCATCATGATTTACTCGTAGACGTCCGCCGAAAACGACTGATTGACAATACTACTAGTCTGTCTATAAAAGGCATCACCTACATAGGCCCCAGCTTGTCACTCGTTAAGATGAAAGCAATCCTTGATCCAACTTTTCAACCGATTGTTGACAAATATCCGGAACTTAATTGCCCATCTAACGATCTCCCGTGCATAACCAGCAATGTTATGCACCACATCATAACCTCAGGACAGCCCGTGACATCTAAAGCACGACGACTGGCTCCTGACAAACTGAGAATCGCTAGAAATGAGTTCGGTCATATGCTCACCCTTGGCATCATTCGGCCATCGAATAGCCCCGAAAAAGGATAGCAACGATTGGCGACCCACTGGTGATTACCGGCGAGTGAACGCCAAAACAACCCCTGATTGCTACCCTTTGCCTCACATACACGACTTGACGGCAACATTATCTGGCGCATCTATATTCTCTAAAATCGACTTGGTTAAAGCGTATAACCAAATCCCGATGGCACCAGAAGATATTCCGAAAACGGCTATCATTACGCCTTTCGGACTTTTTGAATTTCTACGTATGCCATTCGGTCTCCGGAATGCAGCACAAACATTCCAACGCTTCATCGACGAAGTATTTCGCGGTCTCGACTTTGTATACGCATACTTAGACGACTGCCTCATTGCCAGTCCAGACAAGGAAACTCACCTTAAACACTTGGACTTGGCATTTGAAAGGTTACGCCTACATGGTGTTACCATCAATATTCAAAAGTGTCAGATAGGCGTTGACTCACTCGACTTCCTGGGTCACACTATTGACTGCAAGGGCATTCGCCCACTGGCTACTAAAGTTGAGGCGATACTGAACTTTCCAGAGCCACAGACAGTGAAAAGTCTTCGCACTTTTAACGGCTTGGTAAGTTATTACCGACGGTTTATTCCCAACTGTGCTTCTCTGATTCAGCCATTGACAGACCTTCTTCGAGGGAATAACAAGTCTATCGAACTCGACGCGTCTGCTCGAAATGCTTTTACTCAGGTTAAAAAAGCTATTGCGGATGCCACACTTCTAATGTATCAGGATCCAACGGCACCGTTAAGTATCTCGGTTGATGCATCAGACACTGCAATCGGCGCAGTTCTGCAACAACTAGTTAACAAAGAGTGGCAACCACTCGCCTTTTTCTCGAGGCGCCTTCAATTAGCAGAAACGAAGTACAGCACATTCGGCAGAGAACTTCTGGCTATGTACTGTGCTATACGCCATTTTCGACATTCAGTTGAGGGTCGTGAATTCATAATTTTCACTGACCACAAACCTCTGACGTACTCTCTGAACTCAACTTCAGATAAGTATTCACCTAGAGAATCACGACAACTGGATTACGTTTCACAGTTTACATCGGATATTCGCCATGTATCCGGAGTGAACAACACTGTGGCAGATGCCTTGTCGCGCATTTGTTCCCTCACCCAAATAGACGGCATAGACCTTGTAAAACTGGCTCGTCTTCAAAAAGAAGATACCGAGCTTCAACATGAGTTGTCGAAAACAACTCTACAATTAGCCGAGAAACCCTTAGGTATAGGAAAAGATACTATTCTCTGCGACATTTCCACTAGTACTCCTCGCCCCATCGTGCCTAAAAGTTATCGCCGTAACGTCTTCAATACGTTGCATGGCTTATCCCACCCAGGTATTCGAACTACTGTCAAGCTCGTAACTAGTCGGTTTTGTTGGCCTGGTATTAATAAGGAAGTAAGGGAATGGGCACACACGTGCTTAGCTTGCCAAAAGTGCAAGGTAATAAGACACACCAAAAGCCCCCTTGGTACCTTTCTTATCCCTGATGCCCGTTTCGAACACGTCCATATAGATTTAGTTGGCCCCCTTCCAGAATCTCATGGATATACCTATATGTTAACCTGCATCGATCGTTTCACACGATGGCCTGAAGCAGTACCCCTCAAGGATGTATCTGCTGAAACCGTCGCACGCGTCTTTGTAGAAAGATGGATCGCAAACTTTGGATGCCCATCTTCCATAACAACTGATCGCGGGCGGCAATTCGAAAGCGGCTTATTCTTCGCCCTGACTAAAATCATAGGTTGCATGCGTTTTAGAACAACAGCCTACCATCCTCAAGCTAATGTTATGGTAGAACGTCTACACAGACAGTTGAAAGCTGGTTTGTCAGCTGCAAACAACACCCATTGGACTGAATCACTTCCGTTAGTTCTCCTAGGGATACGAAACGCCTTGAAAACCGATGCTGGTTGTACTACCGCTGAGCTAGTATATGGCACGACACTACGACTGCCAGGTGAGTTTGTTTCTCCCTCGAGCTTCCCACCAGCGGTAGATCACTCCTCATACGTCAGCAGGCTTACAAACGCAATGCGTTCAGTTAAACCTGCTCCCCTTCGACCACAGTCCATTGATGTCTTCGTTCACCCCTGTTTAAAACTTCTTCACACGTATTTGTTCGTCGTGACTCTGTGCGTCGCCCCTAGAACCCCCGTATGACGGACCATATAAAGTAATTAAACGTATGGATAAATTCTTTGTCTTAGACAAAAAAGGCCGCGAAGACACCGTCAGCATCGACCGTCTGAAACCGGCTTACTTGGAAGGTAATCCTATTAGCCTAGAGCTGAACGTACCCAATAATCCACAAGTAATTGAATATCCTTTAGTCCTCGAAGAACTCACTAGCACGGCGAAAGCCACCGAACCTTCGGTCGAGCCCTCTAAGAAAACGCGTTCTGGACATAACGTAAGATTCCCAGAATATCTTCATACCTATATCACATAACTAAGTGGTGCCATTCACCTAACTAAATCGTTTGTGGTATTAAATATATTTTTCTTTTCAGACACATCATTTTTTTATATAGCATCACTAAACACAAGTAAAAGATTTTTTTCTATAACCGTACATTATACATGCACTTAAAAAAAACAATTAGATGTATACTTTTTTCGATGTTTTAAACTTTACATTATTTTACTGTATCGTAGATGCACATCATTTTTTAAACGCTGATTTGGTACATTTTCCTCAACAAGCTTCTTAGCACTCTTCTTTTCTTTTCCAGGTGCGACGGGCACTGGACAAGAAACAAACGAAGCACGAGATCCAACGAACAACATCGAGGAAGCCATGTACAAACACCCTATTAGCATAGGCAGACAGACCAGTAGGCACTCCACCAAGCCGCTCGGAAGAGTTTTTTCACCCTAAAGGGAACCATCGAGATTTTTTTCACTTCCGGCTGGTTCTGTCTTGGGGTCCTCACAACCCCACTAGGGGGAGAGTGAGCTGTAGAAGTAAATAATTCCCCGAAATTATTGACCACAGCAATCATCACTGAACATTGGATGCTGACCCTCACTGTTTAAGTCAACTTGTTTAGCTGAAGGCTTCCGGTCAAGCATCCATGCCATTTGGTACTCCGTCGTGTCACGTGCGTGCACGATCACTAGCTAGTTAAGCACTCAATACGGTTTACTATTTGGTCCCGAAATATATCACGTACTTTGGTTGATCAATCTTGCTTTTTGCTTTGCCTTTGTTACATGAAGGGCGAAGAGTATAGAATTTGTTGGTATAAGATCTTGCGTTAGTATACTCCGTACAATTCGCGAACGTCAGTATCGTTAGCCTTCTAAAGTATCAACTCCATGCTCAGTAGTGACACGGCCTTAACACACAGCATAATACAAACCACATAAGCAATCCCAGCGCCACTCCTTTTGGAATCAACCAAAGCTACAACAGCCCAGTACCGGGAAAAACCATACAGAAGTTTAGCAAAGACCAGGGTCTTCTACTTTACAGCCGAGAGGCGAGCACAAAGAAATTAGTTTGATTTACACCAGCTCAAAAACTATATATTGGTCTCAACAGTTTTGTTTACACTTAAGTAACCCATAAGCATGTTAAGGAGCTGTTAATCCATCAGTCGCTGAATGTCTATGTTGAATATAGTGTCAGAGTACCGTTGGGTTTTGTGCCAGCTGGTAAACATCAAAGTGACCTGGGATGTTTTTTAGAAAGACGCTATAGTCAGTTTCAAGGTCATGATGGGTTCCTGAGTCTGCTGGTTATATGTTTTCGTGAATTCGTTTTCCATTGAATTTTAAAGGTTTTTTGAACGTTTTGCTCGTTTTGGAGTATGTAGGTCAGTTTTTTGTCACTGGATGCTACTGTGACGTTTATTTTTAGCTTTCAGTTCCCAGTTTTTATGTTGGTAGTTAAGGATTATGTTAAATCTGCAATCATTGAGCCAATTCACGTACACTATGCTAATATAGTAACTTTTCTCAGTAATTAAACGCCTTAACGCCATTGTTGGATCAAACAGTGGCAGAACAGTTACGGATTATTTGCTTAAGGTAGAACTGTGCGCTGGTTTATCATCATGACTGGCACCAATTCAGCACCTTGTTCTTATTCTACGCATTATCAGAAGTAGCTTATCAGCCTTATTGCAGCCCTTCTAGTCCAGGTTCTACTCCTCCCAAGCTTACCATAATGCTGAATTAAATCTCACTAATTCCAACGTTCTACAGTCAGTAAATTCTGGATCTTTTCTTAAATAGACCCTTTAATGTCACAGTCTAGAACTCAGTTTTGGTTTTCAGCATGACTGACACTAATTCAGCACCATATTCTTTTTCTAGACATTTTCAGGAGTAGATGAGAACCTACTGGTTTTGCTTATCAGCTTTATTTAAACCCTTTGAGCTCATTTTCAGTACGGACTAGCTTAACTTTAGAAGATAAAGACTTAATTTAGCACATAGTGGCAATTTTTTTGAGCTTAAATTTGGAAATTATATTTGGAAACTGTAGTACAATGTCACTGCTAATCCGTCAAGTTAGGTCCACTGGTAGCACCATGCAAATAAGCAAAATAAAATATCAGTTGATGAAACGTTGTGCTCATCACATTCTCAGCATTTACATTTAGAAAAGTTTGCTTACATAACTGCCACTGTTATATCCCCTGCTATCTTTTCCATTTGCCTAGAAATAAAAACAATGTTGTGATTACTAGATGTTGTCTTAACGTTAACCTATAAAACGAAGCGGGCGTTTAACAGTATTACCTGAATTCCTTTCTTCAGGTTACGCCTTTGGACACGATCTTTCAAATTATGAATGTACGATTTCGTGGCCTAATCCATTATGTCACCAACCTCTCTCGATGTCATCAGTTGGTCGCTACAGAAATAAGTACTTCATTAATGAACCTTACATCTCGTGACTGAATTTCGAACATCTGAATATCCCTAAATTCCTTGATTTAAATGGTGTAGTAAAATCATCACTAAAATCACAGTAGGGTCGAAAGCGTATCCTATCTTCACTTTCCATTTCAACTATATTCCGCCGGTCTACCTGAGGCTAAGATTACATTGTCCGGAGAATAAGAAGTAAATATGACGTTCAGATAAGTTAACTTTCCTTTGCTAAACTTAACGCCTTCAGTACTAGCTTCTTTAGGTACATGCTTGACACCTGTACTTTTCATTAAGTGCACGTGCTCATCATAACGCTGAGCTGCCTGCTTAGCCACAACATATCCACAGTGCACGAACTGTCTGATCATGCGCATATAGAATTCAAAGGGAAATGCACTGAATCCCTCTAATAGCCCATGCAGCTCGACGTCATCTACTGTACGTTTCAGAAAATGAATATTGTAAACAATATGTTCATTTCCGAAACAGTTCTCATATTGCAGTAAGAAATTACTCCAATCTGTCCGAACAGCATCCAAAAACAGTCGGCTGTATTTGGTACTCGAAAGTAAGTATACTACCAGGGAAAATTTCCTATAATTATAGTACAGGGGGTAGGCATAATGTTCCTGAGTAGGCGAATCCCAAATATAGTAGCTTTTTAGAAGAACCAGGGTTATTTCAGTACATACTGAGTTCACTTCAAGTAGATAAAATATTCATTTACCGTAAAAAGGCATTATTGACGCGTTGGTTAGACTTTGCTGACAATTGTTGCAAGGTTGGTATTTTAAGCGTCCCAAGCTTACTAAACTATACCTCCAAAAGTGCATTCATACCTCACAAACTTATATTCCATAGGGTCAGTTGGGTCTTTTTTACCTGAATCAAGCCGTTAGGATGTGTTGGATTCCTTTCAAAGAAATAATGAACAATTTAGTTGTTACCTTCATAAATGTTTCAAAAGCTTGCTTAACTTGCACCCACGTATAAAATACACAACTAAGCATTATCCTTTGGAATGTAGCCATTACATCAGACAATATAGATGACACATTTCGTGAAGTAGAGGCTGCAGGAGTATCTTGTAACGTCATGTAATGGTTTTAACAATGACTAACGAACACAACATTATAATTTCAAGTAAATGAATAATAGTATATATTTCAGTGCTCATAAACCACTGTTGTGACCTAGTAAATTTAATTGATTTATGCTGACCTAATATGCACAAATCCCACAGGTCACTAAACTAACAACTTAAAAAAGTGGATCAGTTAATACATACATTTATCTATATGTTCTAATTAAAGACACATTATATGTTTAGAAATTGTAGTTGAATTATATTCGCCTAGTAAGTAAAAATGCATACATCCTATTTTGAGCTTAAAATAAATGCATCAAGATTATTGTTGATTTATATTCACTTGGTAGACATTCTCATACACCTCAATGTACTTTAAATACCACAAATGCATCCAAATAGCGTGTGACTATCACACTACACTCACACCAAAATAATTAACACGCCGTTATATTATGGTAAGTTAAGCCTGAAATTAAACTGACTGTAAATTTCCGTGTCAAAATAAAGAGACTGCCATTTTAACTTATATTTTAGACCAATAAGAAGCCAGCTAGACAACAGCCAATCAAAATCTGCCTATATCGCTTTTCTGTTTTTTATTGAACGCCGTACACCGCAAAGTTTCGTACATTTGCGTTACGAAGCAATGATCATCTCGACTTATATACTGTAACTGTGAGGAATCTATTTGAAACTACGAAATCAGTAAGGGGATTTTAAGATTTTAGTAGATTATGACTGATTCGATGTTTAAATTTTATTCAAGTCACGTATATTTTGCATAATGATAAATCCATGTGATCTTTCTCGACTTTGCGAAAGCATTCGATACAGTTCACCATGGTCTGCTCCTTCACAAAATAAGCAAGGCGGGAGTTTCTGGAGCACTTATCGCACGGCTGAAAGATTACTTAGGCGTGAAAGAATTCTGCATCAAGGTCAACCGCATCCGATCATCCTGGCACACCTCGGCATCAGGGGTTCCTCAGGGTTATATCTTAGGGCCGTTGATGTTTTTGATTTTTATCAACGACCTGCCCTGTCAACTGAACTGCTCTGCGCTTCTTTACGCTGACGACGTAAAGATTTGGAGAGCAATAAACTCATCGGAAGACTGACAGACTGCAGGCTGACCTGCAAACGCTGGGAGATTGGACTCTGGCTAACGGAATGCCTTTCAACCTAAAGAAGTGCAAAGTAGTGCAACTTCATTCCGGCAGGTCACAGAGTGCAAATTACACCCTTGGTGGCCAGAACTTGAGTTGTGTGCCATCAGAACGCGATCTAGGCCTTATTTTAACAGAAAAGCTAGACACCAGTGGAAATTACACGAGGGACGTCACCAAAGCTTACGCCACTTTACACTTTATGCATAGGCAGCTGGGAGCTCTTACTCCTGAACTATTCCTAACGTTGTATACGACATACGTGAGGCCACTCCTTGAGGTGCATAATATCATTGCTCCTCCGCTACTCAAAAGGGATGCTAACATGCTAGAAAATGTCCAGAGACGAGCGACAAAATGGGTGATCGGCCTTCGCAACAAATCATATGAGGAAAGACTGAAGAAATTAAGTCTTTTCACACTTAGTTACCGTAGTCACAGGGGAGACCTCATCACCGTCTACAAGATCTTAAATGACCAGGCCCACCCTAATAAGAGCATCCTGCCATTAAGTGATTATAGGCTTGCACGAGGTAACCCGCTAAGGATAGCACACCAGAGACCAAAGACTCGAGTGCGTTCACATTTCTTCTCGCTTCGAGTTTGCCGTCTCTGGAACGCTTTACCGGCGGCCGTAACTACAGCGCCATCTGTGGAGACTTTTAAGTGGAAGCTGGACAATCACGCAGAAATGCATGGTTTGTGTCTCAATGGCTTATCCTCTTAAAATTTGAAACCACATTGTCAATGGATAAGCATACAAGCTAAATCCCCACGACCCGTCCTGTCTTCTCTCACTGTACCGACTACTCTATCTTTTCTTTGGTCACCTTTATTATTTATTATTTCACCTTTATTATTTCACTTATCTCAACCTATATTATCTACACTACAACCTATTATTATTATTCTACTTTTGACTACACCGAATGACCAACGGGTGTTACGTCAAACTCCATTCACGACAGCAGCTGAGTCCTAACATACTGCACACTACAAACCACAATCTTGACCAATCCTCGCACCACTCCTCTTGGAGTCTACCAGAGCTAAAGCAGTCGAGTGGCGGGATTTACTACGCATAAGTTCACCGAAGATCTGAAACCTCTACCTTACAATCATGAAGCGAGCTCAAAGAAATCACTGGTTTATACTAGCTCGTAATCAGGATATTGGATATTGGGTCCCAAGCTTACTATAATGCTGAATTAAATCTTGTTAATTCTGAAAAAACTAACATTCTATAGTGAGTAAATTATGAATATGTTCAGAAATGGTTATTTAAAGCGCACAGAAGAGAACCCAGTGCTGGTTTTCAGCATGACTGGCACTCATTCAGCAGCTGTTCTTCTTCTGGGCATTTTCAGGAGTAGATCAGAACCTACTGGGTTTGCTTGTCAGCGTTGTTCCGGCCCTCACAAGATATGTTCAGCACTGACCAGCATTACTTCAGATGCAAATCTTATTTTTAAGGTTTTTTCGCATTAATTAAGCACCCAGCGCTCTTCTTAAGCACGACCAGCGTTATTTCAGTACATAGTGGGTAGATAAAAAGGCATTATCGATGCATAGGTTAGAATAAGTTCAGAATTGTTGTAACATATGTTAGGTATAAATTAACACAACTTGGCGTAGTTAAAGTTCCATGCCTAAAGTCAAGGTTTTACAAAAGTCGACCCTCGAGAACCAATTAGATGTTGGGAATGCTATAAAAGGCCACTTCTAATAATCATTTTAGAATCATACTTGCCTTTTTGGAGTTGGGGAAGATATAGATGCAGCTGTACCTACAGAATATGTGGAATACGAGATTAGGGTTTAGGGTTAAAGTTACGATTAGGAGTTAGGATCGTGTTTAAAGTTAGGAGTAGGTTAATTACAATTTCAGAAATATCAATAGATCTCAAATTACCATGATCTGCAGTCGCCTGAATGACTGCATCTATCGTATACGGTGTGATTTCTCTGTAGATCATTTGTGTATTGACTAATACATTCTTACAACACAAGCGACAGCTATATAGTGTTATACTATGGGAATATTTAATATATTGTAATATCATTTTAACAATATTTTTTTTATGTAATTTTCAACGATCATGCGACTTTTGCATCTGAACTCTGATTGGTTGTTCAATGTCATTGTCGTTTTGGCTATGATAGTTTAACTTTGCTTCATGACATTCAGCTATTTATCTTACGCCAAAGTTCTTTGCCACATCGAACAATGAAGTAAATGTACAGTTGGTCATTAAGTGTTCTATGTCTTACCACTGCTATATGGCATTTTTCAAAGTCCATTTTACTCATTCTGCAGAATTTCAAGTAGTGGAGTCGTATTTATGATGTCACGTTTGAACATGTATCTTTCTGTAGTTGGATTTGAAAAAAAACAAATTTAGATTGAAAGGTTACATTGCGTGAATTTCCAATATCGTTTTATGAGCTGGTGCTCGCTTCTCGGCTGTAAAGTAGAAGATCCTGGTCTTTGCTAAACTTCTGTATGGTTTTTCCCGGTACTGGGCTGTTGTAGCTTTGGTTGATTCCAAAAGGAGTGGCGCTGGGATTGCTTATGTGGTTTGTATTATGCTGTGTGTTAAGGCCGTGTCACTACTGAGTATGGAGTCGGTACTTTCACTCATGAGTCAACTGGTGTGGTCAAAAGGAGAGATAATAAGAACAGATATAATTAGTGTAGGTTATTCAGACTGAAAGACAGAAAAAGAAATAAAGAAAAGGCAAAAACAGACAGCTAATAAAATCTGAAATTGATATGTATTTCAATAGTAATAATAATAATAAAGGGAACCAATAGCTGGAGTAGTCAGAAGAGTAAGACAAGCGAGAATGTGAAGTAGTGAAAAGACGAGTTTAGGCATATACCCATTAAGTGTGTGAGTATTAAGGGGATAAGCCGTTAGGATGCTCTCTTTGTGTCGCTGCATGACTACTCAGTCTCTGCTTTAAGCTTTCCATGGGCGGTGCAATATCTTCCGGTATAGAGTTCTAGGGCGCGGCAAGCTCGGAGTGGGAAGAAAGGTGAGCGCACTCAAGTCTTTGCTTTGTGGTGAGCTATCCTTTGTAAATTGCCACGAGGAAGCCCAATAATTTACGGTACTGCATTTTCAATTCGCCTAAATGGTTCAACTAATAGCGTTTACGATTCTTTGTGTCATTTTCACCCCCTAATTATTGCTTCAAAGAAGGCGTTAGGTGTTTGAGTATCACTTCAACTTTATACATTTTGGAAATGCGTCAAAACATCTTTGTCATTTCATATTCACGACTAAATTTCATCTAACTCCAGAAAAAACTGATGTATATATACATATATATAAGTTTTAAGTATCCATACATTACTATCATCCCTTTCTGTTGTAGATTTGCTAATGGTTCCTATCTAATCGCCTGAGAATTTCTTGAGAAATTCGTTAGTAACCCTAAAATTTGATAACAAGTCATCTGTAGAATAGCTGTCTACAGTTTTTTCAACTATATTTTTAGTAAAACTGCGACCGAGAGATGCTAAAACTGTTCAAAAGTCTTTTTTCTCGATTGCCGGCGACTCAAAATCTACCTCTGTCACAGTGCGAGAAAACCATTTGTAAGTTTTTGTGTAATTATTTGTAATTGTTATTTTTTATTTTGCATTCAGGCGTCAGTTCATCACTGGACCGATGGTATGTACACCATCTTCGTACACCTCGTGTTTTCCATCCATCGAAAAAACCTATTCTTAAACATGAGGATTGTGAGTTTATTGGTGTGCCTGTTTATTTTGAATAACTTTATTAGAAAGCGGAGTTTATCCAATAGTGTGATATGTCACATTTTAGACAAGCTAGATACATCTAATAGCTAGGTCAAGCTATATGAAACGAAAAACAGGAAATCAATTAACGCAGACAAAATAATAGGTTTATGAGTATGGAGGGATATAATAGAGGAATAATAAATAGGTTGTGATAATACTTGGTAATATAATAATATAAAGACAGTTAAGGTAAGTTAAATGTAACAATAAATTATTGGTGTACACCAAAAGAGTGAATAAAGTCATTCATGGGACTTTTTTGCGTGAACTATTTGTTACATGTCTTATGAATTACTTTATTCGTCCCTGTCAACTAAAAGGTGATGCTCCAGGGCTACTCTATTTTGACACTGACTTTAAAGATACGGAGTATAATGGTTGAATTTGTTGACCACTTCACTCCACTCAAAATGCACTGGTCGCTGATGAAATCTCAACACAAATACAAAGTGCATGTTCGGCAATCGCCAAATTACGTCATCTCTGGCGTTGAATTGATTTCCGGTTAGCGGTCAAATAATGCATGTATTGTTCCGTCCTAGTTCTTGACTGGGATTATGGCTGCAAAAAGTGGAGAGTTTGAAGAGACTAGCTGTCTTTGATCATAAATGTTTGCACTTTGTCTCCAGTGTTAAGTATTGTGATGTGGTAAGATTAGCCGTAGTATGGTAAGTAAAGAAAGTCAACCGATGAGTTTGTGTGACTGCTCCCATTGAAATAGCTAGGACACGTTACGCATGACAAGCGATCGTCCTCCTTGTCAAACAGTGTTAGCTTAAATAGGATTAGGTAGGAGATTCGGTGAATGTCAAAACATTTCATCAATCTACGAAGTTCTTGGTTATCGGTTGGAGTTATGTAGAGTTGTGTGAAATATCTGGTTGGATACCTCGAGATACTAAGAACCAATCGCTGAAGATTACTGGTGATATGGCTCAAAATCATTCTCAGTGGCACAGATACTTTCACTTTCAGTAGTCCCTCACTTCGACTAAATTTTCATTTTTCTCCATGTATTTATTCTTTCTCCCGTATATTTCTCTTCACTGTATTCCCTTTGATTTTTTTTCCTCTACTTGTATGTAATTATATGAATTGTGGTAACTTGAACTGCTGCAGTAGTGTGTAAAGTTCTGCGCAGAAATTCAGACAGCTCAGCCAATCGTGAATCACTTTCGCTTCGGTATATTTCAGTACATCCCTATGAAATTTTATGTGTAAAAATTCTAAGGCCGTTTTGAAGTTTATAACAAAACACTGTAGATATGGGTAGTAAAATTAACATGATAATGGCCTTCAAGATTTTATACGAAAATTGACGTAGGCATACACTGAGAATTAATCACCGTTTTTGTGTGCACCAGTAATTTAGTTTACGTTAATCATCAATCTTCATCCGATTACTCCGATTGCTCAGAGTGTCATCACAATCTATTTATTACTTCTCCATTATGATGCTCCCACCTCATAAACGTACTGTTTTGTTTATGTTAACTGACTTTTCGTTCATTTTTTGTCTCATATAGTTTGACTTGACTGGTAGATGTGCGTTCAGCTTGTCTGAAATGTTATGACACGCATCACATTTTCTAGATAAACTTCATTTCCTAAAAGCTCTGCCTAAATTTGTAAAGAGACTAATCGCTTCAGATTTCCGTTTAATACAAATTTCACCTGTCTGTTGTTTTTTTATTTCTAAAAGGGGAAAATGAACCTTATAAACCGAAACCTGGAAGTCAATATCCAGTATCGGTTGAGTCATTAAGAGATTTCCAAAGGTATTAAATTATTCAACCTATTTTGTTCATTTAATTCATTCATCCAATAGCTTAGATGAACGCTGCAAAAATATGTTTACATATAAATTTATCTATAGAGTAAGTTTTATTACTTTTGATAAATGTATATATAATAAACTTTGTTTCAATAGAGAATGGTATTTGAAGAAAACTTGGTCAAAACATTGAATGAATTAGGCTTCAAACCTACAGATGAATCACTAGCTGCACAAGGTAATCAAAAATTTTAATTCTTATTATTAAAAGTTATCCGAATGACACTAGAGTTACGTTACAAAAAGTGGCGTCTAAAAGAGCATCCTCGTGTAAGTGATACAGTTTGACGTTCATGCAACTTTTTCCATATGTTTATAGTGTGTTACATTGAAACGTGCAACTAATTGTCTTATGACAGCTCGTTGGCGAGCTCTGAGATTATTACGCGCTACAAATACATCAGAGTTTAATAGAATTACATCTGCTCTAAAAATCACTCGTTATCAACATATTGATCCATATCGAGTATGCACAAACGATCCAACAGCTGAACGTAAACGGTCGATGCGAAATGAATTTTATCAGGTGAGTTGTTTTAGCAAAATTAAATGCTTATTAATGCTTATGATTACAAAACTGGTGAGATTAAATCTGTACGACAGATCAGCTGAAAAGCTTCACATTAAGAATTATGATAAGTAACAATAGGAGTAAAACGATGGTTGATGTTAGTTTTAAGAATACGCATATATTTCCTAACAGTTTTTTTCTGGAATGTCACATTAAAAATGAAAACGCGGAATACTGTAACGAAGTTTACATCTTTTGAGGAAACTAAGAAAGATGTATTATTAGTGATAAAAAGATTTAACTCTATAAAAGGCCAAGGAAAGTGTAATGGATGAACATGTGACATAACACAATGCTCTGATTCACTTGATATTCGTCTTGTCACAATTTGAAGAATATGATAAAAGTGTAAATCGATTGTTTGTGACAGATGAACATTATTAAGATGAGATCCAACATTACTTCATAGTTGAAGTAAATTGGTGGATGGTGACCAGCAGTGGAATCCAAGATGCGTATTTCGTCATATTTAGGGCTCGTCATCTGGATGTATTTGTATTCTGCAGTGAGTGGTTGTCTTCCCACTAACTCTCAAACCCAGTGCCCATAGTTTCAAACGTCAAAGTGTTATCCACTAGACCACTTCATAGTCTTTCAATTTGTTATGCTTTATTTGTTTTCACATCTAGTAGAAACCAATAAAAAGGGAGGCAAAAAGTGGACCTATATGATCAAAAGTCAACACAATAAAAAAAGAACAGATGAAGAAATGTGATAATGCAATCAGTGTTAACATAAAACATACAAACTACCTAGACTTTGACTCACCTCTCTATATGCCCTCATGTAGCTACGTGTTCAGAGCCTCTACCAAACAAGTCCTATTTACTGCCTTCGTGCAGTGGGGCACAAAAGTTAGAGGCTAAATGCGGAAGTCTAGCGCTTACATATATCATCGAGATTTGAAGAGGTAGTGGGTGCAGAGTTTGCACTGTCATACTTTACAACTTCTAAACATGAGCTCTAAAGTTCTCTATTATTGGTGGGTTCATCAAATTTAACATGTTAGCTGGAGTCACAAGTAAACATAAAGCGTTAAGCAAGAACGATAAACCAGTTAGTAAGATTAAGAAATTTGAACTGACTAGAGTGGTTAGGGCATGTGTTATGCGTGATGATGCAACTGAAATATAATAAGGCTTTCAAAGTATTCAGATCGATTTGTTGCACCAGTCCATGAAGCCTCTGGTTGTTGGTTAGAGTATAATAAAAATAAATTCGTTTTCCGATTGGAGTCTCTAAGGTGCTTATAATCAAAATCGCTTACTACGTTTCAAAGGTATTCACTCTTTAGACTTGAAAAGTTTGATATATTTTACTAAGCTTTATTTAATTGTCAAGTGTTGGTTACAGGATTGATCACGAGCTGACATCAGTTAGAAAACCATTCGGAAATGTGGGAGTACTAGACAGCTGTTTTGAACTAGCTTGGGACTCTTCATCATTAGGCGCCCGTCGGGGCTCGAACCCAGGGCCTTCCGGTTACGAGGCGAGCTCATAGATCATTCAGCCACCCGACGCAATGGTCCATGAATTCTAACTTCTGCTAATTCGTGTTACATATTTAGCGCGACCGTCCTGGGTTCGAAGCCCAGTAAGCACATACTGATGAAGACTCCCAAACTAGGGCGAAACAGCTGTCCATTACTTTATATAGTTGATCACTTTCCTCTCACAGTCAGTTTTATAGGTTACAGTGTTTTTTATATCTGTTCACAACTTTATATGCTGTTACATGGTGTTTAATTCGATTTTGATTTTCCCGTGGTATCCAGGATGAGCGTTTCGTCCTGCTAGTCACCATCCACCAAATTACTTAAAGTTAAATTCTCGGACATCGTCGAAGCATCCTCACAAGGAGCCGATATGTCAACAGAGGCGGAGCATTTCGGTCCAATCAATCAACGGTTAAGTCCAAACCGAATTAAATAATAATTGATACCCATTGCACAAGAGGTGGCTCTCGTGGATAACGTTTTGGCGTTTGAAACGATGGTCACCGGGTCCGAGCTTCAGTGGGAAGACAACCACTCACTGGGGAAATGCATGTACATCCAGATGATGAGTCTCAAATAGGACGAAGCGCGCATCTTGGATTCCACTGCTAGTCATCATCCACCAAATTGTTCCATAGTGTGTTTATTTAACTTAATACACTTTTGTACAGGGTTTTTAATCAGTCACTTTGTCCAAATTTATTGTCTAAGTACTGTATTTTTTGTTTTTAATCTCACTTATAGCGGCGTCTCGCCAAACTTGCTGGTTTAAAAACAACACTATCTTCATCTGAAAAAGAATTTTATGCCCGAAAAAATTCTGTATTGTCAAGTCTACTAGCGGATCTTAGCTCTTTGGTTGATTCGAATGATTCGGAATCTAAGAAGGCTGATGCTGAGAAGTTAATGAAAGAGTTATTTAATGAAGTTGTGGAAGAGCGCAAGTTAGATGTGCTTCGTGAACCAGAGGAAGACAAATTTTTATGGTACGCTAATGAAGCTAAAGAACGTGAGAAGTTAGCTGTTGCTCAAGCATTAAAACAAGAAAACCAACAGCGCAAAACACGTAAACAGAAATAGAAAACAATACCTTTACTGTTCACACTTTCTAGCTTGTAACTTTGTATAAACTAATTCTGTAAATAGTTATTTTTTTTGACTGGTACTGTATTTTCTTCGCTTAACTACTTTAAATGTTGCCAAGGTTGTGATGAATCTGTTACTGGTCATCATATCCGCCTACATCATTTGTTAGCAAAGTATTTAAGACTTTATAACTGTGTTGTTAAATCAGGAATTTGGATTGCAGCATTATTTGAAAAGGCTGTCTTCAAGTAGCTAGCCTGAGATTCTGAGGTAAACCTGTGAAACTCAGCTACTGATTAACTCTGTATTGACCGTAGTCTTTTGCTACATGACTCACTACTAGCCAAATCCATAGTTTCTTCATATACCACAGTAACTCAGGTTTTCGTTCCAGACTCATTCTCCACGTCACTACATAAAACATAAGTGTGACAAAGTAAAGCTACTTCAGATGGTTTTACTTCAACTAACTATTACTTCAAATAGCAAAAGTAAAAGCAGGATTTAATTCACCGAATTTTGGTACACAGAGATCTGGTTTATAAACTCTAATTGTACAGGCCTCCACAATTACAAGCATCTTCCTGTTTCCTTGCCAGTGGACACCAGTGAATGACTTGACAGCGTTAGTATCATATCCGAAGTCCACAGGACACTTTGTTATTGAAGTTTTAGGTATTTTGATTTCAGCTGTTTTCAACCACCTTGTCAAACGCTCCATCATGCCAGTAGACAATCGCCTTTCTGTACGACCTATGTATTCACTTCCACAAACGCAGTTTGATAATTTATTAGTCCTTTACATACCAATTTAATTCTAATGATATATATATATATATATATATATATATATCCGTATTTGTAGAGTATCCAGATGAAGAGTTCTACCGAAATTTGATAAACTCATCAAATCCTGCTTTATTAACTTTTGCTGCTTGTTTTAAATTCTTAACCGGAAATAAATGTTTCCAATTATTGCTTCCTTCTCTCCAGTTCAACATCAATAAAGTCGAAAGAGAAAGCCAGACAGGATACCTAGTATGATGATGGTGAAAAACGTCCACTCATATACCCTGCAAATAAGAACTCCGCAAAATTCTTAGTAACCGAAGACTTGTTCAGTAGTTAGATCTTGTAAGTGAGCCGCCAGACTTGGCCAGTACCTTGTTCAATGCAGAAAATCCTAACCATTTCCCCACTGCCGCTTCTCGACTGAATTATTAAAATTGCAGTTTTATGGTGATATGTTAGGTGAATATGAAGTCTCTTGTGATTTTAAAACCAAAAAACGTAGATTAGCGAAGAGTCTCTTTTCGGCGAATTCACTTTCTTAGCTGTACAATCGCAAATATATGTGTCATTTTGTATGTGTGTGTACATTGTTTGTCAAACAAAAATACAATTGGTTATAGTTATTTTAACTAAACAGGTGAAGATTGGTAATTGGAGTTACCTAATACAAAATTATTGATATAAGTATAAAACTTGGGCACGGTGGTAGAGTGTAACTCCATTATGGATAAGATTTTATTTTGATAAATCATACAGTGATACACAGTAATATTAACTGATAAAATTTCGAGCACAAAATATTGCCACTCATAATCATATCAAGTTACTCACACAACTTTTTCCTTCATTTATATATATGTATGGAATTGACTAGATATTTGAATAAAAATCAATATAGGATGATGTACATTCAGAAATAATAATGAGTGTTATTGATCACATACAATTAAATGGGAAATAAGACGAATGTTTCCCAGTGCATTAGTTAGATTCGCTCGTAGTCTACAAGGTCCTAATATCTCATACATAACAATCTCAATAGTAATTCCTTCAAATATGTTGTTGGTATTCCAATATTGAGATGGTTGTCATCTATATATTTGCATATCAAGCAGACCGTTTCCATATTAACAAACCATGGGAATTCAGTAATTAAAATCAATAATCACGCAGATGCGGGAAATCAATGATTATGCTAGTGTAGGAAATAAATAATGAATATTAATGATTCACCTGTGTATATATTAGAGATGCATTCTGAACATCCAGTTCACATTCAATGACACCATATACAGACAAAAAGATGGTATTGCAATGGGATCTCCGTGGGTCCCACTACTATCAGATTGCTTCGTGGCAAGCCTTGAGAAAGGTCCACTAAAGCCGAGCATTGACAATTTGCGACTGTATAAAAGATACGTAGACAACATATTCATTATTTGTGACAACAACAATGACCCCAATCCACTGCTGAAGACATTTAACTGTTGCCATCCAGCAATAAAATTCACTCTTGAAATGGAAAACGAGTCAAAAATTCCGTTTCCTGATGTGGAACTAACAAGAAGAACTGACGGGAGCCTAAGAAGATCGATCCATAGGAAACCTACTTGGAATGGTCAACTAACAAGCTTCTATAGCTGGGTACCCATTCAACAAAAGCGGAATTTAATTAAATCACTTGCCACCCGCATCGTAGTCCCAACGTTCTGGAAACAGAATTAGATATTCTAAGAGAAATTTTCATCCAAAATGGATACCCAATAAGATTCATCGACAAAAATATCAAACCAAGAATTCGGAGAAACGAAACTTTAATTGCGACTAAAAAGAAACTCTACATGAACTTAGATTTCAAGGGAGATTTAGCAAGCGATATTCTCAAGAGAAGGATCACATCATCTCTGAGAAGAACATTCTTTGCAACAACGCTAAGAATAGTGTTCTCCAGTCGCCCACTGATCTGCAGAAGCCTCAAGGACAAGATCCCGCATCTGACCACTTCTATGTGCATATATCAGTTCACCTGCTGCTGTGGAGCCAGGTACATCGGTCGTTCGACGCGCACCCTGTCCAAGAGGATTCAAGAACACTATCCAGCATGGTTACAAAAAGGCAATAGTGGTGCATTAAGGAGTGTGATAATTGAACACCTGGTTAACACTGATCACTCCATTTCAACGAACGCTTCCTTCAAAGTAGTCTACAGAGTCAAGAATAACCTATCAAAGGCAATACGGTTTCGTCTTCTTTGTATCGCTGAAGCTCTGGCCATTCACATAGAAAAACCGGAGCTGTGCATACAAAAGAAGATTACTCAACCACTTCTACTGTCTTGGTAACAACTTTTTTGATTTTGATGACTTAATTTTGTTTCTTTGCCTGTTCTTTAATTGCTTATAATTCTTGTATTCATTTAGAACTCTTACGTAATTTCGTATTATCTACTTTGTTCCTATGTGTATCCTGAGTAAAACTCACTCATCAAACTATTCATATTATTACTTAACTTCTTTTAACAACTGTTTGTGATAACTCATCACCTTTGTTACTACCCTAATTTCATTAACACCTAATTTTCTTGACTGATTTTGTATTGCGTAACTCCAATTACCAATCTTCACCTGTTTAGTTATAATAACTATAACCAATTGTATTTTTGTGCGACAAACTTAATGTACACATTCATACAAAATGACACATATATTTGCGGTTGTACAGCTAAGAAAGTGAATTTGCCGAAAAGAGATTCTTCGCTGATCTACGTGTTTTGTCTTCGTTAGTGCCTGGATGCGGTTTATACATAAAACGTGTGATATTGTCTACTTTAAAAACAAATGCAGCTTGGTAGGTAGATCTGAAGTGTGATTGATATTTTGTTATGTGAAGTATTTTCTGAACGTAATTTAGGATTAGAGGATCTGTGTTAAATTATTCATACTCAGGTCTTAGTGAATGAGTTTTCGTTTCTTTATTGATTTTATCCATTGTAATCAACTCTGTCATGTTCGTCTTGGTGTTCGAGCTCTTCAACCAAGAGTATTCTTCTAGTTCTCCCTTACTTCCGAAACATCCGTTCATCTGAAGAATTTGTAACTCAAGAATGACAAAGGCGCTTTTTTCTTACATTATCATCAGTCATGTGACCACTTATACCCAAAAAGCATCAGATAGATTTTTCATCGTAGCATACAGCTTTACACCAATGCTGTTCCTTGAGTGAATCGATGACAAAAATATCAAGTTTCAAGGTGAGCACAGAGCCATTTATGCTCATCGTAACTTTACTTACTGAAAAGTTGCCGTTCGTAAAGAATCATTTTCTTGCTACTATTCATATAGGTAATGATTAAGTTTAACACCCTGACGTTAGAATATGGCATATATTTATTCTTGCAGATTGAAGTTGGATAACTACAGAGTAAATTACTTTTAATCTGCAACTTATTCATCTTCCCATACAAATGAGTCAGTTTAATAGAGTTTAAGGAGATACCTAGTTGCTGATGGTGTTTCGAGCGCAATTCATCGCTCATAATCATATCAAGGTTCTCACACAATTTTCTCAGTAAATGTTACTGTATACCACTGTGAGACTTTATCAAAAATAAATTTTACCCACAATGGAATTATACTCTATCACAGAGTGTAACGACAGAAGGCAAGAGTCAGGCAACAGATCATTTATTAAGGAAATCAACGCATATTTATATATTTCCATGTACATTACTATGGTTATTTAAGCAAACAAACAGTCTTCCGATTGGTTGTTTCTCACGTAAAGTTAATCTTTCATCTATTTGTGACTGTTTCTTGAATGTCAAATCCTCTATATGCTAACTGCATCCGCCTACGCAAAGTCTGCTGTGGTCGGTTTTGAATCAGTCTTTGTTCACATTTTCTCACGACAAATCTTGGGAACATAAATATTGACGTAAATTACTGTCTACTAATTTGGCTAGTAGACAGCTCTCACCACAAGAGCACAAGTACTATTCTATATCAAAGATACCTAGTTGGTCAAAAAAAATTACAAAACCAATAAGAAAGGTGACATACAGGTGGAGCTAAAACGATCAGCTCACTGTTCATAGTAAAGTAGGTAAGGTATATCTTTAGCAACCCTTAACTATGGGCGACAATCAGCTGTTTTGCTGTCGATGTGATGATGAACAACAGTCGTGTTGCAGAATCATCATTATGACTTTCCCTTGATCCCTGTGTTTTTACTTTAGCCATAGTCATGTGAATATCCTATCCAAGTAGTTAAAATTAGCAAACACTGACTCAAGCGTATGCCATATTGCAACGTAATCAGATATCAATGAATAGTCTTAGGATATTATTTCGCTGATGTGAAATGCACATAGAAGATCATATTGATCACCGTAAGAGAATAAATATTTCACCAGTGAATATATCTGTAACAAAATCTTGCTCATCATTCACTTGTATTTATAGGAACATGACAATGAGGCATTTTGATTGTTTGAAGACTGTTTAAACCTTGATAAGTTGAGATACACGACCCAGCAGTTGATAGTCTACCTTAGAAATTAATTTGGCTCGAATGTCCTCCTATTTACATTATGGAGCTGTTGAATAGTTTCAGTAATCTGAGTGTCTTGGGCATACATATTGAAAGAGCGGTTTATAAACATTCACTAATAGTGGATGAAAGTAGTTACATGTGGTATGTCACAAATCAGTAAACTGTTATCACGGATGATCATATTTAACTCAGTGGCAGACAGAATGTTTGTCATGACTTGTGGAATAAATGAATTATATGAACAGTCGAGTAAACTATTGTTCTCTTCTGCTCACTAAGTTTATTCAGTTCTTGCTGACTTCGTATCGTGCTTAGCCTAATATGAACTGAGTGGGAGTTAGCCATACATTGATTGCTAACACTGAAATAGGTTACTTCCTAGAGTATTTACCTGAAGATACGATATTACCAATAGACGTAATAAGTTCCATGGTGAATCAGTGGCAAAATGTTCGTTATGAATCTAGGCTTGTGCAAGGCAAGGATTTTGAACTTCCCTCGGTAATTTCAACGGGTTTTCAATCAACATTGTATTTGCACCCCAGGGTCAACTTTAAATATACGGGAGAAAGTAAGACATTTCCAAATATGTGTATATTTCTAAAACAAAAGTGAAAGAACAAAATACAAAAAAGAGAATCGGGAATGAATTAGTGCTTTTTCCCCTAATTTTATTGGAAGCTTATACGTTTCTCTGAGATCGTTTACGTTTATATCTTGTTATCCAATTATCAAATACGGGGAAACGTTGCATTATGGCACAAAAAAGATTTGCTGGTACTAACTGATGTTCTCTGATAAGCTCTTCAATTGACAGACGAACCTAATTAATATGAAAAACAGAAACTTATGAATGTCGGACAACACGCTGATTAATATACGGGTACGTAACAGAAAAGTGCATCTAAAATAACCGAGGAGTTTGAAAAAAAATAGCGCATGTGGACCTAGAAAATGTTACCATAGCTACAATATCACTGTTCATTTGCTTGTAGTGGCTGAAATGTGCACAAAATCCTACTTGTCACACTTTTACACTGATATGGTGAGGAATGGCTAAGGCTAGTTAGCGCAAAAATCTAAGTCCATTTTGATTGTAGGTATGGATCCAAGTCCATCTTGTAATATTTCAATCTTCATACGCTGAATCCCCTCAATAACATTTGACTTCCTCTTAAAGATCGAGTATACTGTGACCAGAGCTGCTATACGAGTAAGAAAACTGCTACGAAAATTAAAGCATTCATGAGAACTTAGATGTTTGACCACCGATGTCTTCTCAGCATCATTCAAGTTTATTAGAACCACCAAATAAGCACGGGTTAGATGTAGGGTTGAAAGCGGGACAAGTAAGCGACAGGATGAAGCACGCTGTTATTTGAGAAGTTTAAAAAATGCGTTATACATACATGCCTGTTGTCTATTTAGTGATGTTAGGGTAGAATTATGTTGAGAAAAAGCGAAGGCTGGTTAGATACGAACATAGCTGCAATCGATGAGATTATTAGTTATGGATCTTCTATGCTTTCTGTTAACTTTGTACTATGATCAATCACAATAACTCACTTAACTGATAAATTTTCAATAGCAATAAAGCCTGAAAACCTAAATCTATTACCACTCATTTGTCGATTTCATCAATCTGGAATAACACTCACTTATGTTGTTTCTTCTTTTGGAGACAGGTTTCAGTTTTCATTTCAGTACGTGAGTTCTGTGATTTTCAAAGAACTAAAATACTTTCAATCGTATGACACACCATTGACAGTATCGTGTTATGTGGGGACACCACGAGAAATAAACTGTTAGCGAGATTTCAAGTAGTTGGTGAAGTGGTTATGGTGATTGAGACAGAGAATTAAGAGTTAGTTTTACTGGCTTTCACAGGTGGTTGACCGTAGACTTTCAATTAAAACCACCTGAGATTTTGTGTGACTGTAACTGGACAGTGTCCTGGTAAAAGGTACGTTGCTACGTGAAAAAAAACTAACTATTACGACCTGAAATATATTTTGTGTATTCAATGCCACTACCTCCCTCTTCAAAATACCAGTATGAGTCAGAGTGAAATCATTTTGAAAAATGCTACATATGGCCAAAGTATGATGTAATCTGTGTCTACTGGTACCAACCATACGTAAGATGGTGTTTGTTGACTGGATTAGGTCTTCACGATATTAAGAATTAATAGATGAAGACTGTCAGTGATCCGGCTTGAAATCACTGACAACAGTGCAAATGTATTTACTGTTCAATGCTTTTGAAACTCCTGTTTTCATTCAATTAGTTTTGCCCACTAATACATATTTGTCAGTCATGGTGTCACTGTCTTTCAGTCCACTTCATAAATGCGTGTTCATTAAAAATGCAGCAATTTGAGCTGATGGACCTCTGCGACTGTGGTTGTTACTCAGTTTTGTTAGCAGGTAATCAATGAAATGTAACTTACAGATATAAGCTTAACAGAAGAATGACGATCGAAGCTGCAATGAAAATCTCCTCTATTGTTATTATTATTGTGCCCTTGGGTTCCTAGTGGAACATAGGGCTTCAACTGCACGTCTCCAATTGTTTCTGTCTTCTGCTGTACTTTTCACATGCATCCATGTTAGTCCATACTGTTTCAGCTCCTCTTCACACGATCTCCTCCATGTCACCCTTGGACGTCCCATTCGCCGCTTCCCTTTCGGGTTCCACTCGAGCACTGGCCTGACGCGCGATGTCACTCAGCGGCCTCCTCAGCGAGTGTCCAATCCATCTCCACTTCCTCCTGCATATTTGTTGGGCGATTGGTTCTTGTTTTGTTTGTTCCCATAGCTTCTTGTTTGTGATTCTTTCCGGCCATCTGATCTTCAGTATAGAACGAAGACAGTTGTTGATAAATGTCTGCAACCTGTTGGAAATATTCTTTGTGACCCGCCAAGTTTCTGATCCGTATAGAAGAACTGACTGACTCGACGTTTGTATTGAAAATCCGAATTTTGTTGTTGATGTTGAGTGACGAAGATTTCCAGATTGGTTTCAGGTTGATGAATATGTTTCTCGCCTTCCCGATTCTCGATTTGACATCCTCGTCCGTTCCTCCTGTAGTTGAGACAATGCTCCCTAGATAAATGAAAAAGTAACCTGTTTCAAATCCCTCCCGTTGATGGTGATTGGCGCTGGATGTTGCTGCTGTTGTTGTTGTTGGTTGGTAATTTTCATAACCTCCGTCTTGTCTATGTTCACCTGGAGTCCTGTCTTTGCTGCCTCTTCGACTAGTTTGTCGGTTTTCGCTTGTAAGTCTTCGATTTTGTGTGACATCAGACATAAGTCATCTGCGAAATCCAGGTCTCCTAGGTTCTTCACGTCGGTCAAGGATATCCCTGTCTTTTCGTTTCCCACTGTCTGACGCATAATCCAGTCCACCACAATTAGGAATATCATTGGTGATAATGTGGTGAGTGCTACTTATAATCCGATATAAGTAGTATATCAGAAACGAAGTAACAATATGTTTGGCACATTGGAAAGAGCAATCAAAGAAGAGAACCATGAGAAGAATGTTGCCATATGATGCAGAATCCAAGAAGCTATCGAATGAGATGATATTCGACCAATTCGTCAAGGATGTGGTAAATGATGTGCAAATGGCCGGTTGAGAATATGGTATACCAAATTTAGCTATGTACCATACATTTCACCAAATAAACATTCCTTTCAGCCTCCTCAGTCTTGTCTTCTTTACAATAATAAGCACCCTTGTCTGACTCCTGTGTTTACTCCAAACAGCTCGCTGAGTTTTCCGTTGTGGATCACTTGACATGTGCCGTTGTCGTACAGCTGTTGAATAAGGTTGATGAATATCTGGGGTACGCCGTAGTACTCAAGTAGTTTCCAAATTACTTCGCGGTCAACGCTGTCGAAGGCCTTCTCAAAGTCTATAAAGTTGAGGTAGAGGTTTGATTGTTATTCCATGCTTTGTTCGATGGTGATGCGTAGAGTTGCAAATCGGTCAGAACATGATTTGCCTTTCCTGAATCCAGCTAGTTCTGGTCGGAGTTCTGTATCCAGTGCGTCGTTTATTCTCTCCAGGATGATGCGACTCAGGATTTTACTTGGCGTCGACAGGAGCATGATTCCTCGCCGGTTCTTGCAGGGTCCTAAGTCGCCCTTCTTTGGTAGTTTCACGAGGTAACCTTTCCTCCAGTCAGTGGGCACCTTTCCCTCCTTCCAGACTTTTTGCAATTATGGAGTCAGCACATCTGCTGTCGTCTCTGGGTCCGCTTTCAGTGCTTCCGGGGGTATTCCATCTGGTCCAGCTGCTTTTCCAGCTTTCAGAAGCTTGATTGCATTCAAGACTTCAGCTTTCGTTGGAGGATTGGTGTCAACTTGCAGTTGTGTACGTGCTGTTGTTGGTATTTCTGGACGGGTTGCAGGTGGTGGTCCGCCCATTGTTTAATCTGTCTTTCTTCTTTGGTAATTGGGTTCCCTTGGCTGTCTTTTATAGGTTTCATTTGTGTCGATCTCTTCCCGGATAGAGCTTCGGTTATCTGATATAATGTCCTCAGGTCCCTTTTGCCTTCTCAGTTTCAGTGGCCAGATTGTCGTAGAATTGTCTTTTGTCCTTCCTGGCACTCTTCTTCACTTCTTTGTCCAGTGCTGTGTAAGTTGAGCTCAGCGTCTCTTTCTCTTGTCCATCTTTGCATTGAATCATTTTCTCTTTCACCATTCTCCTCTCCTCTATTAGCTTCCAAGTGTCCGTTGAGAGCCATTCCTTGTCTTGTCTCTTCTTTCTTCCTAAAACCGTTGAACACGTTTCGTTGAAAATCACCTTCAGGAAGTTCCAATGGTCTTCCACGCCTGATTCCTCAGTGATGCCACGTAGTGTTGCCTGCTATGATCTGACAGTTGCAGTGAAAGTGTCCTTTGTGGTTGTGTTCTTCAGTTTTTGAGTGTTGAACTTGCATTGTGGCCTATCCCCAGCTTTCCAAGCATCTGCAAACTAACTTATTTGAGATACTCTGCCTGCCGAAATATGAAAATAGTATGCTAAATACCGCCTAAATTCATGTCAATTCTCCAAACCAAGCTGCCATGAATAATATGTCAAACATTATCAACGTAGCAAGCTACTCAGTAGACTCTTCTCATTTCAATGTTAATAGAGATACCAACACTATAGGATAAATGTGTTTGTAATGATGGTTAACCTACCCGATTAGCCAATTCGTCAGAGGTTTCATCTGCCATTGGATAGATAGGATCACCAATATATGTCCTGAAAATAGGCAGATGTAAAAAATTA
The DNA here is from genome assembly GCA_944472155.2 of Trichobilharzia szidati. Lineage (NCBI taxonomy): Eukaryota > Metazoa > Platyhelminthes > Trematoda > Strigeidida > Schistosomatidae > Trichobilharzia > Trichobilharzia szidati. The sequence goes on along the minus strand of OX235276.1, from coordinate 28,745,959 downwards.
TAAGTCGTACAATTAAGATACAATCGATCGTACTAACCTGACCTACATAGAAAAATGAAGTAAATCGCAGAAAAAGGTTAGTTGCCAACTTAATAACAAAAATGTCCACTGGACACCAGTGAAATAAGTAAGAGCTTAAAATTCTGTCTAGAAAATAATTATTTTACATTTAAAGGGAGTTTATATAGACAAACAAATGGTGTTGCTATGGGTTCACCAGTCTCCCCAATGGTCGCCGACCTTTTCATGAATAAATTCGAAAATAACATCTTTTCAAGCATACTCACTCCAAAAATATGGTTAAGATATGTAGATGATACTTTTGTAGTACTAAAACGAGATCTACACAATTCATTCCTGGAGAAAATAAACGGTGTATCTCCCAGAATCCAGTTCAGTTCGGAAGCAGAATCAGACGTCGGTGAGCTACCATTTCTAGACTGCCTAGTTAAGAGAAAAGAAAACGGATACTTTAGTATATCCATATTCAGGAAGAAAACCCACTCAAATAAATATATCAGCGCAAAGATTTCAGTTGTTTCAAGTCTTCTTAGACGAGCACACTCTCTGATAACCGACGAGAAAGAAAAAGAAGAAATATCAGACATTACTGAAACTCTCAAGAAAAACAACTACCCATGGAACTTCATCAACAAAATCAACACAAATATTAAGTATGGCCGGAAACGCATTCCGAAAACATGGACATCAACAGTCGTCATTCCATATAGAGCAAAGAGGTCAGACGATATCAGGAGAGTACTCAATAAGCTTGACATCAGTTTTCTTCAGAACATCAGACACACTTCAAAGCAACCTTGTCCATATAAAAGACCAAATCCCTAAAGATTCTCTATCTAATTGTGTCTATAAAATAAAATGCTTGGAATGTGATGCGATATACATCGGACAAACATCTCGAGAAATCAAAATCAGAAGAAATGAACCCCGTAGAGCATCTCTTCGACCACCGAGAAATCCCGTTGAACTACAAAACCTTGAAAAATCATTAGCCATAGGTCTACACTCTATAGAATCAGATCACAAAATTGATTTTGACAATATTGAAATAATCCAGAAAAACTTCAGAAATCACAAAGAACGTCTAATGTCAGAAGCACTTCATATCAAGTGGAATCAAAATTGCCTGAATAGGAATGATGGACTAAAACAGAATCTGACCTGGTTACAACACCTCCTTCCCCCATCAAGTGACAAAATCAACACGAATGTGATAAGCAAATTCACTATGTAAACACACACTACTTTTATAATTTTACACACCGATCAAATCCAACAATCCACACTTGATTTTGTTATCTTTACCAATTGACCAACTTGACAACTAAAAATGCCCCCAGACAGACGAACGATGATCAAGTTAGTAAACTTTATTTTGATATCATAACAGATGTACTATTACCTTTGTTATTTAGTTTAGTGATCTTCATTGCTATTTTTACTTTCAATATGTCCCTTTAACTTGACCTAAGTCTATTTTCTCACCCCCTAACTGTTTGTTATATATATGCTGAGATTTTGTAAATTCCGGTTTAATAATACTTTGATAAAGCTATTAGCATTGAATAGCGAAACGTCAGTAAAAACAATATCGTTTTGTTTTTCATTCATTGGGAAATACAAAAACCTTTATTATAATTAATAACTTGACGCTGAATATTTATCAAATTCAGTATTGAATGATATATTTGAATTTCTAAGACAAAATGGAAATTCATGATGAACGTGGAGCTATCAATTCGCCATCATTCCGGAGATGAAGAGACAATAAGCAATAAAGATTCAATCATCCCATCAATTTTTTTGAGCAAATCCCACTGACAGCATAAATAAGCGAACAAATCAGTGACTAAGACCACAATAGTATTTTAATGTTTCATATTCAAAGAAAAGACCATTTCTTACATTATATTCACAATTTTCAAATTGGTGGTTAGCAATTTACACAGTTCGCGGAGTGAAATTTCATCATAGTTTCCATTGGAAACTAAATTATTCAGATCACAGACCATTTCTTACAATTAAGTAGAAATCGTTCTGTGAGAAAAAAACTACCACCCCCTACTAACATTCCGCTTTTACAGAAGGTAATAACGGGAGTATCACTATACCGTTCTCAAATTACACATTTCGCCAGTTTTCTTAGGACACGGATATAAGAATAGAACTTGTGCACTGTGGTAGAGTATAATTCCATTGTGGGTAAAATCCATTTTGATAGTCTTAGAGTGTTATACAGTAATATTTACTGATGCTTAAGACACTGTTGTCATGAGCATAGGCTTTTTGAAAAATAATCTTATTTTCGAACATTTCAGAAATCGCTTGTGTCCAAACTGCAAGATTAAACTGCATCTGCCTTATACTTTTGTGTTTCCAGCTAAATGATTTTCGAATTCTAATGAACCTAGGATTGTCCTCCTGACAATTGCGTCTAGGCAGGCATTTCCAACAGTACTTCGGGAGGTAACTATCAAGGAAGAGGATATCTTTTCTCTGCATTGATCTCGGAAATAGTTTCTGCGACTGAACTGGATGTATTTGATAATGCCTACTTCATACATAAGTGATTAACGGTAACTAGTAAATATTTTAAGCGATCATGATAAATTGTCTTGTTCTCTTTTTCTGTAGTATTGCTTCGATGAGGTGATAAAGTTATGCAGCCTGTCAGTGTAAGGATGTTGTATCACAAACCTTAAAAGTTATCATAGCATAAGACTGAAATTTTCGACCGTTTAACTAGCTACACCTTTATCAACTAAGAAAGTATCTAACAATCGCCTTGTAACGACAGAAAACAAGGGCCAGACAACAGATCGTTTATTGAGAAAATCAAGAGGTATTTATAGATTTTTATGTGCATTATTATCAGGAGAAGCAACCTCTTCTGATTGGCTGTTTTTTGCTGAAGGCTATTCTGTTATCTCTTTGTGGCCGTTTCTCAAAAATTCAGGTCATATATCTGTGGATCATATTTCCACACTTTAACTCCATTGTCATTGGCTGGTGATTTTCTCAAGGTTAAGCTTTGCTGTTGTTTTTTTCAGCACCCTGATTCGGGACGTGAACATTGACGTAAATTGTTGTCTAAAATTTTGGCTTGCAGCCCGCTCTCACCACAGCCTTACCTGGTTACTTAACTGGAGATGCCATATCAGTAACGAGATATATATGCTGATTTTGATAGGAACAGAAGCCTCAAAGCTATAGCAGGAATGCTTGGAATCACGAGTTAACTAGAGTATACTGTGAGCGAAAAAATCACGTAAGATGTTGATGCAGTGTGATATTGCGCGATGATCAACAGAGTCTAACTATACTGGTGAGTATGACTTTTGAAGAGTTTATAAAACGCTAAGACAGAATTCGTGTTTCAATCAGAAAGTGATAATATAGTGTAATCTACTGAAAGGTTATCTCCAAATACACAGGAATTATTAGGTACACAGTGGAAACGACGCTTGGATGCATACAATAACTAAGACCGTTAGGAAGCACTGAAAGAAATTTATTGATTGCCGTATCTTTATCCATATTTATTTTCAAGCCAAGTTGATACAGAGCGATGGAACACAGTCAGATATACGACAAGAACAATAAATAAGTGTGACAAACACGTTGAGATAGAGCCAGTCTATAGATCAATTAAATAATCAACTGAAAAAATAACTAATTTGATTATAATAAAGTAAAACAAATTAGGATACATACATACATACATACACAAGGTCAAAAGATTACACAACACAAGTTACTTCCCTCATTTACAATCGAACTAGAAGAAAAAGAGAAATAATACCTTGATATAATTACCAAGGCAATTGAAAATTCTTCATTATCTCTCTCGAACACAATCAAACTTAAATTAAAACTGTCATTTAGTGACTACCCTACATTGGTTTTGTTCGCTGCTGAGTCAATGCCTTGTTACAGAGTGGTTCATATCATCCTGTGGTGAGAGCTGTCTGCTAGCCAAAACTGGCAGTCAGCAATTTACGTCAATGTTTACGTCCAAAATCTTGGTCATGAGAAAAAAACAAGAACAAAGACTAACTCAGCAACTAATCACAACAGACAGCGTCGGCGGATACGATTAGCAGATATATCAACGGACTGTCTAAGAAAGAGCAACAAAGAGATGACAGAATAACCTTCAGCAGGAAAACGATCAATCAAAAGAGGTTGCTAACATAAAAATCTATAAATAATTGTTGATTTTTTCAATAAACGATCTGTTGCCCGGCCCCTTGTCTTCTGTCGTTGCAGTCCTACCTTCAAATGACGTGTTTAGCAGGAGGGACAAAGATGTGTATCTTCAGTTATTACTGTGGTAAGTATAGATTAATAGGTACAATAAGATGCGAAACAGGACAAACATCTATCAGACATCATTTGCACATACTGCGCTCATTTCGTCTCCAGGATTTATGTATGCATCGTCGCTTTCAGGCTTCAATGAATTTGGTCAGTAATCTGATAAACCTTAAGAGGCATTCTAATAAACAGACCTTTTTCCCTGTCCACTAACTGATATATGAATTTTCATCTAATGTTATGTCGGAATGATGCTGGGCTGTGAGTTCGTCTAACTTGACTAGATTGCACCTACATAACATTTTTATTTTTATTTATTTATTTTTTTTATTTATTATAGCTTGATTTCACACCGTATTTCTGGTACAAGTATGGAATTTTCAGCAAGTGATATCGGTAGCCCAAATTTTGCAGGCCGACCATAGATATCGGGTGTGCGCCGGCAGGGGATCGAACCCCGGACCATGTGCATGGTCGGCGAGAGTCCTAACCACTGTGCCACCAACGCACATGACACTAAATGATCACTTGCAAATATCTTCCACTCTGAAATAGAGACAAAAGTCAGACTGGGAAAAACGATGACCGGAACGATAACACAACAATTATCAGGCAAAATACATGGTGTATTATGTTTACACTCTCAGAAATTTAAGCCATAAATACAATAATTCTGATTGATTGCAAGACATCGAAAACCCTCGAAGAACCAAACCATAAATAAATGAATCAGAACTGTTCAATAAGGTTATCATTACAGTATATGCAGAAATCACGACGTTACAGCTAACAAAGAAGCTTTTCCGTCCAAACATATAATAACTAAATTAATATGCAGTCATTGATTTTTCAAAATGACTTCATTTTCATGTTTCATGTGCTTCTTCGAACTAGTCATAACTTGAAAATTTACAGTCTACCAATTCTGCACAGTCGTATTTATTTACATAGTTACGCTATAAATGGACTCGTGAGGTTTCAGATTTAATCATTGTTGGCATACAATCTTATTTAGACACCAGGCTGCAAAAGTTGGATTCCTTTCCAGGCAATATTCATCACAGACCTAAATGAGTTGGAAAACGATATTCCAAGGGGCATTGAACGCTGTTTTGTCCTGGTCTGAAAATTTCAAACCGTATGAAGTCAAGGTTCCATCAGTGATCGAAACGATGGACTCTGATTAAAGTATCACAACAAACAGCGGTATCAAAATACTGAAAATGGGCAGACATAATAATTCATGGAAAGTTGAACCCGAATGCAGTGTAGCTCAATGATTATGTGCTCAGCGAGTATCCTGAAGATTCTGTTTACAGATTATGGTGATATGTTGCGTGCGCACTGTTTCAGATCCCTAACCATGAACTCAACACCTACCTAGCGTTGTATAGTTATTTATGATTCCGGAACCCATTTATGTTTACCTACAATTCATTTCAATATTATTAATCTATCTTATTTTACGATTTTCGTGTAACTCAGAGGAACTGAATGAAATAAAATGATACACGGGTATTCTACAGAACTGAGGGGAAGACAAATAAATTAATTATGTGTTACACGTCAATTTACATATTCAATCAATACTACTCAACTAGGCATTCATTACTAAATGACTTATATATCGATCTTCTTAAAACTGAGCAATATTATTCTTCTTGGTACAAATTACTGGAGGCTGTTACGTGGTTGACACGATATGTTACGTATTTAAAGGTCATGCATCTTGTAGGAAAGGATAATATGAATGTGGGACTTCTGAGAGTCGAAGATATTAGAAATGCAGAGTTAGCAATTTTGAGGGCTGATCAGTGTGAAGCGTGGGGTGAGATAGCCAAGGAAGATAGTCCCGATTTCACAGATTTCAAGGTGCGGTTAGGTAGATTATCTCCGATAGTTTCCGAAGGGATCGCTAGAGTTGATGGACGTCTACAAATGTTAGAATCGTCATATGAGACCCGTCATCCAGCCTTATTACCTTGCTACCATCCAGTCACTAATCTCATTATAAGACGTCATTTGGGTTCTTCACAAGTACTATCAAGTATTAGATGCAAGTTTTGGATAGTGAAAGGAGGCACTGCTGTCCGTAAAAATAATTGATAAGTGCAAGGAATGTAAACTAAGGAATGCTCGCTCAGCACAGCAGATGATGGCACCACTCCCAGCGTGGCAAGTTTCTGAAGGGAATTATCCATTCAAGTATGTCGGAGTGGATTTGTTCGGACCTTTTGTAGTGAAGAGAGGCAGAACCCTATGCAAAAGATATGGCTTTTTATTCACCTGTTAGAAAATGAGAGCTGTTCATATTGAGACGGTTCATACGTTAACTACTGATTCATTCGTTCTAGCATTAATTAGATTTATAAATCGCCAAGGTACACCGAAGATGATGTTCAGTGACAGGGGGACTAATTTTGTTGGCTGTCACGCCGAGCTTAAAGAGTATTTCGAAGGTCATCAAACGAGAGTTCATGAAGAGTTATTGAAAAGAAACATCGAGTAGCACTTCAACCCACCACATGATAGCCACAGAGGTGGGCTATGGGAGACTTATGGGAATTATTAAGCGTATTTTAAGTTCCATAATTAAAAACCAAAGTTTGAATGACGAAATGTTGGAGATATTTTTATGTGAAGCTGAACGAATACTAAATGACCGACCGCTATTACCTGTGAGGGACGACGTCAAGGATTTCGACGTGTTGACTCCAAATAAATTATTGTTATTGCGAGGTAACCCTGGCATAGGGGACTTGGGTGCGGAACGAATACCTACGACTAAAAGATGGAAACAACAAGCCAGGTACATGAAAGATATATTTTGAAAAAGATGGTTAAAAGAGTATGTTCTAACACTGCAAACGAGAGACAAGTAGAAAAAGTTGTGCAGAAACTTAAAGGCATGTGATATAGTCTTAGTAGTAGATAAATGTGCCACAGGTAGATGGCCTTTGGGAGTGGTAGAAAGGGTACTCTGTAGTGGTGATGGGTTGGTGAGGACGGTCGAGGTGAGAACAAGTTGTGGCATGTTGGTGCGAGATATTAGGAAACTGTGTCTGCTGGAAGGTGCTGAGAGTCAGGAGTCAGAGTATGGACCACTTGGCGATTTTCCAACTTAGAATCATCAACCTGAGAGGGGTTGCAGGCGTACTGCTGTAAGTCCTGCGATTCTTCAAAGGAATTACATCAAGACATGGTCTGGGAGGTTATGTGTACTGTTTGTATATATGCATGGTGTGTCGTATCAATTGGTGTTTTTTTTGGATTCACTGTGTTCACTTGTTGTTTTCGTATTTTGTTGTATTGCATAATTTTGTTAAAATTTTCGTCGTGCTTACTTCTGAAGTTGTTTCGAGTCTTCTACATCTGTGAATGAATTGATTGATGTTAAAGACAGCAGATGGGTTGTATAGGCCGGGGAGGCTAGTGCTGAGAATGACATGCACACATAGACAAGGATTAGCTGTGGAATCAATGATTGAGGATGAATGTTTCGATTTAGGCTGTGGTCCCACACCTAGGGGAGCGAGACTGTAGACGACTGAGGCTTGCATACGTCACCGTTACTAGGACTGAGGCAGAATGAGTGACAAGTGATAATTGGTATTGAATAGATAAGAGGATGTGCGAAGAGTATCATGAGGTGCTGCTATGGTCATGCTGCTTTCTGCAAGAGTCGTTCTAGCAAGTGGCGATTGTGTTGCAAGATGTCAAGAGGATGCCTTTAACTGAAAGGCGTAGGTCGTCGTCGACGAGTGAGATTGTGTTATGGGTATGCCTGTGGTGTGTTGGCTTTGTTTTCCATTTCAGCTTTGTCCTTGTGGCCCAGGTTCTCGCACTGGCATCCAAGTCAACGTGCATTGGTTGTGATGGAAAAAAGTGATGGATCTCTTTTTTTGCCGGGGAGTGTCAATGTAGTTGAAGAATGAACGATCAATTCATGGTTGTTTACTCAAAACCAACTCCATATTTTGGCGGGAGTCACCGATACTGCAGTCATCGTTCCATCGTACGCTGTTCGTTAGAAGACGGAGAAATACTATCAGAAGTATTATTGTGATTAATTGTTATGACATTTATTCTTAGACTTTGTGTATAATAACCTTATTGTTGGTTCCATATTGATGCAAGAATAAAGGATTCTCGAGTCACCAATCTGTGTTCTGTTTTCTCGCGTTGGTTATTGCACATTGTTGCTGAAGGTCTTCCAAGGACAGTGTTAAGTCCAGTGTAGTTATACCTGGACACTGACATCATATTTCACCAGTGGACATTAATGTGTAGAGTAACATGTACATATACTGAAAATTGTTCACTTATACAGACTGGGAAATTAGTTAGTTAGTTAACTGGATCTCAATTGCCCAGTACTGAGCTACAAGACACACGAATTGTGTGGAGGTTAATGATACTACTAAGTTGCACCGACTGAGATAGGTAGAGTTGGACTCGAACCCACGACCCATTGGTTGAAAGTCGAGTGCTCGAGCCACTGGGAAAATTGTGAGAAGTCAATAGAATTCAAAGTAGCTTCGAATGAAATGAAGCAAGGTGAACTTCGTTACAAACTGGTGTAAGTTAGAGAACTACTGGAAATCAGACAGCAATGAACAGCCGTTCTATCCTAGTTTCGAAAATGAACAAAATCAACTGTTTATAAATCATACAAAAGGTTACACAAAGTACTCACCTAAGCTTAACAGGGAAATATCCATAGAAAATCGATAGCGGTAGACGTGTACGTTCATACAGACTACGCCACCAACCTAAATTCAAAAGGATAAGTTAATACAAATAAATAATTATTTATTTAATGTATTACCTTTACCAAATTGTACAATTCTAATTGCTTCACGAATATTTTCTGTAAACATTGGATAGATAGGCTGAAAAGAAATAAAGTCATTAAAGTCAGTACTTCGATACAGGTAAAAACAGTGTTCTATCAAAAGTTATGGTGATTTTTAAAATAATACGGAGTATATCTGCAATCTTGAAGGAACTCACTCTCTTTCTGAAATCCAACCAGTGCTATAAGTTAGGGATGTTACCATTGAGCTATTCAGGCCTTTCACTGACCTCAGACAGAACTGTAATGGGTACTTTGATTGGTCACTAGGTAGTAAACAAGGTTTCCTGCTAACTGCTTCCATCTATGTAACGTCGATTCAGAGTGCACCATGATGGCGAGCCACCTAGTACAGTGGCCATATTGCAAACTTAACTGATAGAATTCAGTTTTCACTAAACGAAGGGCTAGATGCATGACACTAGTTACCACCTAGTGTCTAATGAAAGTATATATATACATATATAAAGGTCAGATACACTATGATAAAGGATTGCTGTACACAATAATTCAGTGCTAAAATTCTGTCTGACAACAGATACTCGAATCACTGTACCATAGTGCACAACAGTATTGTGTCTCTTAGCTAACTGACCGAATCGCATACTCAATCATCAGATTTCATTCAACAACTACGATAACACAACTACATTGTGCACTCTCCAGCGACTAATTATCATATGCATATTCCACTTAGTTTTAAAGAGAATAACTAATTGATAAAGTTTATAATTACAGAATTGAGTAATGCAGATACACCTTGCTGATAAGTACTAACAAGTACAAAACTTAGATCATTGTCGTTCAGCTCTTCAATTCCTAGTGTCTAGTACTAAGTGCATATACGTGGGGAGTGCTACCGGTAAGACTTGCCGGTAAGACGTTAATAGCCATAAAAATATCAAATAGCAGGTAGATACATTAGATTTCAGGACAAACGATACAGTGTTGTGGAAATACATGGAAGACGTGAAAGGAATACAACACAGCATGAAGTCTAGAAGTACAACGACACGAAGATCTGTGCAGATGGTGCGTTGAAGATAAGGTGTACATAATTTCTCTATATTGAGATACCGATTTTCAAATAAACATTCCTTTACCAAATCTCTTGTCTTTTACTGTTGCAGTTGGTGTCACTGCCTCCATACAATGAAGACCTTATGGCCGACTGCTTTCGAGGAAGGAGAAATACGGAGCTTTTTTCGGGACTTCGAGGCCGTCGCTGAGTAAGTGAGAGTCAATGATCCGATGAAAAAGGAGGTCGTGCTTGGAGGTTGAGCAAAGGCAGCATACGACAGTGTGGAACGGTTAGGTGGGAAGGAGACTTGGAAGGTATTGGCTGGACGAATGGTGACAGAGTTCGACAGCCTGGCGGACAGGCAGCTGGCGACGCAGCAGCTCTACGCTTCGAAGCTGGAACCAGGCGGAGACCCACTAGTGTTCTCAGTGAAGCTGACGAATCTACTACGTCGAACACTCCCCACATCGGATGAAGAGTCGGAGTCGCAGCTACTGACGTCCCAGTTCATCGAGTGTCCCAGACCACATTTCTCAGCAACTAAAACTGGTTAATGCTGTACAACCCATGAACATCGGTGAGCTAGCCAAGGTGACCAGACAGCTGTTGAGCACAACGGTAGCAGCGATAGAGTCACCGAAATCGAACGAATGGGAACAGAAAGTTGAAGATTTGCAGTATGAAGTAGCGGGACTATGAATGAGTGCCAGGAAAGACCGATGTTTTGAATGTGGCAAAGCAGGACACTGGAGGAAGCACTGTCCAGAAAGAAGGAGAAGGAAAAATATCAGAAAGAATGTTTGTTCTTTCTCTTCTATCAGAGTAGAAGTAGTGGGGACGATTGACAGGAGGGCTATGCATTCTAAGTTGCGAGTGATTAGCCAAGAAGTAGCATGTCTGATAGATACAGGGGCGGCAGTCTCACTAGTAGATAGGAATCTATTTTAGAGCATCAAACCGTGTTCATTGACAGTTCAAACGGTGGGTGGACACATGTCAAGCATCACGGGCATACCAAACCATAGCGTTTATATTGGTGATTGCGAAGTAACGTTCCAGTTCATTGTTGTGCCTGAGTTACGGCGAACAACACTTGGCACTGATTTTCTGCGAGATGTTGGTGCAGTAATCGACACGAAGGAGAGGGCAGTGATTACGAAGTACGGACCTATCAGCAATTATGAGACAAGCGAGATAGCAGTGATTAAGGCGTCGAAAGCACACAATATGACGGTGTTAGTTAAAGAATACGATCATCTATTCACTGGAGATGGGGACGCCTACGGTTATAAGGTGAGGCACGAAATCCCACTGAGTGGTCGGAAAATGGCAGGCTAGCGACTTAACTATTTTAAAAGATTTACATGGGATATAGAAATACCGTAAGAGATGATAGTAGATAAAAGCCATGATCAGCTGACTGGCTCTGATTTCAGAATCCTGAAATGTACCAAAGAGAGAATGTTTAAGCGGTGTACGCTAGACTACCAGTGTGACACCTACGCACCTGTAGGCCTACTTACTCGTCCTGTGATTCGCAGACTTGAGTCTGCTAACATCATAGCCAATCAGCTAACAATAACCTTTATCCACTACAGTAAGGTTTGTATTATTTCTGAATTGTATTATAAGTAAAACCGTGATTTCGGATAGAAATAAACTGAGAGAACTCAACTGTCATCATTTAGATACTGACAGATTGCTAATCACAATATAGGTTGGTTAAATAAAAGGTGGCTCGTCAATAGAATGTACGCCAATCATGCACATGGTGCAGATTTTGACCACCGACCGACGTACACGTAATTCCGGTAAAGAGGGAAGGTTGGGTGAGAGGCTAGCAACCCGACCCTGTAAAAAGAGGAATAAGACCACTGCTACTGAAACCTTGGAGCCCTATGTTCCACTGGGAACACAAAGAAATGAAAAATGAAAAAAAAAACAAAAGATGGGACAGAAGTTAACTGTCAAATTGTTCTTTACCGAGTCGACATATGTAGATTCCACAAGAATAAGGATTTGATGGATTTTGGAGCATATTCTGTCACGGGTCAACATCAGCTTACGAACTAACAGAAATAGACTGTTGTTTCGTCCCAGTCTCAGATTTTTCAGCAGTGTATGAAAATAGTCTACATGTGCATTCAATGATCAACTCTTACCTAACTATAACACCACATTGATTTATTTTCCCTTTATTATTTATGAATATCCTATGATCTTTGGTTATCTTATTCTCATTTATTTTTATTTCATATAAATAACTATTTATTTTATGTTGCAGACATGTATACCAACCTACAGTCACCAAATTAATGTTAAGTCCTTCGTTAGTAATAATCAACTGACTGACGACCTTCCCTGGAATAGAACCAAGAGCCACCAGGTTTTAAAATGACCAATACTTAATACCCCAAAACTAGAGAAAGTATTGTATAACTGTAACGCATCATATATATGTATATATATATATATATATATATATATATAACATCTCTCACCTGCCCAGATAATAACGAGATTCGTGCAAAGCCACGTCGTTTTTCCCACATTACTGTATAGAATTCATCAGAGAACAACGCTTCTCTAACTCCACCAGGAGCCAATAACAAAACATCACCTTGTGATATTTTACCATCTGCATTTATAGTTTAAAAGATGAAAACAAGATCATTTTTTCTCACAAGGATAAGCGAAATTTACTGTGCAAAAGAATTACAGATACTTCAATGAGAATTGCTTGCTAGACGGTAAGTATTGTAGTTGTCAAGTTACAAGTGTGTGTAGACAAAAATCTATTGACCAGGTGTACGATGTTGTCACGTATCCCTACATATCATGAATGTCGGTGCATGTGTAGATGGATTACAGACTCATATTAAACTATCATTTCGTTACGACAATGCAGAATAACCTCCGCTAAATAATTGACATCTCTGTTGGTGAATAGTAAATTATAGCAAAAATTGATATTTAGGCAGACATTTAGAAGACAAAAGGTAGTCGCATTAATTATTTTAGTTAATTATCATTCCCTTCGACATTCCGATATTGACTAACTATTGACAGCAAACCTATCACTGCCAGATTGGTAAATTTCTGTATTTTATTAATTAGAGTAGAGTAATGGACGGAAATCTAAGTGAAAAGTAAATATTTCCTTGACCAGTCCTTCAATCTTTTAATTTTTAGATTTGTAAAAAAGAAAACAGTAAATCTGAATGCCCTTGATCAAGTTCCATGGTTCCTTCTTCTTAATATACCATGAAGAAAAACACAGGTGTAAAATACTACTGGAATAAACAAAACACTTTTAGATTGTGTTTAATGTAAGGCGGCTGGTGACTATAAATAGGATCTTATGAGTCTAAATTTTACTGTTAATACTAAAGCGAAGCATAATATTGACTTTCTGTGTTTAAGTTTAACACTGACTGAGTCTCAGCATAGAACTTAGCACAGAATTTCAGCAATTGAAGCTGCAACACTCCGTGCATCACACAGAGGTAGACAAAAAAGGTAAAAAAAGAATTCGAAAGTACTGTAATAAGCAAAAATGTATGGGAGAAATAATGGTAACACGGAAAAATATGATGGTTTAGTGGATCTGGAAGATTACAAAGAGTGAATTCATCTGCGCCACTAAGGAGGGTTTTGTGCTACGTCACCATTAGTCTCATGCCATTGGTTTTTAGCATCTCGAAGTCTCCAACGAAACACTCTACACCCCCCTACATGGCTCAAAACAACTGTAAGAAGCTTCATGGATTGATGCCAGATTTTTTGGGTTGACCACTCCCAGCTCTTTTCCAGCCTTATCCTATGTTAGCTAACAATGATTGTCGAGGAAGGCGGTGGCTCGCCGTGCGCGACACGTATCCTAGTCATAGATACGTAGCTTCACAACCTCATAGAACTGTACATCTGAAATAACACAGGGAACTATGCATTCAGCCATCAAGAATTGTAAGTCACTTATTCACATCATATTATTTAGTCTACAAGAGTCATCAGAATTCATCAATTATACCGTCAATCACTACTAAACAAATGTGTATTTAAGTTTAGTTCATGAAGATGTGTATTAACACCGGAGAGATTATACCACTGCATATATCATACATTGAATGAATTTTTAAAACTCTAAACATTCCCAGATTTCACTTTCAAATTAAAAAAGCTTACTTCCGGGGTCCTTTAACAGCGGTCATAGGCACCGAATTTTCACAAGCTGCTTATTTCCGCAAGAAAAAAGTATGAAAAGCTTTTCTTCGAGTTGTGTCAAATCTTTTTTAGTTATCCAAAATATTTCAAGTGTCGGTTCGCAGAGATTGGTTACAGGTCTGATCACAAGATGAGATTAGTTTAAGAGTCACCGGAAAACCAGGGAGTACTGAAAAGTTGTTTCGTTTCAGTTTGACACTCTTCATCAGTACGCACTCTGGTTTTCCAATAGTTGTCTAACTGAGGTCAGCCCGTGATCAAATCTGTTATCCAAAACATAAGTGTACAATGTTACTTAATTCATCACTAGCGAATAAATGTGCGTGTGTTATACTTTCTAAGAATAATGATTGCTTAAGTTTATCAAGATACTGAATTGGCTTAATAATGGAGTAAACGATTTACTTTCAAGCATTTGATTTCGCTTCTGAAATATGCTCCACTTATTTTGGTATGAACTAATTAATATAATAAACCCTTATGCAATTAATGTGAATCACAACCTACTACACCTACAATACATAGATGAAACGTTTATATAATTAATTTTAACACAGCATGAAAGTAGTTGACTAGTGATAAATCCTTTTGAAAAAAGCAACACCGTAAATTCAAAATAAATAATGATTACTTTTAAGAACATGACCAGGTTGAAGATGAGCAACACATTCATCCACAGATCCTTCTATAGCTCCGACAATTTCAAGTAAACGTCCAAATCCAGGTACACGAAATAAAAACCTATCCACCACAGGAACCGGAAATCTACGAAGTAGGCGAAAACAAGTTCAACATCTTTAAAAAGATGTTCATTTTAAAGGAAACAAAGAAGGAGCACAGTAGTTAGAAAAAAATTGTACATTTACACAATGAATGATAGAAATGACTGTTTAAGGCGTGTATGTATGTATGTACGCATACGATTCATTCACTGCTTCTCATCAACTTCTCTATGAACTTACTACAAAATTATTTTAAATAAATTTATAGTGATTTAGTCTGATTCGGTAATCAAATTGTGCCAGGAAATTCGAGATATCTATGGTCTGAATATTTATAATCTTAATATACTGGTTACTATATCACAAGTAACGGAATTCTTCTGAAGAAACTAGTAATCTGAGGATTAATAACAGTTTCCTACATGATATTCAGTATTCCAAAGGAAAACACAACTTATAAACTTGCTCTAATCACCAGTAACTGTCAAAAAAAGCTCAAGATGTTATCCCTCTTGTCAATCGAAAACAGAAGCGCCAAAACCTAGCAAAGAACCACTCGCTATATTTTGAACAATGAACTATTACCTCAATCACCGCACATATACTCCATCTCTCTCTCTCTCTCTCTTTATCCAACGTAATTCACATACCTTGGTATCCATACTGTGATGAGTTTCTAAAAATGACATTTGCCAAGATACTTACGATAGTCGAAAAATCTAATCTCCAACACAGAAATTCCTATTGAAGTAACTGAATCATATTGAATGAACCACTTAGAAAGATGGCTAACAAATTATGAAGCGATGGAAAATGTATCCTTATTTTAAGCCTCAGTCAAACGTAAATATCCAGTTACCTGCATAACTCTAGTAGAACTGAAGGCTATAACATAAAACTAGCTTCAATTCAAGCAACTATTTCACATTAAGTGGTTTTATTTCCAATCACATACAGAGCACTCACTCAGAAGATTTGTGAAGAATTCATATATGCGTAAAACTTGGGCACTGTGGTAGTATGTAATTCTATATTAATTTCTTCATTGGATATATCACACAGTGAAACAGTATTATTTCGAATACAATTCATTGTCCATAATCATATCGATTATAGCTAAACAACTTTGAAAATCGAAATTTATTGAGTTTATTGATTTTTGAGTAATCGTCGTCACAAGCCGTTATAAGCTACAACTTATGAAAGACAGGTACATCCTGTGTAACCATTTCATTCTAGTTTGAGACTTTTTAGAAGTGTCTTTCACAAAAAGAATGGAGCTCAGAAATATCAGGTCTTGTTGAGTGGACATTAATGGGCCACAATCTAAGGTCTCAGGTTTTCCAACAATTGCTTATTCGAGGTACAGCACAAATATCATTCGAACCAACTGGTGAATAACTTACTTTATACCCACGAGTTACAACTTCATATGAAATCTATTTTGAAGCTAGTCACTAGTGACAACAAGTATATTGAATGACGAACTAGCACAGATGAATACAAGTTTCCCCGAAACACAGTACCAACCTATGAAGCCTATGACTGTAAGCATGAGCCGAGTTGATTATTTGGCTGGAGTTATCGTGACCTCAGTAATAAATGTTTGCAGAATCCTAGTTATCTGGCATACAGCGTGCTGAAAATCTTGAAGATTTTTAAGAATTTACATTTGTCTCCCATTTAATACCAATGCTTGTCAATTACGGCATTCTTTTTAAGCCTGTTCGCTTCTTTTTGTGTCATTTGGAAGTGAAGCAGTTTGAATCGGTATATTTCTGTGCAAGGCTCTTAATAGATCTGTCTGATGTGAAGATAATCACTCAACGACACGAATCATCAAAACTGCGCTACACCTTGAAGCAGCACAAGTCTGAAAACACGGGTCAAATGATTTTCACCCAATAAGTAGGAGATCGAGTGCATCCCACGAGAGTCCTTGGGCTCACGTGGAGTAGGCAATCCCAAAGAGCTACAAACTAAAATTAAATAGCTATTCCGTTTTCAATATTTTAGTTGATTTATATTCCTGAAAAGAACACACTCTGATAGTAAAAAATTAATCTTCAAAAGAGAAGAAAACTGGCTCACCTATCTCGTTCAATACAATGTCTTGACATAAAATAATAAGCATCAAATGGACATGTTCCATGGTAATACACTAAATAAGCTGGGCCACTGACTGGTAATTTCTCCATGCCAATCACTTCATAACCATGAAATATTCGTCCATGTGCATCCCAGATAGCAGCAACAACACGTCTTAACAATTCTGCTATAGAATCTAAATACACATGTCCACCAGTTTCAGAGGTAGTACTAGTAGTCTCACTAAATATTACTGACAGTAATCTGTTTAAATGACGACATAGCCAGTATCTTAGATGATAAAGATGAATGAAAACTACAGTGAAATATATAAAAAATATTAGTAGAAATGGAAGCAGTAAACACAATAGAAGTGGATGACGCAACCAATAGATAAATGCAATCAAATAACCAGATCCAGGTAGATTAGAAATATAATCTAACCAAGCAGATGGAATTACGGTAGCGATTGTTTGATTACCTAAGAATAGAGTGTACAACTGATTGAATAAACTTTCATCACCTTGTATGAGACAATAAGTGGAATGTAACCAGCCAAAGATTATAAAAAACGACAAAAAGTAACAATGCATTCTTTAGAAGTAGGTGGAAGAAAACGAACAACTGAGTGAAGAAACTTTCCGTCTTCAAAAGGTAAAGACAGATGCAAAAGCAGTGAAGAGAAAGTCAAGAAGTATCCAGTTACCACACAGAGAAGACTGACTGACTGACACTAAACGAATAACGCATTATCTAAAAAGACAAAAAGACATACCAAAATTAACCAACAAAATGAACACCTTATTTTTATTAAATTTAAGGGTAATTACAGAATGAAAATATTTGGATATTAATTGGAAATATCGCAATTTTAGACGCTATTTTGTTCTACACTACAACTTTTCAATGACACAACATTCTTAATAATTAGCAGTAATATCTATTTGAACTACGTAAGAAAAGAGAAGTACACATAACAACAATCTTATAGAATGACAGAATAAGTAAACATTCCCACAGGGTCTGTTACCTTGTATTAACTTTTTATGATTACCACTGGTTTCGATTTAGAATAATGTCTGTTGAAACACGTAACTAGAAGCAAATGGAGGCAGTCAGGAATGTAAACAAATGAAAAGAAACAGAATCACTTCGTACCAGCATCTAACGATGATACATCTCGAGTTAATTGGCTTCTTTGGATTAGCCACCGACGAAGCCTCAGCACAAATAAAGTCTAATTTGGTCTTCACCAAACTGTGACACTTTTAGCACGCGTGACATCTAATCGTTAATTAAGGTTCAGTTGCACTGTACGGCAATGGTATGTATCTTACCTGATGGCCGATAAGCTAGATTTCTAAAATGTGACATAAGAAAAATTTACGTACTCGATAACCACCGGCACCTTACTATTGCATACCTTTGATAAAACCCTTGTATGTACAAGTTAGGCATAGAGTCCTATTCAGGATGAGATACTCACCATCACCTAAGGTAGCTTCAAAAACACGTTACCCATACTTACCCATAGTTTAATCCAACGTGCTAGGTTAACAAGAACAAGATCAGGCTCATCGAATTAAACATGACACCAATCCATCAAATAGATGACCACTGACCTGAACTCATTGCCTATCTTATGTTAATGAAATAAACAGAACTTATGGATTAAAACTCTAGAATCGAAAACGACCGTATTGGTGTCGATACATGAATGCTTTATTTTCACTTTGATTATAAACTTGTGACAACTTATGTTTTATTATACTTGACTGTCATTCTGGAAGACAACTACTATCTAGTCATAAAGACTGGTGGAATTCTACCAACTGAATTTAGAATGTAACTGTTAAGCTAATAGACTAAGCAGGGTTTCCTAACGACTGCCTCTCAATCACCTAATATCAATCAGTGGCTGCTTCTGAAAACGTCAAATTAGTTTGAGAAGCAGATTTTGGGTGTTGCTCAATGAAAATTATTCAAGTCATTACGTCATCCATCTGATACACATAGCTTTCAGAACACACGATGTTATCGGAAATTTTAAATAGCTACGCATTTTAACATAAAGGGAATGAAATTTCATAATCAATTTGTTACGAAAAACAATATAGAACACTAAGTTCGAGAAATAAAGACGCAGTTTGGATGAGAAATAGCGAATTCCTTTCAACTGTTTCTAAGAATATAAGATGCTCCGTCGTTTTAATACTTTAATTGTCAAATCAGTAAGTTCATTATCTTACCCAATTATATATAATAAATATATCATCTTGGGAAACTACTTCAAAAGGATTCTTCGTAGGTATACGTTAATTTAGAGCATCAAAGGTCATGGTAGTTTGAGTTTGATAACATATCGCTGATCAGTCTACGTATATAGCATTCACCGAATGGTCTCAGGGTTCAAATCGCTCTTTATTTCAGTCCGCACAACTCCCTGACTTCGCCTATAGCAGCGCATTTAGACATCTTTATTTCAAAAAATACATAAGCGACCTATATATTTCCAGCGAAAAATAAAAAGAATAAACATCGAGTCAAAATGTCTTATGCAAAACCTGGTAAAAGTGTTAGACTTTAAGTCTCCCAATTGTACGTATATATTTTCATATTCAGATTTACACCTTATACCTAAATGCCAGAGGGTTCTGCTGGATTAGATGAATCATCCTTAAAATCCACAAACTAAATCAGACGATACAAAAGGGGAAAACACTCAACTTGGCCAGTTAGATAAAATTCGGGTGGACAATTTTATCCATGCTAGACGGCAGCCAAAAAGGACTTAACATTACGAAATAAGTCTAATATGAAATCTGGAATGGTAAATCCGGACGAATAAAAAATGCAGTGATATTTTGGAGGACTTTACAAGTCAGTGATTTATCCTGCATATAAAAAAATCACAGCTTGAAAATCTCAATGGTACTCGACGCAAGCGATCTAGGATTTTGGTGAGCTGAAGAATAACAGCATCATGTTTACTCCGCAAACAGACCTCGACAGACTGAAGTCGGTCTGAAGAATGGACGATTCTCACATACGTAGCGAATTGCGCACGGGGCGAACACGTGTCAGCTCATACAACAGAAGAAACACTACTGCCTTCAGCCGCTTAATTAAGCGTCCAGTACAATTAGTCAACTAATGCGAAAACTGCTGAAATGTTAGCCAGTGCTGAATTGGCGCAGATAGGGCTTTCATGATGCTGAAAAATTACCAGTAAGCGCTGAAATATTGTGTGTGGTGCTGAAAAGTCACACAGCTAAATTATTGCGGGTAATTTCGAGAAACAGCACAGATTGCTGAAGACCGAGGGCAATTAGGATAATGACAATATTGGGGGATCTCCGAATGGGTCATTAATAACTACAAACGAACTGGTGTCTGAGCTCTAGATCTACTCCCGCATTAAAAAAAATAACGTTCCTAGTAGTAAGGCTTAGAAGTAACTGTGTTTTATCCAGATATCATACCATATATTATTCCAAGTTAAAGTCACTATTTATGTGAGGCGCTTGATCCTGACCTTAAGAACCAATGAAATGAACGCGAAACATTTATCCAATTTCCTGGGCTTACCTTAAATATCACGTTCTAGAACAGCTATTAAAATTTCACTTGGAAATATTTTTGTGAATAATTTTTAATAAAATTGTGTTATATGTTATATGAATTGATGGGGATTCCCATTTTCTGGCCAGTTATGTTGGTGTCCGCGTCATGTAATCCGACTGTGATACCCCCTAGCATATTGGTTGCAACGATCAGTGTTTCAGGCAATCTGTAGCAAAATTTCGCTATAACGAGAAAGATAGGATAGTTGAAGCGTAATGTCATCTACACAAATAGCCTACTTTATTTAGATGCTGCACCTTTCGGCATGGTATCATTCAATGAAGACTTCACGTCTCAGCCCAGTCGGTTAATGCACGTGGGCAATGTGAGCAAAACATGGGATAAACAGGTAATTTTGATCGGCAAAAAGGTGGGCAAAAGATGGTGTAAATGCAACCAATTTTACCCACTTTGCCCACATAACCCATTTTTCCCCGTTTGCCCATATGCGTAGAAATTTTTTTATCCCACTTTTTCCTTTTTTTTCCCACGTGACCCACTTTTTCACCCACTTATCCCATGTGCAGAAATTCAAAATTTACCCACATTTTCCACGTTTACCCACTTCTTAAACGAACAATTAACCCACCTTTTCCCCGTTTACCCACTTTTTCAACGAACGTTTTCCCACCTTTTCCCCGTTTACCCACTTTTTCAACGGACAATTTACCCACCTTTTCCCTCATTTACCCACTTTTCCAAGGAACGTTTGGCACCTATCCTACGATCAATTGACTCACTTTTTCAACATTCAATTAGCGTATTAGTCCTAGCGTTGTCTAAGGAACGGCTTACACATTGTCGTCCTTCAGAGTTACTACTGCTATCGAATTTACCACATTAAGGAGCTGAGCGACTACAGCCTTACGAATATTTCACCTCATTCACTGCTTAGGCCACTGACATAAAAGAAGTCCAATGGATTTAAGGTATTTTATATTTCATACAGTAAAAACTTAGTATAAAAAAATAATCGTTGGACAGATTACAGAAAATGACGTCCTAAATTATTCAGAGGATATTGATTTGCCAGGCACAAGTTGAATGTCGTCGGCACACATATGTAATGAAGGAAAGAGGGAAGCAGCTTAATACGCGTCAATAACCATTAAGTGCATAAAAACAGGCAATACTTTTTGCTTAGAACCTACCTCTTCGGGTGATAAATCCAATCTCTCCCTTAGCCGCTGATCATGGCACCAGTTTTTAGTGGCTTTGACTATAGAATCAATTGTGTCCTCCTCTGTGGAACCAAGTTGTATTTGTTTACGAGCTATGACATCTGAATTTCATTTAAGTATAACATGATCTCATTGCAAAAAGTCGACATACCAATTATAAGCTGGAAAAATTTAAAATCTCGGATACCAGTCTTTTCCGAAGTACCCTTATATGACATTGATCTTGCTAAGTTTTTAGAGAGGACTGCGCTCAGCAATCGGCGCGTAGATCTGGTGACGTTATTCTGCACCTTGAATGACAGTTGGCACATCTGAAACGAATCAATTCAACAAATTTGGTTGAAATTACTTACTATATCCTCTGAATAATTTCGGTTTTTAAGTTTTTGTTCAAAAATTTCTAGCATCACCAACGATTTAACAGGCAGCTTCACATCGCATTCACCCTCATCAGTTTGGCGGCCATCGGTAGTGAACAACGCGATGTCCATACGCTTTATTAATTTCGACTGTTGATCGGTTAATGCTTCAACGCAACCCGTAAAAAAGTTATAGGATAAACGGAAAATAAGACGGAACTGCACCTGCTAGTCTATTAAGGGAATCCTTCATTTCATGGAGGAGCATATTATCCCTGGGTGACCTGACAAAGAATGGCTGTTAAGTTTGGTGTTACTTACATTACAGGTGTACTAGTACCAGGAACTATGTGTGACCCACTCTTCGACATGAATCCAAAACTGTTTAATTATAATGTAAGTTTGAATATCTGTCATACCTGGTATGCTTTTTCGAAGCAGGTGCAGTATTATCAAGGTCTGCGTAATCGGGGTCCTCGAATACATCACACTGCTTGTCCATCAGGTCAGATGGGTAGTCTGCACTGACGAAAACGTCATTTTTTGGTGCGCTAATTTTCGATTCAATTATAAAATGATGCTTACTTTATTTGACGCTTCTGGCTGCAAACTGCAGTAGATCTCGATGACTGACTGCAATTAGTTACACTGTACGTTCGTTGTAAGGCTTTGTGCTTTGCAAGAGCTTCTTGCAAGTCATCTGAAGAAATAGTTGAGTAGCGAAAGGGCTAACCTGTTTCAAAAATAACTTCACAGTGTTCCATCTTCCAATCAATCTTCGGGAACTCCTCCTCATAGGCAGTCTCCCAATTTTCCTCACTGCACGCCACAAGCTTTGGGCCAAGGAACCAAGAGCTCCGGCATATGACGGTCTTATTTCTTCCATCAATCAAAGCAATACGGTATTTGCCCATTTATTCTGAAAGGAAAGGTACATTAGTGAATGGAGAAGAAATTACCATAAAAAGGCCCCACTTAAAGTAATAGAAGTGTAAAGTCAAACTGATATACTAGCAACCCCAACCCACTTTGTCGATCATGTCGGCTCTTACCTATGACTCGCATTAACTGCAACTGACGCCAATGAAACAACACGAAATAACAATGGCAACAACTCATTTGGCTGATGTGTGAGGCATCGGGATGAAAACATTGAAGTGATTGGTGGGTATTGCAACACATTTATATTTAATTGTATTAATTGCAACCCATTCAGTGTTGCCTGAGTACTGGCCTGATTTGTATATATCAAGCTTCGTAGAATCAAAAGGCTTCGTAAAAAAGGCTCCTTATTCAAACAAGGTCTGAATTTAAATAAATTACCTTCACCCACAGCGCAGATAATCCCAGGTACACCATTCACTACTACGAATCTGTCAGGTGATACAGTTGAATAATAAGTCTGGCCTACACAGAATGACTGCTTTTTTAAATCAACTGTTACGCATGGCTGGGCTAGCTCAGCAGGGGGCTTACCTGCATTTGTAGAGCTGGCAAACAAGCATCTTTCCACTTCTCGAGAGGCTACTTGTTTTGCTACCCTGAAGCCACTCCTCACTCCTCTCTTGATTTTGCACAAATGTGACTCATAGGGGAAGGCTGAAAAGGTATCCAGACAACCGTGTTCAGAGACGTCCTCAGCTAAATGCTGAAGAGCATGCACATTGTAAACCAACTCATCAGGGTAAAGACTGTCGAAACATAGTAGGTACTGCCTAAGCTGCTGTGTTACGGTGTTGCTCAATTTATGGTGGTAACGTGGATGACATAAAATGTAGACACTCGTGAACAACCTGAGGAAGTTTGCGTACAGGGGAGCAGGTAAAAGGTCATGTAATACAACCGGGCCCAAATACATAAGAAATATCCGACATTCAGTCGCCTTCCAAAAGTGAAGCAAATCCAAGCTTCGACACTTCCTTTGGAAGTCCTTAGGAATGCAGCATTCTGCATCCTGCAGCCTCTGGTTAATGCAATTAATTGTTTCATTGCTTAAGCCGAATTGGCGTTGTTTTGCCAAACGCAACCATATACCCAACTGCCGTCTTACAACACCTAAGCAGACTAAGTGCATGTAATCTAATGGAAAACTTTTAACCATGTCAATTGGCAGTCTCTCAAATACGGATGTGTCACGGTGGTAATCAGCATCATCCTTACTCCTAAAGCTATTATCTGTCCTGCGACAGCTGTGAACATCACTGAATACCATGCGCCGGTTAACATGGTTTCCAGTAACGCAACATCTGTCACACCCTTTCCTACTGTTGTGACTTGCCGTAAAAGTGACATCAGATCTAGCAGGCTTATCGCAGATGACATTGTTAAGTCGAAAACCGATGTGCCTATCATTGATTTGCAGACCATGTGCATATAAATGCTCCATGTCAGTTACAACTGGCATTAAAAACTTATTGAAGTCAGACGGTTTATGAAAACCACCGTAAACTCCAACAAGGAATGTATCACTGAGAAACGGTTTCACCAGTCTACCCAATATCGGCCAAACTTGCTGTGTACCATTGTTAAACAGTGATAATCCGTCAACATTCAGCTGCAGACTCACGCAATCAAAAGGTGCAAACTGACACCAAGAACTCAGTATAGGCAGAAGTATACTTTGCAAACCAATATGATAGTACA
Source organism: Trichobilharzia szidati (assembly GCA_944472155.2). Lineage (NCBI taxonomy): Eukaryota > Metazoa > Platyhelminthes > Trematoda > Strigeidida > Schistosomatidae > Trichobilharzia > Trichobilharzia szidati. The sequence continues at coordinate 28,720,904 of OX235276.1, read as the reverse complement.
CTCCACTACCAATAACAGTGGAGGGGCATGACTGGCTAGTTTTGAGAAGGTGTCTTATATTTGTTGGTAAATTTGGAAGATGCCGTTTGAACAGTCGTATTATCTTCACACCATCAACAATGGAAGTTTTAGTGGTCAGCATAACCTTTAAGGCTGTTGCCCTAAGTTCTGCCTTTGAATTGCGTTCTTTGGCGTTATTGGAACATTTCTCATGGGAAGACGGAGCACCCGCGGCATCACCTTATCAGTCATCACATGAAATGCTAAGAAACCCACTTGGTAAAGTGATTTGCATGTCACTTTGCACGTCTACGACGCTACATGGAGTTTCATCTAGTAGACATTCACCTGCCTCCTCGCTGAATTCGGGAAATATTATCTGGGAGACGTCACCAAGCAACTCCCTCTTCAATCTTTTAGTTCTTCTATAAAGTGTGGATCGGTGACATGTCTCTCTTTCGAAGAAAACTGAAGCACAAGGCTATATTAAAAGGAATAGAGTACTTCTAAGACGTCTAGGGGGATTCGCATTACTAACACTTGGTACTAGTTCACTTTCAGTATCCATTTTATTAGCTTAAAAGACATTACACTATAATCACACATTTTACCAGGTTAGGAGTGCACGAGAATGAGTTTGAAATCGCGGTTTCGGATTTTGAACTTCAAAGAAACAAACGTGTTATAATGACTTAAATGAAATAGTCGAACATTGTCTTAATGCTACTTCCTAATGATAAAATGCTAATTGCATAATATTCACGCTGAAATCTGCTTCACGTAATGCATTTCAGATGTAATTACATACCTGGATATGTTTGCGCTACAAAAACGAAATCCCATCGTTCTTCCCATTTTTCCCATATTTCCCACGTTTTCCCACTTAGCCCATGTCATTTTTGAAATAGCCCACTTTTTCCCACTTTACCCATGTTACAAACGACAAAGTGCCCACGTTTTTACCCACATATCCCAGGTCCAAAAAAATAATAACCGACTGAGAGGATATTAATTCAGCCTATTTTCGAGTGAAGAACAGTCCTTTTCGACAAAAGAATTCTATCAGTACTTGAAAATCACCCGTAAATGCTAACAGAACCTTCTGTGGGAATAGAAGTAATCATGTAGATGTGTCTCACCGTATGTATGTTTGGACAGGAATTATCTGAAGTTGGGAGGTTATTTCTAAGTGGATTTCATGTATATTTTCACTGCTTGGTGTAGTGTAATATGACTTATGTGGACTCAGTGTATAAAAAATATCTTAACTTTATTATCATTGCGCCATTGTCTGCATAGCTGACTGCTTGGCTAGCAAACGTAGGTGGTTGTCATGATTATTGCAAGTGCAGTGCAGTGGAGAAGGCAATCACTCGTTTAAATTTCCTTACTGTGTCACTTAGTGCATTAATTCAGTGTATAGTATTATTACACACATGGATTGTGTCGATTATGAGAACTGAATCTAGTCAGCTCTATTACTATCAATCTACTGTCTGTTATGCCATTCTCACTGGCACTGTAAACTGAATGCTGCAATGTTTTTGATCACCAATAGTGGTGATGAATTTTTCCTGAATTTTCCATTAACATGAAGCAGTACAGATGCAGTGTCACGATCGAATGTCTAGGTTGCATTATGTGTCATTGTTATCCTCATCAACACAACAGGTCTGTGTGTCTTACAATATTTCAAGTGTTTCTCTATGCTGTTAATAGTGTGCATAGCTGTTTAGAGTTGAAGCATGTTCAGCTTATATATGATGGCTACAGATTCCTTAATGTGAGAATGTAATTTCTATAGGATTCATAAAACTATGCTCATTAGACATTTCTGAGATTATGGATCAATTTCTAAGTTATACATTTGCAATGCTTCCATTAATGTAGACGTATTTAGTGTGAACTTTACCTGCAAGTAAGGCTGATGAGAGAATGACGCCTCGACAGTATGGATGCTTCAGATATTGTCTTGAAATTTGCGTATAATCCTCTAATGCTGGAAAACAAGTGAGCGTTATTTATACAAACGGCGTCAATATAAAAACCAGCTGTGGACTACAAATACTTTTATTTGCATGAGAACTTTGCTTAGTATTAATAGTATCAGTGTATTCAGATTGTATACTAATGTATGAAATTATCTTTCGTAACTTCATGTTTTGCTAGTACTTACATGTGCTTAATCTTTTCAGGTATACGGAGGTTGGCAAATATAAAATCGTCGGAAATATCATACGGCCAAACTAACGCTAATACCCTTCATCGGAATTTTCTTTTGTAAATTGACGAAATGTTTAATAAACTCTTTATTTCTACTTCCTCTAGACTTTTTCACTGCGTCGCTATACTATGTGCTTTTGTAATAAGTGAATTCTGATTAATGCATGTTAAGCTTAGTTAGTGGAATAGAGATTTACTATAGCATTATGAAACTGTTACTTTAGCCCTTCGTAAGATTTCGTGTCTGTTTCTATACAGTAGCACATTGTAAACAATAAGTAGGATTTAACTAGTTGAATAATAATTCTGTACTGTTCGACACGCTAAATTCGCCTTATCTAGCCAGCTGCAAGTCTGTATACTGTTAAACGCCAAGTCTGTAGTACAAGTAAATGTAGCAACTTAGGCTTGATAGCTATTTCATTAATCTGTTAATATGCAGTGACATCATCAAATAGACTGTTCACTTGACAGTGAGCAAAGAAACAATTTTCATCTATTTCTAATATGCCGTTGAATCATGTGATGTTATCTAATATCCATCATTTCTATGATCAACAACTGCGGTGCTTGCTTATCTACTTTATGAATATTAAATAACTCACGCCTTTATGCATCTAATTACCTCCAGTATTACAAAAGTAATTCCAATTCATTTGATGTGTGTACGGTAAACAAATCATTCATACATTCTCCCACAAATGCCAAGGTTTCTGGTGTTACAAGTGTTAATAAGAGTTGCTTCCTCGGTTTCAATACAAATGACGTTTTAAAATATCTCCAGTTGTTGAACCCTTCTTGTAGCCTAGTTCCAGATTGTTTGCCTAGCCTTATTCTTAAAAAATTTGCAGATATCCTGTGTTATCCTCTCACATATTCAATGAATCTTCTTCCAGAAATGTTGTGCCAGCCGTTTGGAAGGACATTAAAATTGTACCTTTACCTAAGTCATCTAATGGAACATGTTTTAAATTTAGACCTACTGCTATTACCACCTCTTTTCTAAAAGCTATGGAAAAGTTACTCTTACTTAATCTTTAACCTTCACTTAAAGCCTTTAACGATCCCAAATAATTCGCCTATAAACACAGTAGAAGTACTTTAGATGCAGCTGCAGTCTTGCATCACAACATTTTCTCCATTATAATAGTCCACTACCAATTGTATTTTTGTTTGATGAGCTTAATGTACATATGAATACGAAATGAAATATGTTAAGTGCGCGGACTAACTATTCCAGTGTCTTTTAATTCGCAGCTACACTGTTCAAAGATGAACAGCTCTCTATCAGAAGTCAGAAAATGCTCTTAAACTAAATCCTTCGAAATGTCAAACTGTTAATTTCAGTTTCCGATGTAAGAGAAAGTCAGGCGAAGCTGTTAATTCCTATGACCGTTGAAAAATTGATGACAGTGATATAGAGCTCAAGTCTGACTTTAAGTATCTCGGACTAATTCATCAAACATCGTATTAGCCCTTAATGTATACTACATGAAGGCATAATGTTTATGAGCTAGGTATGCAACTCTAGGTGAACGCTTGTACGGTACATTCATTACTTACAAAACTAACTCGTATGTAAGAACTACGACTTGACCAGTTATACAACGTTTAATATATTTAGACACAATTAACCTACGCTGTTTACTTCTATGACGCATTACCTAAAGCTACCTTAATATAGTTTCCGCTGAAGGTAATCTCCTGTTGCTACTGCCTTAGTGAGCAACTCAACGTTATCATTGAATTACAAAGTAAAAGTGGAAATTCTGAGAACTTTCTTGGTAAAAAATCGTCTCCTACTCGAATAAAGTAAATATACCCTAGTCTCCTCAAAAGCGTTTATGGGTATTCATCCTATCACCTCAAATGACTCACTATTTGCTGTCACTTAAAAAGTGAAAATAAATTTACCGAAGACAGTGTGCTTACGGTTTCTAGATATCATAATGCACCATGAGGAGAAAGCTATACCCATAGGGTTACAACAGTCAGATGCGCGAAATTAGTCCGAAACACAATGACTACGATTCTCAGTCACAGAACATCCTACTTTGCTACCTAATAGTCTAATCGTATCAACAGAAGTTTCGCCAAGAAAAAGACCACTGGTTCAAGGAAAATTTATTTAATATTTTCTTAAAAATCATGGGCAATCCTGTTTATAGCCATGGAGAAATCGGAAGCATCCGAAAAATAGGAATATAATTTTTTGATCTGACACAAGCTATTTGTATTCAGCAAATTTTTTCACCGCAAATAATAATCAGCTTCTCAGCTTGTTGTTAACCACCGATTGTAGACCAAAATCCGAAACGTTATCCTCGCTGCTTAAAATCTTATCGAACACTCACCATATCATCGTATGTCATCCGCTTTTTGAATCGTTTTGAAACAAATTGAATGGTTGTTAACACCGCCTTTTCTACAGGCAGTCCTAGTTCATGCGTTTGCATCTAGTACATTAGGCATTAACAACCACTTAGTAATTTCCTATTGCCTCCTAATTTTGCTTCCACAAGTACATACACACACCACACATTCATATTTCACATGTGGCTGATCCTTGCTTGATTTTGTTTCTCTCAAAATATATATAATTTTTTAGCTGACAACAGACACCTTGTCGAAAAGCTTCAAAGCTTTTTAAACTTCAAACCGGGTTCTAAATTCTCTACGTTTAATTTGTTCTTCGAAAACTTTGCTAATATCAACCCTGATCGTGCTCTCTTCACCAGATGCACTCGTGGATTGTTGCATGCTGTAAACATGAACGTGAATGACATTGTTTTTTCCAGATTCCTACATATTAAGTAACCAACTGAGCCAGCAACAATAACGGCAACCAACAAATGAACTGGAAACAACAGGTTCTGCCACCCGGATATGTTCATGTGCATGATTTCCAAAACTTCTACACAGTACTAATTCATTAATAGTGGAAAAAACTAAAACCCTGAAACCACGCATGAAAGTAACGTATGAAACAATAACAATGAAACGGATGCACTGACCTGGTGGTAAAAACTTTCGAAACATAATAAATAACTAATTTTAACGGAAAAGGAAATAATATTGAAGTGAAACGCAATATTTGTGAACAATGTGCATCAAGATAAGTTGTGAATAATTGCTTGATAATACAAGGCGGCAATTCGAAGGATTTGTTACTTTTTCGCGTGTTATTTCTTAGTTCTTTTTTACTCTATAGGCGGCTTTTCAATAGGTCTCTCGAGGATAGTACTAAATATTTAGTCCTATTTTTTCATTAAAGATAAGTTTTCCGGCTGTAATTGTCCATTATAGCTAGTGTCTACTTAAGTGTTTCTGTTATCGCATCTTTGCATTTATAGTATTTGTTAAGCGTGTCTTCATACTATATTCCAGTATTTTTATCCACATAAACTGCTAATTGCGTACCGAACTAAACAATCTAAATCTCCAACACCCTAAAAGGGACCTTATAGACACTTTGCTCATTCTCTTATATTTAAGAAGTTTAATTCTTTTCTAAATGCCAATGGTTGAAACTAAGCGTCAAACTCCACTGTCTGCTTCAAATCCCAGTAAAAAACACAAACCGAATAGAATGAATAGGCCTGCAGGAAGTGTGAAGACTACATCCAGTGATTTAACAAATAAACACATGTCTGCTGCAGTAGATACGTTAAGTCCGGACGTTGAATTCCCCTTACCTGCTTGCGTATTAAACAACATCATGGATGGTATACATAGTGATACTACATGCAATGATCCAGGCCTCGCAGACACCTGCAAAACGTCTTGCGAAATGAATTACACGGCAAACATTTTGACTCCTAGCATTAATCCAGTTTCTTGTTCTACACCTTGTTGTGAAGATAAAATCGCAGAATTATTTTCCATTATTAGGGGGGTTGAAGTTAAGATATCAAAACTGGCAGTACCTAGTGAAACCGACAGTAATGGTACTTCACCTAGTAAGTTACCACAAACCGCAAACCTGGTAAACTACGTTGCAACTGAAGTATATCAACGTGTAGTGCGCGAGAAGAACATAATCGTGTATAATATGCCGGATAATGCACAGATTAACAAGGTCAAAAGCACTATTCTGAATGCGTGCTCTATGAATAACGTCTCGTGCAGCTGCCATCGACTTAGAAAGTCTCATAAAAATAAATCTTGCCCACTTGTGTTGAAATTTGACTCGTCCTCTAATGCTGACATCTTTTACAGTAGGCAAACACTACTAAAAAATACACGTTACCATACGATTAAACTAGCTCGTGACAAGACACCGATCCAAAGAATGACTTATTCTAAAACTGTAAATCCCAGCTCCTCTACAACACCCCTGGGCACCCACACTTCTGTTGAGGCAGAGCAAAAGGGTGTGGATCTTTCTATACAAAGCACACTGTATTCGGAAACGAACTTGCCTGAAAATATAAGGTCAAAAAATAGTTCAGTGTATAGCCGAACACTAAGAAAGAAATCGACCGTAGATTTAGATTCCTCTGATAACAATCCCTGTACCCCAGTGACAAACTGCAGTACATCACACCCAGTATTCACCAATTCAAGTAGTCTTAATTCCAGGAAGTTGAAGAATGCAGCTACCAGTTCGTCTACAAAGACAACGCAGAATAAGAGACTAGTGTCACACACTAATTCACATGCTGACAGCTCGATACCACACCTCTCTCCAGAAACAATTATCCACAAAACCAATAGGTACAAAAACCGCAAAACAGAACCCGAACCTCGTAGCTACCTGTTCAAAAAAGTAAACCCTCGCACCAATACAAACCAAAACATTGATACACTTAACTATAGGAAGTCGAATAGTGGTGACGTAATTCGCAACAATTCGAATAAGTTGAGCTTGCTTGGTAGGCCACCTCCACCTATTTACATGCCTACACCCAACAGGGCTGACTACCCACCGATCAACAGTTTTGCTGAAACGACATTACCATTTTTTATACAGGTTCACAACATGACCTCAAACATACTACAAATGCTCACCACTCTCCACAGGTTTCGCCCCCCAATATAGATATGACAGCTGATACAGCAATGTCTAATTACTGCCTGGAGCTCACCTTACATGACTCTGGTAATTCCCTTCTTCTCCTTCAACAACCCTCTGTCTCCTTTTCTTCTGATAGCAAATCTTCTTTACGCCCAAACTTACATGAAAACGAAAATTTAATTCACCCCCTCTGCACTTCTAGCTTTCCTAGCGCATCTACAGACATAGACATTCCATTGTCGTCTGAGGACACTATGATTGAATCTCACCAGCATCTACTTCAAGACATGGCTAAAATCTTAAGATATGACTCGGCTAATCCTAACATAGTTCTTATCAATGCCAGGTCAGCTGTAAACAAGATGGCATACATCCAATCCCTGCTACTGATTAGCCAACCTACAGCACTATTGATCACTGAAGCTTGGTGCACAAGTGAAATAAATGATGATTTCTTTCACTGTGAAGGCTACTCATTTTTCAGGAAGAACAGATCAGTTGGGCGGGGTGGAGGATGCATTATCTATGTTAAATCTGACTGCAGAGCTGTGCACTACGATGACCCTAACCTTAATATATGCGATACATTATGGGTGACACTCTACATAAATAAACAGCAAACTCTGTTATTAGGTTGCATCTATCGCCCACCCAACCATGACAGTGAACTGCTAAGTGAAATAACTGCAGCCTTTCATTACACTTCGAAATTAAACTTTACTTATCAAGTGATCGGAGGGGATTTTAACATGCCTGAAGTTTCATGGGAGCCCATCAGTGCTCCTCCCCGCTACAGCAAATTCTTAGATGCTGTTGAGTTATGTGGGTGGACACAAAGTATTCTAAGGCCCACCCGAAACCACAATATACTGGACTTGATTTTCTTGAAAGACATTGCCTTATCCACCATAGACATCAGCCACCCATTTCCTGGTAGTGACCACAACACAATAATCTGCGCCCTCGATACCAAGCTTCACTCATCAAAATGCTTTACCCTGCGCAAGACATTCATGTGCTTCGGAAAAGCTAGGTGGGATGTATTTCACTCCTTCATTAGAAGCTTAGACTGGGACCTTTTCTTTTCTAGTAGCAACCTAGACACTATCCTAATAGCCTTTTACCAGAATGTAACTATATGCTTTGATAAACTTGTTCCTAAATGTAAAGAGAGCCCAAGACAAAACATAAAGAATTTCATTCCTATAAAAGTAAAGGCTAAGCTGCGAAAGCTGCACCGACATTACTACAAAGAAAATGACTTCTGGTGTCTTGTAAATATACAGAACATTTATCTCAGATTGAAAGAAAATAACGACAACGTTCTACTCAGACAAGAAAGTGCAGCCCTTAAAGATAGCTCTAAATACACTGCAATCTGTAAGCTTTATCGCAAAAGGCTAAACTCTCGTAAAACAGATATACAATTCATCTTAGAAAATGGTGAGACTGCTACTGACCCTAATATAATTTGTGAGCTTCTAAACTCCTACTTCTCACGGTCATATGCCCATGATGACAACACGTCGCCACGACCTCTATTCCATGTACGTTCACAAAAAACTTTAGAAACTATCAGCTTTTCTTTGGATAATATTAAGAAAGCAATCACGTCCCTTAAAAGTTCAAACAACCCTGGTCCTGATATGATTCCCTCAACTTTTTTAAAATACGGTGGCGAAGACATCCCTATTCTCTTTCTTAAATTGTTCTCTATCTCTCTATCAACTGGAACATATCCAGATGCATGGAAAACCACGCACATTACCCCTAGGTATAAGTCAGGCTCCCGTTCAAGTGTCATGAGTTACAGACCCATTAACCTAACTTCTGTTATTTCAAGGGTTCTGGAAAAGATCGTGAAAAGTGCCATTTTTGACTTCCTCTCTCAAGAGAAACTTATCACTCCTTATCAACATGGTTTCATGAAGTCACGTTCTTGCACTACATGCCATTTACAATTTTTTGATCACATCTCACAACTGAAAGATTCCAGTATGATCACAGTTATTGTATACTTAGATCTTAGTAAAGCTTTTGACACAGTAAGCCACCGACTGTTAATATCGAAAGTCCAGTCTTATGGGATCCAAGGTTCTTTGTTAAGCTGGCTCAGTTCATTCCTAAGCAATCGGATGCAAATGGTCAGGTTAGGTTCCCACACATCCAACCCCGTTCAGATAACAAGTGGAGTCATACAAGGTAGTGTTCTAGGTCCACTGTTATTCCTGTTATATTTCAATGATATTTGCGACGTTATTAGACATGGCAGACCTTTCCTATTTGCTGATGACATCAAAATAGTATACCACTCACTCAGAAATGAAGTGTCATGTGTATTTGATAGGATTCAGGATGATATTGATAGGGTTCAATTGTGGTGTAACACGTGGAAAATGAAGTTTAACGTTGAAAAATGTGGTGTGCTATGCTCCAAAGGCATTTCATCCGAACTTTCCATCTCCCTACACAACAATCATATTCCTCGTCTGCCGCTTACAACAGACTTGGGTCTAAAATACACTCCAGAATTTAGCCTAACGGAATACGTTAAATTACAAGTATCAAAGGTTAAAAGGCTTTTTGGGTTTTTATTCCGAAACTTTAAAGCGTGTGAATCCAAAATTATGCTGTACAAGTTATGCAAAAGGCCCTTACTTGAATTTTGTCCTCCTGTCAAGAACAGTGTTTCCGTAAAAGATAGGTGCAAATTGGAAAGCCTACAAAGGGCGTTTACCAAACGTCTAGTAGGTGAAAATCTTTGCATTTCCTACTACGACAGATGTAACATATTTGACTTGGAACCCTTATGGGTCAGACGACTGAAGTTTAACCTAAAAATTACATTTAGGATCGCTAAAGGGCTTATATATTTCCCCCACAATGAATTTACTTTTAGTTCACCTAAGAAATATAACCTTAGAAATAAATCTTCATCTTTTGAAGTGCCCCGCTGTCATACAAAGTACAGATCAAATTCTTTCACTGTCAGATACCGCTGCATTTGGAACCGTCTTCCAACTGAAATTAGAAACAGTCCTACCCCAAAAACTTTCTAATCTCTGCTGAACAAATATTTTATCAACACCGGGTTAGAAGGCGTATGTGACAGACTAAAAATCAGAGATCTAATACGGCACTCCTCTGACCCTCACTGTTAGCTCCCGAAATCTGTGATCTCTATGTTTGACTCTACTTTCACTATGATTGTTTTCACAAACCCAGTCACCTATTCTCAATCAGCCTTAAATTTTAATTATTTCTTCATTCAAATATTTAAAAAAATTTCTTTTTGCACATATCACTGATAACATGGTATTATGAGTATTTCAGCATGCTAAGAGTTCAGTCTCAAGTTCCAGATGCAAATCAACTGAAGACGACTGGTACTAAAATGTCTCTGGAGACTGCCTAATGCTACTTGTTAGCACTGTCTGCCTATACGCAAATTAAGGCCCGAATGTTGGTAGTCTAAATAATCAACTATACGGTGAGTCCTAAATAGTAATGAATCCTATCTTACTGTTCTATAACTATAATCTTGTTTAGTCAAATCTTTCGGAACAAAATATTATAAATTACTACTACTTATATGTTTAATGCTGCATGATTATGTACTGTTTTCCGAAATTACATTTGTTTATATCTAAAATGTCGACTCTGATAGTCTATTTTCCTTATACTTTTATTATTGTTCCTCTCCAAAATGCTGTAACAGATGAAACATACATGACGGTCTTCTGAAAGTAGTCACTCATACCATGACTTCGAATGAGTTGACAAATGATTATGTTTTTTTTAAAAAAAAGAGAAAAGTTTGTGGCATATTATAACAGAAATTAAAAGATATATATAAAAAAATGAAGCATTTTGCCAGGGCCTTGCACAAAAAAGGTGGGAGGGTGGTGATTGCTAGTCAGCGGATATGATGGTGGGGACATATGAGAACCACACTTATCTGTGGGACAGCACTCTATTGCTAAGGCTCCTGAGTTCGAATGGCTTCTGCAGAATAAGAGAATAAATAAAATTTTAAAAAAAGACAACAGAAGTTGAAAATTTGCCTAAAGCTGAAGTTTAAATAACAAACTCCTCTAATGCAAGTACATGGTATGAGTCCCCTACTTCAGAAGGACACCTAAATGTATACTTCAGAAAAACAGTAGTTATTATTAAGCCCTCCCTTTTCTTGTACATAGTTCACGCACTTTGACTTTTGTGTTTAACTCCTATTCAACCTATATAAGTAGGTAAAATTATCATCTTTTTTCACTTAAACTTTTATTTTCTTTTCGCAAGAAAGACTAGAATTCCATCACTAGAAAATCTCAGGGGGAAATAGTATTTTTTAAATGAAGAAAAAACAAAAAAATGATGAACCCATGTTTTTTACATATCTTTTGAATTATTAACACCTATTATATACTTCTGCACCTCTCTGTCGGTTTCCTTGTGTCTTCTTCTCTTTTCAAAGGTACTGCCTTAAACGAAGGTACTGAAACAGTGCCGCTATCCTCGGAATATTGCTAGCCCACCTGGTGAATAACGGAACCACCTCTATCATGAAATCTGCCGACAAGTTCAAAGTTGGTCTCATATACAACTGGAAATGTCACAATTATGGTGTACTTACCGGTGAATTTGAAGTTTTATGGACTTTCAAACACTCTATGAATCATTTACTTACAATTACTGTTCATTCCGCATCTCTTATATTTCACGCCAGCACCTGTACAAAAATGCTACTTACCTTCCACAATTAACGTAATCGTTTATAATTCCCGCGTGAAATTGACATACCGTATTTTTTTTCAATTACAGTTTTGATTTGATGCTACTTCTCATGAATTATTCAGTTGAAAGCATATCTCGAAAATTACCTATTGCCTCATTTGCACATTTCTTTTTAAATATTTCTCTCAAATTTACCAGTATTCAATCTATTTCTAGATTAACAAATCATATATATTCTATAAGTTCTAATTAGTGTACATTTGTTCATGCCTGTAAAAATGGCTGGTTTCTGTTCCAGAAATAAAAATTATTATTATTATAAGAGTTGCTTCCTCGGTTTCAATACAAATGACGTTTTAAAATATCTCCAGTTGTTGAACCCTTCTTGTAGCCTAGTTCCAGATTGTTTGCCTAGCCTTATTCTTAAAAAATTTGCAGATATCCTGTGTTATCCTCTCACATATTCAATGAATCTTCTTCCAGAAATGTTGTGCCAGCCGTTTGGAAGGACATTAAAATTGTACCTTTACCTAAGTCATCTAATGGAACATGTTTTAAATTTAGACCTACTGCTATTACCACCTCTTTTCTAAAAGCTATGGAAAAGTTACTCTTACTTAATCTTTAACCTTCACTTAAAGCCTTTAACGATCCCAAATAATTCGCCTATAAACACAGTAGAAGTACTTTAGATGCAGCTGCAGTCTTGCATCACAACATTTTCTCCATTATAATAGTCCACTACCAATTGTATTTTTGTTTGATGAGCTTAATGTACATATGAATACGAAATGAAATATGTTAAGTGCGCGGACTAACTATTCCAGTGTCTTTTAATTCGCAGCTACACTGTTCAAAGATGAACAGCTCTCTATCAGAAGTCAGAAAATGCTCTTAAACTAAATCCTTCGAAATGTCAAACTGTTAATTTCAGTTTCCGATGTAAGAGAAAGTCAGGCGAAGCTGTTAATTCCTATGACCGTTGAAAAATTGATGACAGTGATATAGAGCTCAAGTCTGACTTTAAGTATCTCGGACTAATTCATCAAACATCGTATTAGCCCTTAATGTATACTACATGAAGGCATAATGTTTATGAGCTAGGTATGCAACTCTAGGTGAACGCTTGTACGGTACATTCATTACTTACAAAACTAACTCGTATGTAAGAACTACGACTTGACCAGTTATACAACGTTTAATATATTTAGACACAATTAACCTACGCTGTTTACTTCTATGACGCATTACCTAAAGCTACCTTAATATAGTTTCCGCTGAAGGTAATCTCCTGTTGCTACTGCCTTAGTGAGCAACTCAACGTTATCATTGAATTACAAAGTAAAAGTGGAAATTCTGAGAACTTTCTTGGTAAAAAATCGTCTCCTACTCGAATAAAGTAAATATACCCTAGTCTCCTCAAAAGCGTTTATGGGTATTCATCCTATCACCTCAAATGACTCACTATTTGCTGTCACTTAAAAAGTGAAAATAAATTTACCGAAGACAGTGTGCTTACGGTTTCTAGATATCATAATGCACCATGAGGAGAAAGCTATACCCATAGGGTTACAACAGTCAGATGCGCGAAATTAGTCCGAAACACAATGACTACGATTCTCAGTCACAGAACATCCTACTTTGCTACCTAATAGTCTAATCGTATCAACAGAAGTTTCGCCAAGAAAAAGACCACTGGTTCAAGGAAAATTTATTTAATATTTTCTTAAAAATCATGGGCAATCCTGTTTATAGCCATGGAGAAATCGGAAGCATCCGAAAAATAGGAATATAATTTTTTGATCTGACACAAGCTATTTGTATTCAGCAAATTTTTTCACCGCAAATAATAATCAGCTTCTCAGCTTGTTGTTAACCACCGATTGTAGACCAAAATCCGAAACGTTATCCTCGCTGCTTAAAATCTTATCGAACACTCACCATATCATCGTATGTCATCCGCTTTTTGAATCGTTTTGAAACAAATTGAATGGTTGTTAACACCGCCTTTTCTACAGGCAGTCCTAGTTCATGCGTTTGCATCTAGTACATTAGGCATTAACAACCACTTAGTAATTTCCTATTGCCTCCTAATTTTGCTTCCACAAGTACATACACACACCACACATTCATATTTCACATGTGGCTGATCCTTGCTTGATTTTGTTTCTCTCAAAATATATATAATTTTTTAGCTGACAACAGACACCTTGTCGAAAAGCTTCAAAGCTTTTTAAACTTCAAACCGGGTTCTAAATTCTCTACGTTTAATTTGTTCTTCGAAAACTTTGCTAATATCAACCCTGATCGTGCTCTCTTCACCAGATGCACTCGTGGATTGTTGCATGCTGTAAACATGAACGTGAATGACATTGTTTTTTCCAGATTCCTACATATTAAGTAACCAACTGAGCCAGCAACAATAACGGCAACCAACAAATGAACTGGAAACAACAGGTTCTGCCACCCGGATATGTTCATGTGCATGATTTCCAAAACTTCTACACAGTACTAATTCATTAATAGTGGAAAAAACTAAAACCCTGAAACCACGCATGAAAGTAACGTATGAAACAATAACAATGAAACGGATGCACTGACCTGGTGGTAAAAACTTTCGAAACATAATAAATAACTAATTTTAACGGAAAAGGAAATAATATTGAAGTGAAACGCAATATTTGTGAACAATGTGCATCAAGATAAGTTGTGAATAATTGCTGGATAAACGGAAAAACCAATGTGTAAACGAATGGCTACGTAACTGCAATCCAGTATGGCCGACTAACATGGGCGAAAATGCCTCTTGAGCGTCTCACTCCACCAATGACCTTGGACGTGACGGACAATTTCAGCCGCTATATCCTCTAAAGTGTTACGACGTGGTGGGAAGGAGAAAAGAGAATAGGTCAGGTCCGAAGGCATTTTTAAAAATTCTAAACATTGCGATTAAATCTTATCTCTGTCTATGGTATGACAGAGATAAGAGATTCAAAATGTATAGTCTTTCCTCGTGCGATAAGTTAGTCATCCAATATCCAATATCGTTTTTACGAGCTAGTATGAACCAATTTGATTTCTTTGCGCTCATCTCTTGATTGTGAGGTATAGGTTCCTGATCTTCGGTTAACTTCGGCGTAGCTCGTCCCGCCACTCGACTGTCGTAGCTTTGGTTGACTCCAAAGGGAGTAGTACAGGGATTAATTATATGTGGTTTGTAGTATGAGGTGTGTTAAGACTGTTACTACTGTGAATAGAGTTGATCCTTTCACCAGTTAGTCCTCCGGTATCGTCGTCAAAAGAAAAGACATAATAATAATAGATATAATTAGTGAAGTTATTCAGACTAACAGACAGAAAAAGAATAAGAAAACGTAACAACAGTCAGCTGATTAAATTTGAAGAATAATATGAATAATATATATACCGGTAATAATGTTAATAATAATAGGTGTAGTTAAAGCTGTCAGGATAGTAAGTTGGGAGAGAATGTAAAGAGGTAAAACGACAAGTTTAGTTGTCTACCCTTGAATGGTGTATGCGATTTTAAGGGGATATGCCATTTGGATGCAGTCCTTATGTCGCTGCATGGTTGTTCAGCCTTCGCTTAAGGGATTCCACAGACGGTGCAATAGCTACATCTTCCGGTAAGGAATTCCAGGGACGACAAACCCGCGGGGAAAAGAAGTGGAAGCGCACCCAAGCCTTTGCCCCCAGGCTATACATCTGGGATTTTCACGAAGAAACGCGTACCTACTCAATGACAGAACACCTTTGTTTGGGTGATTCTGGTCGTTTATTATCTTGTAGGCAGTAATTAAATCCCCCCTAAGACGATGGTAACTAAGTGTGAATCGGCCTAATTTCTTTTGTTGCCCGTCGTTGAACTCTTTCCAAGAGGTTGGCGTCTCTTTTAAGCAGTGGGGGTGCAATAATATTACGCACTTCAAGGTGTGGTCTGACTTATGTTTTGTACAACCTTGGGAAGAGCTCAGGAGCGAGTGCACCTAACTGTCTATGTGTAAAGTGTATGACCGCATATGCCCTCGCTACATCCCCCGTGTAATTTACGCTTGTGTCCATTTTATCCGTTAGAACCAGACCTAAGTCACGTTCCAACGTTGTGCAGGACAAGCTTTCATTGTACAGGGTGTAACTTGCATTCTGCAGTCTACAGGTGCGTAACTTCACTACTTTGACTTTTTCAGGTTGAAAGTCATGCCACTGGCCACCGCCCAGTCTTCCAGAAGCTTTAGATCTTCCTGTAGCCTATCTGAGTCCTCCGGGCACTTTATCGCCCTCCATATCTTCACGTCGTCAGCGTATAGAAGAGTCGGGCAGCTTAGATGGCATGGTAGATCATTGATAAAAATCAAAAACATCAGTGGTCCTAGGATAGAACCCTGCGACACTCCTGATGACGAGCTGTGCCAAGATGATCGGACTCGACTGACCTTAGTGCAAAATTGCCTTTCAGCTAGGCAGTCCTTCAACCATGACAGAAGAGGCTTATCTATACCTGCCTGGCTTATTTTGTGTAGGAGAAGGTCATGGTGCACATTGTCGAATGCCTTCTCAAAGTCTAAGAAGACCACATGGACTGGAACATTCATATCCCAGCATGATGTCCAATCGTCCCAAGCTGATAGTAAGTTAGTAACGCAGGATCTCCTTTTCCTGAAACCATGTTGGGCTTCATGGAGTATTTTAGACCTATCGAGATATTCCCTGATGTGATCATCAATAGTACTTTCCAGTACCTTTGACATCACTGGGAGTATAGCTACTGGTCTACAACTAGTGGGATTTTGCCTATCCCCATCCTTGAAGATCGGAGAAAGGATGCTTCTTTTCCATTCCCCTGGCAGTTTCCCCGATTCCATGGAGTGTTGGAACAAGTCCCATAAGGGCCTACAGAGAGCTTCAGCGCACTGATTCAGAACAGATTGCCTGATGTCATCACAACCTGGGGACTTCCCAGGTATGAGTCGCTGTAGCTTTCTTAGTACTATTGCAGGATTTATTTGGGGAGTAACTACTAGGTCTTCCTCCTGTAAAATAGTGGTACAACCATTTTGGTCCGTAACCGTAATACCCACATTGCTGTTTAGCTGCTTGGCGAAGGCTAAACTGAATGTTTCAGCCATCTCCAGACTGTTGAGATATTGACCGTTTTGGCCTACTAAGGCGCATGCCCCCTGGCTGGTTGGTTTACTTTCCGACATGAATCGGTACAAGTTCTTGGGGTTTGCCAGGAGTTTTTTAGCGAGTTTTGCCTGGAATGACCTCCTGTCCCTCCTGACTCTTGTATTGCACCGGTTCCTGAGTACCAGGTGTGCATCATGGTTGATCTGACTCTTAGATACGCGCCACGTAAACCAAGCCCTCCGCTTTGCTTGCAGAATACGTTGCGTACCTCTCTTCAGCCATGATGGCTTTCTTTTGGGCTGTGTTGTGACTAAAGGGACGGTATCCGAGATTACTGTATGAATAATCTTTTTTACCACTTCCCAGTGTTCATCCACAGATAGCTCATCCCATGCTAAGGGCCAGTCTGCATCGGACAAGAGCCTCCGCATTTCAGCACAGTCAGCCTTGCTGCAACATAGACATGGTTGCGTAACGTCCCACTGCAAATTCTAACGGAGAATGAGATCGAAACCTATGACTGCATGGTCACTACTTCCTAGAGGAGTCATGATCTGGACCTTTTCGACGAGTAGTTGGTCACTAGTTAGAATGTAGTCTAAGTTTGATGACTTTCCACTAGGGCCCCAACTGGTGTCGTCTCCAACGTTCTCAGTCATTCCCGTGTTCCAAATAGCTTGCAGTAGATTTCGGCCGAATTTTCTCTTAGCATACCCCGAGCCAAGGTTCAGCGATGGGGCATTGAAATCTCCAGCAATGGTGATTTGGCCGTAGCCCAAGTCTTGTATCCCTATGATAGTGCTGAGCAGTGGCTGACTGTGCTCTGCCCTACAGGCAGGAGATCGGTCGATGCCACCAAGTAAATGCTTGGTGTGGCCTACGGTGAAATGACACCATATGGAGTCTGGGAGTTCAATAAGTGGTGGGTCCGTTGCGCGCACACATTTAAGTTGCCCCCTCCTTCCTTATTATCCCTGTCTCTCCTGATCAGAACCATATCACCTATACTGATTTCATTATCGGCGATAGTGGGGGTTAGCCATGTTTCGGTGAGAATGATCATTTTTAGTTGTAGGTGTGCTTGGAGATTTCGGAGTTCACCTATTTTCCCTCTCAGCCCCCTCACATTGCTATATAGGCAGCTGACAGTGAGTCTTACAACCTCAGCGTGTTGTGGGGTAGTTGACGTGAAGCTGTCTGCTGGTAGGGGACTTAATGTTGGGACTAGTTGGCCGATTCCGATGGAACCGGCCCGTTGTGGTTTTTCCATGGATTTAGGCAGGACATTTGGGTGACACAGACTGTTATTCCCAGAACTTCATCCCTCTAGTGTCACTGAAGCTTGGGGACGTATTAAAGCCTCAGTTTGCAGCCTCCTTATGGTTTGAGGTCTGCTTTCGCAGCATCGGATGTGGCCTCCCATTTCTCCCTTGGTCTCATACCACCGTTGAAGTGCTATGGTCAACTGCTCCGGGGAGTTGAATGTGACACTTAGCAACTTTGGAGAGTTAATCAGTGTGAGATGAGCTGAGCGAGGTAGTCGGGAAATGGAGATGGCTCCAGAGGCGCCAAGGGCCATCTGAGATGACAGCCATCTCCACTGCTGTACGTCATGCATGTGTTTTTCACAAGCAGTGCCCGTTTCCAGCTCCGGAACACCGTCTACCACCATAGAGGTAGAAGGCATCAGTTCCAGTGACACCCTCGCCATTTGTCTGATAGCCCATGGTTTGTCTTGTCTCACTCTTATGTTCGAACTTCTGTGGATGGCTAGTACCTGAGCCATCAATAGTACCTTTTCGGCCTCTTCGGCAGAGTCCAGTGTAACCCTTAATGGGGTGGCTTACCCTGAGGCGTGTGGACACCCCTGTACAGTCTGCACAATTTAACTGAACTAATGTTCAGACCTAATTTATTGCACAGGTTGAACCACTGTTTCTGATCAAACAGGGCCCTTTGTTCAAGCAAGCTATCCTTGCTCACAGGTACGTTAAAGAGGATAAGAGAATTAGACCGATTAACCTCAGACTTAGATTTGTCCTTTGGCTTCTCGTATTCCCTTGCAGCATCAGCAAATTTAGGCTTCATCATGTTCTGGCCAGCCTTTATTGTGTTGCCAAACTTGCTTGTGGATGCAAGTGGTGCTTCTCTAATTCTATCTTTCCTTGATGTTGTGGGTCCAACCTTTCAAATCTTCACCTTCTGAAAATTGGCATTTTTAGTCAGTAGGACTGGAGTGTCCTTCTTACTGTGTGTGCCAAGTTTCGGCAGTGTGGTGTTAGCAGGTGGGGAGCTGCATAAGGCCGTGCTGAGACACAAGGGTGGAGTGTTGTTTCTGCTATCCTCAGACACGCTCTGTGGGACTATGCCAGGGCGACAAAGTTGACAGATGTACCAAAACCACGGGTATGTGTTATTTCTCATAAACTTGTAGTATGCTTTCGGCACCTCTTTGCCACAACGATGGTGCATCCATCGCTTGCGAAAATTGCACTCAAACGCTGAGTCAGCTTTAGAAAATGTGATACTGCACACCTGGCATTCGTTTCCCTTACTTGATGACGCCTTCGAGGTCTTATGACGTCTTGAAAGTTTCTTTTTAGGTTTGCTGTGTTTCACACACTGGCTTTTAGTTGGTGCAGGTGTAGTATCCTGTCCACCTGGTATCGCCTGTGCCGTTTCAGTGCTAGACTGTGGCAATGCAGGCGCAGTCTCAGGACAGACGAGTCCTACACGATACTTTAGGATCGGTATGCGACATGGGATTCATGTCCCTGGGTTTTTGCCTTCTCTGGCTGAAGCCCTTGTGACTACAGAGTATAGTGTATTAGTACCTTTTCTGAGGCTACTTTCGACAGCCATGTTAACAATCACTAAAACTTATGCTATATAAGAATAAGAGTGCAACAGTGTCTACTCGCAAGAACAAAAATAAGACTGAAAAAGTACAAGACAAGAAAAAGAAAAGGTTTTCGACTTTACCTAGTACTTTCTGGATGACCGGCTTCACAGCAATCACGTGGTGGGCCAAAAAGTCTTGTTTATCTGAGCGAGTGAGGAAGATGCTGCTACAAAAGTAGCACCTGAAGCTTTGGCAGTAGTTCGAGACAGCTGGACTTACCACACAGAGATTCAATATGTAAGTAATGGTTGAATTTAATTCACCGGCTAGGAAGATCAGGTTTCCCAAGCGGATAATTCACATAATAGGTATTTTCCTGTTAGAGAGGAAAAAACCCGTCGAAATCAAGGAGCGCACCGAGAACCTCCCTTTGAAGCCTTTGTAGAATGTGTGAATCCTCTTTAAGACAAGGACTGCCTGCCTAGATACACTCTTGACTTCATCAGAGATGTATATAAAGAGGTGAACATATCTCTGGTGATTCTAGTAAAGGCTCCGCGAGTTGCCCATAAGGATCTGAAATTACGTGCAGCCACCGCACGACAGTGTGCTGTAGTTTCTAAGTCGTGGCTAACTATGACACCTAAATCCAAGTTAATCTGAAGTAATGGAAGTGTCATTCCCTCTAGTTCGTAGGAGCTGATGCTTGCGTGTCCGATGCGCATAGTAGCACATTTCGCTGCAGTGATAGGGAGCATCCATTCCCTAGACCACTCTAACAATTTGTTGAGGTCTTCTCGCAATGTGAGAGTATCACTGTCGCCCTTCAGCTCTCTCCAAACTTTGGCAAAGTTAAAATTTCGATTCCAACAACAACCAATCAGCGAACGACCTTGAACGGAGCAATCACATTAAAGAGGCGTTTATGATAAGTGGAAGCGTATATTTATACAAAAATGCATAAAAAAGGATAAAACCGTTACAGTGGGTATCTTTCCCGAACATGGGATAGGAACATCTCCCAATCCAACATGGGACTGTCAATAGAGAAATCACACCACATTCTTTACATATATTCGTCTGAATGACTATAAATCACATCCTTTTGCGATCCATTTATAGCCCGGATCCTATTTTTC
The DNA here is from genome assembly GCA_944472155.2 of Trichobilharzia szidati. Lineage (NCBI taxonomy): Eukaryota > Metazoa > Platyhelminthes > Trematoda > Strigeidida > Schistosomatidae > Trichobilharzia > Trichobilharzia szidati. The sequence goes on along the minus strand of OX235276.1, from coordinate 28,699,801 downwards.
AATCTTCCCAAAAATCCTTCATTTGAATTCGTATGAGTCCCTGTAACAGGATCCACGAAATCATTTGAGTGGTTCACTCTATGATGAATGTAACCCAGGATGACAAGGAATCACAACCTTTCCATTTGTCCGTATGCACAATTGATCCCTTTTTGACTAGTCGAGTTATAATAGGTATCAAAGTGCTCACCTTCCTGTCTCCTACTCTTTCGACAAATCCCTTTCGGAGGGACGCTTCGTATAAACCGATAACCCAAATGTTGTTTGCTCTCTGGCGACCACGGTTATATTTCTTCTTTACCAACAATGTCTCGTCCACAAGCACTACTATGTCCTCCCCGCCTAACGGCGAAGTAATTCTATCCATTTTCCATGATGCGATGTCTCTGCAATGCTGATATCATTGGACTGTTGAGACCAGGCTATTCTCCGTCTCCGCAGCTGCCGCTCTCACTGGCTGCTTCAGTACCCAACAGTTGCAGATATACAAAATCTGCGTTAGAGAGATGCGAACTAGCAAAATAAGTTCCTACGAAATATTAAAATTAGCAGCTTACCCTCTCTAATACTAACTCGTTTCCAACATATTCCACAGCGATGGACAAATCCATCAGTTGACCTCGAATAGCTCTTCAGTGTCATAACATCACCAAAGGAACACTTTCTCTCCTCTCTTAGCAAGCCTAAACCTCGGGAATACTGAAATACACTATCCTCCTCGAACTGCAAACGTAACTTTGTAAGGGCACGCATTGCAAATGAATCAAGCGCTTTACAACATTGAACTACGTTCGTGAATCTCATAGGATAATTCAACGTCGTTCGCTGATTGGTAGTTATTGGTGTCTAAAGTTTAACTTGGCCCAAATTTTTAAGTCATTTGCGTTTCGGACCACAGGGGAATCGGTGAGCAGAGATAACTCACAGATGTACAAAATAAATAGGCCCAAGCACCGTGCCTTGTGGCACTCCACTACGCACCACTGTCCAGGAGAAGAGTTTCGGGTTGATCCTAACCCTCTACCTCTTATCTACGAGGAATCCACCAATCCAGTTTAGTAAGCTCCCTTTGATACCGAGGCTTTGCAACTTCATGAGTAGTCTTTTGTGAAAAAATTTATCAAAGGCTTTGCTGGAGTCTATGAAGACGACGTCAACGCGTCTTCTACTGTCCCTTGATTTGACCCAGCTTCCTCTTGCAGTGAGGAAATTTGACAGGTATGAGAGGTTTCTTCGGGAGCCATGCTGTGCTCTGAATAACAAGCTGCTGTTTTCCAGATATGCCATGGTACTTTTCTTGAAGATTCTTTCCAGTGTGTTGATTGAAGTGCTGCTGAGACCAGTAGGCCTGTAATTTGAAGGGCTTTGTGTTGATCTTCCTTTGTGGATGGGGGTTACTATGGCGACTTTCGAGTCACGCGATAACACTCCATTTAAGAGAGATATCCTGAAGATCGTGACCGATGGGCCGGCTATATGACCTGATAGCTTCTTGAGAAGCCTTGGATGAAGATTATCAGGATTCACTGATTTCCCTGCATCTAGTTTCATTAGGCGGTTGAGCACGATGCCTTGGCCAACGTCAACGGAATCTATCCCGTGTTCCTCTGATGCAACCAGAGCTAATCCTGTGGGGAGTGATGACTCCTGTGTACAGACTTCGAAGAAGTAGTCTGCCATTGCTTCTGCTTTTTCTTGAGCTTCTTCCATTGTGTCACCGTCAGTAGTCAAGTATGGGGCATCATTGGATGTTTCATTCCTGAATTTCATGTACGAGGAAATTTTCTTAGGTTGCGCCTTTGCATATTGATTCAGATGTGCTTCAAAATTCATCCTTGATTGGTGGATTTCTGCAATGGATTTTTCCTAGCGGTGATATATAATTTCTCGGTCTCAGGAGTCTCAAATGTAGCAAACAGGTTCCGACATTTGTGTTTACTTCTGAGTAACTTACGAATCTCTTGGTTTGTCCAAGGGCACAATGTTTCCGACTCTTTGGGACAGACCAAGTGATGAAAGGTTCAGTCACCTGGACGTAAAGTTTTTTAAATTGGTTCCATTCGGCTTCTACTTAGGATTATGGGTTGATGTACCAGTTCACCAAGTTGGCTGCTGAGACGATCCCATTTATAGCAGCTTTCCAAACGTTTGGTCGAGATGGGGTTTTGGCCCTTGCTGCTGTTGCTGTGAACTTGAAAGTGAGCACAGAATGATCGCTTCTTCCTAACTAAGGAAGATGTTGTATGAGATCCACATCCTCACCATGGGAGAAAACTAGGTCCAAAGTTGAAGCAGAGTGCTGTGAGTTATAGCGCATGGGCTTAATGACACGTTGGACTAGGGCTAGCGAAACGCTAGATTCCAGCAGTTTATGATCAAAGGAGTTGTCTGGTGGTGACGTCGTAAGGCTTTTCCAGTCAAATGTTGGGGCGTTGAGGTCGCCGACTACGAGACTTCGACATTTCGGAGTCCAGGAGCCTAGCTTCTCTACTAGGAAGTCATCTGCACTGTGATCAGGACTGCGGTATGTAGCGATGAGGTCAATATCTTGGCCTTTTCAGTGAAATCCGCGGCGTATCAGTTCGCACGATTCACCATCGTGAGTGAGTGCTTCGATGTTGCGCACGGTTAAGCATTTCTTGAGGTAGATGAGTACGCCACGTCCTTTGCGGCTTAGTCGATCTACCCTATGCACTTCGAAGTTTGGCAGGTTAATTTCGCTATCAGTATTATCGGGTGTGAGCCATACCTCTGTGATGATAGTTACATCCGGGCTTCCGGAGTCTATCATACTAACCAGCTTTTTCCGTCTGTTCAACAGGCTGCGGGCGTTTGTGAAGCAACCTTTCAGTTTGGTGGCTCCGCGGCCTACCCACAGAGGTTTCAGGATCATCAAACTTCGAGCTTTGACAACCCGAAAACCATTATTCTTAGGGTTTTTTGGCGTTTAATCGTTGTTCGCTTAATTCTAGGGCCGCAGACTGTCTTTCTACACGGTCTTCTAGGCTTAAATTGGCGCGGACATACATGCCTGATCCTCTAAGAATTTAAGAGTTGCTTAGAATGGCATCCCTCTCTTCTTTGGAGTTTAGTACGACTTTGAGGAGGCGTAAAGGCCGATTTACTGTAGGATCAGGCTTTCGGCCATTACTACATACGCTTTCTATTGTTATGCCCGATAAGTTTTTCAGTAGCTTACCTAAAGGGGGCTTGACCAACTTGAGGTCCTGCTCGAGCCTGAACTTGGGATCGAAGGCCGGTGATCCTTTCACTTTGTGCAGAATGATCTAGCTGTCAGAGCGGTCAGGTTTGCTCGAGTGGCTTTCCTGTTCTGCGGCGTAAGCGCCTTTCCGTCCTCCATGGACAGTGTGGTCGTTACGTTGTCCTTATCTCGCCTTTTGCGAGAGACTACATTACACCATTCATAGGCGTCCTCCTCCATAACCGTAGTCGATTTCGTCTGCCTGCTATCCACCGGTGTGGATGAGGCTTGATCTACAAGTCTCTCGGCTAAGTCAACTGCGGGATTTCGCCTCCTGTTACGTCTCTTCTTTGTCACTGAAAGGCTTGCTCGGTATCGTAATCGCAGCATGAGTGCCTGTAATATGGCGGGTGCTCTTCTGTGCTGAAGGGCACTCACTCCCAGACGGAGACGCATTAGGAACGTGTATTGTATTATCGATGACGCTGGTCATGTCATCGGTGTCTGGGCAATAGTCGATCTTCTGCGTTGGGGGACCCTCGCAGTTCATGAGCTTTAGATGCCCACTGAGAGTGGCAATGGCTTCCGCTATTCAAAACTACAGCAGTCACTACACAGCCAGTTCGCCATAGGCTTGGAGCATCGCTTGTATGATGCAGGGGTTAGGTTTGTGCACACGCTATGAAACCATCTCTTGCAGTTATCGCACTGCATTTCTTCTTCAAATGGAAATTGGCACATATCTCTTCCACAGTGGTTACATTTGATAGGCATGCCTTTCAAAGTGAATTTGGGCAAAAAGGCTCACATATGACTTTATATATTGCGTTTATAAATCAGTTATAAAATAACACCAATTAGTGCGCGAAAATGTATGTAACTATTAAGTTATAAAAACGCAACTTAGTAATATTGAAATTCAGATTGTCTGAATAGGAATGATGGACTAAAACAGAATTTGACTAAGTTACAACACCTCCCTTCCCCATGAAACAGCAATATCAACACGAATGTGATAAGTAATTTCATTATGTAAACACACGTTGCTTTTATAATTTTACACACTTATCAAATTCAACAATCCACACCTGGTTTTTTTATCCTTACTAATTGGCCAACTTGACAACGCGAAAAAAACCTCATACTGATGAAAGGATATTTAGATAGATCTACAGTAAGACAAGTTGAGCAGGAATTGAAGCCACTTAATTATATATTATCCTTCAAGGTTTCGGTTAGTAATAAGTCAACATCTCTAATGATTCCACTGTCCCCATACCAGGACGCTGTATAACATCCTGTACAAGCAGTATCCATGATCTAAAATTTTTAAAATTTTTTTTATTGTAGCTTGATTTCACACATTATTTTGGTGCAAGTATGAAATTTTCAGCATGTGATATCGGTAGCCCAAATTTAGCGGGCCGACCATAGATATCAGGTGTGCGTCGGCGGGGGATCGAACCTCGGACCATGTGCATGGTCGGCGAGAGTCCTAACCGCTGTGCCACCGATGCACAAATAGCCTTCTACATGTTAATCAACTTACTCGTATAGAACACTATGCAGCAACAAATAGCGGCTTACCTCAGCGCAGTAAACGAATCTGCCTGACAATGACCAATATTAGTCTGCACTGAGTATAATTCACTTCTGGTGTTACTTACCATGAAATGCTGACAAAATTTATCAAATAAATCACCTATTTTGAATTAATACCCAATTTGGATATAATTCAAGAACAAGATACGGTGCCGCACACACCAAAGTTATATGGAGGAATTGACTCCAAGCTTTATTTATTTTCCCAAGTATTTGTGAAACATCCAACATATACTTGGGTTTTCGTTAATGCGAAGACAGTATTTCTATATTTCTCAATGTGCTCCATTGAATGACTAGTTAGCAGATAGTTCCCATAAACTAATGTCAGAAAAAACAGTAACCATGTAATTTCACCATAAACCAAATTTATGTAATTTAACTAATACATAGTCATGCCTGTAAAACTGGCGTGTCCCATATGTCCCATAGTGTGTGACACAACAAAAGCCGAAATTAAATGAGTGTGTAAAGTTCACCCCTTTTTCAGGTGCGGTTATCACGGCAGCCTGTAGATGGTAGTGGATAGTTCGGTCAGCTTATACCTGCATGTTACGTTATTTAAAGAAACCTTAAAACTTGCCAAGCATTCGTTGTGTTACAGACTTTTATGACGATATGCTCACTATAAACCGGTAGAATGTAGTGGTGTTAGCATTAGTGGCAAAGGATGGTATGTTCTTGGGGGCCGAAAATTACGTTTCCCAAACGGAGAGTTCAAATTTTCACTAAATAGTTTATAAAATGTAAAGTGGCTTAAAGACCCTTATTATAATGATTTCTAATGGTGCTATTTTGCAGTTCAATGCGTTAAACATTGAACGGAGAGGTAGGCGAAATCATTTTCTTAATCGTTTCCAATTTCTTTGTTCTTCACCTCTGCCGCTGTCCCACAGTTCCTCTAAATGTATCTCTTTAAGATAAACCCAAGAATTATGTACACATAGTATTCACTCTTTTATGGCATAGACAAAATGTTTACAGACAGATGCAGTGTACATTTTCCTGGGTAAAAATATTGACTGGTGTGACCATACACAAATAAACGCATTTTTGCTATTTCCTGTCTGACTTTTGTGTCACTACTATTGGTCGTTTCTGCATCTTTCAAATCATTTTCTTTTTCAGGTAATAGATGATTTCTGTGAATTCCTGGCGTCCAGCGCTGAAGAAAATAACTTCCACAGTGCCAATGGTTTTGTACTACATGTTAATTCATTAATAAATGTGTTCCCCGTTATCCGTTTGTATAGTCTCATCTGCAGGACTGCGTATCAACTGTTGCGTAAGTTGTGAGCTATAGGGTTTATCGGGTTATCTTTGAATTAATAAGCAAATGTAGATATTCGGAGTTTATCGATAAGAAGTTTATGTTGCCGCCAAATGAAGTAAATATGTCCACATCTCAAAGATGTTATTTAGATTACAAAACGTTTCGAGTCATCTATCGATTTGGCAGGACACAACAACGGTTCATAGTCACAAAGTTAAAATAAACCTATCTTAGAAAGGTCTCTTGCGATTTCTAGAAATCGTAATGTACCATCAGGAAATGACTGTTTCTATACTGTTAGACGCATGACTTGGCATAATAATTTATATTTTCATATAAACATAAATTTACATGAAAATGCATGCCATTTTTACAGGCACGATCAAGTATGATACAATGTGGAATAGTAGATTGTCAACAAGTGAATGTTTGAACAGCTAAATATTTGATATATATATAAATACACTCTTTGTCTGACCCATGTCGTATCGTTATTGAATTAAACATTGGTCCTCCAGGTTGCGCAGGAAAATTGACTTCGTTTCGTTATCAACCCGTAGTTGGAGGCATACGATAACCAACCAATATTGAGGTAATTACAACGTTTACAAGGGATAGTAAGCTGTTTTAGAAAAGTAAAGGTGCTAAGGTGAATCATTAAAGTGTAATGAAATAGGTAAATGCAATGTATCACTAATAGATAAATTCATAAAGGAAATGCAATGGGAGACTCTAATCCCTCAGCTGACAAAGTTCATTTGCAATGTATAATGCTATCCATATAGGTCTTACTATCATGATGTCCACTTTTGGTTTTAATACAATTATCCACAAGCCGGTTGTTTTTATTTCATACCTTCTTGTGTATTTGGTGCACAACCGCACCCTATAGAGAACAGGAATAAAATAAGTCGAATCAAATTCATAAAGAGCTATAAAATGTTAGGTTTAATGGAATATAATGAGCAAGTGAAGACGTTATTAGAAAATGAATAAGATGAGACATTGTTAAGTGATATTCGAAGATACGACAAAGGAAAGCTTGTTAATTTATAAGATGCCCCATAAATCTGTGCAGAGCCCACGTGGTCGCATCTCAGCAATAGGCTGACCGAATGGTATATGTTTAAAGGTAGAAGCATGATCTGTCAAGGCGATCATTATTATCTTTTTCAAGATAAAGATTCAAGCCCTCAAAGAAATCTCGAGCCGTCAAATTGCATATTGCTGTTCCTGCAGAATGGGCGATTCACCTTAGTGTCCACCACCATAAATACTGATCAGCATGCGCCACTCTCCCTCCATTTATGATGTTAGGCTCTGATTGTTATGGCTACAGCAAATATATTGCTTGATTTCAGACACGTTCGTACCTCACATTCCATTTCCTTAGCTTTCTTAGTGAGTGCTTCCAATAGATCTCCACATACAGATTTATGAACATATAATATATGTGTGCATGCGTCCTAATGAACAGATTAGTTTATAAGATGTTAAACCCTTAAAGAGTAAAAGGAATGGGTTTTGTGAATAATGGAGCGAGATTCATCAGAACACTATTGTTAGAGTTCTATGTAGGTATTATGAACTGAAGGTAAGGTCGGTTGGCAGGACTTATTGTACTAAATTATCATGAAAGTCTTTTATATAGTAAACATTTGACATTTCAGAGTAACCAGTCTGCACATATTATAAAACGATATTAACACAGAACCAACAGAATTTTAACATTTGGTTAACAATACTGCAGTGTGTGTATACTGAAGAAGCGTAGTTATTCTCACAGGGAGCCGTAAAGTAAATCAAACTATATATGATAAGAGTGTAATCAATATTATAATTCTTATTATCAAAGAATACATTAGGCTCAATAATTGAGTGTTATAAGGGGAACAAGCGTGGTAAATCAAGAGAACATTTGCTGCATAAATATTAAGCAGAATGCTTACCATTCGCAGCCACAGACCACAGTACGTTACTATTCTTTCATCTAATCACATCAACAAATGTTTCTCAGGCACCGCATCAAATCCTAATAGCTTGCCCTTAATTTCCACCCTAGCACGTGTTATTAAAACACAATCGCACTACAACATGACGAAAACAGATTCACTGAAAAAAAGCGTTAATCAAACAAAAATCAGATTCCAGCTGTACAGATAGTTGTGATGAATCATCCCCTGTTACTGTCAGTAGGTTCCATCTGCGCACACGGTACATATATGCTTTCCCATCAGCCTGAAAAAGCTCCAGAAAAGCATCACTACCTTATGTAGTTCGGCCATCATCTGAAAACAAAAAACCTTTCATGCGAATGCCTGATAAGTATTTACAAGTAATCTTATTTTAAACAATATACAGAAGTAACTAAATTGTCTTCATCAAACTTAGGGGACTTCACAGTTTGTCGTTGGTTAACATCTAGTATGTTCATGGAAGCATTGCGAAATGATGAAATTATTTGATAATAAGCCGTGAAGGAATTCTTGAGGCTCGAACAGCTATTTTATCACAAATGATAACGGCTTTATGATAAATAATAACAGTATTAACCGCAATAATAGTAATAACACTGTTCACGTTCGTATTGAATGTTGTAAAAACAATAATATTTATTACTGTAGCAACGAATTATTAACTTAGATAGACGGCTACCAATAGTGCAATCATATCAACCAAATGTATCATCTAATCTTACAAGTTAGGTGTTTACTTTCACGACTGTAATGGTTTACTACTGATGAGGTCAGCCAATTTATTCCGCCCGAACTCAAGATTAATTCTGAAAGTGAACGGAGGCCCAGTGCATTTCGACTAGAACCATGAAGCTCACACGTTTTACACTGGTTACTGTGATGTTTGATGCCTGCTTTCATATTTTCATGAGAAGAATAGACTATACATAGGTACTTGTATGCTGCATCAAACATACCGTTTCCATTATGATTAACCAGACTGTTGAGTTTTTAATATCAGCTTAAGGTTCTTTGAAAATAAAAGTCAAGCGAAAATTGAATTTGTTTTCACCTCTTTGGAACGTTGACACTCCTTCCAATCCCTACACTTCAAAATGAACGAATTCATTGTTTTCGGCAAAACGAATCCACTGACACCGTTTCTTTCCTGTAACAGCATGTATTATCAGTTATGCAACGGTCCGAATAAAATGCTTATGGGAAACGGGAACTTCATAAGGCGGCCACGTGGTGCTTTAAATAACAGCAACTCTAATGATAAATTTAACAATGCTTGCGACTATGTCACTCGTTTATACCATCAGAGAGCACCCTAAATTACGGTCATCCACAGGCTACCCAAAATGTTCGTCAAACTTCGGCTCTAAGGAACCGGTCAGATGAACTGGACGCTTCGGAAAGTCATTGCATGCGGAAATCATGCCTGCTTAAATGGATTTTTTAGTGAGTGCCATTAAGCTTAAGTATTTAACTACTGTCATAATAAGGTTTCAATCGGAGTTACGAAAACCTGTATGTGTGGTGAGACTATGTAATTAAAGTGATGCAACCATGTTGCAGATTAATACAGCTGTAGATGAAATTCGTGCCATAAATGGAAATCTGTTTTGTGAGGAGGGGTTGTGGCTCCCCTGTATATATTCTCACTGCACGCTTACAAAACCAATTCGTGTACAAATATTATACATTCACAGGAAGTAATTTGAAATTTGCTTGACAAATATTTGATACGGTATTATTGAAAACTCTTTCGTTTGTTACAAGTGTATTTCACGTGGTCACACACTTTGACATTCTCTTCGCGCTCTTCGATGTTTGATTATGTCAGAAATAAATCACAAGTTTTCACTAGTACTTCTTAATATACGTTTTTCGTATTTGGTAGCATATAGTGTTTGGCACAATGTAGAACCTAAAAACGCGGGTATCCTACAGCATTATAATTGGAATCATATTTAGTATCCCGTAAGGCGAAGTATTTCGGTTATTACATAGGTACTTTTCCGAAATCTAAGCTTTTTCTTTCAAATATCCTGCATATAGTTTGCCTGCAAGGGCAACATCAGTTGAGACGGAAAATCATGTGGTACCTACAGTGGGGTGGTATGATCCTCGTAGGGACGTAGAATCATGAAATTAGTGAGGATTACTGGCTTTATTGGTTTCAATGCACACCCCTTCTAGTTGTAATGTCGTAGTCCATCGCTATGCTGATTTGATCAAAAGTTATATTTTTTATGTTTTCAAAAACGGTTGCATTAAAAATTTATTTTCTGGCGTGTATAATATTGGTGGCATTATACTCTTGAACTGTGTTACACCTGCTGCACTTTTGTCGGAAAATGTTACTTGATAATGATGTCCGCACAATGTACTGGATTAAAGGAAGCAGTAGGTTCAAAAGTTAAACATACATCGTTGAACTTTCTTGATATTACGCTGGTATATTTTGGCCTATTTATTAGAACCCCTTAATACCCACCGCATAAAGTTGGAGCTACTTCAAAAAGGTTATATGCCATATAATTGCTCATCTTGGAGAAGAAGGAGTAGTCGCTCATCCTGACGAGACTGCGCTGATAAAAAGTGGGGCATGGCAGGGCGACCAGAAGGGCTGACCATCTTTGGGTGAGTGTGGAATCAGCACCAAATGGAAGTGCTGGTGTATTAAGCCAAATCATTTGGCACTTGGTTATGTCAAGAATGACCATGCGTACTAACGAACGGAGGGTATATGGCAAATTGTGATCTTTGAGTTATATTCACCGCCGCGTCAGGTGTCCCCCTGATTTTGTCTATAAATCACAGGCACCCACACTTACTGTGCTGAAGGATTTTGAGAAAGGTCAAAGAAAAGAACCGTAAGTGTAAATTAACCAGAGAGTGGCATGATCTACAGACACCCTTATGGATACATGTATCAGTTAAGGTAAGCTTTCTCTACGGTGTATGTTTGGAGGAATCTAGATGCATATTTGCCACACTGGAGACCATGATCTAGTTAAATATCATGCTTGAAACTTTTTTCAATACATTTTTTGACGATTATACAACATCTTTTGTATTTAGGTTCTGATTGATTGCTTAGGGTCAATGACATTCTGCTCTTCAAAGTGCTGTTGTACATGGGTTTTGTGCAGTCTCAGAAAAAGCACATAAGTAGGCGCCTAACTGTCCATGCGTGAATTAAATAACAGTGTATGCCCCTGCCATATTACCCATGTCATGGGTAGTTTCAGTGTCAAACCACGAATATGACGTCCCATACGACAGCAGATCCTGGAGGATGGTGAGTACATTGAAATTAGGAATTCACTTACTGCTAAGGCTGGATATAAACTATGATCAATTCGATCTGCTTAGTAAATTCAACAAGAAAGTTACCTCTCTGCTGTGGGGCCCTAGGGACGATTACACAGTATATTTTATTTATTGAAGTTGTGCCATGTGTTTTGTCCAAAGAGCACTGTCAGATCTTAATAAATAGGCCAAATACACTGACATTATTTCACGAAAACCCAAAAACAAACGTTTAACTTTTAAACTTGATGCATTCTTGAATCCGTTGCATTTTGCAGATGTTAGAGTTAAGCGAAATTTCTTGATAATATGAGCATCAGAAAAAACGTTTCTAATGCAAAGTTTCATTTAAAACGCTCATAAAAAATGTAATTGTCATTGAACCTTGGTAGCAGTTGGCTGCGATGCTGCAATTAGTAAGGATATGCAATAAGGCCACCTAGCCTTGATTTATCTGAATAATTCATTTCCCCTAAAAATATATCATTTTTCGTAATCAGACACTTCTTAGAAAATATTTACGTCGCAAATTGAAGTTTTGAGGAAAGATAGTGGAAATTAAGCAATAATCGATCTAGTTGCAGAAAGCCCTGACTAACCTGTAAATCTGGGTTACAGAAAATTATTATTATCGTTATTACCGGTATATATATTATTCATATTATTCTTCAAATTTAATCAGCTGACTGTTGTTACGTTTTCTTATTCTTTTTCTGTCTGTTAGTCTGAATAACTTCACTAATTATATCTATTATTATTATGTCTTTTCTTTTGACGACGATACCGGAGGACTAACTGGTGAAAGGATCAACTCTATTCACAGTAGTAACAGTCTTAACACACCTCATACTACAAACCACATATAATTAATCCCTGTACTACTCCCTTTGGAGTCAACCAAAGCTACGACAGTCGAGTGGCGGGACGAGCTACGCCGAAGTTAACCGAAGATCAGGAACCTATACCTCACAATCAAGAGATGAGCGCAAAGAAATCAAATTGGTTCATACTAGCTCGTAAAAACGATATTGGATATTGGAGGTTTGGAAGATACGCGGTAGTAACAGTGCGTTGAGCTACATTTCAGGATGTCGCAAATGCATGCCGTTGCCGATGATTTTGATGCAGCAGAGCTAAAATTTTCCAAAGGTAATGTCTTATAAAATTGTACATTAATTAGATTTTGAGAATGCCGATACTCTTACGCTCGCAGAGGTAAAAATTTTACTGGAACACAGGTTTGTCCCAAATTTTGTGTTGTGGATGTAGTTATTTGTTTTTGCTATCATTTATTTGTGGAATGCTTTATTGAAGGATTACATTGGTTATCATGAGGTAATTAATCAGCCGAAACAGTATAGTTATTGACTCCATGTATGAAATAATTTTGGGAAATTCTCGTGATATAAAACATTGAATTACTGACGTTTTTGGATCTAATTCCGAATTAAAATGTTTAAGGTGCAGAAAAATCTGAATTAATGTAGGTTTTCAGTAGTAGTTCATCCTTCGAAGCATTCCTGCAATTGTTAAGGAATGCATGTGTGATGCAAAACAACTGAGAGGAAACCTCTGTTGTCGTCTCGTGCACTACTTCCCTATATATTCTCATCGTTTGTGTACACTAGTGCTTTTTCTCCCACACCAATCCTTGCATTCAAGCGGCGATATGCAGTCGAGTGTTTCTTTTCCTTAACACTCTACCCCGGTTTTTTAAACTCACCTAGGATTATTTAATTCGAATGTCTAAATGTTCAGCCGCCATGTGACACTTTATCTTTATTCCGCACTATTTTTATATTACTGGCTAGTGAATTATGTCACAGTGTTGTGTATAGGCTTATATAACGCTTATGACTGGTAAATGACATCGAATATGTATCATGTACTGCATGGCGTTTCCTGCAGTGCAAACGTTTTAGGACTACATAGAGTCTAAATATATTCACTGAACCATATTATTAAGGTTGAAATTACGAAAGTAAGAACAAAACGTATTTGGCAATAAATAAATCGAGTGTTGCGAAATCGTATTGTAAAGAAAAATAACACGGTGGATGGCAAACTAAGTAAGCTAAACACCTCATCATATAGCTCGAACTTTCTGTTACGGTTTCTTCCACTATTTCTAAATTTCGTTGCGATTCTGTAGCAGTTAGAGAGCCTTTCAACACAAGAAGCGCTGGTCTTTAAAAAATGAAAATCTAATTGATAATTCTGTATTCGACTCTATTAAAACTATCTAAAACTCGTGCATCTAGGCTATACGGTTTACCGAAGATCCATAAACAGCGAGTTCTTCTACGCCCCATGCTAGACGTATCGTATTCGCCATTTCATCTAACTGCCAAATCACTGGTAAATTTGCCGAAACCTCTACATCAGCAGTTAGTTAAATGCAATGTAAAAGATTTCGCCTCTGTAGACAATATTAAAGATATGAAATTTATGAAAGAAACCATGTTATCTTCGGATGTAGCATTATTATTTACCAATGTTCCCCTTGTTGTAGCAAGGTGTAGTAATAAAAATTGAGATCACACCATGAAATTGAAGGAGTTATTGTTCAAATGTACTGTTAATGTTCACATCAAGGAGTGTTACAGACAAACAGATGGGGTTTCCATAGGCTGCCCTATCCCCCTGTGTCCCCTATTAGCCGAAATCTTCCTAAATATTATCACTTATGTAGACAGTGCCTTCATCGTTTGCGACAAGAATTTGGATAAACAACATCTCATGCAAGCCTTTAAAAATGCATACCCAACAATTAAATCAACGTGCAAAGGATAACAAAGTATTTATGAAGTTGTACTCTACCACATTGCCCAAGATTTCTACTTACATCAAATGTAGTTCCATATTATGTAGTTTTTAGAAATGTCACTCAGTGAAACAGTATTATTTACTGGATGACGTTTCGAACACAATTTATTGTGCATAATCACATCGCCAATTATAACCACACAACTTCAAAACTTTCGTTTCATAGTTTTCTTTATCCTTTCCCATTCGTCGTAGCGGTAGTAGGATTTTCCAGATATCAGGGTGAACAGGTGTTGAATCATCCCTATTACACGTATTCTCTTCAGTTGATTCGATAAATAAAGCTTCCGATATCAATCTCTCCCTCCACTCTGTCACATTAGATTTTAGAACTGTCATCTTATGCCATCATCCTATTGTATGGTTGTGTATAATTGCATGTAGTGAGTGCTATAGCTCAACTAACTATTCTCCAAATTTCTTACCTTATTCTGGTCAAGTAATCGAGATTTTGCTGCCAGGTTTTTGTGCTCCGCTAGTCAGACTGACCTTGTTCTACTACTTTGACCTATATATATCAGCTAACGATCAATCCAGCAGGGTATTAGATAAACTAAATTCTTTTGTTTAATTGACTCCACAGGATTGATCCTCTAACCGAAAAAGCTTGTTTCTAACTGAGTATGTGGGCAGTTTGAATGTCACTTTTATTCCTGCATTGTTAGGAATTCCCCGTAATATATCTGAGGTTCCTTCTTTGTATGGAAGTACTGTAACAACAGAAGACAAGAGCCAGGCAACAGATCGTTTATTAAGGAAATCAACACATATTTATAGATTTTCATGTACATTATTATAGATTATTTTTAGCAGAAAAACACAGTCCTCTGATTGGTTATTTCTCATTGAAAGTTAATCTCTCATCTCTTTGTGGCTGTTTCTTGAACGTCAGATCATATATATGCTAACTGTATCCGCCTACGCAAAGTCTTTGTTCTCATTTTTCTCACGACCAATATTGGGGACATAAACATTGACGTACATTACTATCTACCAACTTTGGCTAGCAGCCAGCTCTCACCACAGTACTACCGATGATTTGTATTCCCTATTGCTGGTCTTGTCATTATCCTGTGCATGTTTGACATGCATGTTGTCATTAATAATATTATTACCACTGTCACTACTATTATTATTAATTTTATTTTACATTTTCCCACATACTTCCTGATTAATTTATCAAGGTAATAATTAAGTTTCAAGGCTTCTCTTAAACGCCTCAGCCCCTGTCCTCGGTTTTCCGTGGTACTACTTAGTTTTTGTGCCCAGTTACTTGAACACTTTCCACCAATTATATTTTTACTGACATAGGGTGGGATAGTCGGAAATCCGAATATCGGTTCGAATGTGTTGGTTTCCTGCAAACACCAGTGTTTAACTTCCTTTTCACGTTACAATCTAACATTGGAAGCTCCCTTTCCTGACTTTCCAATTCATAAGTGAATTGAATCGCCTCCACCTTCAAGTTGATGCTTTGGAAAAATTTATGTATATCTTCTGTTCTAAGTACGGTGAGTGTGTCGTCTACATACCTCCACCATACTTTTCGGATGATGCTGAACGTTTCAATTGGTAAGTTTTCCCACCTATCCGTGAATATATCTGCAACAATCGGGGATTTTGGTGATATTGGAGAATTCATAACATTGCAGGCAGGAATAAAATGGCACTCAAGCCCGCTAACTCAATTAGAAACAAGCTTTTTCGGTTAGAGGATCAATCCTGTGGAGTCAATTAAACAAAAGAATTTAGTTTATCTAATACCCTGCTGGATTGATCGTTAGCTGATATATATAGGTCAAAGTAGTAGAACAAGGTCAGTCTGACTAGCGGTAGGAGATTGCCGCTCCTTCTGGAACACGTGTGTAGATACCGATCACGCACTGGTCCGCGCTCGTGTGTGCTTACGACTGAACGGACGTAGGAAACAGCTGGCGGTAAACCCATCACGTCCCCAGCTCGATCAGCAAACTAAGTCCCTATTTGAGGAAGAACTAGCTAAACACATATCTAAATTCGACAGCTGCGCTCACCCTGAAGAAGCCTGGAAGAATATTCAGTCAGCCATAGATACAGCTGTAAAAGCTGTGAATAAGGTAAATCCAAAGGTGAGTAAAAGCCATTGGATTTCGACTGCCTCATCCGAACTGATAGATGCTAGAAGACTTATTCCGGCGAGCTCCGAATTCAATGAGGAGCGAAAGCTGCACAAAAGGAAACTTACGAAAAGTCTCCGCAAGGACCGTGAACAGTGGTGGTTGACAAAGGCGAAAGAGATGGAAAAAGCATCGGCGATAGGCAACACCAGACAACTATTCAGGCTTTTCGGGGAAACAGGTGGTAAAAGGCAAATGATAAGCGAAACAATCTCTGAAAAAAATGGCACCATAATTAGCTCCCAGGATAGACGACTGGAGCGCTGGAAAGAACACTACGAGGAGCAGTTTAATTGGCCCACATCCACACTTAGCCTGCCGGACATCCAACACCTCCCTGAATGGGAGATAGACACAGGTCCTCCGTCCCTAACTGAGGTTACTAGAGCAGCCACTAATCTGAAGCAAGGCAAAGCAGCGGGACCTGATTTATTGACTCCAGAGGTATTTAAGTATGGTGGAGACAGTTTACTGTCTGCGTTAACTGAGGTTCTAGGCAGCGTCTGGGAATCAGAGGAAGTCCCATCGGGTTGGTGTAAGTCACTGATCATCCCGATATACAAGAAGGGAGACAAGTCTTCTTGTGATAATCACAGAGACATTAGCTTGACTAATATAGTATCTAAAATCCTAGGCTCAATAATACTGCGTAGATTAAGTGGTGCTCGGGAGACACAAACACGAGAAAACCAGGCAGGTTTCAGGCCAGGTAGAGGGTGTATTGATCATATCTTCACCCTTCGACAGATTCTAGAACATAGGCATTCTTACCGGCGTCCAACAATCATTATATTTCTTGACCTAAAGGCGGCATTCGATTCTGTCGACCGGGAGGTTCTCTGGCGATGCTTGGCTGTAAAGGGAATGCCGAGAAAATACATTGCACTGATTAAGGCACTCTACTCGTACTCATGCAGCCAGGTGAGGGCTTATGGCGAGTTTTCATCTGAAGTAGTGACGACTAGTGGCGTCCGTCAAGGATGCCCATTATCCCCATTTCTATTCAACTTCATCATAGACGTACTAATGGACTTAACCCTAACACACTTCAGCGACTCAGGGATTGACTTGCTACCAGGGAAGAATCTCGTTGACTTAGAATATGCGGACGATATAGTCCTTCTAGGCGAGGACTCTGACAAAATGCAGAGTCTACTGAACACCTTGAGCTGCAATCTAAGAATGTTTGGCATGCGATTCGCCCCTGTAAAATGTAAGATGATGCTGCAGGATTGGACTTCACCGACCCCTAGATTAGAAATAGGAAGTGAAGTGGTAGAGCACGTTGACCGCTTCACTTACTTGGGAAGTACCATCAGCCCCAACGGGTTGATCTCAGACGAAATATCAGCACGAATACAGAGGGCTAGGTTCGCATACGCCAGTTTACGCCGTCTTTGGCGTAGACGCGATATCCAACTATGAAAGGCTCTACTGCTCAACAGTCCGCTCCGTCCTCCTGGCCATTGAGAGCGGAAGACATGAAAAGATTAGCTGTCTTCGATCATAGGTGTCTGCGTTCCATCTCCCGTGTGAAGTGGTATAATAAGGTGAGCAATATTGAGGTTAGGCGTCGAGTGCTAGGTAAGGCGGGGAAATCAATCGATGAGACTGTGAAGCTACATCGACTGAGATGGTTGGGACATGTGTTACGTATGCCTAGTCATCGCCTTCCTCGACAATGGGCAATGTTAGCTGATATAAGGCCAGGCTGGAAAAGAGCTAGCGGCGGTCAAACGAAAACATGGCACCAGTCAATGAAATCCACAACAGTTAGTCTAAGTCACGTAGGGAGATGTAGACTTCCTGGTTGGGGTCCTCGGGACGGTAAAAACCAATGGTTGGAAACAATTGGTGACATGGTTCAAAATCGTTCTCAGTGGCGAAGATGCATCCACTCCTTGTGACTTATGATTTCCAATTAAACTGTTTTGTTCTTTGTTATTACTATTCCTTTGTCTCACACCTCTGTTTACTGACTATATTATGCATTTCTCCTACTTTCTTCTCTTCCTTTGTGTGCTACATGGAGTGTGGCGACTTGAACTACCGCACATATGTGCAAAGTTCTATGTCGAAAACAGACAGACACACAGACTAGCGGAGCACAAAAACCTGGCAGCAAAATCTCGATTACTTGACCAGAATAAGGTAAGAAATTTGGAGAATAGTTAGTTGAGCTATAGCACTCACTACATGCAATTATACACAACCATACAATAGGATGATGGCATAAGATGACAGTTCTAAAATCTAATGTGACAGAGTGGAGGGAGAGATTGATATCGGAAGCTTTATTTATCGAATCAACTGAAGAGAATACGTGTAATAGGGATGATTCAACACCTGTTCACCCTGATATCTGGAAAATCCTACTACCGCTACGACGAATGGGAAAGGATAAAGAAAACTATGAAACGAAAGTTTTGAAGTTGTGTGGTTATAATTGGTGATATGATCATGCACAATAAATTGTGTTCGAAACGTCATCCAGTAAATAATACTGTTTCACTGTGTGATATACTTCATAGACGTATTAAGATTGAAATACATATTACTGCAGTGCCCCGGCTTTACACCAACGTACCGTGTGTCATGTATTTGATTAGAGTTCACAATTTAACGTCTTTATTTTATCACAAGATTCATTGTCCCTAACCGGTCGAATTTAGATTCGGTGTGCCTCATTTGTTTGTATAGATGTTGTACTACTCTTTTTTCCGGGAGTTAGTATGTATGGATTTGATATGCATAAAGTTTGACTTCATATTGATGTTAGTTAGAGAATCATTGAATACCAGGGAGTATCGGAAAACTGTTTCTTCCAAGTTCGAGACTCATCGTTAGTACTCGCCTACCACCCGGGTTCGATCGGATGACCTTCCGGATACAAGGCAACATCTCTTGCACTATTGAATGTAACTGAACTCCTCCCCCAGTGAAGCTTATATTCTATTAACTGTAAATACATTAGTATGTCACTTGTCTATTCATACTTTATCTATAATTTTCTAAATGACTACATTATATATGTATTCAGTTGACAATGTTAACCAACAGACTGTTATTCCAGCTTATACATATACTCCAGTAATTTCCGGTATATTTTTCACTTGGCTTTTTGTATTTTTATCACTGGTGGATTTATAACTGTATAGCGTGAGTGTTTTAGCTGCACTGAGCTGAATAAACTCGTCGCCAATTTGTTAAGTCTGCACGTGTAAATTGTTATAAGGGCAATGAACTTGACTGCTACGCTAATATGGCTAGTTATCCATTGTACCTTCCAATTCACTGAGCCACGCAAATATTCGAAGACACAGGCTAGTCTGTTACTGTAAGATTATTGTACATTTATTTAGGAAACAAAACAGCATATTAATACATTTCTTTACCGCAGTAAAGTCGGTTCGCAGCCGTGGGAATGGATTGTTCCTATTGGCTAGAAATTTCTATCCTGATTGATAGACGATCCGACAAAGTTCAAGGCGAGACAAAGGATGTTGAATTGATCACACACACTTAATCACAATATGCTTGAGAAATGATAGATCAACATAGTAACTCCATCACAAGATAAATCACACGATTCGTCAGAAAGGATAATATACTGTTTCATGCTAGTTCCTATCACTGAAGTACTTATCAAAAGGAACTATTCGCTCGAATATGTTCTTGGTTTGGTTATACTATTTGGATTCATAATTTATTTAATTTTGTTTTTATCTTGAAAACACAGAAAAGAACAAAATGAGAGTGCTACAGTTCATGAGCTGGAAATGTCTCCTGTATTTACTAAGACTTTAAATTACGTAACACAATTCTCGAAATTCAACAATCGTGAAACAATTGAAAGTGTAAGAAAGTAAGTCGCCTATAAACATTTAGCGTATTTTCTCATAATCTAGCCTTTTATCACAGAAAAGATTTCATAATTTCGAACTAGCCGCTCTTGCCAATTTACTACCAGATACAGCAGAAGAAAGTAAAGCATTAATTCCAAGTTTGGATAGTCCACGATTCACCGAAGAAGAACTACAGCAACTGTTAGATGAGATACAATCAAAGCGTAGTTTTCAATCATAATTTCTTATGTTTCCTACTCTGTATTCATGCCCATCGACTTGTAAAATAAATCCTTTTGCTTTCATTGAAGTTCTTATTTTATGGATTTCTTCGATGCATTACGAAAGCTTTGAAGTGATTGTACAGGTGTCATAATATGAATAAATGATTAAACGACGGGGGTGGGGGGTGGAACTGATATTCTGAGAGTTACACGTTAATACATGAATATTCAAAAGCTTTGTTTGAGGCCATCGAACTTTTAGCATCAAATAATTAACCATATTGTTAGACTTGATATCTTCCGGAATTATCTAAAAAACATGGAGATAAGTTTTGTTGTGTCATTATCCAAGAAACTCTACAGTCGTATATCTAAAACACAGTTGACATCTTCGGACACCTTCATCAAAGAGTCAGAACTAAGAATAGTTAAAATGTTGATGATCCTAGGAGAGCACCTTACTACTGTTACACCTGTCCAACTGGCAGCATGAGTTCACCCCAGGACCCTTTCCACCGTGTGAAATATAATGATGACACTTCAAGGAAGAGTATTCCCAGTTATAATAGTTTGTTGCGTCATTGAAATATACAAGCACATTCATCACGCAAAATTACC
This sequence comes from Trichobilharzia szidati, assembly GCA_944472155.2. Lineage (NCBI taxonomy): Eukaryota > Metazoa > Platyhelminthes > Trematoda > Strigeidida > Schistosomatidae > Trichobilharzia > Trichobilharzia szidati. The sequence continues at coordinate 28,678,779 of OX235276.1, read as the reverse complement.
CGCCACTGGTTGGAGTTATTATAACTGTATAAATGGTCTAAAACGCTCATCCTGCAAAGATGTTTTGTGTTTTACATTTCTAACAAAGACTACATATCAAAAAGCAGTGTATCTTAAGATGTTGTCTCTCGGTGCCGAATCCTGTTTCCGAGTATTCACATTGACGTGAGATAGGGATAAACATTTAATTCTTGAGTTCATTTGACAACGAGGACGGATTTAATCGTGTTCTCAAAACTACAACTTTCGATACACATGGGTAAAGGATAGCAATTAGTTTCCAAAATGTTTTCATTTGTGCGGTAATTTAAAAAAAGTAGATTCATATCTAAATCCTATCAAAAATGTCAACGATTAAGAACTCTTGGAAACCAACCCCTCTTTGTTACTCAATTGTGGGAAAAATACATCGTGTTGGTTTTATAGACGTTCTTATGTCCGATAAGTTTGGTACAAGAAAACATCAACTTTTAGGATGAACTCACTAGTTCAAATATTTCCCCATAACAAGACATTTGGACAGAAACTGATTAAAACTGAAACATCTGATTTCATATACCGAAGAAATATAATAGTACATATGACCCAACTCCGAAATGAAATAAGGAAAAATAACCTCTATTCTTTTGGGTATTGGGAAGAGAATTAAAACCGTGGTGGTTCAAGGTACATGTATAAACACTGTCAATGTTTTATTCAATCAGTCTGTGTGTCTACTCCATATATATATATATATATATATATATAAGCTTTCGGCTGCGGGTTATAGATTTGTAAGTCATGCGCTCTCACAGGACTATCATTTGATACTTTGATTGGACACTAGTAACTAGTGTGGTGTGTCTAGTCCTTTCTTTGGTGCAGACTGAATTCTATCAGTCAGGTTTGCAATGTGGCCATCATTCTAGGTAGCTCGCCATCACGGTGCACATTGATTTGATGATATTAGACGAGTGCCAACTAGCACCTGGGTCCAAGGCTACCTGCCGATTGCCTCCAAGCATCTAATACTATCAATTGAGCCGATATAGTTCTGCATAGCGTTCTACTTCTGTCTGTCCATTCGTTGCAGGATAACTGGGACTGCAGTTTTACGCAGACATACGTGGTGCTGATGCGTAATAATAATATACTGGCACTGCTTCCTAGACTAAGATTTGTAAGATAGTGGAGATTCTCAGTCACCTACAACTGACATCATATGCGTTTTCTGATGATGCTTCAATAGTAACGTGATGTCGGCACTGAGATGTGGTTGTTTAAAGTGTGTTAGTGGCAGTAAAGACTAGGAGATATCCGAATAACAACCAAAAGAGTTTACTTACTCTCGCTTCTTTGAGGAAACAATGTATAACTTACAGACATATTTTGAACTTCATAGATTGGGTGAGAAAAGTATCAACGAAATAGAAGTTGAGACAATTTCGGTTTAATTCAACGCTGTGTTGTGTATTGGTAAAATAAATTTCTAGATTTGGATTTTAATGTCCAATATCTTTGTGTTCAGCCAGTTGCAATTGCGTGCTGTAATCGAATTCGCTCAATTTGCATCCAGTAATCCTCCGATCTTGAGTAGTAATTATATCAACACATATATCCAGTTATAAAAAGTTGTATTAACAAACGTCTGACCTAACTTCATCATTTCACGATGAACTAAAGAGGCTCAAAACCAAGCCAGTTAGCAGCTTCCAAAAGTAAAAAATTAATGGACAATCATTATAATAAAGGTTTTTTGTATTTCCCAATAAATGGAAAACAAAACGATATTGTTTTTACTGACGTTTCGCTATTTAGTGCTAATAGCTTTATCAGAGTATCATTAAACCAGAATTTACAAAAGACCTAATCCCTAAAGATTCTCTATCTAATTGTGTCTATAAAATAGAATGCTTGGAATGTGATGTGATATACATCGGACAAATATCGCGAGAAATCCAGTTGAACTAGAAAAGCTTGAAAAATCATCAGTCTATACTCTATAGAATCAAGTCACAAAATTGATTTTGACAATATTGTAATAATCCAGAAAAATTTCAGAAATCACGTCTAATATCAGAAGCACTTCATATCAAATGGAATCCAAATTGACTAAATAGGAATGATGGACTAAAACGGAATTTGACCTGGTTACATCTCCCTTCCATACTTTTACCAGAAAATACGGTGTGGAATCAAGCTGTAATAAAAACAATGAAATCATAAGATCAACACGAATGTGACTGATAAGCAATTTCATTATGTAAACACACGTTGCTTTTATAATTTTACACACTTATCAAATCTAACAATCTACACCTGGTTTTGTTATCTTTACCAATTGGCCAACTTGACAACGCAAAAATGACCCCATGCTGAGGAACGATGATTAAGTTGTTATATATAAGCTGAGATTTTGTAAATTCTCGTTTAATAGCCCTTTGATACAGCTATTATCATTAAATAGCGAAACGTCAGTAAAAACAATATCGTTTTGTTTTTCATTCATTGGGAAATACAAAAAACCTTTATTGAAATGAACTTCGTCTGAACATATATAAATTAATAGTCATTCAGTTAATAACCAGTTATCCAAACAACTTAAAGAGAACTAGAGTTAATAATAAGCAAATCTGATAAGGTGGAGGTAAAGTGTTATTAGATAAAAGTCATTACGTGGGAAAGGAATCTATTTTGGATAGTCAAACTGAATTCCAATCTTCATACATTTCTTCCCATTAATAAATTTGAATAAAGCAAGAACGATAGTTGTACGTGGATAGTCTGAGCTCATCTCTTATTATTTCGTGGATTCTTCTCAACTGGTTACAACCTGAACAATACCAAAATTATAAATTAAACATCTGAACATACTTTTTTCCAACGATAAGGAGTAATTGATTGGAAATAAGAGTAAAAAGGATCGACAATTTAGAGAAGAATTGCATGACGAAGCTTAGAAACAAAAGGATATAGTTCAAAAATGTTTTGTGGGTAGAAACAACGTTTTACTAGAAACAGTATAAAAAGTAATAGGTTACGTAGCCACAGAAATACAGGCTTTTATAAAATAGACAAAAAAGGGATAGGATGAGTCATGTTTAGACGAAAATATCAAGGTTTCCGCATGCTTTTTTGTCACCAAGGCAGTGCAAGATTTATCACTGTCTCTTTCTGAGTACATAGATCTGGTTTTAGCCGTTTGATGGCGATTGCCTTGGTTTGCTTTATTTAAATTTCAGTCCCTTGGTTTTCTAGAGATCCAAACGAAAAGCTGAAAATTTAATGACAGGCTCTCTTGGAAAGTTGCATCAGAAGGGAATAATGTCGATAACCAGGTATGAATTGATGATTCTAACAGGGACTATACTCCACGACTTTAAGATCTAGCCAAAGTGAACGGATCGGCGCTTTCTTTTCATTCAGTTTTCAATGCGTAGCTCAGTGTATTAGTGAACCGCTAAGTGGTTAGTTCACTTGTTGAGGATTGTGGACAAAGACATTATGGGACACAGAATTAATGATGTTTTGCCTTTACCTTTAAAACGTCTGGAACGAATGACAGTAATAAATTTATGATATCTATGTATGTATTCGCCTTATTGATAGGAACCAGCATAAAATAGTTTATTATCCTTTCTCACGAATTTTGTGATGGGGTTACTATATGAATCCATCATTTCTCACGCATATTGTGTGATCAGTTCACCTTTGTCTTTGTCGGATCGCCAAACCACCAGAATAGTTACTGTCAGGCAATAAGAACAATCCATTCCCATGGTTGCGAGCCGACTTTATTGTGGTAAATAAAATGTATAAATATGATTTGTATCCCAATAAATATAAAGTATTTTACATTCATAGGCCAACCTTTGTCTTTTGATATTTGCGTGGCTCAGTGAAACGGACTAATAGGTGCATTAGCGTACCAGTTGAGTTCACTGACTTTATATCAATTAGCAGCGGAGAGATAACACGTATTCACTAATTTACCACTTGTTGAGATGGTTGGCTATATATGCCAAAAAAATCAATGAAAGGCAAATGGACATGAGAATTCCCCTGAATAGGCTAGAGGAATTACTCAAATATACACGTGGTCTTCAACAGTACTTATCGCCGACAGGTAGATGGCATTGCTAAGGGCTCATCATTAGGCCCGACCCTAGTAGTCTTCACGAGGTTTGACCTCCAGTCTACCGACATTAGTTCTTACCTTAAACTTTCTGAGCACTTGGGAAGTGTCATTAGTATTTGTGTGCTGCATATAGACAATTATAAGTAGTATACCTAGCATCGTCTTTGGAAAAGCAATGATAATTTGAGTGACAATGGAGAAGCTACTGAAGATGGAAACCTTGAGAAGAATTTAATAAGCAACAGGCAGTAGTGCAAATCATACTCAAATTGTGAAATCTGTGCCAGGTTAGTTCTTTAATAATTATCAGTCTTCTTCTCTTCACTTTCACATAAGACACGTACTGGTTAACTGTCTCAAGATCTATTTGTCCTTAACTTGTTACTCCATTGAACTCGCAGATAAGCAGTTCGGTCAAAGACTGATGTTTTCTGATTCTGTACTAAAACCACTTTCAGAAAATTCTTGCTACAAAGTTAATCTTAAGTTGTAACTTCATAACACTAATTTCCAACACATTTTCCCAATATGACCTTTATTTTCACATAATAGTGAATTTTTGTAATCAGTAATACTTGAAATTGTGTCGGTAGTTCGATGGTAGAATGTTCCCCAAACACGCAGGTGGTCCGTGTTCAACTCCTGGACGATGAACTCCTATACTTCATATAGCTGGCAAAGAGGGAGGGCTGAGAAGCGTGAGGTTAGCAACTCTACTCCGTAAAAAAATCAGCACCATACCTAGTAAAACTTTAATGTCCAAGCTTGAAGTCTTTGTTCCACTCGGAAAGCAAAGGAATAGAAAAACAGTTGAAATCATTACTATCTCTATATTATGAATTAAAAGTCAATCTGAACGAAGAATATTCTTTTCAATAATTTCTCTTCAGGTTCTTACAATTATAAAATATAATATTTGTTGTCGTTACAATAAAGGCCAGTTATGCGGCAGATACATTTTTAACGTAGAATAACAGATTAGTTATGGGGTGTCAAAATAAATAGTCGCATTTGTGTGACAAACGTGCTAGGCTGAATTCGATTACAAAATATTGTAAAACGGGAGACAATGGTGATTAATCATAATAGATTTGTAGAGTGTGGGGTAGGAAAATTGACAAGTCAGTTCAAGGTTATAAAAGGTGTCAGGTGAGTGGCTAGTACAAAGTGGTCTATGTTAAACAGGGGATAGTAAGACTGCAATTGGAGGTTCATAATGAGATAACGAATATGTGAAATGAAACAGGTGGAGGCATATATTGAGAAAAGAGATAATATCACTAATAATAAGTCCGGATAGTATAAACGAAAAAAATTCGATAGTATTGAGAGAATGTTTGCATGAAGGGCATAAATTATGACGAATAATAATATTAATAATAATAGTAATAATTGTAATAATAAGCAAAGGAAAAAAAAAGCCAAGAGGGTTAAGGGGAAGGAGCACTCTTGGTGAGAAGAAGAATCATCAATCCAAGTTTGGCCACGGTAGGAATAGCGTCTGGACGTGTTCTTTTTGGATACAAAGTTCTGGTTTAGTCGATCTTATTGCAACAGCTTCAGCTATGTGTAGAAGACGTAAGCGAACTGTACGTGATAACGACTTCGGAATTCGGTATATAACCCTGAAAGCTGTGTTGACATCGAAATGATGTCCAGTATCAACCAAGAATATTCTTCGTTCAGACTGACTCTTAATTCATAATATGGGAATTTTCCACACTATCAAATCTCTATATTAGATAAGCTTTCTTAAAGTGTTATATCATTATTTTATTATTACTTATGATAGATTAACTTCTGTTCTCATAGCAAGTAATGTTTTTCTTACTCTTCCTGATGCAGAAGTATTGGTTTAGCTAAAAAAAAGTAACTAATGTGATCTAATATTTTGTTTTATTGTATATTTTATGATAAAGGCTTTAAAGCTTTCGTAGTAACTGCTAAAAGGTATTCTGCCTACGATAAGCATACATCCAACATACTAAGACGACCAAATAGGTAAAATAATCATGCATAAAAGATACATATATATATCCCTAATTAACGTTTGTTTGCTGTGGAAGTAATCAAACGAATGGAAAATTGAAAATTTGGTCTCAGATTCACTACTCACTAGTGATTGACTGGTTTCGAGATGGATTTTTGAATTTCTAATGTGAAATGGTGGATTTTTGGTTCCACTAATTTTGAGTGTGAAGATAGACATCGGTAGCACTATATTGCTAATAAGCAAGGCCAACGAGCAGTCAATCGCTCAAAAGGTAATTATCATTCTTATTTACTGTCAGTTTCAATATGATAAGTAGCTGTACCTGCGTGCGTGCTCACTCAAACCTATTTTTATAGTTTACTTTCATAGAATAACCTGTTTTTTAATTGTACTGAAGATGATTGCTTTTTAAAAAAATCAGACATTCACATTAGCTATTATCGGAGTGCATTTACACAGAAAAACTACAAAGTTGGGTACAAAATGTATCTCTGTTGTGAATATCATACACAATTAAATATAATAAAGAATTAATGCTGTATTGTACAAGTGGTTTTCGTCCCTAAATTTAAAATCTGTGATGGTATAATAGGATTAAAAGATATATATACGTGAATACAATTAGGATAGTGATAATAATAATAGCAATAACACGAATAATTTCAATAGCTATAGTAACAATATATGCAATTAATAATTCAGAAGACATGAAAGAAAGGAGTATAGAGAAAATATACATCAAATACTTAAAAAGACACAGAAACGAAATATTATATATAGTTAGCCTAATTTTCACATGGACATTCAGTAGACATTTTAATAGAATCATGAAACTCTAAGGGTGATTCGTTAACTGTTGCACACTGTACCACTACCTCTGAGACCTCAGGGCTATCTACACTAGAAACGCTAAGTTCCGACTCCAGTTGGTTCATTGGTTCATCAGCATTGTCAACTTCTGTTTCACAAGAATTACGGTGCGTTTCAAATCTATAGATAGACAAAAACAGTTATATTCCAGTGTTAGTTTGCAGGGATACGATTGGTTACAAGATTTCATCATGAGCTGGCATCAGTTAGAGAACCATTGGAAAACTTAGGAGTACTGGACAACTACTCGCCGATGACATTGACTAGTAGTCGCGCTATATCGTGGATTGACAGAAATTGGAATTCATGGGCCACTGGATCGGGTCACAGTGGCTAAGTGGTCTACGAGCTCGCCTCATAACTGGAAGCTCCTGGGTTCGAGCCACGGTGGGTACGTACTGTTGAAGAGTCTTAAACCAGGGCGAAACAACTGTCTGGCAGTACACCGTGTTGGTTTTCCAATGGTCCTCTAACTGATTTCAGCCCATGATGAAATCCTGTAACCAAAAACAATTATAATTAAATTGCACGAAATTCGTTATTAAAAAACGTTCATCCTTATTCAACTAACTAAACATTATAACTCTTAGCAATAGCTTTAGACCGTACATTTTAAAGGCGATAGCAGTAGTGGAATGAACAAGAATATCTGTTAAATACCTCATATAATGAAAAGAACAGCAGCAATTAGCATGTAAGATATCTTAACTATAAGTAGAAACAAAGCGACAGTGTCCAACTGACTTTAACTGAAGCTTTTAAAGAAAAAAAAAGGGGGGGGGGGGTACGTAGAATTTTAGAAATGACACCAACTAACATATGGAAATTAAACAAAGTGTCATCCGACTTAGTCTAAATTATTGGCTATTTCAGTGTGTAAGAAATTAAAAACCACTTCTTGTGGGAACCAAGGTAGAGTCATTTTGACTGATTTAGTGCTTTAGTAACATTAGGCTAACTGCAGTTGAGGTACAATTAACCTGGGAAACATAGGGTAATATTTTCTGAGATAAGAATGAATCATTAAGCTGTTTTGTATGTTGGCATGATTCTATTTCTATTATCCTCAGTTTTTGGTGTGTTCAAGCCACTGGAACTCATGTACTTCTGTACAAAATCTTTGATTTGTGTGTATCCTACATACTATACATTATTAGACATGTTGGCAACATTAAACATATACTGTATATATTCTTTAACCAATCACTGAGCTTGTGATTTTGGTTTACAATAAACGACATCAAATAGAATGTTCAAATACATGTAGTATACTGTTGCTAATGCACTACTGAACTGTGGGAATATATGAGAATAATATTCCGTTGGAACACATTGTCTGTATCACACCGCCACCATACCACCTACTTCAACTCGATCAAAATAGTAGAATAAGTAACACTTCACAAATTGGGCTTAGTTTATAAATGTAATACATAAATATGCACTAGGTCAATGTGTTGTTGTGTTTATGTATGCTTGGTAGTCACTGTTGAAAGCTGGTTTGCAATTATTCAAAATCAACTACTCAGACCATTTGTCTAATTAGAACATTATTAAGACACGACCAAGCAAGTTGTTTAACATTACTAAGAGCAGAAATGAAATACGCGTATCGCACCAATGAAAAGACAGAATGACTATACACTAACTTTGGTTAAAACTTCATAAAACTCTGTCCCATTATGAGAAATTAAATCTATGCATTCGATACTTGAAATGACGCAAGTAGTGTAGGGTGAGGAAGGTATAAATGAAAAACATATATCGGTTTACTTTAAGGCTTATTATGGAGCCTGACCCTAGAAAAGTTATGGATACAACTTTAGCTGCATTACAGTTGCACAAAATCCAACCATAGCTTGACTCATAAGATATCTCTTCCTATCCTAACAATGATCAGCGATGTTGATGAACTGTTGATTAGATTAACTGGAGTACTAGGGGGATCAGAGATAGTTCCTTAAGGTTGGTCGTTAGACATCTTTATGCATAAAGCGGCAAATCCTCTGGTGATAACCACAAGAGGATCAGGTTAACTAATATAGTGTATCACCTTTAGGTATACAGCTATACGGACACTCAGTTAAGTTTGAAAAAAGTCGAGTAAATCAGGAAGATCTCCGGGGCCCCTACAAGTGTGCACTTTCAAAACCTTTAACTTTTCATGGAAAACATACATACTGGCGATCACTATTTATTACATTTCTTAACTCAAAGGCGGCAATTCGCCCCTGTTCATTGAAGGGTGTTATGGTAGAGTCTAAGTGGGCAGGGAGGAGAGACGAGGCAATTCAACTCAGTCTACTAGAACTAATAAAACTTCTCAGGAGTTTGTGGAGATTTTACACTTAAAGAAAGGATAGATAAAGGTGTTTATTCACTTATTTGTCATTACTATTATAGTATTAACGCACGGATAGAGTTAACCTCGTATGATTTCAACCGTTCAGGATCTGAATATCTACTAGGGGAAGAGTCAGTTGACTTAGAATCAGTATATGAGGTAATTCTCTAAAGTGAAACCTAAGTATGCCGCAATATACATTCCCAAATTTTCCAATTCCACATTTGTGTTATAATGAGGCATATTTAAAAATTCCCCATATATTCATTTCGTATTGTGTGTAGACAGGATATTAAGATGGTAATGAGGAGGCTTAGGTGGAGAAGAAAACTGTCAGTTTTTTCCACATTCATGTAATGTCCAGAGTAATGAAAGTGACTATTAGATTGGTAAATCGCTGTATTATATTGTACATATATTAGAGTAGAGCCATAGACGAGGATCTTTATTTGAAAATTAAAAATTTCTTTGCTCAATCATTTTGTCTTCTAAATGTCTAAATAAGAATTCTGCTATATTGAATCATTGAATAACTTCGCATTTCATTTCCTGTTATCTTTCAATTACATGAAATACATGGAATAAGCTGTTACAAAGATTGCCAAGTTCCACAGTCAGCCCAATGTTTAGATTAGTAAAATACCAATATTCAAAGTCAAGCCAACCGTCGACGAGGTGAAATTATGATTGAGAGGAAAAGGATCAAAGTGGACCGTTATTTTCAACTGCATAAACACGTATATATCGACATAAATATTGGTGATTCGGTGATCGCAAATTCTGTAGGTTACATACTGCTACAACATGGTATGAACAGTTGGAAATCACCTATACTAAGTAGTATGGGTTGTTTGTGAGACTAGACTAGCAGTCATGTCTTCGTTGGCTCACGTTGTAGTCTATTTTTTAACAAACGACTAGGTAGAAAGTTGAGAGCTACAATTCAATGAAAAAGAAACTGTTTCATATTAAATTCGCGCTAGTTGACACTCATCAGTGAGGCCGGAAATTCGGAGACACTCACTTCCTTTTAGTAATTAAGACAAGTTTTAGTGGGAGCTGAAGTTTCACTTTATTGCTAGACTATTCAGTTCCTGTTTGAAATATGTAGGACTTCGTGATATATATAGTAGTCGAACTATGAGTACAAAAATAATAATTACTACTTTTGGTGTAGTACTCACCTAGAGTGAACATCATCGCCCACAAATATACGTGAACAATTAGGACAACAAAAGGCTAAAATCATTACGCCACTTCGATCAGCTAAAACTTCAGTCTCTAGAATCAATTTTTTAATATCATCGGATGAATATTCTTTATCGTTGAACAGAATCGGACAAGAGAATTCGTGATTTAGTGAATTGTTGGCAGACGCATGCAATTGACGCAGACGAGGTGAAGAGAAATAGGCTTTGCAAGATTTTGTTTCTTCATGACTAACAGGGTTAGCATCGTTTATTATTGATGTATCTTGAGACAACTTCTCAGCACGTGGACATCTCAAGACATTTTGCAAGAAGTCATCTTGATGTAGAGCGCGTAAATGTCCAATCAAATCGATTCGGCCACCTGAACCAAAGAAAACCCTACCACAGGCTTGGCAACCAAGCTGTTCAATTTCTGTCTCCGGATTCGAGTGTTCCTAAAATGTAAAATTATAAAATGGCATTTAAATAAAGGTGATACTGATAGTATATTTCCAAGTGTGAAAAACTGATTAAATGAAACTTGAATTCATAGTATTTTTTATGCGTCTGTATCCATAAGTCTTTTTCTAACCCTCCATGCATTATCACATGAATTAACCGTTTTAAAATAACTTTGTTAAAAAGTATTATTTTGTCAGGTTTGTGTGCATCTGCTTAATTTTAAAGTAGATTCCTTCACAAACCACTGGAAACCGAGGAGAACATTTGCTGTGTTCCATATTCTGTTAAAAAGTACCACAAAATTATTCGTTTCACTGAGAATTTTTGAGATGGACTTCCTTGAATTCTATCACAGATGGAGAGTACATAGACATACAAGGTATCTTCTAGTAGTCCTCCGATCGAAAACTTATTAAAAAAAGGGGAGGTATTAGGACAAACAAGCTTCTCTGTTAGCCGTGAAGTCCTGATTTATGCATGCATTGACATGACAACCTCATTGTACAGCTTCTGATTCGTTTATCTGTGACTTAAATCCCTGAGGATTTGCTATCTTAAGTATCTAATCAGATTTGTTGGCGAAGTTAAAGTATCATAGCCAAAGCCAAGCCCTTTCAAAAGTTGACCTTCAGGACCCAGTCAAATATAGGGAATGCTACGAAAGGTCATTCCAAATCAAATCATACCTACCTTTTTGGACTTGGAGGAGGTATATACAGTATTCCACTTATTCTCTAGGTACTTTGTCTGTAAATCTACACTGTTAGATAGGTTGTGGGTTTTTAGATTAAGATTTAGGGTCTAGGGTTAAGGCTAGGACTGGGATTATGGTTAGGAGTAGGTTAAAGAACAGTGTCAGAAATATCAATAGATCTCAAAGTAGCATGACCTACAGTCACCTTGATGAATGCGTCTATCGCACGTGGTATGATTTCTTTATAGATCATCTCTGTAGCGACTGGGAGACATTATTACAACACATAAGGGACAACTATATGGTATAATATCATGTTTACAATGGTTTTTAGCGCATTTTTCAACGATTATGGCAACTGTTTTGCATCTGAATTATGATTGTTTGTCCAAAGTCACTGTGGTTTTAACTGTCATAGTTTAACTTCGCCGATTAGTTTATTTATCCATGAGTTAAATTCCTTGGGTTTTGTAAATATGATATACTACATATTTTGTCTAATAAACGTGGTTGCGGTAGTTGTTGTCGTTTTTCTAGTCTGAATTTTGTGTCTATCCTAGTTTTGTGTCTTGAGGAACATTCTAGTCAAGTAAGGCGAACTCGACAATCCATTAACACTCCGTCATGAGAAAGTCTCAGTGACTGGTGCAGTCTGTTAAGTTTGGTTTGATAAAAATCCCTTACTGAAAACACCAAATAACGAGAAAATACAGTGAATTGAAGTCGAAGATCACTAATAACTGAAATCCAGTTTAATGACTGGAAGCTAACATGCCAGAATTTTAACCAGAATCCTACTTTGAAATAGAAAGAATGGCATTTTTAAAAGCCGGAATAGCTCATCTTATTTATGCGAATTACTGTACCATGTGAGGTCATATATATAATCACTCCCTTGTGTAGAGACTATTTTAAATAATATACAGCTATTCGCACTGTATCTAGTATACATGAGGTGAATATGTATGGAAAATCCTTCTTACTTTCTAAGGGACATGCATGCAAATTACACTTTGAAACGTGTTCTAGCAGCACGTTTATAAATAGTGATCACATGGAGGTAAGATCTTTATGCATTCATTCTCTCTATGACCACGTTGCAGTATTCTTCGTGATTTGACGTTGAGGCTAAATGATTAACGCCTAAGAAATTCACAGAGACAGTAAAGGAAGATGTACCATGCACTTAGTAACCCACAAAAATGGTAATATTCACAATAATAACAAGAAATGACCACAACACTTACTAGTTCTAAATGTAGCTGAAGTTCCTTTAGGTTGTCAACTTCAACATGACATTGGCGACAACATGCCGCAGCTGGTGCACCACTGATAGCACTTAACACACGCTCAAACTCACTAGTTGCTTGTACATCACTTGGACGTGTTGCAGAATCATTATGGATTTCAGATTCACCAAGTATAGAAAGTTTAAGTTTCGCTTTTGAATTTTTTGGCTGAACACGCGGACGACGTGTTGTATTGGAATTCTTCTTTTGACTTGAATTAGCTTTAGTTTTATTTATTTTAGTCTTTAGAGCTACTTCGGGATCTGTAACAAGCAAGAAAAGGTGAAGAAAAACGGTTGGTTGAAAATTACGAACAGACGTGGATAAACAAACCAAAAGGTGTACATTGAAAAGTTGTATTTATTTTAGGCGACAACTACTGAAAGCTAAGATCCTTATTGTAAACACACGGGTTACGTCTAAGAAGTCGTCAGCATAACGGTTTGAAAACTGACCGAGGATAGGTTATAAAGGACTCAAGCTTTATGGAAAATTGAGCCATGGCTGAGGTTTAAATGTATATTTGTGTTGCAAGCAGGTTTGGGAGGAACACCAAAAACAGCTTATTAGAATTGCAATTCGCATTCTAAGGCTTTCCTGCTTTTCACCATGAAGTTTGAAATTAAAAACTTCGTTATACCACTTCCTCAACTTAAAAATGGCACAGATGGACAACTTTGACTACCAATTCATGGTTGCCTCAGAGCTCTTATATTACCCTCCGGCTTTTCAACTAATTGGTTCTGCCTCTCTTCGAGGTAGCTTGAGACTTTCGAGAAGCAAGTCTAGATGTATGTCAGTTTCTGGGGACGTAAATTTGAGCTATTGTATCTGATTTTTATATTTGGCTCACTTCTTCTTCCTTGGAAGGTTATTGCCAATGTAAACAGTATTACCTTGCCAGAAATACTCCCACAGGAGTCCTCTGTTGAGCTAGTTGTGATGGTAGCACTGCATGAGTACGACGCGTCTGTTCTATTGATTTCAGTCGGGTGTTTTTATTACTGCCGTTTGGTTTTCGGTGTTTTTCCTTCTTTGGCCTTTAATGTAGGTCTCCTAAAAGTGTTTGCAAATCTGTTTTCATAGGTGTTGGACTAAAGATAGTATGGTGAGATCAAACATGTTATACACCATTTTTTCAGAATTCTTGAAATACTTCCACCGTGAATTGGATGCTGCCATTAAATACAATTTTTTCTAGAATGATATGACACGCCAAAATTTTAGTGAGAGCTATTATGGATCGGCTATTAGAGCCTCAGAACAGTTTCAATAAACCTCCTCAAGAATGGAATAACACTCCATAACCTACCTATGCAGTTAAATTGACTGATAATTGAGAGCATGGTTCTGAGAGCTTGCGGGGTGGAATTTGAGTGGCAGCTTTATATGAATGGCACTGATGAACAATATTGATGCTGGTGGAAAGTTTTGTACGAATCTCATAGCTTTTTGCAAGGTATCAAAATGCCACTGTGGATTACCCTAGTTTCGCTCCACTGAGTGGTGCTGTATGTTAAAAAACTCTACCTGTCGATGTCTAGAAACTACTAATACTCGCATAGTAAACGTCGTATACGTTAGTGCAAACAGCTGAATGACTCTTGAAATACATACATCAAAATAACGCTATCACGAACACAAATAAGTGCGTATCCAGTGTGATGATATGAAAAGGACAATAACGTATTATAATTTGATATGACAGAAGCATGAACACTTCAGACGATTCAACTACAATTGAGGCTTGACAACGGTAAGGGGTAGCGCCGTAAATCATGTGGACTTGGGAAGCCATAGGTTTTAACTGTCACTTCATATCATGATTCCAGTTAAAAATCAAATATTCGCCGTTAAAGCATGAGATAGTGATTTCACCAAAAGGAAAGTTGTTCGGTGCCAATTGTTTGTGCCTGATTCTTTAGTAAATGCTGACTGATTCCTGATGACATCCACCTTGGAAACACTTAAATCATTACTTAACAAAATAACTGGGTAACCATTTCACAAGCCCTCCTGTTAGAATGCATAATGGTAGTTACTAACCTGTCGTCTTTGGTTGAGAATCACTACACGGAGTGATTGTCACATTTTGTTGAAGTTTTTTATGAACTCGACTTATGTGAAGCTGAAGAACAACTGGATCTTGGAAAGCGACGAGATGACATTCTGGGCATTCAATTGGTTCACAATCTAATAGATCTGATGGGCCATATCTAACTGTATCAAAATCAGAATCATGCTGAAGTGCCGCATGCCGACGTAATGCAATATAAAGGGGGTAAGCCACTCCACATATCTGTAAAGAAAAGTATGTATGCAAATAACTCAAACTGGTAAAAAATCTTACTATGTTATATTCCCATTACATAGTGATTCCCAGTCACACTATTGTTTCAATGTGTCACAAATCTCGATAACAACTTCAACTTATTATATGTACAATTTGAAAAAAAAAACTTATCACTTGTTTGCTTTATGAAGGGTCGACTTTTAGTGTTTATATATTTACAAACAACCTGCCATAGACTATGCATTGACTTTTAGGAAATTTAATAGCTATTAACCGTAAACCAACACTTATATATCAATCTTGAGAGACTGGAGTAACAAGAACAAATTACACATTCCGAGTTACAGCCTCCCTTCAAAAGCAAGGCTATTTGAAATAGAAGTATTGAGAGAAGCTGAAGCTGTCCAGACCTAAATGTCCCACCATTATGTTAAGTATTTAATCATGTGTGGAAGTGTAGATTCCACAGCTGGGGTCCTCGAAATCCCCTGATTCAAGCCTTGAAAATTCTCAGCAGTGTAGTGTAGAAAAGTTCAGTAGTGTAGAATATTAAGGGGAAATATAAAATACAACTTTACTGACATCATATAAAGGTCAAAGAAAGGAATGAAAGTGTTAAATATGAAGAAGTGGAGTTATTATACTTTATAAAAGACATTTCACCCACACGTTATATGACAGGGTTTTCATACAGCTCCTTTTTAAGCTATCCTTAGATTCCTCAACATTGTTAATTGATTCACTGTAAAATGTATGATTCGATATTGTTAAACGACCTTGAAATAGTCCCAGCATTTCATTAAATAAACTGGTCCGAACTTCTTCAGGGAAATAATCAATTTTTAGTTGTTAAATATCATATATATATATATATATATATATATAACACTTTAAATCAATCTTCAAACAGTCGAAACTCATGATACGACAAAAGACAACTTGATACCTGACAGGGAAAAACTAGTTCACCATTATGAGACGATTGGATATGTTCATCCCTTTCTCGAAGACTTGACAGTGCATTATCTCCACACAATGGACACACAAATAAACGACCAGGAGTTGACTTTTTTTGACCGCTACGTGGTGGAGGCGGTGGAATAGTAAGCGGGATGTCGAAAAATGTTTCCTCCTTAAAATTTGGCTGTTCTAGAATGGTTTCTAGCTTCGATTTCTGTTTCGTCGAAGATTTAACATCGGTACAATCTGTGGTCTGACAGTAGGTATTACTTTCAAGAGTGTTCGACGCGACATCAGTTTCCTTATAACAAATAAAATAAACAATAAATACCGAATAAAGTGACTGTCAGTTGTGCGTTAAGATAACAATTTAAGACTAGGATAAGAAAGGTTGATTTAGAAATCAGACCCAATATCATTGAGAATTCATCCAAAATAACGGAAAAGCTTTCTAATGGGAATCCTTAGTTCTTTAATTAAGCGAAGGTAGGATATATCAGATCAAGAGAGTAGAGTTCTGCTAAGTACAGGTATAATAAGATGTATCTAGGAATGCATTCTTCTCAAAACGAACACCATATTTGCACATTCAAATCACACTTTACACTGTTTTGTAAATTTGACATAAGTGTTGATTTAAACTGAATGCAGAAATCATACGCACAGTAGTGTAAATGCTAACTGAGTGTCATTTGCTTGGTTCCCTTACTTCACTTACGCTTTATATTAGTACACCCTCACACTATCAATATATGACAAAAGTATTTCAAGGTTGTACGATGAGCACCAAAGACAATAAACATGTATTTGTAATTTGTCACATAACTTTCAACAGCTAACAAATAAGTGAACTGAAACGTCTTGTTACTCAACTAAGTCACCGAATTACATACTTCATTACTATTTTAAGTGAGTTAAGTAACTACATTGGTTACCATGGTCAACTTGTGTAAAAATTGTAACACCAAATAGTATATACACTTTTGAATGCTGAATCAGAATGATTGGCTAAAAATTTAATTTCGGTAATCATTGCCAAAATATATACATTATATAGATTTATCGTTACAATTAAGGTTAAAATATACACCTGCTTTTCGTCCCGTTCAAATTACTGTGATGTTTTTATCTTCATTTGTACCTGTGAGTGCTGAAGGAATATGTGAAAAAAATATGGGGATTTGTTTGAACATGCGACAGATTAAGTGCTTGAGTGCAACACCCATGTATCACATTACAGAGCATGTAACACACTTATTCAAGCAATATAAGAGAGCACCGGAAAGTAACCACATATATGATTCGGATAAGAAAAACTGAATTTGGTAGGAATTGAAGGTACTCATTATGAAGCCATAATTGCTAATACACTACAGAAGAATAGTATTCTCCTCTTAGAAAATGCATCTGCATTTCTAAAGACAGTCATGAGAGAATTAGACTTCAATAACTGAGATCGTCACTGTCATCAAACGGCAACAAAAGTGAAACTTAAGTCAAATGAGAGAGACGGTTAGATAAGTCCTTCCATCATCTCACCTCAATGTGCTTGTTGAATACATCACGCAGAGAAACAGTATTATTTACTGGATGACGTTTCGAACACAATTTATTGTGCATAATCACATCGCCAATTATAACCACACAACTTCAAAACTTTCGTTTCATAGTTTTCTTTATCCTTTCCCATTCGTCGTAGCGGTAGTAGGATTTTCCAGATATCAGGGTGAACAGGTGTTGAATCATCCCTATTACACGTATTCTCTTCAGTTGATTCGATAAATAAAGCTTCCGATATCAATCTCTCCCTCCACTCTGTCACATTAGATTTTAGAACTGTCATCTTATGCCATCATCCTATTGTATGGTTGTGTATAATTGCATGTAGTGAGTGCTATAGCTCAACTAACTATTCTCCAAATTTCTTACCTTATTCTGGTCAAGTAATCGAGATTTTGCTGCCAGGTTTTTGTGCTCCGCTAGTCAGACTGACCTTGTTCTACTACTTTGACCTATATATATCAGCTAACGATCAATCCAGCAGGGTATTAGATAAACTAAATTCTTTTGTTTAATTGACTCCACAGGATTGATCCTCTAACCGAAAAAGCTTGTTTCTAATTGAGTTAGCGGGCTTGAGTGCCATTTTATTCCTGCCTGCAATGTTATGAATTCTCCAATATCACCAA
Organism: Trichobilharzia szidati; assembly: GCA_944472155.2. Taxonomy (NCBI): domain Eukaryota; kingdom Metazoa; phylum Platyhelminthes; class Trematoda; order Strigeidida; family Schistosomatidae; genus Trichobilharzia; species Trichobilharzia szidati. The sequence continues at coordinate 28,660,378 of OX235276.1, read as the reverse complement.
AATCCCCGATTGTTGCAGATATATTCACGGATAGGTGGGAAAACTTACCAATTGAAACGTTCAGCATCATCCGAAAAGTATGGTGGAGGTATGTAGACGACACACTCACCGTACTTAGAACAGAAGATATACATAAATTTTTCCAAAGCATCAACTTGAAGGTGGAGGCGATTCAATTCACTTATGAATTGGAAAGTCAGGAAAGGGAGCTTCCAATGTTAGATTGTAACGTGAAAAGGAAGTTAAACACTGGTGTTTGCAGGAAACCAACACATTCGAACCGATATTCGGATTTCCGACTATCCCACCCTATGTCAGTAAAAATATAATTGGTGGAAAGTGTTCAAGTAACTGGGCACAAAAACTAAGTAGTACCACGGAAAACCGAGGACAGGGGCTGAGGCGTTTAAGAGAAGCCTTGAAACTTAATTATTACCTTGATAAATTAATCAGGAAGTATGTGGGAAAATGTAAAATAAAATTAATAATAATAGTAGTGACAGTGGTAATAATATTATTAATGACAACATGCATGTCAAACATGCACAGGATAATGACAAGACCAGCAATAGGGAATACAAATCATCGGTAGTACTGTGGTGAGAGCTGGCTGCTAGCCAAAGTTGGTAGATAGTAATGTACGTCAATGTTTATGTCCCCAATATTGGTCGTGAGAAAAATGAGAACAAAGACTTTGCGTAGGCGGATACAGTTAGCATATATATGATCTGACGTTCAAGAAACAGCCACAAAGAGATGAGAGATTAACTTTCAATGAGAAATAACCAATCAGAGGACTGTGTTTTTCTGCTAAAAATAATCTATAATAATGTACATGAAAATCTATAAATATGTGTTGATTTCCTTAATAAACGATCTGTTGCCTGGCTCTTGTCTTCTGTTGTTACAGTACTTCCATACAAAGAAGGAACCTCAGATATATTACGGGGAATTCCTAACAATGCAGGAATAAAAGTGACATTCAAACTGCCCACATACTCAGTTAGAAACAAGCTTTTTCGGTTAGAGGATCAATCCTGTGGAGTCAATTAAACAAAAGAATTTAGTTTATCTAATACCCTGCTGGATTGATCGTTAGCTGATATATATAGGTCAAAGTAGTAGAACAAGGTCAGTCTGACTAGCGGAGCACAAAAACCTGGCAGCAAAATCTCGATTACTTGACCAGAATAAGGTAAGAAATTTGGAGAATAGTTAGTTGAGCTATAGCACTCACTACATGCAATTATACACAACCATACAATAGGATGATGGCATAAGATGACAGTTCTAAAATCTAATGTGACAGAGTGGAGGGAGAGATTGATATCGGAAGCTTTATTTATCGAATCAACTGAAGAGAATACGTGTAATAGGGATGATTCAACACCTGTTCACCCTGATATCTGGAAAATCCTACTACCGCTACGACGAATGGGAAAGGATAAAGAAAACTATGAAACGAAAGTTTTGAAGTTGTGTGGTTATAATTGGCGATGTGATTATGCACAATAAATTGTGTTCGAAGCGTCATCCAGTAAATAATACTGTTTCACTGTGTGACATATCTAATAAAAAAAATTCATATGGAGCTACATACTTCCACAGTGCACAAGTGTTACACATACTTTTAAAAGCGCCATCTTATCGGTATTTTGGTCTCGTTGGGAAACTTACTAGTCAGAGGGAAGTCAATAGTTAATATTTACCAGGTAATATAGTAACAGTCGCTGTGCATTAGTCAAACGGAGTAAAGATCCAAATTTTCCCTGTTAAAGTAAAAGATTGCACAATCGATTTTCTTCGTGTGTTGGGGGAGCATTACATCGAAACTACGTGCACATTTGCAAATATGTGCATGTTGATAACTTTATCTGGTAGCTAAAAGTAGATCTTGGTAAGAGGATTGGACTTTAGACCCATGATCAACTAGTTTAAAGCTGAGTACTAAAACCCGAAAGTAACAGCTCCACAGTTCGTGTTCTTGTATGCCAACAATGCGAGCTTAAAATACTAATCAATTGTTGAGGATAAGATAAGTAGGAGTGAGGTAAGAAATCAATATCTGTTGGTTAGATTGGTATTGAGAGATGAGTGTTTACATCGGCGACTCACATCTGCATGAGAACTTGACTTTACACTTGACATGAAGCCATCCAAAAGTAGGTTGTAACTTCCTAACACTTTCCTAATTGTCTGAAATGAGATTACCCAAAATTGGGAACTCTGACTTGAGCACCACAACGGTGCCCTGCAAACTTATTTGTACATGGATGATTTGTAATAAATTCATCATGAGAAAACTATTTCCTGAAATGCAATATTTGATTTCATTCATAGAACACTGAAATAATAGTCATAAACAAATTATACGAGAACAAATATACGAAGAAATTCTCTTCAGATATGTACTTTAAGGTAGTTTTGACAAATAATACAAATGACCTGAAACAAAACATAAAGGGAGTACTCACACGGGGTGTATTGCCACTAGTATATCGATGAAAACGTAACGGTGAACTTGTAACTCCAGAATTATCGCTAAATCCACGTACATTTGGAAAGGATTGAGCAAATGTTGCGCTGATACGTTCTGCTTCTTGTAATGCTTTATACTTTTCCAATACAGACAGACAAGCCTCTTCGGATAGACGTGTTAGGTGAACTTGACCACCGTTAGCGGAACATCTACTCAGATGAGTTTCTAAAGATGTTGGTGGTTGTGCTGCGTTGTTTGCACGTAAGACAAATGTACACCAACCGCATCCCAAACAAGTAACAACTCGATGAGGAAGCTGATTTTTTCGCATATGCGCTAAGGAGGCTATACATCCAAATAAAAGTTGTTCAAGCTACTATTAATATAAGGTTTAGAACAAATTGTAAAAATTGAATGTTATCTCAAAAACTGTGTATATGTTCACAGTCTTGGCAACAAAGAGAAATCACGATATCACTAGCTGCCCAAATATAGTAGGAGATGAAGGGATGTAACGTGTAACTTATTGGTTAAAGGTCAAGTTCTCAAACCAAAGAAGTGCAACATAAATAAAAAAGCAATTATCTTACCAGCTGCATCCAAAAATAACTTTGCATTACGGAAATCGAATGTCAGCACAGACTGTCATTTTTCATGTAGTGAATAAAAACGTATGTGGCAATAATCATCTATTGATGGCTTTGAAATTTTCGGTCAACAAAAATATTCAAATTGTGATTGCATAATAATAAACTAGTTATCTCTACTAAGTGCTGGGAATATATTTACAAACATTATAGATTAAAATCCATTAATAGCATCAAGACAGTGGCCATTATCGACTACTGCAAATCGGAAATCAAAAAGCATACTGTTGAATCACACCTGTTTGAGTTTGTGACAAAATTTAGTACAGTGCAGAGTAAAGTGTTTTTTAAGAATGCAAGACAAATTCATTAAATTAAGAATTAGGTTATGATATTTCATGAACTATTGGGACGAACGAATAGAATAAGGTACGTCAAATGGAAATGCATACTATTGAAGAGTCCAAAACTATGACAAATCAGTAGTCCGCTACTCCCAGGTGTTCCAATGGTTCACTAACTGATGTCAGCTCATAATGAAATCCTCCAGCCAATCAAAACAAAAATCCCTACAAAACCAATACTCAAATATTTTGTTTTGTAGTGTAATGGAATGCTTCAGGTAAGCGAAGTAGTCAATGCACATACAAATCGCTGTATACAACTAACAAAGTAATCCATTGTGATGAACGCAACACGAACATGCTCACAACTTCAATGAGAACGCTCAGTTTGTTGAACAAATCAGTCATTCACTTAACTAAAGTAAATAAATGAATCCTCATGGAGAACATTTTCAATTAAGTAAACCGAGTAAGTAATGTATGAGTGATAATGGCATTGTGTAATTTAATGGTGCCTGGGTGTTGGAACTTCCCCAGATAAGATGGTATTTTACACCTACGGTACACTACTTAAGATTATTGTCTCCAGCAGAGTTTCCAGCCTTACAGAACTCCATATAGTAAGTCCAAACTGGTAGCTAGTCGTTAGAATCATTTTCTCGTATAGGATGTAGTTAAGTAAATATATGCTGACAGATGAATTCCGTTGGAGTAATCGTGGCTATTTCTACGAGCATATCCGCCTGTAGTAGTGCTACTAAACCATCTGACAGAAGGAACACCAAACAGCTATCATAACAGATGAAAATTTCGGCAATCTAAAACTAACTTTTCTTGAAAACGATTGAATGGTAGTGGCATCTCAACAACTACGAAAAGTACATACACGAACAAAATAAGTCACTGTGAAATCGTGTATTGAATCAAGCCCTAGACTTCCATTAGTTTATCAAGGTAAGATAAGAGGAAACTGGGGCACATGGAAACAAAAATATCACCCATGCCCAAAAAGGCTTGGAGGGCTTTCTACCCTCCACAACTGACGTCTCTTAAATGTAGCAGCCTAAGCCTAATAATAATAAGAAACTACCTAGTTGTACTAATTTGCATATTTTACCATCCCTATAAGTACTTAGTGAGGAGAAACCAACTTCTTTGACAATGGAATGGTAATGACAGTGCAAAATGACTAGACTTCTAGCTGAAACAATAAAAAAACAGTCCACTCTTTCTGAATCTGACTTGTAACTTCCATTTAGGCTCAAATAAAATCCTATTAAAACTGTTTAAGCAACCATTATCAATGAATGACTGTGTCAAGTATATACATGGTCTCATACGAACGTAATTTTAACCTGTCAATGATGGGAGGCATAAACGTAAGAGGTGTTTCGGAGAGCGACCCTGACACCCTTATTCTTGTGGCAACTTTCGTCCTTCTCAACCACCTCACTTTTTTCCGATATCGAAGTACGAAAGCCAAGAAATGAATAACAACATTTAACCCGTTCGAAAAGACTCTTTGTGACAAAAACCCTGGATAACAGTGAATGGTCTGAAATCCAATGCTTTGAAATGCAACGTAGTGCTTCTGACTGGAGCTTCGATAAATGGATATCAGGATGATATATGACATGCTTTACTGGATGCTTAGAATGACATTGTTTTTAAGTGATCGTCGAACTATCACATTCAGCTATATTAATTCAACTATGAGTCCTTCAAATTTAATTAACTCTATACAATGTTTCACTTTTGTCGTATTGTGTTTAGGAACAGAGAATTACCATTTCGAGAACCTACTGAAAGGAACCTTTAAAAAGGAGAATTTTGTTAAAGTCCTTACTGATGTTTACTTATTGAAAACTGAGTCAAAGGCATAATATTTACTTTCGACATTTCATATTCCGCATAATGAAGCGAAGTAATGAACCTGCAAAAGTCAGAGAGCGGAAACAGACCACAGACTTTAAAGACAATATTATCACATCTTCTAGGAAAATGGCTTAAACCTAAACTTTACTGACTGAATAGATACTGGTACAAGTTACTGATGAATAGTAGCAAAAGCAAAGGCTATTTGTACTTCTCGTGTAGGTAGGTCAAAGCCTTCGGACTGACGTGACTTGTTTCAGATTTTCTTCGTTTTCAACTAAATAACTGTCACCACTTCAATTTTCTTAGGGAACTATAGAGTACGGAAACAAAATGACTACTTAATTGCCCACATTCTAGGCTTTTCAATTACGGGATAGAATTTATAAACATACTTGTACATAGGCATCAGACAAAAAATGTCACTACCTGGTGATGGCCTCCATGGTATCTTATGTATTAGAATTACATGCGAAACCAAATCTTCTATTTTATTGGATCTGATAACATCCATACAGTAGCTACATACGAACGACTTGACATCTGGATGAAAGTTATGCAAATGCAAATTGAATGAATGAATATGGAAAGGTGCATCATTTGGCTGGTTTATATTGTGTGAGCAGAATGGGCACCCTGCTAACTGTTCACATACATCGTCCTCTTTCTTGCAGATCTTAAGATGGTCAGAAAGACGAGATCCAGCTTCATAGGTTTTACCGCATTCCCAGCACTGCCATAATTTTTCATCAGTGTGTGAACGCTTTGCAGGTACCATGTCGTTTTTATCATCTTGAAAATCGATCTTTGGTATCTTAATTGTGTCAGGTGATTTTAATATGGAATACAGTTTGCTACAAGTAGACATATCCAAAATATATTACGCAGTGCGATGGAGTATAATCAAACAACATACATGGGAATAATTTTGAAGTTGCGAAACTGGTATACGGGTATAATATTGAAAGGATATGCTATGCATAGTAAAATAATTGGTAAATTTGTCCCAATAATTATCACTAGGTAGAATGTAGGCAATCCATGTTTCATTCCTGCTTATCAATATCCAATTATGGTGGTTTCCATTCGTTTGTGACTTTGACTCTTCTTTCAGGTTTTAGCAGTAGGTAATTGCCCAGAATTATTGTCCACAGCATTCATCACTGAGCATTGGATGTTTTAGTCGATTTGTTTAGCTGAAGGCTTACGGTCGAGCATCCACACCATTTGGCTCGCCATCGTGTTACGTTCGTTCGTTGGTCCGTGCACGATTCCTAGATAGTTGAGCAATCATCTCGCACTCCGATTTGGTCCAGAAATATGATTCGTTATTTGGATGGTCAATTCTGGTGTTTTGCTTTGCCACTGGCCTATGCGGAAGGAATTCTGTGGAAGTTGTGGGTATTAGATATAACGTCAGTATACTTCGAACTATCCGTGAACGTCAACACCCCTAGCCTCTAAAAGGTTAAAATCGAGAGGCGAATCTATGAGATATGTATTTTTTATATAACAGCATATTTCATTTATTTCATTATCATGTGGTTATCATGACAATGAACTTAGTTTGGTGACCACGTGGTTAATTCAAATGATCTCATTTTCAAGACAGTGCTCTGGCCATATCATGCCAAATACATTTCCTCTGTAGAAATACATCAAGAATTGTGGGTAACATTCTAACAATGAAACTATGTTCTTCGATTCGGTTTGTGCCTAAGGAAGATAGGGTCTACATACTTTTATGTTCAAGAGTCCCAGAAAGTGCCAGTATCGTTACGACAAGAAACAGAGTAATTTCTGATAAGCTTTATCTCGATACCAATCTGCATTGGGTGAACTGGCTATGTTTTACGTGGCTAATTAATTCATATTTCTGTATTTGCGTCTCAATATCCCACGAGAAATATCGGGTTCACTTTGCCCTGAAAAACTGCAACAGTGTCCCGCTACTGCTGCAACGGTCCCACTATACCAACATAAGTGACAATTGTTCGCATATCTCTCCTTCTGTTTGTTATGTAATTCGTAAAAGTAGTCTAAATATTTCCATGAAGTTATGCCTTGTTCCGCTGTATGGTTGGCAGTCACCGGTAGGTCTGAAACGGTTCCACATATTTTTTTGGTTACAACTTGATGCCACACCGTATTTTCAGTACAAGTATGGAATTGTCAGCTTTGATATCGGTAGCTCAAATTTTGCAGGCCGACCATAGATATCTGGTGTGTGTCGGCAGGGGATCGAACCCCGGACCATGTGCATGGTCGGCGAGAGTCCTAACCACTGTGCCACCGACGCACACATAATACATACAGTTGCTTGAAATCGTTTATCATGATCCCGAAAGTTTTATTATATCTGGCGAATAAAGAAGCTTGTTTGGTACCAGTCCTCCATGTAGTCTACGGTCTCCATTGTGTCTTCTATGTCGTTTCTTCAGTTCTTACAAATTCATTGCTCCTATGTTGGGTGCTACCGAAAGGATTTTTCAGTTAGAATATTGTCTTCGACGGGAATATTCAGTAGCGGAGGAATGACTCTGATGGCGATGATGAGGAACTGGGGTCCATGTGATATGATGTGGAAAACATGAGAAGAAGCAGAACTCGGAGAACATGTGTAGACGGAGATTGTAATGCAATACATGTATTTCGCCACGTTTATACTTCGATTTCCCAATAGGCAATTCCCCCACCAAATACTGACCTACTCTACCGTTTGGTGTCATTGTCTACCACTTAATGAAAATCCTATGCGCTGTAGTTATCCAGGGAGGAGGCACATGGTGTCTCTTGTGTGGTTTTCAATCCGTTGACGAGTATACAGGATCCAGTGATGAAGATAGTCGTGCCACGAGTAATACTGAGAGGTGGGGTGAAAGCAGCCTACGACAGAGTGGAGAGTGCAGGTAAGGAGGAGTCAATGAAGCCTCTGGTAGAACAGGTGGTGGTAGACCGATAGTGCAGCCGAACGCTTCGCAGCAATTTCGTGCCACCACGGTGGGAACAGACAACTCACTGGTTTTAGCACTGAAGGTGTTGAGTCTGCTTTATCTCTCAATTCCTACGCCAGATACTAAGCCTGAGGTGTAGTTGTTGGTATCCCAGTTTATTGAGTCCTCTAGGCAACATTTCTCAGAGGCTAAAACGGATTAACATCACAACTCATAGAAACTATTGAACTCGGGGAGTTAACCAGACAGCCATTGAGCACAGCGTCAGTGCGTGTGTATTGACATCTAAAGCATTAGGCTAACAAGTGTTAAAAGTCTCAGATAAGTTATCCTGCATCGTTCACTTTGGGCATCGCAAAGCAACCTTTGCAGTCTCTGTTATGCCTCAGTTACTGCGAACAATCCTTAAGGCTGATTTTTTGCGAGAAGTGCAGTGGTTTACATGAGGAGGCGGACTGAGACGACAAACTGTAGACCAATCATCATGCATGGCAATAGTGAGATAGCACCGAATATATCAATGTTGGAGAATACGAGCATCGATTCGCTGATAACCAAGTCCCTTATGGGTACTGAAATAATGTGAGGCATGAAGTCCCAGTGACAGATCGGGAAATGTCAATATTTAGGACTCAACGAGTTCCATGTCATTTAATAGATGTGACCTAAGTTCAGGTGATATCAGAGGATGACATTATTGAAGGAGCTGATGACCCATTCAACTCTCCAGAGCTGTCAATGAAGGAAGCCAATGGAAAGTACGGATTTCACTTTGGTTTCCGAGATATACCATACCAGCGGCTGTACAGACGCTGGAGGCACATAGAAGGTGGACTTCTTTACAGTTCAATACCTCCAATCAGGATATTGGCTGGTACCGACAAAACCAGGTGACAAACAAAACAGCGTTCATCATGAGTCAGAAATGGTGTCGGCTTAAAATATGTAGTTTCGACTGGCAGGTGTGCCTCTCGCATTCAAATAACCAATAACATTGGTGCCTAGAAACCCGAAGAATATGGGAGTGCACGGTGATGACCTGGTCACAGAAAGAAAGAGAGAAAGTGGTCGTGTGTGACATGCAGAAGCCGTTTGAAGAAACTCAGAGGATTGAAATACTCACTGACAACACAGAGTTTCAGATGGCTGTGAAGACATGAAGTGGGAAACGGTGGGGAAATCTCGGTGATAAAGATCGTCGCAGCTGTGAATCTTTAGAGAAAACCACGACAGCTCCCGTGGAGACCGGCCCATTTATAGTCAGTTAGTGGAAAACTTTAACGAAGTAGCAGCTCTTCTGTACAAATCATTAGGTGACTCAAAGTTGCTTTCCCTGGGAAACTTGCAGTGGATATTTTACCGCACTAAACAGCTTTTGGACTGCCACTGAATGACTTTAGAACTACTTGTATCTGGGAAGGATTTCATAGTGTCTACATGTAATAATGTCTGATGAAGAGGTGCAGTACTAAGGCAGAGTGAAGTTGTTGAGTATACCAGTCATGTTGTGTTACACACGGGACGAAAGTATTCAGCGGTTGAGGGAGAACGCGTAGCAGTAGTGTTGGCGTTTGATAAACAGAGGCCTTACATGGCCAACGGCTCCACTTCGAACTTAATCGCAAGTTCCTACATTGGCTGGGGACACCAAAAACCCACAGGGTGGATGATGTGCTTGCGTAGGTACTATTTCACGAATCTTACACGCTCTGAAAAAAGAAGATTTGATGACAAATGTTTTTCCTTGACCGAAAGACGAAGCTGGACTATCTGAGATCGCGTACGTGGTATATGCATTGGAACAACATCAATCAGGAGCTGGATCCCACTCTGAGTGATGTGATACAGGGTATTATAACGGAGTGGAAGTAAATCCACCTTTAGTAAATGGACCTCCAACTATGCTACTCAGAGAGAAAAATGGCTTAAGACTGAACGCTTATGGAATTCTGAATCCGTGAAAGAAAAAATGAAGTTGGATGGAGGTAATACCTCAGTTCCTAGGCCGTGAAACGATACAAGAATGTAATCAGCAAGCGTACACAGGCATAACCATAACAGCTGACCACTTGAGACAGAGTTTCTATTGGCTAGGCATGGGAGATGTTACAAAATATGTATCGGGATGCCCAGTGTTAGGTGATGAAGAGGGGTTGGTGTTTAAGACGCTCTGTGAAGCTGACTATAGCTAAGGCATCAGGCAGCTTGTGACTTTGGATGTGACGGGACTCTTTCTGCCAGTATCCAGTATCAAACAGCACTTACTGGTCATGACACGACACGCTACATTATAAGTGGACGCCGTCACGATCCCTGATCAAGACCGAAAGCTCCAAATGACTTAGCGATTCGGTACATCATTGCAGACCACCGTGCAACATAGACGACATTGGCAGATCAGGATCCTTGTTTTGAATGTGAGGAATCCACAAACCCCCGAAACACCCAGGTATGAAGAAGATTAGAACCGTATCATATCTTTCACAAACCAGTGGTTCGACAGAAGAGAATAACCATTCACTGAAGAAATGTCTGGCCTTATAGAGAGGTTTCTAAGGAGACATTGGTTTTACTATCTAATAGTGCTTCTAGCCAGGAAACAACAGAGAAGTTACTGTTTCAGTTGGTGTATGGTGGAAAACCACGAATACCAACACACAGTAAGACCCTGCCGCATCACCAAATGTGCAGCAGGGAGAGGAGTGAAACGAGACGAAAAGAAGTAACCAGAAATGAGAAGGACAAAAAGATTTGCTCCATGAAATTCGGACAGAGAGAAAACGACAAATGCGTGACGTTCGAAGTCACAGACCGAAAAAAGTGTACATGAAGAAGCTATCTGGGTAGATGCAAACCAGGCTCACAGAGGATCCTTTTCAAAATGGGAAGAACCATGCACTGGCGGCGGTCCTATTCAAACCAACAGGAGAGAAAGCACACAGAAACAATATGTGGGCCCAGAAAAATGTGATTGGATCTGCCTTGGTGGACTCACAGACTTCATTTGATTAACGCTTCAATCGCTGACCCAGATTTCAGAGTGTCGCCGACTAAGGACTCAGGTACTCTAGTGACCTGGCATTTTCTGAGCAGGTCGGGGATGCCCTCAGGATCCATACCCAGAATCTTTTATAGCCATGTAGCCAAACTCCTGCCGCACAAACCATGCGTGAGAACACTGTTGGAATACTGCGCGTTTGTTTCTAGCAGCACTCGTCTATGTGACAAGCTGAAAGCTGAAAATGTCCAACGACGATTCCCATCCGGACCACTTGGATGTGATTCTGAGAAAGACTACATTTCAAGGTGTGTATCTCTGGATCTAGACCCTTTTGAGCAAGAAGGATCAGTATAAATCTAATACCCACTTTCCCCAAGGTTTCGCACAAATTATCATTCTCAGACAGTAAGGACAAACGACTCTCAGAGGAAGGTTGTTGCGATCCACGTAACCAACATGTGCGGTGGCAGTAAAAGCCTTTATATCACCACTTTGTAAAAAACCTTTCACACTCGTGTATTCTAGAACATGGAACAGTTTGCCCATGGAAATCAGAACCTGCAACTCTTTTATAGGATTCAGACTCTCTCTGCACATACTGTCACATTCTAGTGACTACACGAGCAATAGGAGTGCACCACTTACTTCTAGAAAGCTTCAAATATTAGGACCATTATATATCTAGACGCATAAACCTATATTCCTAAGCGATAAGAAGACTAGCTGGACACATATATGGAAGGACAGCGAGAATATCGGTATGCTTTTACTAAACTGAAATTTTACGGTAAATGTAAACATATACATATTCTTCGTCTTTTTCCGGCACTCTGCTGCCCACTCCAACTCTTCTATCTGCCTTCTAGTGGAAGTGGCAACGACTTACAGTTGGAGTGGAGTTAAACAGGACTTGATGCTACTAATGTGCTTATACCGCATCATTTTTCAAGCTGTTGGCTAACAGTCACTCAACTTCCCCAAAATCTCCCAGGCCACCACTTCAGAACACCGACTGACATTCTACACGAGTAATATTCATGACCTAATAGGAAGATACAACTAATTTCCAGACATTTTTCTACATCCTAACCCACTTACATATGCAGATATCGATGCAGCTACAAATGGCAGCAGTGGCCAACATTGGAGAACTATGAACCATTCAATGTAGTGAGAAAATTCCTTGCTATTTTGTCCGTTGTTCGCTTGCACGAAATATAATTCACTATGGATACAAACCTACGATGACATAACAAAAATAATTTATTTTTGGAACAGGGACCAGCCATTTTTATGGGCATGAACATATATACACTAATTAGAACTGGTAGAATATATGGTTAGTTAATTTAAATATAGATTGAACAGTGATTTATGTTAGAGAAACATTGAAAAAATTTACAAATAAGTAAATAGATAATTTTTGAAGCCTGCTTTCGACCCAATAAGTTACAAGATATAGCGTCAAATCTAAATTTTAAGTGAAAAAATGCGGCGTGTCAATTTCGCGCGGGAATTGTAAATGATTACGTCTATAGTGGTGGGTCAGTAGCATTTTAGTACAGGTGCTGAAGTGAAACATAAGAGATGCAGAATGAGGAATAATTATCGGTGAATGATTCATAAAGTGTTTGAAAGTCTATAAAATTTCAAAGTCACCGGTAAGTACACCATAACTGTGACCTTTCCGGTTGTATATGAGACCAACTTTGAACTTGTCAGCAGATTTCATGACGAAGGTGTTTCCGTTATTCATCAGATGTGCTAGCAATATTATGAATAACTGCAAAGTGTAGGTTATAGTGATCCTAACGCTCCATCTGATTAACACTAACGCAGAGGATAGCATCACTGTATCGGTGTCTTTGTTGAAGACTAAATGAGACCAAATATAAATTACTGATTTTAAATTAACACACCACCTGACTATAAATCAAGAATAAGATGTGATACCGTATAAAGCAAGGTTAAGTAGGAGAACTGACTACGAGCTTTATTTTTTTCGCCAGTATTTGTTGTCCATCCACCGCGGACCTGGTCGAGGGCGATATTTCAATATCTCTTGATTTGTTCCACTGACCATTTGGCAGACTCTTCCAACTGACTCTAAAGCCAAAAAGAAGAGCAACCACGAAATTTCATCATAAGCCAATTTAAGGTAATTTAAATAATAATTTATCCATACCTGTAAACTGGTACGTGCCCATATAGTCAGGAAAAATATGCTATTATTAACTGAACCACCTGCCATACTTCTTCAGTTAGCTCTCATTCACTTAATAGCGCTCAGCTATTATTGTAGCCAACTGTAAGGTTCAAGAAACTAACCCTTGCCTTGGATGGACAATCGGTTTTTGTCTGCTGCTTTAGATGAACTGCCATGCTGTTGAGTATGTTCGAAGTCCGCTCAGTGCGGAGGATTTTCAGAGGCGAAAAATAGTCCAAGGAATATTTGGGCCAAGGGAATTTCATGTATATACTTCCTCATATCCTTTATGTCAGTCTTTCGAACTTAAGCAGTGACCACGCAACAGATACCGGTCCAGCTATTTTTCCATCAGTCTTCTCTAGAGTGCAATACTGCGTTTTTATCCGCGTGTCATTGAGGCACTTGCACCGTCTCCGGCTCCAGAATTAACTGAGACCCTGAGATTTCTTCGGAATCATCCAGAAGTCCTCTTATGTCACCCATTTCGAGCGATAGATGGAGTGCCACTGAAATTCTTCTATATCTTCAGTATTATCCATGAGATACAAAATGTAAAACCTCTGATACCGCTTCCTGTATTTATCATTACACAAAGAAGCGCTTTAAGCTTTTGGAAGCTTTCCAAGAAGAAATGTATGCAATGAGCAGTCCAAGGCTTATCAAGAAATTGAAGCCGTTCCGAATGATCTGTGCCAATTCATGGATCAAACAACGTTCAGGTACTACGATTTTCTGTCCATTGTGTTCCAAGGGGGAAGTGGGGATTCAGCGGAGCGTCGACGCTGCATTCTGTCCTCAGCTTCTTCGTTTACATGCCCTTACAACTGTTCGTCTCCTCAGTGAATCGCCTTCATGGTACTCTCCGAAGCCAAGCTCATCATTTCCCATTCGAGTTTCCCTGAAGGGCTTGGCACATGGTGTCACTCAACCGTCCTCTCAGCTTATGTCCAATACATCTTCGCTTCACTGTGTTTACTTGCATACGTACCTCAAAGTCGTGAAGTTCTGTCTTGCCTTACTGATCCCAGCTAGCCCTAACTACCTCTATCATGCAGGCAGATGAGTGTAGCAACTCGACTTGCTTTGCGTGGGGTGGCTTTGATCATTTCTCCTTTCACCGTACATAAGCCTATTGTGCCTCGGATTACTTGAGTGGTTTCTCATTGTCGTGCAGCTAATTTATCACGTACACTTTAATCTCAGCTTTTCCCAGACCTGTAGTGTATTGGTTTTATGCAGTACTGTTCCCCGCAATTACTTCAGAGCACACTCAAGTATGGCGTTTATTGAATAGAATCATTGGCCTCAAACTGGAGTCTTCAGTATCTTGCGCTTGACCATTCGTGCCTTGTTTCTTCCCCAGAATCTACTCAAGATCTACTCTTCATCTAAAGAGGATGTACTCTTAGCCTCGAGAGTTGAAAGTTAAACGCTTTAGTTCCGATATATTCATCATTCACCTGACCACCGATCTACAACATCCTATCGGATCCCGTAGTTTGCCATTCATTTCTCTGATTAAATTAGTTACCAGGGAATCATTGTTTTAAGCAATCTGAGAGAATCACTGATCGCCTTTCTTAATTTTAGCCTTCGCCTGAGATTCAAAGAAAGTACTGAGAAGTTTTCCCACTATGAGCACTGCCGGATCCACTTGTCGTTATCCATTCACTGATCCTCCGGGTGTTAGAATCGCGAATTTACATTCCTTCCATGCGTGACTTTTGTGCTAGCGTTAGCAAACAATGTCAGACAGTATCATACACCTCAAGAATATGTTTCGAAGTTCATTAAAAGGATATCTACTAATTAGCCTACGTGGAAAGCTCCGAACACGACCAATACTCCATGAGAAATTAGGCTGGTAATCATTTACTGCCCGATCATCCTGCTACCACCTCAGAGTCTCTTAAATTTACCCAAACCTGAAGCTTTTCCAGAGATAACACTAATGGCTGCAGCAATATTGGTGAATTCCGGAATCCAATGAAAGCATAAGTTTTGGGTGATATAGTTACTGAAAGTCAAAAAATAGTGGTGCCAGACCGCGAAATAAACGGACCTAGTGGCCTCAACAGATATGCTCAGACCACTGTTACAGCAAATTCGAAAGGGAGGAAAGACACCTATCATCTGAAAGAACACCTCGACGACACACCGAAGAAGGGCAACCAACAGCTTTGAAGGGAATGCAGAGAGATAGAAATAATTTACATCTTCAAATGAAAGGTATGTTTACATGAGAAGCATGCCATTTATACGTGCACGATCAAGCACGATACAAAGTACGATCGCAAAGTGTAGATGAGTTAGTACTGTTTCGATACTTAAATGGTTGAATTACAATTTAGACTACCAGGACAAGTCTGTATAAACGTCGCAGTGTAAGGTCACCATCAGGGTCGAGGGGGCAACCCAAATTTCTTGTCATTTTCATCGAGTGATTTTACTCAGCAGGTAACCAGCCAGTATTCGGGTAAGTATTGAATTCTTGTATCCTTCTTGTATTTTTCTTGTAAATATACTTCCAATAATGTATTACTCATAACTGCTTTTCATACCATTTTGCAGCTGCGCAAGATTTTATTCTATTCCTGTAATAGCGTTCAAGCATAAAGGGGCATAGCACTCACTCAAATATATGTTGTTTATCGACTGGCCATAACTATCATCAGGAAATGGAACGAAGTTCGGGTTGTCGCTCAACTTCGGTGGAGACCTTCGTGAAAGATTTACAAATTAGCATTTATAAGAATCTTTTCCGATTGCTTGTACTATAATTCAATAATTTGAACTTTTGAAAAAGTTATAATCTATGCTAGTTCACAATTGCAATTTGGAAAACACAATTGATCGTGCCTGTAAAAATAGCATACATTTCATGTAAACTTACCCGTTTATACGAAATATATATTATATTATTAAATTTACGCGTGGTTCAAAAGTATTTCAGGTTAAAACCGTTCTGACAAATGAAGTGTGAAATAAAAGCAAGTGAGAGTAATATATAACTCGAAATACATTTTTAGAAGGCATAGGGGCAGCTACATACTACTTAGAATGATAGTGTACATTCGCAGTGTAATATGCTAACTATACTGACTTCAATATACCGAAATTACAACGTTTTGATGACTAAATGGCTTTCTTGACACAAGACGTTGTTTTTCAGATACAATCAGACTTTAATCGTTTAAAGAATATGAGCTAAGGGAGTAAGTTTAACTTCAAAAAGAGAATAACGAAGAGAATATAATGGTATCCAATTACAAATTATTATGAATTGTTCAGGTGATAGTTTAGTCAAAAGTGGCCACATATATCGGAAAAAGGAAAGCGCTATGGCTAGTAATTCGTCTTACGAATCTGTGAAGGACACACGGGACCTTAACATGCTTTATATAGCACCATTTGAGACAGACTAATGTACGCCCCGGATAGAAAGACGTTGCTTGAACATACTGGATTCGCGAAAAGTAAATTGTGTGCGGAACTAATCGAAGTGATTCGCCAAATTAAAAATGGAGTATAGAATTGCAGTGAAATCACCACCTCTATTTTATCGACCCAACAAAATTTCGGTGCTACCAACCGCTAAGTGATTCAACTACACGGAGGGCCTTAAACCTCTACTTAACTCGTCCAACAGCTATATGGTACATATATTTATTCCTATCCATGTAGGAACACACCAATTTTACAGACATGGATAAGTATTACTTAAATTACACAAATTTGGTTTGTGGTGAAATTACACGGTTGCTGTCCTTTCTGACATTAGTTTATGGGAGCTATCTGCTAACTAGTCATTCAATGGAGCACATTGAGAAATATAGAAATACTGTCTTCGCATTAACAAAAATACTCAAGAATGTGTAGGATGGATTACAAATACTTGGGAAAAAATAAGGCTTGAAGTCAATTCCCCCATATAACTTTGGTGTGTGCGGCACCGTATCCTGTTCTTGAATTATATCCGAATTGGGTATTAATTTGAAGAGTGATTTATTTGTATGATTTTGTCTGCATTTTCATCGTAAGTAACACCAGAAGTGAATTATACTCAGTGCAGACTAATGTTGGTCATTGTCAGACAGATTCGTTTACTGTGCTGAGGTCAGCCGCTATTTGTTGCTGCATGATGTTCTGTACGAGTAAGTTTATTTATTTATTTATTCCTGTTTGTGCAGGAACATACCAATTGTACAGGCATGGATAAGTTATTATATAAATTACACATGTTTCGATGTATGTTGAATTTACAGTTTGTTTGTTCTTTCTGACATTCGAGTCAGCCGGAACAGTCTGCTAAATAGTCTGTCTGTGTAACACATAAAGAGATATAGAAATATTGTCTTCGCATTAACAAAAAACCCAGACTTCAGATGAATGTAATACAAATATCTGGGAAAAATAAAGCTTGAAGTCAATTCTCCTATATAACTTTGTTGTGAACAGCATCCTTGAGATAAAGTTTATTGATGTATTATTTTGAGTCAATAATGTATTTATTCCATTTTTTCACCAGTCTAATCTTAGTTTTATAATAGGAAAGAAATTTGATCGTCGATACGAAAATTAGATAAGGACATGTTAGATTGTTTTACTGCATCAAATGGGGCCGAGGTCGATTCTAGAACTATCCATTTGCGCCATTTGCGTCAGCATGGCAGACTGTACATGTAAGTTGAGTAATACATTGAAAACTGCTTGAAAACCAGTTGCTTCTTTATATCAGATCAAGAATACTCCTTGTACAGAATGTTGGCCAGCGTTTTCAAGTGGTTGCATCGGATCGTTCATGGAATTTGAGTTTGAATTTTCTTAAATGGTCATTTCAATTTAGATGTTGGGTTGTTCGACCTCGACCAGGAGGTATATAGAAGAGTACGCTCAGCAGCAAAATAGAAGAAAGATAAAGTATGTAAAAAATTAGTTGGTTAACATATATTCGTAAACCATTTTAGATCATGGACACTGCTTGCACAGGATGTTATACAGTGTCCTGATATCGTAACAGTGGATTTTTCAAGGATTTTGAGTTATTACGAGTGAACAGCTTGAAGGGCGATGTGGTATATTTAAGTAGGTGGCTTCAATTCCTATTCAACTTCAGTCTTGCTGTAGATCTGTGCAACTCCAATTACAAGGTAAATAGAGGAGAGCAGCAAAGTACCAGAGAGGAAAGAAGAAGTACGTGGAAACGGGTAGGACCTAAATGTTTGTATATATGTTGATGTTCGCTGTAAACTGCCGTCTAATAAACGTAAATATTTATTTCTACTCAGTCATTTCATGCACTCGTGCGAGCAACCTGTTTATCGTTTATAGGGTAATTCGAGAATTTTTGTGCGTTTCTAGGTACTGTAGCAGACTAATCATTATTTCATTCTAGAAATAAATAGTTTGTCAATGCAGTCAGTAGAATGAAACATTCGGTACAGAGAGCGTTTGAAATTTTTAACCGACGTGCAGGTTCTGACTTCTAGGGGCAGGCTATTCCATATTTTAGAATACATGACTGTGAAGAAGTTTTCGCCGAGTGTTGATTTGAAGGCCTTTATTGTCATTGTGCAAGTTTGGCTGCGCAGATCGTAAGAGCCTCTTGGTGAGAATTGTATGTCCTTATCGTGTGAGAATTATATTTTGAGTAGGATCTCAAACACGAATACTAGGTTTGTAATAATTCGTCTCGTCCAAATTGTGCCAAGACTTAGAATCATGCGCTGTGAGATGTAGTCTTTCTTACAGTCGTAGCCAAGTAGTGTGGACGTGTAAATATCGTTGGATACTTTCCATCCTCAGATTGTCACATATGCGAGAACTGCTAATAGTAAATGAGCAGTATTCTAGAAGTGACCTTACGCATATTTCGTGTAGAATTAGCATGGCTTCATTGTCGTGAATATTCCTGAGTGTGTATCCCAAGAACATCCTCAACTTTCGAGTCTGTGATGCCATTTGCTCAGAATATGTTGAGGTACTAGAGTACCTTAGGTCCAAGTCAACGACACTTTAGAGTCTGGTTAGGTTGACAGATTGAAGAGTTAATTTCATGTTGATTGAGGGTGCGCCGAAGCAGATCCATCCACATTCGTTCAGACTGAATTAAAGATTCCGTAAAGATGACCATGCAGTCACTCTACATAATTCATTCTTCACCACATTCTGGAAGCACCCGAGGTCATCACACCGGAACGTGTAAGCTACTTTTAGGTCATCTTTAAAGATGAATGGTCCCTCATGTGAGAAGCTAGCGCATAAGTCGTTGATGTAAAGTGTAAATAGGAGAGGCCCAGTGATGCTACATTGAACAACACCAGAAGTGATTGGGCTAGGTTTGGAAGTCTCAGAATCTATTCTAACTATCTGGGTCCCGTTGTTAAGGAATCATTTAAGTCATCCTATTAGTAGGTCAATGTTAATATCCATTAGAGAGATAGAGGAGCAGCCATGCTCGACATGAATGGGGGAACCATTTAACACTTTTTGAGTCATCACTAGCCTTCATGGAAATGGCAATGCAAAAGACACTGACCCGCTTCCCTTCTGGATTATAGATTTCTTCGGCGGAAGGGAGACCTACGTGAAAGTGCTCTCATCGTAAGATACTTAGCATCGTGAAGAAGCACACTGGTTTATTCAGTTACCCACAATGTTTCCATTGTTGGTCAGTTGTCCTGCGCAGCACTTAAGCTTCTAGGCCCTTCTCTAACTGACGATGAAATTTCCGGTGCAGTAAGTAATGTGTACGGGTAAACTGGAGGTGAACCAACAAATTTTCGAGGACTGGCCAAGAATTAATGGAATGTATCCCTATCCAACAATCATGACGTCATGCTCTATAGAACCAGCGAATCCTGCTACCTTGGGCGGTTATGGGCTTTTTTACTGTTCACTTCAACTACAAATAGCATGAACAGTTTTTATATGGCCATCGCTCCTGGCAAACATAGGTCTTGGTCCCACATTTGGTCGGCCCCCACTGCCCAGCCCCATCTGGTAGGCAGAGTGGACACAACACCGCCTAAATATATATGGCGATATACTAAACTTGTCCCTCTTAAGGAATGCCTTTATGTGAATACGTTAGTGGGGGGTTTTGGGGGTGCATTTTCATTTCTCAATGCAATCACCACTGTTTTCATTTCAGACTCCGATTAGGTGAAACTGCCTTGAAAATCAAAGGAATAGATATAAATATCCTAGGTTTCTCCGGAAACACAAATTCCTTTGATTTTCTTCAGTCCAAATTCTCATTCCAGAATCTTCGAACACCACCTGACTATGTCCTGCCATGCAAAGCATTCTAGGATCTTCGTTCAAGGGAAGGACATGTAGAGGCTCATAATATATGTGGGTATAGCAAGGGAATGCGATGTGCCATACTTAACAGACGACTAACCTAATGCATTCACGCCAGGTGTATTGCAGCAATATAATACGCACAATACGGAGACCAACATCACCAAAGATCCAGTGCTTCTCGGAAGAGGTGTAGCGGCCATCAAAAAAGTTGCGGAGGACAGAAAAACAACGGGATAATAACCAGCCACAATAAAGCCTACAGTAGAAATCCGTGGAGGCTAGGAGTATTCATAATCAGCTAACACAGTCTCCGGGTCGACATAATCACAAATAGAATGCCTCTCATCGATTAAGACCTTCCAAACAGAGTTATCATGACTTTGGCTGATTATAGGAAACTCAGCAAAAGATGAAAATGCCACCAAACTAATGGAGAGCAAACCGATCAACCCCAGTCACACCGTCATCAAAGAAAACCAAAACTCCCTAAAATTATCCATTTCCTTACTGCCCACACACAAATTTCAGTAGTCATTCAACATATGGAAATGAAATTCCAAACTAGTATATATATCTAAACAGTATATAACTATCATTAATGTAAATGGATTCTATAAGATCTGTCACTTGCAAACAATTTTAACAATATAATCGAGGTACGCATTTCACTGAGTATGATTCAATGGCATGTTTTCACCGTGGATTCTACCAAGTACTTAAATACTCTTTGGACAAAGGTGAGAGATTCATTCAAATTCCAACATAGGCAAACACGCATTAGTACAGCGAAGAGGCAGTCGTGGAGGGCATTTATACGAAGCAGGAACAGAGGTATCTGCAATTTCCAGGCATGCAAACAAGTTATCATTTGAAAAAAGATAA
The DNA here is from genome assembly GCA_944472155.2 of Trichobilharzia szidati. Lineage (NCBI taxonomy): Eukaryota > Metazoa > Platyhelminthes > Trematoda > Strigeidida > Schistosomatidae > Trichobilharzia > Trichobilharzia szidati. Next base: position 28,638,739 of record OX235276.1, on the reverse strand, counting down.
AAATAAGTCATTATTTACGTACATTAGAAGTAAACAGAATCGTCAGTATGAGCTTAGAGAGCCTAAGCGTGTCGACGTTCGAAGTATACTGACGTTATATCTAATACCCACAACTTCCACAGAATTCCTTCCGCATAGGCCAATGGCAAAGCAAAACACCAGAATTGACCATCCAAATAACGAATCATATTTCTGGACCAAATCGGAGTGCGAGATGATTGCTCAACTATCTAGGAATCGTGCACGGACCAACGAACGAACGTAACACGATGGCGAGCCAAATGGTGTGGATGCTCGACCGTAAGCCTTCAGCTAAACAAATCGACTAAAACATCCAATGCTCAGTGATGAATGCTGTGGACAATAATTCTGTGGAATTACCTGCCTCTACAGACTGTACAGGTTCTCATGCAGATGAGTGTTTCGACTGAACAGTTTGACTTAAACCAAGATCAAGAATCGTTGCTTCAAAACCAAGGGGAGAGGACAGAGAAGTTAATTAACCTTACAACAACTGTGTAGAAGGCCTTCAGCTTTTGCATTCTCGGAAACGAAAATACTGGCTATTATTTGTCGTCGAGGAATACAACACTGATCTTGACGTTTCATTTTAGATTTGTAAAACACTTCACAACCTGCACCATACTGTTGATGTCTGCTCTCCGGATTGCAAAATAGTATTGTTTATTCAATAATAGTCTTCCAGTCGCCTTTTATTGTCGGATATATTAGCTAAGGTATCGCGACCCAGGCGAATGACCATCAAAATGACCTTGAACGACCAATCAGATGGGCCCTCAAAACAGCGCGTAATTTGAAAGTAAGTAGTAAAACGTAGTTTTGCAGAGTAGCAATCTCGTCTATGTTCTAAGAATGTCCACCAGTTTTCCACAGAAGTCCTTGGTGTCGGATCAAACCGATTTCGTTGCTTGAATTCATGTCAATGACTGTATTCTGAAATCATGAATTAACAATATCGGCGTGCACACGGATGCATCCCAGCTCGCATTTTTTTGGGTGCGGATTGCCCGAAGTCTTCCCCAAACATTCCGCAGTGTGCCCAAAGTCAATTCTAGCTGGTGATTAATGTTTCATTTTAAGCCGCTATAGTTTAGAATCACCATGCATCCGTTTGACAACAAATACCTGTAAACACTGCATAACCGTTAACGGCAACTGTATGTTACTGCAAAGTCATTACCTCTCTATCTTTACAAGGTTCTTTCCCCCCTACACGTCGTACTCCTGAGGGACTCTGAAATGCCAGATATTAGGGGACAAAAGGATTTAGGAATTATTGTAAGCCATGACTTAAAAACAACGGCAAATTGTAATCAAGCCGTAGCTAAGGCTTTTTTAATGCCATGGGCACTTCGAAGGGCTTTCAAACGATAAGACGAGGGTATGTTCCAAGTACTCTATGCAACATTTGTCAGACGTCATCTAGAATACTGCATACAAGCGGTGAGTCCATGCTTCAGAAAGGATATGATAAGAGGATGGAGCATTTAAATCTCTTCCCATTTTCATACCGAAGGAGGAGAGGCGACTTAATTTTGGCTTACCGTATATTAAAGGGTGATTTAGGGATTGACCTTTTCTCTCCCTCTAGGATACATTTACGAGGTCACCACAAGAAGGTGCTCAAACCGAGGTCGAATAAAATACGTGTGGAATTTAAATTCTTCCACAAAGTGGTCAACAACTGGAACTCCTTACCTGATAGCACCGATTGTCGTCGATCAGTAATGTTATGAATCTCCATCGGTTAAGGTAGTTAGGTGATATGTTACGTAAACCAAACCCACTGTCTTCCTTGACAAGTAATGTTGACTGAGTTAGCATTAGACTGAAAAAGTAGTTCGTGGTGGCCATACCATAACATAGTATCAATCAATGAGCTCATTGATTACTGATGATCTAAGCTACTTTAGGTGATGTAATTTACGTGGCTGGAATCAGTAATTAGCGACTCATAAAGGCAGCTCAGAATCATTCGAAATGTATCCACATATCATTTATTCAGATCCTGAAGGTATTCATTAATTTTAATTGCCTTTCTCCGTCACGCGTATGTCTGTTTGCGGAGGTATTATCCTGCTACTTTTCCTCGTGCTTTATCGAAGTGTGGTGAGTCGCACTGATGTGCAATTTTCCGTTAGTTTCTCTGTCTTGTCTTCTTTTTCGTAGCTTTCTGTTTTAACACACCAACGTTAAATGGTGAAGGCATGATGTTAATGCAGTTATGCTACATTTTACATTAATATCTCGTAAGGTAAAAACTATTTAGTAAGCAAAAGAGAACCTAAACCTCACCTTTCTGTGGTAACATTTCTATGTGCCCAGTAGTGGCAATCGGAATAGGTTTGTTGTCATTGAATCTTAGCACCAGCAACGCTTTATTTGGTCTAGATTTCTGAATGAGTAAAATATGTTACTGGATAAAAAAACGCCTTTTTTCAATATGCTTCTAATAATCAGAATATTAACATTGAATACTCATTCTGCCTAGATATAATGAGAGTCAATGACGGTCTGTATTCAGCCTTCATTTCCTTATTACCTCTCATATCTCTCTTTTATTACTCAATACTTGTCTTCTCTTTACCGATATTCGGATATGTCTGTCAAACCTACTTGAATTTATCAACTCCAGATTGCGTACAATTAAACAGCATAAAAAAATGGTCATATATTTAAATATGATATGAAAACTTATTATCAAATAGGAAATAATATAAAATCATATGTCATCGGTCAAGGCACCTGATGTTCAAATAATTGACCGTAGACCAGGTAGTATCATGGTTATCTGTATTATACTGGAGACTAATTACATAGCCAATAAATATTTGTATGGCTGTCTTTTCAGTTAGTGACTATTACTAATTTAATGTAATATTTTCCACCCTACAGATTTTGAATGATCTCATCGATTTACATCTCCAAGACACAAGCCTACCAGAAAAGTTGTGCATTAATTACTCAAATACGAAATAAAAAATATTATCGAAAATGGTGGATACCATATCATTTGGATGACTATCAAACAATAACAAGAACACAGCCTAATGGTTATGAAAAGTGGGATCAAGAGTGGAATGATTCACACCTACCGAGTGAATTACAATTTTTCGATACTTCACGTCTACCCACACATTTGAAGGCAAGAAGCAATCCGTCAAGGGAGTTTTTTAATATTAAAAGTAGAAAAGAACAAACTGAAGACTATCGACGACGATTATTCGGGGAATACGGATTCAAGAGCGGCATTAATCCAGCCTATTTGTTCATGGATGAAAAAGAAGTATCATTTGAAAGAGAGAAAGAGAAGCTACTTGAAAATTCTGTTGTAGAAGTAGTGAATGCAAAGCAGGAGGAAGAGATAAAGACTAGGAAGGAAAATGAAGAATTGTAAGTATCAAGTTAATTGTCATCATATTACTGTCTTTTTCGTCCTCAGAATGTTACAGATTAAGAAGAACTTAGAAAAAATGCCGGAATTACTGAAAAAATATTATGCTCAAGAGGCTAAACAATCAGTTACGAAAGTAGAGAAGACGGATAAAATGAATATGCTGTTAGAAGAGGTGAGTAATTCACTTTGTTATTCTTTCAACTCTGATTTTTAGGCAAGAGACCGATTTGGTTATTATCCGCACAAAAATGATCCTAAATTCCTTAAGTTGGTGGAGGAATTCAGCGAACAGAACAAGCTCGGACGTAAACAGAAGAAAGACAAGAGTGTATAGAATAAATAAAAATTTTCCTAATATTTGCTTCACGTTCTTAAAAAGTTGAATAACGGGATTATTGTTCTAATGGAGAAGATTCGTAGCCCAGTTTAATGATTCTGATATGGTTGTCTTCTCTGAACCGGGTGCTTTAATTGCGAAGAATATAGTCGAATTCTAAGTCTATAAATTAATCAATACTAGTACAAATTAGTAACCAAGATCACCACAAGGGATTATTATATCATTCATGGAGAATTCAGATAGGTTCAGTTCATATTAAATTCTGTGCTGATGATATCGTCTGGAAAGACAATAAAAGCTTTACAATTAGACTAACCGACTCAGAGAGATTACAACCACTTCAAAATTATTGTTCACTTACACTTTCAAAAAAGACAGGTCGGTGGAAAAGGGTACTATTTACGTAGCTTTTCATCAAAGATATACAGGTAAGTAGTTTTATCCTAAAGATAATAGAAAATATCGCTTTTGATGTCAGTGTGTACCAAAACATATCTGATTATGTATTAAGAAGGAAAGTTAAACCATTGCAACCATGTCCGTCAGTTGAAGTTCGATAAATCACACAGAAAAGAAGAGACGTGAGCTTCAGTGATAGTAATAAGTGTCAGATGGAGTATAATTTGGTGAAATTAAGTTAAAATGTCCAGATTTTCGAAAATGAGGCGTGAAGACATACGTCATTGGAAGTAAATACCACCCTTTTCATTAAGAGTTCTCAACTGTTCAGTTTTAGCATTTCAACTCTCCTAATTATAAAACCATATCTTGAAGTATAGTTTGCCGAAAGTTTTGTGATTTGTTCGAATGTTTCTCCTAAAGTATAACAATAAGGAAAGGCTGTAAGATTAGAAGTTGGCACTGTGGTAGGGCCTATAAATCCACGGAATTAATTTATTTGAAACATCAGTAAACCGTATTGTATCACTGTGTTCTTATCAAATAAATTCATTTTATTATGGATTAATGGGAAGATCTTTATGCATTCGAATCGGTTGTTGGATAGTATCCCATGTATTTGTGCTGGTCGGTATGTATTTTTCATGTGTATAGTGCGGCTGATATTTAACTGACTGACGCTTTATATACTATGATTTGGCATTATACGGAAAAACCTGTCCTTTGTGTTAAAGGTCTCAGACGACTATAATCACTTGTGTTTCCCATGGAAGCAATTTCTAGCATTCTATTGTAGCATATCATACGTAATTCCCAGGTCTAACAACATAGTAGTGCGTTGTTACGCCACAAATGGGATCATTATCATTCACCGGCTTTTGTGGCTTAGTAATACTTAATCAGTGTTGTCCCGGTAGCTTTTATATATTAGTTGTTATTCATAATCAGTTTAATGAAGCAGACAGACAGCCAGTTCCTGACATTTTTGTATTAAGTTGGTTTTGCTTGTACTTCAAAACGTGTCCTTTAGACAGTCTGACACTTTTTTTGCTGTTCCTTTATATATTGCGAGAATGAAATACATAACGCTTCTCTTAAACGTATTTTCAAGTTTTATGTTAGTGCAAACTTCATCAATTTTAAGGTAGATTTTGTCACAAATCAATACCAATTGGAGAAACAGTGGAAAATAGGGACCACTAGCAAGTTGTTTCTCTCTATTCTCAGACTCTTCAGCAGTATGCGCATATGAGCACCCAATAATCGAACCAGTTTTCTTTGTTTGGTCCGTGAATAAGATGTTTGAATGTAACCACGAACATGTACACATATGTGTCACTTTTTCATCAGCAGCTTCTATTTCAAAGAAATTGCAGATGCACTTTCTATAAAAAAATTCACCTTCCGGAAGAAAATCCATTATCTGTTTATAGTCGGGACACACCTTAATGTCCTTGATATGTGCAATCACAATTCACTACATCACGACGAAAACAAACTATTATGGTTTGCAGAATTACTATTCTTTGAAATAAACTAACGAATGATTTTAACAGATAATACTCGTTTCGATCTTTAGCTGCTTAGTTAACATGGTCTAAATTTAATTAAATATTTATCTGTTTCAGATAATATATATTCTCTCTTACTAACTAAGAGGACAAACATCACCTGAACATTTATCGCTGCCTATAAAGGTTAGACTGGTTACTCGTCAATGTGTTTTCTCTGAACACCGCAGGTAACACGTCCCACACCTCAACTACTGTTGGTATGCTTTCCTCAGGGTTTTTAGTGACACAATCCTCCTTGATCAGTAAAGTCTACGAGATAAGATAATGTTGTAAAAGAAGTCGTAAAACATAATTTAATTAAGTTTATTGGTAAAAAGATGGAAACATCAACATCGAACAAAATCCTTTTGTGGATAAATGCGAAGGAAATAGTTTTAGCAATAACGGTAATAAAAATGATGACCAAAACAACTCTGATAGAGATTCTTTTAAAACGTTGTCAACCATGTAATAATTATAAAGAGGACGGCGACGGCGAACTCTAGCCAATTTATTCATTTTCAACTGTTAAGGGAAGTTCTTCATCATTATAAATATTTTCGGCCTGAAAATAAGCAACAAAAAAATAGTAAATCAATTTTGATGAGAAGATTGTGAGCTGATAACTGTCATGTGGCGTAAGGAAGGTATTTCAGAATGTCCTTGAAGTATTTGATTACCAGTCACTTGTACTAAGCACTCACTTCGTAGGAGGCGTCAAGTGCGGAGATATCTCGAACTGAGATTCAGCCAGAGAACTACTGGGCGGAAGGAAGTACTGAAGAACCTGCAAACCAACACTTCAGAATAAGAATGTTAAAACACATCTTACACAAACACAACCGACTTTGTGTTATTAGTATTGTTACTACATTTTGAACGTCGGTTTAGAAGGCGAAATGAGAAAAACCACAATAATATCATGAAAAGGGTTTTCTTCACACACCGTAGATTATCGGGTAGTCGTTTTGTCAAGTTAGGAACCCTTCAACTTCGCGATCCCATGACATCATGAGTGATCCACCCGAGAATTGTCGCCACTTTGGGTGTGCATGGTATTATTCGATAATGATAGGACTCAGTCTGCACCAAAGATAGGATTAGACACACACACACATTACGCTAATTACTGGATAGTGTCCAATCAAAAAATATTATTCAACTAATTAGTTGGGATCCAGTATCTCTTAATTTACGATATTGTGACACGAACAGTCAGTGGTGTCATTCCCGATATGCACACGTTGAAGTCACCGGGTTTTACTCCAGTTTTTATGATGCATAAGCGCTCTCTCTTCGACTTCAGTATGCAATTCGAGATCATCTTAAAATCTGAAATTCAAAGTTAACCTGTTTCCTTTGTGGCTTCCAATATAAAATTTGTTTCCATGGCCATGAAAATTGAAAATCAAATCGTGGAAAATACCCATTGGAACATTAGATTGAGAAGAACGAGAAGTTCAGTAAACATATCTTTTCGGCGATTTCATTTTCAAGAGCTGTACAATCGCATCTATTTAGATAAGTTTACATGGATACAATGTGGAATTAAACAAATAAGAATTGTGTCCCTGTAAACTTATCTATATAAATGCGATTGTACAGCTCTTGAGAATGAAATCGCCGAAAAGATATCTTTGCTGAACTTCTTGTTCTTCTCAATTCAAAATCAGACATTGCGGCTAGAAAACAATCTAATTAGCTGAATGAGTTTCAACGCATACACGCAAAAATGATATGAAACTTCCCTAAATATTAATTAAGATGTACTTGATAAAATAATTATGCTAAATAAAAACCATTCAGATAATAAACAGTGGAACTTACCATTTGCCACACTTGTAATATGTTATCTTCGGATACTGAGCAAATTACCCACGCATCGTTTGGATTCCACGAAAAGTCAGATATTTTTGCAGTATGGCCACCATGGATAAAAAGCAGTTCTGGTGGTCCATCTTCAACGTCCTCAGCCGATATTTCTTCGCCAATTCTACTAAGATCCCAAACATGAAGACGTCTGTCTGTGCCGGAGCTAGCCAAAATAGTTTCATGATGTGGTGACCATTGAACCTGAAATGGAATTTATATCTTAGTTCTTATTAAATGACAAAATAGCCTACCATAAAAAAAATAAAATAATAAGATCCTCAGGATTTCTTGATATAAAGGCTCCCTTCATCTAGTACGAGAGGACATTTTATTCGATATTAACTATTCAAGATGCATCCTAACCTCGCCTAGATTACTAGGTCAATAGTATTCTAGCCGGTCCCAAGCCCGGATAAAGAGGGAGGGTTGGGGCGTGGTGCTAGCAACTCCACCCCCAAAACTTAACCAAATTGCTACTAAAACTTCAACGCACAAATATATTCAAAATTCTAAAATTACAAATAGTGACCTTATTTTTCGCTGGAATCGGGGAAGTGAAATGACGCAGGCTGGTGAAAGCCTTCGGGAAGCCAGTCAGCCGATGTGCCTTCTTTCGATGAAAGCGAAAATAAGGATGGGGACGTGGAATGTTCGTACAATGTACGAAGCTGGGAAGGCTGCTCAGGTAGCCGCAGAAATGAGGAGATATAAAATAGAAGTGTTGGGAATCTGCGAGAGCAGATGGAACGGATGTGGAAGGAGCCAACTATCAACTGGAGAGACAATAATCTACTCCGGTCACCCAGAGGACGATCACGAGCACACCGAGGGAGTAGCCGTCATGATGTCACACACTAAATGACCAATTCTCCAATTACAGCAACTACAACAGTAATGGACAACGTCCCAAAGGATATCAAAATCCTGATGGGCGACATGAATGCGAAACTGGGAGGAGACAATACAGGAAGAGAACTCACCATGGGTCGCGAGGCCCTCGGTGAAATGAACGAAAATGGCGAACTCTTCTCAGACTTCTGCGCCTTCAATGATTTGGTGATTGGTGGCAGTGTGTTCAAACACAGGGATATACACAGGCACTGATCACCAGATGGACACACCAAACCAGATAGACTTCATTCAATCTCAAGGAAGTGGAGACGGAGCCTACTGGACACAAGATCGAGGAGAGGAGCAGATGTGGGTTCAGACCACTATCTAGTACAAGGGACTTTCAAGGTGAAGCTGAAAGCCTCGAGGATGGATAGCAAAAAAACTTATTCAAAAAAACTAACAGCAGACAAGAAGGAAAAGCAAAAAGACTTCAAACTACAACCACCTACAACCCATCCAGAATACCAACAACAGCACGTACACAACTGCAAGTTGACACCAATCCTCCAACGAAACTGAAGTCATGAATGCAATCAAGCTTCTGAAATGAAGCAGCTGGACCAGAGGAATCCCCGAAGCACTGAAAGCGGACCCAGAAACGACAGCAGATATGCTGACTCCATTATTGCAAAAGGTCTGGAAAGAGGGAAAGGTGCCTACTGACTGGAGGAAAGGTTACCTGGTGAAACTACCAAAGAAGGGCGACCTGGGACTCTGCAAGAACTGGCGAGGAATCATGCTCCTGTCAGCAAGTAAAATCTGAGTCCATCATCCTGGAGAGAATAAGGACGCACTGGATACAGAACTCCGACCAGAACAAGCTGGATTCAGGAAAGGAAATCATGTTCTACAATTAACTCTACGCATATCATCGAACAAAGCATGGAATGGCAATCAAACTCTCTCACTATAATTGAATACTCAGTACATATTATCAACCTTATTCAACACTGTACGACAACGGCACATGTCAAGTGATCCACAACGGAAAACTCAGCGAGCTGTTTGGAGTAAACACAGGAGTCAGACAAGGGTGCTTATTATCACAAATGATATTCCTAATTGTGGTGGACTGGATTATGCATCAGACAGTGGGAAACGAGAAGACAGGGATATCCTTGACCGACGTGAAGAACCTAGAAGATCTGGATTTCGCGGATGATTTATGTTTGATGTCACACAAAATCGAAGACTTACAAGCGAAAACCGACAAACTGGTCGAAGAGGCAGCAAAGACAGGACTCCAGGTGAACATAGACAAGACGGAGGTTATGAAATAACCACCAACAACAACAACAAATCCAGCGCAATCACCATCAACAGGAGGGATTTGAAAGAGGTTACTTCTTTCACTTATCTAGGGAGCATTGTCTCAACCACAGGAGGAACGGACGAGGATGTCAAATCGAGAATCGGGAAGGCGAGAAACACATTCATCAACCTGAAACCAATCTGGAAATCTTCGTCACTCAGCCTGCATCAACAACAAAATTCGGATTTTCAATACAAACGTCAGTCAGTCAGTTCTTCTATACGGATCAGAAACTTGGCGGGTCACCAAGAATATTTTCAACAGGTTGCAGACCTTTATCAACAACTGTCTTCGCTCCATACTGAAGACTAGATGGCCGGAAAGAATCACAAACAAGAAGCTATGGGAACAAACGAAACAGGAACCAATCGCCCAACAAATATGCAGGAGGAAGTGGAGATGGATTGGACACTCGCTGAGGAGGCCGTTGAGTGACATCGCGCGTCAGGCCCTCGAGTGGAACCCGAAAGGGAAGCGGCGAGTGGGACGTCCAAGGGTGACATGGAGGAGATCGTGTGAGGAGGAGATGAAACAGTATGGAATAACATGGACGCAAGTGAAAAGTACAGCACAAGACAGAAGCAAGTGGAGGCGTGCAGTTGAAGCCCTATGTTCCACTAGGAACCCAAGGGAACAATAATACAATAAAGATGCATCCCTGACAAGGTTATCGGAATTTGAAAATCCAATAGAAAAACAACCTCAGATATGGGTATTGGCGTGCGACGACCTAACACTCCTCTCTTCAGTCAGCAGTTCCGTTAGAAAGCTTGACCGATTTTGCCATCCAGAGGTCATCCATGGTGATAATGGAAACCGACTGCGCGCGATAATACACAAGTTAACTAAATGCCAATGTCTCTGAGAACACTATGCAACTAGGGCTGTTGAAAAGCAAAGTAGTGTTGTAAGATTAAACGGGAGTCTATCATCATGCCCATCCTTAGAGAACCTGTGTAGATGCTAACACATCGAAAGTCAGGAAAGCGTTCGCCGACCACATGGGGGGGGGTCACTAAACTCTAACTTGGGTAGACCCGTCACACTTTTGTGGAACCTGTTCTATCCTATCTCAGGATGTTGGTCAGTAGTATGCGCAACTAGCATTTGTAATCGGTGATTACACCACGTGGTTCCGAGGTCTGACGCTATGTTTGAGTAGAGTGGAGTCCGTTTTCTGAATGATAATGTCATCTGAGAATAATTTCAATGGCTCAGATACACGTGAGTGTCGTTGCAGTGGCACCACTACCATCCACTGTTTGTCAGCTGTGGTAGTGGCTAGAATATACTGCATGACACCACGTCAAGGGATGAATGATATTAGTTTTAACTTAGCGTCCGTTTGTGCGCTACAAATTTCCAAATGGAGTTTGAGAATCTTTTCGATATGGGACGTTATCAGATATATCTCCAAATCGAAATAAGCGACAAAGATAGTATGATCTTCTTGTTTCTTTCACTGCTGAAGTAAATATTTTTGTTAAGTATGTAAGATTCTGTTTTTCTGAATTTTTTCATTCTGTATTGTTTTCTTCTAGTTCATTTGGACTGAATGGATCGAAATAGACTAAAATATAACCAAACTTAAGTTGAACTGCTCTTAACTGTTTCCCTAGTGTTCTTGATCATCTATCACTGGAAGGCCAGACTGGAAAAGAGCTAGCGGCGGTCAAACGAAAACATGGCACCAGTCAATGAAATCCACAACAGTTAGTTTAAGCCACGTAGGAAGGTGTAGACTTCCTGGTTGGGGTCCTCGGGATGGTAAAAACCAATGGTTGGAAACAATTGGTGACATGGCTCAAAATCGTTCTCAGTGGCGCAGATGCATCCACTCCTTGTGACTTATGATTTCCAATTAAACTGTTTTGTTCTCCGTTATTACTATTCCTTTGTCTCACACCTCTGTTTACTGTCTATATTATGCATTTCTTCTACCTTCTTCTCTTGCTTTGCGTGCTACATGGATTGTGGCGACTTGAACTGCCGCACATATGTGCAAAGTTCTATGTCGAAAACAGACAGACAGACACTGGAAGTTATCAGAGACAAACCGGTCTTCCACAATGAGTCCTGATTTTTATTTTTCTCCTCACTTTTTCATTAGACCCAAATATTTGGTGGTTAGTGCTTAGCGGTCGTGCTTTTTCCACTTTTTTCGCTGCTCTTATTGAAATGTTTCCTCAAGTAAACCAGTTTAAGACAAAGGCACTAGAAACTAGTGACTTTTACCAATTTTTCTATTGCAAGTTACTAATCGCTTTTTTGTTTCCGTCTGTTTCTTCAACAGCCAGATACTGCATTGAGTTTATTTACAATAAAAATCCTTGTTATTCTCAGTTGTATTGTTTCATCGGCCGCACCTAAATAATTTTATCTTATTACCCATAACCTGAGCACATAAATGTATTTCAGTTATTTATTTTCCGCGTCCATGTAGACACAGGTATCAACTCAGTAACCTATTACCTTCATTATTCAGAATTATTTTCTCACTGATCATAAAATTGTGGAAATAAACCACTATATACCAAACTGTACGGTTGGAAACGTACACCAGAAAAGTAAATTACCTGGAATATTTCATCTTTGTGTGATTCAAAGGAGTGCAACTTCATTTTCAAACTTCGTAGATCCCACAGAGCAACAGTTCGGTCAGCACTTCCAGTTGCTAAAATATATTCACTGAACGGATTGAATGACAAACAGTTAACCTCGGCCAAATGAGAATCAACGGTATGACTTGGACATGTGGTAGAAGAGCTACGTATATCCCATATCATAAGTTTCTTATCATCCGCTACTGAACCGAACACAGATTCTTGAATTGGATGCCAGCTAACATCTTCGACTACACTAGTGTGACCAGTAAATATTTTTTGAGCATCGATAATACGACCTTCTTTAGGAGTTGCATTTATATCCCACATACAAATTGTCTACGAATGAAATAGAAACATGAATCAGAAACTTATGTTAATTCTGCAATTGAACATGGAAACATGAATCGACTGATGGTTAGTAGACAGGATCTATTGAATTCAAAATACAATGGCTTTGAAGATAGTCTACATGCATCATAAAAGCTAGTAATATAATTTGACTGGGACCTTGTTAGATATTTTCACATCCATGACCTCCCCAGTGTATCCATAACGACTCATACAGGTTAAACTAGCCACACACTAACTCATATATTTATAGTACGGTCCACAATTATTTTATACTAGGAAAATTAATTGTCTCGAGATTAGAGATGATTAGCAAATTAAACAGAAAATTAATCAACTCACATAATCATCTGATGCAGACAAAAGATAACCATTTGTATTTGGATTCCATGACAAACCATAACCCTCTTTCTGATGACCTCTCAATCGTAATTCTGGCTTGCAAACACCAGATGGGTCTGGTTTACTCGGATGTTTTGTATAGTCAAATACTAAAACATCAGAACTAGGAGTTTTCGTAGCAATAACACAGGGATTTTGTGGCATATAACGTGCACGATTGACTTCGCCTTCGTGATTGATTTTGATATTGATATCAATTTTACCGGTTACGGCACCGAATCCTCCAAATTCTAAAAGGAATACGTTGAATCATAGTTTAACACACGAGGGATTTGTATTGATGAAATCTGCAGCTGTATATACAATTGGATGCATATTCACAAACATTTTTACCATACACTATATATCATACCACTAAGAAGCTTGCGTAGAATATGAAATCAATCTGTGTACTCCTTAATTTACTTATACGATCATTATGTGCTATTATTATTCATCCCTTGGACTCTGTGTATAACAAAAGGCTTCAGTAGCATATTCATATTTTGCTGTGCTTTGCAGTCCTCTCTAGACAGGTTTACGATTTCTTACAAACATTCTCTTCCTTCCCACATGATCTTATTCAAGTAACTTCCGATTACCGTTCCACTCGACAACCTAGCGTTTGATGATGTCACTTACTGGTCTCCTTGGCGTATGTCCAATCCATGCACAGTGGTTGGACAATAGGTTTTTGGTTATTTTGCTGCCTGCATGCTGTCTCTTGTTGCTTACCCTGTATGGTCGCTTATCTGATCTTGATTATCGAGCGAATGTATACGCTGATGATAGTTAGCAGTTTCTTAGAAATGCTTTTCCTAATAGGACTCCATGGACTTTTTTCCACTGATTTATTAAAGTATTTCTTATAGCTCGTGTATACGAAGTTTAAAATAATTATATTTATATTGTTCAGTGTATGAAGGTCCATAAAATCAAATGATAACCAGAGAGACAAGTCAATGTATATTTGCAGTTCAGTCATCTAAGCCCCAAGACTTAGTAGCAGCATAAAAGGGAAACTCATTGATGCTATCATGATACAGGATTAAATGAAAACCTGTAGAAATGTTCGTAATACCAAAAATGATGAGTTATATAAACAAGTGTCCAAGTAGATTCACTGCATTCCAAACTTATGATAAAGCTGTATTGGAAATACAGCTAATAATTTGCAATAAATAATTAGTCGGTCATCTTGGGATGTAACATGTCAGACTTCAAAATAATTTTCATCACAAATCAGCACTGGCTACGAAACAACAGAAAACCATATAGCAATTAAGCAGTTATTTTGCACCAGCCAGTGATGAAAAAGACTACTCAAACATTAATAAGTGGTGACCAGTGGAGTACAGCAGGTCGGGTATGAGGACATATATTCGCCGATAACATTGGCTATATCCTCAATTGGCAGAAGTTGGAACTAATGGGCCAGTGGATCGGGTTCCAGTGGCTTAATGGTTTACGAGCTAACCTTGTAACCAGAAGGTCCTGGGATCGAGGGTCGGAACTTTGTTGGCGGGTGCGTACTGATGAAGATTTCCAAACTAGGCTGACGAAACAGTTGTTCAGTACTTCCAGGTTTCCCAGTGGTTCTCCAACTGATGTCAGCTCATAATGAAATCCTGAAATTAATAACTTCTGACATGCATTTCTTGAAGTTTTGATGAGAACTCCCAAATTGAATATCCAACTAAGTCAAGTGGGTAGAAGTTTCCTTAAATGGTGAAAATGGATAACAGTGACAATTGATAGCTCTTGCCTTGACTTTACATGGTGTCGGTAACCACCACTAAAGATTCCTGAATCAGGACAAAACATATATCCTGTCTGTCTTGAATAATTTATCGACTGATGGAAAGCATTATGAAATTAGTTAACTCTCTAAAAGTGCTGTAACTGAAACTGACTAATTCCATTGAGGATAAAATTTTATTTTGATAAAATCACACAGTTATACAGTAATACTTATTGATGGCGTTTTGAGCACAATTTATTGCTCATAATCATATCAGTAAATATTACTGTATAACACTGTGATTCTATCAAAGTAAAATTTTATCTATAATGGAATTATACTCAACCACAGTGGCCAAGTTTTATGCTGATATCGAAATTGACTAACTTTTGAAATAAAATATTTGAAAATATCTATAAAATATTAATTTAATTCTGATTTTATTCATTATTTATAAGAACTTTAACTCCTTAATCTTATCGTTTTTTCCTTTCAAAAGGGAAACTTTCACTTACCACCACGTTCAACATCATAACTGTTTGGGTCAAACTGAGCATTATCATTTGGCATATGAACACTAGCAATAAGCAGATGGTTTTGTTCATCAGATGTATGCGTTCCAAGAATAAGCCGGTGTATAGAATAGTCTTTACCTTCTGGCCTAAAAAACAGAAAATACTATTCGAAGAGTATGCAACTACTGAATGTTATGGCTCACTTATCCAAGCAACTTACCCAACGATTGTTACACTTTCAGGAACTACTTCTCAGAGCTTATAAAATAAAGCCTCATACGTATAATAAACAACAAGAAAAAAACTGTAATGGTTGTCGAACTCAAAAGATCTCTGAAGCAGGAATCTCTCCAATGGATGTTTCAATACTACACTAGATTTAATTTGTCTACGCAATAATTACCCATAGGGCATTATCTCGCAAATTACTTCAGTGATTGTACATTCGGTTACCTAATTAATTATTATATTTCCACTTCAATGTAAAAACTTTCGTTTTTTACCTTCACATTTCTTGGTCTTTACAAGCTATTCGTCATCGTTTCAATTCTGTACAGTTCTGAATTGCTGGTTGGTTACATTCATAAACCCTGTCTTTAGTACGAAAGTCAACAAGGATATTCACACAACGTGTATCGCGTTCAAGTTTTCCACCTATGACTTTAAAACATCAGTGCAACCCTGGCAATAGGAAAATTTAGTTAGGACAGAGGAAATCCTAACCAATCATGTTTTGTTGCAAATCAGATACCAGATCCAAGTTAAATGTTTTGAATAATTTCCCCACCTGAGGGCGTCATGTGCACTTATCCAACGACTCTGCGGCATTGGCGTCCAACTTCGCTACTGTCAGTGTCGCAATAAGCACTACAGCTAAATTTGCACTACTCGACTGGATCCCCACTACCAACTATTTGTTCAGTTCTAGGCTAGGTTATATATACTAAAGTGAGAAACTACCAACCACAGTAGCGTTGTTATCCGCTATCAAGGCATACGCATCAACGAGCTACAGCTTGAATGCAATTAAGGATGAGAACCAACGTCTTTTGAGTGAGTTTCCTAAGTAAGCACGTTCGACAGGCATCGCAGCGCTGAGGACTGATATGTGGTGACTAAGTTTGTTGACTCCGTGCATCCAATATCAGCATGAATTAGTCTTAAGTCTAACAGTGAAGATCGTCTGTTAGTAAGCGATGCCATCTTGGGGCACTGACATCAGTGGCTTGTCCATGTGCTAACAATGTCACCCTATACATTCGCATACACTTCACTGTCTACCAGCTCGTGGACCGGGAGATAACGCCCCTGAAGTAAGCTTACAACCTGCTACCATGGGATTAGGAATAGTTGCGTTGGGTTACTGTTAGTGCATTACGACTCTGTATAAGTTCCGAAAGATAATCCCAGTTAGTAACTCGACATGGTATTATATATGATTGAGAATCGTTAGCCATGACACTCCAATTACTTAATTTTCGATCACGAGGTAACATACAGTAAAAACTGTTCCTTTAACTATTCTTGATAAACAAATTTTCCTTTTCGTAGTGCTGTTTCGCGACTATTCTTTTCCTTCATATATAGTTAATTTTTGTTGTGGCACATTTTGTTGTTCAGAAAAGTAAAATAATGTACATCCAAATGGCTGAATCAAGCGATTGCGCAAAAGATGTTGGTGGCTAATGACTAGTTTACTAGAACGCACAGTATGAATGTTTGGTAGGATAGGTCACTAAACTGAGCATCACGATAATTAGAAAACAAATGACATGCATTTACTGATAGATAGGGGATAGCTGCGCTTAATCAGGAACTATCCAATGTTAAACATTTCTAGCTAATTTTTATGTGCATTGAGTATGTTGCTTTCAGTTTAAGTAACTTCGTTATATATTTTTAAGCAACTTATAACCACCTATACCTTTCCCAGATATTACGTTGCAATTCCACTATACTATACTATGAAAGTGTGGACAATAACCACTCAGTACGAAATACTACAGTTAATAGGATACATCAGGAGTATATCGGCTCAAGGCTTATACCCACTGACAGTAAGATTAGGAATAACATAGCTTTTTGAAAAGACGGTTTACTGGTTATGTTGGTCTATAGATTTGTATTGCCTAAGAGGAAACTACATGGACATGAGGGACTTCGGTATAAATTGCACGCTTCATGAGTAACTCGCGAACTGAAAATCAAACGCATACTCCAACTATTCACAAGTTAAATACAGGAATCTCAGACTCTCCTTACAAGTGGAACAGTACCAGACAAACTGACTGTTCCCAAGATCACATATCACAGACCGAAAAGTGCGACACAATATCCAACCTTATGTTGTCAGTGGCCTTGCTTCTATTAGCTGTACAAATCATCATCAAGATGATGTCATCTATCCAATACTTACTTACCTTGTAACTTCAGGTAACCACTGCGCAGTCAAACTTGGCCATTCCAAAGCATGCGTCATAACCATATCATAAAGGAAAGGTGTATTCTTTTTCCAGATCTTGTATTCTTCATTAATAACTCTCTCTTCCAAACCATCCTCATATCCTGCAAGAGAAGAAAAAGAAAACTGATGGTGAAACAACATTATCTGGGTATGTTATTATCTCGTGAAAATGTTCGACTCATATAATCGATGTGCTGTAGCTGCTTATATTTCAAACGAACGGACTGTACGTACACACCGAAACTACAACATTCTGGGCTGAATACGGGAATAAACACCTATTCTGAATCATTTACAGATCACACGACATAAATATTATTGAATTACCTCTACACTTATGGATGGCATGGCTCAACCAATAGCATCAATACATTAGCGAAAAATATAACCAGATATCACTCCACTAAAATTTATCATAAAGTTTAATCCTTTACAATGACAAATAGTGCAAACATGGGTGCATAAGTCGTACTCAAATGTAGTTTGCGACTCTATAATCAGAAAGCATACCTGCATCAGTCTCAGGCATTGCCGACAACCGCAAAATCTGTATCGCGCGCGCGGTTTGAATTGTTGATTTGGGTTTCAATAGATTTAATCGCGAGAAAATCTTGAAATGTATTGGTTATTTTTTGCAGTGGATTTGCGTTTTTCCAGCCGATTTATTGGTCAGAAGCATATTGGTGGTGCAGCTGCATAAGTAAATGAGTACTGTGTCAGTTTGCGTAGTCTTCAATTCTCAGCGATACGATGTTTTATCCCCTTGTCCATATCTACCCTTACCAGTGATTATAATTCTAAGATCCTTTCCTGTCACAAAGCTTCCTGCATTATGCGACCCTGCCCTTCACACCTAATTTAGAACACTCTTTATATTTTGAATTCTGAGTTTACTGCTTCGCTCACACTTCAGATTAAAACTTAGATAAATCGGATATAAGATGGGGACATTATATTCAGCGAATTCATAAAGAACTCAATTGACTATCAGGTAGATAATCTCCCATTATCTGCCACCTTATTGATATCTGAAGCTTTTGAAGTGGTGGAAAGGCGTCTCCCAAGTTTCAACAACCATTGAATTTGGTGGGGAACATGATACTAGTTGACTGATCAAACAAACCGTAGTCTCCAGTCTCCAGCACGTACTGGTCTCTGTATAACAGGGCGGCTGTCTTTCAAGTTTTCTGGCAGGAATCAACACAATGTGTCTCACGTCCTTGCTTACCGAAATGGGTACGCCACGTGGTGAAATACTTTCTCTGTTTCCTTTTTCTTTCTTTTTGGGTGAGTTAAGGTTTTTTCAGTTCCATTTCATCACAGATGCTGATTGTCTGCATTAGACTGTTCTGGTATGAACAGTTTCCAGTCCTATATTAAGTAATGGATTTATTCGATAGGTCTTAAATTGATCCACCCCCCCCTCTAAATGTAAAATTATTTCTTTTAGTTTTAGGCATGAACAAGACTTGCGTGGGCTGATTCAGTCCCATGATTCTTGTGATATCGACGGCACTGTGGGAAGAAATAAGTTCAACACTGACTGGCCGAATTTTGATACAGAGTTTTTCGAAGGGGTGCAGTTGTTCACGTTGTAACAGTCCACGTGGCAAAGGTAGGGAGAAGAGAGAAAAAGAGATTCAAAGCAAATACAATGAACAGAAATGCGTGAGAACAATAATGGTAACGGGTATGGAATATCACAGAAAGTGAATGAATCCGGGCCACCGGAAAAGATATTGAGCCACCGTTTCTTAGCATCCCAGGGGCTCCAATAAGGATGCCCACACTCCCCTACATTGCTGAAAATAACTGTTGGTGGTCCCATGGATTGATTTCATGTTTCAGGTCAACCACCACTAACTCCTTACGACTGTAGTCTAATATGGTATAACATTTTTCGTTGAGGAGGGCAGTGGCTCCGCATGTAGAGCACGTGTCCCAGTCATCTGAATCGACGTAACTTCACAACCTTATCGACTGTCTTCTTTTCCCCACATAACTTCAGTGTTACTTTCTGACTGTACAGCGTAACACAGGAGGCAAGAGGCATTAATTGGATGCACCTACAGAGCACCTGGCACCTTTAGTAATTACGAGACCCAACTTATTGATACTCTGGAGCAATTATCCACCTTACAATACGATCATAAGGTCCTATGTGGAGACTTAAACTTACCTGAAATCAACTGGAATATACCCACAGGCCCGACCAAATTTGATAAGTTCTTAGGCACACTGGATATGCTTGGCTGGAATCAGACTGTCACAACCCCAATAACAGGTAACAACGTACTAGACTTAATCTTCTGCCACAATATAAGTCCCCTTTCTACCCTAATAGGTTCTGAGTTTCCAGGGTGTGACCACAAAACAGTGCTGTGAGCACTGCCACTTCCGTCAAGTAGCAATGCAGCCCCCACCCCTTCTTTACAACAAATAACATGCAGGAACCACAGTAACGCAGACTAGACTTTAGTGAAATCAATGTTAAGATCCTCAGAATGGAGAGAGTACTTCTATACTGATAACCTCTCGAAAGCTCTAGACATCTTTTACTATAACTCAAACACATGCTTAGACGCTGTTATCCCATTGCAAACGGTAACAGTCTCTAAATTTAAGAAGCAGTTTATTCAACCAAAAGATCGCCCAAAACTGAAAAGACTGTCAACAAGTTACTTCAGACGACACGACTTTAGTACACTAGGAGCAATACTTAGTACTCTTAGCTCCATCTCGCAAGCTTATAACTTACGTATGAGAAATGAAGAATGCACTGCACTAGCCAGTACCACCAGAGTAGGTGCTCTCACAGAAATACTAAAGAAACGAATGAATCGCCAAAGTCATAAAATTTCTCTCCTTATAAACAAGGGTAAACTATGCAGCAACCATGCAGACATGTGTGAACTGTTTGACGAGACGTTTGCAGCTAACTACCTTAAGCCCACAAGTCCACTTCTCGATTTACAATCTACAGTGGAACCCCCTTCTTCTTCAGCGCTGAAACAAATCGGTACAGTTCAATTCACTTATTCTAATATTAACGAAGCCATTAAAACTCTTAAAAGCTCTAGTAGTGCTGGTATTGACAGTACACAATCGTATTTTTATAAACACGGTGGTTCTGACATTTCCGTTTTATTACCTAAGATTTTTACAATGTCCCTAGAAAGCCAGACCTAATCAGATAAATGGAAAACCACATTTATAATACCCAAACACAAATATGGATCGAAAACTGAAGTCAGCAACTATAGGCCAATCAATATTACACCCATAGCATCTAGAATTATAGAAAGAATAGTTAAAGGTGATACTCTCAAACGTATGCTCAGCTGCAATGTTGTAAGTCCCAACAAACATGGATTCCTAAAATCCAGATCATGCATGACCTGTCACCTTGACATACTTAACTATATAACCAGTAGCCGAGACAAACAACAAGTAGTACTACCCATCTACTTCGACATCTCCAAAGCCTTCGGCCGCGTTGACCATTTGCTTCTAATAAATAAGCTGAACTCCTTAGGAATACGTAACCCATTATTAGGATGGACTGAATCATTCCTTAACAATAGGTCCCAAGTAGTTATACTGGGGTCTGTAAACTATAAACCTAGTCCAGTCACTTCTGGAGTAGTTCAAGGTAGCGTCTTAGGCCTCCTCCTCTTCACCCTATATATCAACGATATATGCAACTGTTTCTCGCTTGGTAAACCACTCATGTTTGCAGATGATCTTAAAGTAGCTTACACATTCCCCTGTGATGACTTAGGATACTTTCAGAAAGCTGTTCAGGAAGAACTAGATCGAGTAACTGCATAGTCCTCCACATGGAACCTAAAATTCAACCTTAAAAAATGTGGTTGGATCTGTTTTGGTGCACCCTCAATAAATATCAAACCGGTACTTGAATCTACTGACTTGCCTAAACTCCAAGGTGTTGTTGACCTAGGACTCAGGTACTCTAGTGACCTGACATTTTCTGAGCAAGTGGCAACACAGAAGCGTAAATCGAGGATGCTCTTAGGATGCATACTTAGGAATTTCCACAACTATGAAGCGAAACTTGAATTATACAAAATATGTGTCAGACCACTACTAGAATATTATCCATTTATTCTCTGCAGCACGCACGTAAGTGACAGGCTTAAAATAGAAAGTGTTCAACGATCATTTACGTCTAAACTACTAGGATTTGACTGCGAAAAGGGCTACACATCAAGGTGTATAACTCTAGGTATCGACCCACTCTGGATGAGACGACTCAGCATTAGTCTAACATTCTTCTTTAAAGTCCTGCATAAAATATCATTCTCAGACAGCAAGGAGATACAGTTCTCACCGGAAGACTCCTACAACCTGCGTAACCAAACGTGCACAATATCTAGGAAATGCTGTAAGACAGCACTCCGTGCAAACTTCTTCATAGTCATGTATTCTAAGATCTGGAACAGTTTACCCCTAGAAATAAGGACCTATCACTCTATTATAACCTTCAAACGCTTGCTATATAAACTGTTCCATCCCAATGACTTTGCCAATCAGACCCCACCACTTATTTCTAAAGCGCATCAGTTATTAGAACACTATAACCCCTAAACTCATTAATATATATTATGACACTAAATAAACTCTAAGACTGCAAAAATACATGGAAACACAACTACAATATATGTAAATGTTTACTATACTTTGATATACAACAGACATAAACATTTGTATATGCATTAGACTTTATTGTTCCTTTCGTGTTCACATACTTTCTATTTCTGGTATTCTGCTGCTGAGCCTACTCTTCCATCAAACTGAAATGAAGCTGGACTCCAGACAATTTAACTCATAACCACTCAAATTCCATGAACGATCCCATGCTACCATCTGAAAACGCTGGCTAACTTTCTCTACAAGGCGTATTCATGATCTGAAATATGGAAGAAATTGGTTTTTAAACATTTTCAAATGTCTTACTCAACTCAAGTGTACAGTCTCTCTGCAGACACAGATGGAGCCAATGGAGAGTTCTGGAATCGACCTTGGTCCCATTTGATGTAGTAAAACAATCCAACATGACCTTATCTAGTTTTCGTATCAACGATCAAATTTCTTTCCTGTTATGAAACTACGACAAGACTGCTGAAAAAATGGAATAAATATATCACTGATCTCAACATAAAACATCATTAAACATTAGGACAAGGAGAATTGACTTCAAACTTTATTTCTCCCAGATACTTGTATTACATTCATCTGATATCTAGGTTTTCTGTTAGTGCGAAGACAATATTTCTATATCTCTTTATGTGTTACACAAACAGACTATTTAGCAGACTGTTCCGGCTGACTCTAATGTCAGAAAGAACAACCAAACTGTAAATTCACCATACATCGAAATATGTGTAATTTATATAATAACTTGTCCATGCCTGTACAACTGGTATGTTCCTGCATAAACAGGAATAAATATATATTAAATATCTGAGGCCAAATAAAGCTAACCCTTTCAATTCTTCCACTTGCAATGACCATGTCTCATTGCCATAAAAGAGGGGAGAGTTAACTGCTGTTCAGTATGCATGTCCTTTGGCCAATAGCCGTATATAACGGCTTTGCTAGGGACGACGTAGATTGGCAAATGCCACATGAGACTTTTGTATCCGTGTTGCGACTCTGCTAGCTATTAGTCCATTGGCGTTGATGCGATTTTTTAAATAATTGAGGTATTCAATAGGATCACTCACTTTACTTCCTATCTTTAGACTGAGAGTCGGTGTTGTTCAGTCCTGTAGCATCCCCTTACATTTGACAGGAGCGAATCGCAAGCTAAACATCCGAAGATTGCTGCTTAGTTTGTTGGGAAGACTCTGCATTTTATCAGCGTCTTCAACTAGAAGAAGAATGTCGTCCCCGTGCTCCAAGTCAACCATCTTGTCCTTGTATATCAAACAAATTGGAGTCAATTTCAATATTACATCTGTGGTAAAGTAAATGAAAATGGTGATAGGTGGCATCCCCAACAGACATCACTGGTTATTATTACCTCAGATGATAATTGTAAGCTGTTGCATAGCTCCGTCAATTCACGTAAAGTGTCTTAATTAGTTCAGCATACTTTCATGGAACTCTCTCCACGGTCAAACACTGCCACATCACCTCTTGGTTTATATACGTTAAGAAATGTAGCAAGTGTTGGACGCCAGTACGTATTCCTATATTCCAGGATCTGCTGAGGGGTGAAGATAGAACCTCTACACCCTCAGCCTCCTGGATTAAGGCCTGCCTGGTCTTCTCGAGTATGTTTCTTCCAAGCAACAATTAATCTTCGTTTCCTTATTGAGCCTGGAAGTTATGACACCATATTAGTCAAGCCATCTGCACTGTGAATGCGTTGGTAGTATCTCATCAGAATGCTCACCAACCACGCATGTGATTCAGGGCTCGATTCCCGGCTGACACCCGCACACCTAATCAGGACGGTAACAAGACTGGTAAAGGGGGAAGGTTGGGCTAGCGACCCTACCCCCTCAAAATGAACCCACTGCTATCGAAACACAAAGGCTCTAGCTTGAAGCCCTGGGTTCCACTAGTAATGCGAAGGAATAAAATAATCAATAAATAAGGCCACACTACGATAATCGCAAGTAGACTTGCCCTCCGTCTTAAAAACTGGGATAATCAGTGGATTACATTAGTTAACCTGGATTATCTCTGGTTCCAAGACAGTACCTAATACCTCAGCTAACCCAGACAACAGTCTGTCACCATTGTCCTTGGATACTTCTGTAGCCACTCCATCAGGTCTGGTTTCAGATTAGAGAGAGTCCTTGTGACCTCAAAAGTGGGTAGAGGACCAACTTTCATACACTATCCACGTAGGTTTTGGATGCTGAACAACCTGAGCGTGCCGAATCAAATATTACCTTCCATGTTATCAGCTTCTCTTCCAGTCTTCTTTGGTCATCGCATATCTTATCGGTTCCCAACGAAAATTTTCGTCTGATTTCCTACATAAGGAAACTGGAGCTTTCCAGCATAACCTATCCTCTTCTCTTACGATTTGTTAATTCATATATTCTATACATTTTTCTTTATTTCCCCCTGTTTTCCCCATGGCTTCTCAAAAACGACTGTCACACTACGTAGGATCTTGAGAGCTTTCAGCGGGGTCAATGGTGTGACGTTGACCAACCAAGCGGATAGCGAAGTTGGCAGGAATTTTAATTCCTCCAAGTCACCTTGTATGGTACTAAATATTCTGTTTATCCCGAAATTTCTCCATGTGTTTCTTTGGGTATAACCCGAGAGTATCTCATGGGAATTTATTCTCGTACATCTAAATAGTCGATTCAACCTTAGCACATTAATTGGAGTGTCGCGTGAAGAGACCAGCATCAGCAAAGAGCTTGTTAGCCTCCTTTACAACCTGTAAATGAACCGTAATTTGTTACCAGCATACGTATACTGTTCTTCTGTTGACTTCAGTTCTTGCAGTTTCACTATTTTTACTTAATTCATTTATTTACTTGTAAAATGAGACAAATTATGACAGCTAGTGCAACAGTTAAGATTCCATTAAGTACAAAAATTTAATGTCTAGAATGAAGTGACCATCATTATTGTTGTTATTACTGTTAATGGACACTGCTGCGATGAGGAGCCCGGAGTTATTATTATCTCTTTTCTATTGACGACGATACCGAAGGACCAACTGATGAAAGGATTAACTCCATTCACAGTAGTAACAGTCTTAACACACCTTATTCTACAAAC
This sequence comes from Trichobilharzia szidati, assembly GCA_944472155.2. Classification (NCBI taxonomy): domain Eukaryota; kingdom Metazoa; phylum Platyhelminthes; class Trematoda; order Strigeidida; family Schistosomatidae; genus Trichobilharzia; species Trichobilharzia szidati. The sequence goes on along the minus strand of OX235276.1, from coordinate 28,613,120 downwards.
CACATACAATTAATCCCTGCACTACTCCTTTTGGAGTCAACCAAAGCTACGACAGTCGAGTGGCGGGACGAGCTACGCAGACGTTTACCGAAGATCAGGAACCTATACCTCACAATCAAGAGGCGAGCACAAAGAAGTCAAATTGGTTTATACTAGCTCGTAAAAACGATATTGGATATTGGATATATTGAACGTCGCTATAACACCAGTTACTCGTTATTGTTCAAATAGACGACTAAGTTAGACAGTATATATATATATATATATAGAAGACAAATATATATTTGTCTTCTCCCAGTGATGGGAACTTTTATACCAAGTTTGGTTTCTGTTTGGTGTACAAATTAAAGGTTTTACAATATCTGCATCTAGGCTGAATTATATATATATATGTACATATATATATATACTTGGACGTCCAAGTAGCTAGCTGGGAGGATTCTCCCCAGTCAGAGAATGCACCTGGGTAATGTGACCAAAACGTGGGCTAAATGGGTACTTTTGATCGGCAAACAGGTGGGCAGAAGATGGTGTAAATGCTACATAATTTACCCACTTTACTAATATTGGCCACTTTTTCCCCGTTTGCCCATGTCCCGAAAAAATTTATTTTCCCACTTTTTCCCAGTTTACCCACCTTCTCAATGAACACTTTGCCCACATTATCTGAGTTCTTTTCCATATAATAGAAATGGACAAATATACACCCAAAATATAACCCACCTGCATGATTTATAAATCCTGTAAGAATAGTCTCTGCGTGTAAGGAGTACTGCTTATATACCTCTAGGCAAACATCCGTTTTCTTAATATGAAAAAGGATGACAGATGAACTATAATCACAACTTATAAAATTATATTTTATAATATAATTTTATAAATGTCTACTTCTCACTCAGCGCTCAATTATTTTGCAACTTTCTGGTCAAATCTTGATCTCAGTTCATATGAATTATAGTCACAACTGTTAATATTTTCCTTACAGCAAGTATATGTTTTCGTCTGTGAATCAACACAATCACACCCACCTTGTTTCGTTTGGATTCCCAAGGTTTTAATATATGACCTCGTAAACAATGCTCAACAATCGAAAAAATTCTTTTCCCCATAGCTGGTAGAATACACATTAGAAACAACCTACCTTGCTTATAATTTTTTTTCATTGGTGACCTCGTCTCAACTGAACTGTAATCAAATACAGGGACGCTCTCACAAACGAAATATATTATTCATTGCAACCTTCATATGTGATAAATTCACATTCCCCTACCTCCCTGTTGAATTTTGTTTTCGTCGTATTCTTATTAACTGTCACACCTCTGGTCGAATAGACGAATCACATCATATGTAATTCGCAGACAAGTATGCAGCCGTCACACTACGTACTCTGTGTGAAACCTACTCTTTGCTGATTGGTTGGTTTCAATATACTGTGTCGAAAGAGAGTGCTATTTTTCAGCATTACCCGCAGCAGTTAGGCATGCAGTGCTTATTTTCAGCACTGAAGGTATTATTTCAGATGCTGATCATTTTTTAAGATTTTGTCGTATCAATTAAGCACCCAGCTCTCTTTTTAAGCACGACCAGCGTTATTTCAGAACACAGTGGGTAGAAAAAATATTCATTTACCATAAAAAGGCATTATCGACGCACAGGTTAGAATAAGTTTAGAATAGTTGTAAGCTTGGGATTTTCCCACCTCACACATGTTACAACCGAAAACAGCCCAACTTTTCCCACTTTGCCCAAATTTGAACGAAAACTGCCCACGTTTTTACCCAAATATCTCAGGTCCTGAAAAATTTCACGAACTGGGTCTCCTGTCAATGTACTCACCAATCAACAAGAGAATCAAGCCGGTGATGCCTTACATACTTTACAGAGTGGAATGTCGTGTTAAGCTTCTGAAAGCCAGGTGGAATGGCGTCAAATTGAATATCTTTGTAACAGTATGACGTCAATCTGTCCTACTCTGACTACAGGTTTATTTCACAGGATACCCCGTGGCTAGTTTCCTACAGTTTGCCTTAGATTAGTGTGGGTTTATGTGTACCAGACGTATTACAAGCCCATCGGATGACTCCATATGGCAGTCATTTTGTTTAGTAGAGATATATATCTCGACTAAGAGTGTTATTATCTTCGAGTCATTGTCTGTCAAAGACCGAATCAAAGGCTTCAGCTATTTCCATGTTAGTGGGATACCGTCCGTATAAGACTCTTAGGACGAATACCCCTTGGTTAACAAATAATTAAATGTGTTTTTCTACGAATATAAATCTGTAAACTGTTCCAGTCGGAAAAAATGGGCGAAGAATGTTGAAATAGTAGTTAAAGCGGCCATGACTTTGGATATGTGGTAAGATTGGTGATAAAGTGATCTAAATGATGAGATATTGCTTAAATAGTGTTCAAACAGAGAATATTGCTTAAATTTTGGCCAAATAATGCTCAAAGTGGGAAAAATGGTTATGAAACTGAAATTCGCCGTGCCTATTATTTACCCATTTTTTCCGTTTTTGTCCGAATGGGATGCTCACACATCTATATCGTACCTTCAGAAAAATACTGGAAAATTTTGAATGAGTCAGAATTTAGGGACTTTATAACAATGTTTGTCATAAGTTGCTCCCATTTCGCTCCTTATTTCGAAAATAACAAGACACTCACTGTGTGGTGTACAAACAAAAGAATCTGTCTAACTGGGAGTGATATGCATTAGTACAAACTTAAACAGTGGCTTGCCTGACCTGTAAGTGAAGATAACGAAAATCAGGAACAAAAGATGGAACTAATCAGAAGTGTGCGACCAACAGCCATATATGTGACAGGTTAAATTTGGACTTGTTTGTAGCAAATGTTTAGCAATTTACCTAACTTGTAACAGCTGAGTTAGGCACTGTGCAGCTCTGTTTGAGGATCAGAAGAATGAGAGTATAAAAATAGCGTTCACGTATGGTACAATGCATGCATGTTAAAAACATCTTGAAAGAAGTTAAACATCAAAAAGGTAGTTGGGTCAAAATTTTGGTTATTTTATTATTTGTTTAATTATTTTAAACCTCGCTTCATTTTGGGTCTCTGGAAAGTGCGCTGGAAATCTGAAAGTATTTTTTGGATTGATGAGTGATGCTGGCCTCCAAAGGGTATTATCCCAAAAAGATGGTAATTATCGAGACGTTCTCTTTGATGGTTTTCAATTATTTTACAGCTCTTTCCAAGATTGAAAATTCTACGAGCTATTTTACATTTGGCATTATTTATTTTTTCTCTTGATACTGATTTTAACCACAAACATTTTATCTCATTTCCCATTATTATTTTGAGTGTTTGTTTAAATTTTTTCATTGGAATATAGTTTCTTAAAAAGTGATATATTTACGATGATACAACATGATGAAAAATTTATTGAAAAGCCTTTTAAATGAATGTGGTGTTCTTCATGATTTCAAATCATCTAACCCATGAATTTCCCTGCAGTTTTAGCAGTGAAGATAGCCTCAAAATCTTCGTTCCTTTGTCAAATTCTCCTTATTTAATGTTAAAACTGTCATGAATTATTTGTATTAATTCTTATCCATCTTTTATGTTTTTTAGTTTGTAATATTATTGCACTAAATTTGCTTTGAAGTCGTTTTCAGGGAAGCTGAATCTCCGTTGGCAATTTATCTAGTAGCGTCTTATGCATAGGAATGGTCCAGGTATTTTCAATCTGAATACCCATTAAAAATTCCACAGATTTCAGAAATTGAAGCTTATCTATCTTCCAAATCTAGAGCTGAACACTTTAATTTATTATGTATTATTGAATCAATTGTCGGTGGGCTGATGCTAGAACAACCTGATGAACCTATAAAGTATATCAAAGGTCGCTTAGAAGATACAAAACGCATCAACAAAGTTGCAAATATACATAGAGAGTTACACGTTTGGCCACACCACCCAATACTAAATTCATGTAAATCTTTCACAAACGATGAAGAGCAAAAATTTCTAATGAACCGTTTCTTTCATCATATAAAGATTTTACAAGGTGGCAACAAATATCTTGAAGATCTTCCTAAAATTGAACCTAGGGACTTCGAGATTACAAATCCATTATTTTCACTGACAGAGCTTCATTTAAACAACTAGTATGCTAATAATGGATTTATTGAATGATCACGCGTTTTATGGACATCTTTATAAATGAGGTGTATTCAAAATTGTTTCAAAAGACCTTTGTAGTCAAATTCCATTATTTTAAAGTAGATTTGTGTAGTGTTAGAAAAAATAGTTGACACACATATCATTTGCAATTTGTGTTTTCAATTTGTTATTTAAAACTATGTATACCCAAATATAAGAAAATAAGACTTATTCTATAAAAGAAATTCACTTTTATTAGGAAGGTTTATGAGGAATTGATTATCAGTGTAGTATTTTTAATATTATAAATCGGTATTAGCTGCTAAACCTATTAAAATCAGGTAGCAGTGAATATCTGCTTCCCCTTACTTGCAGAGTTGTATGCACGAAAGATTCTACAAAAAAGTTTCTCACTAAAGAACTCCTTTCATTTATCCAGCAAGTCAATTACGTGAGGTGTAGTTGATTTTGGAAATTATTTTCCATTTTTATCCGATCTTGGAGGGAGTGCAATTGTTTTTACTGTAGAGCTTGAAATCGCGGATACTAGAATCGATATCCAGATAAAGTAACTGCATCCAACAGACGAACCAAAAACAGAATAAAGCTTACATATAGGAATTACTATTTTATCTGCTATCAAGTTAGCATTGCTACAGTATAGTCCATTACTGCAAACAGTGTAGCTTAAATGAATTCTCTTTGACTGAAAGTTTTATGAAATGCCAGAATATCAGCTTTATTATCTACTTGATACTAAATTATTTATAAACAGATTTTATGAGTCTTTCAATATTAGTGAGCTGCCGACTTTGTTCTTGTCCTGTTTTTTTTATTGTAAAGTACTTAATATCCACTCGATCTTATTTTTTATGTGCGAAACATTATTGTCCCCTAGAAGTCGTTTTATTAATAGCTAGAGTGCAGATCAACAATAATTTTAACTGTGTAAAGACATGAGTTAAACTATGCATACATTAGGTAGTATAAAGGATGTCATTTAGTGATTGGAAAGCGGAGGTAAACACATATATGCTTAAGGTAGTTAAAAACGACTGTATTTTTTAAAATAGTTTTACAAAGTTATCACATGAGGTCAAAAGTAAATGATGAATTCAGGCTTATTGATTGTTGATGTTCACCGGCCAGGCATAGTTATCATTTATAAAAAATACATATTTCTTGACTTGAAACAGTAACTGTTTCTGTAGATCGAGAGGTATTTTAACAATGTCTGACTTCGAAAGGAGTGCTAATGACAGTATCTTATTCCAAATGAACCTTCTGTTTAAGGTAATAAAATCTAGTCATCTCATTTAGAAAAGACTCGTATCAGCATTTATGTCTAGTTTTATTGCTTCCACTATGGAAGTGACTTTATTTGACTTCGTCTTCTCAGAAACTGAATTGCTGCCAAGGATAAAACTGGTTGGCTTAAGAAAATTAGGTGATATGGTTTTTAAGGGAGAAAAACCTAAAATCCTTCAGCACAAATACGAATTTTAAACATCCTTTTTCCGCAGTCAAATGTCAAATTCCGATAAAGAACTAGGTCACAAGAAGTAAACTGAAGCATAGTAAGTTGAAAAAGGGAAAATGCTAAGCACATTACTTATTTGGGAAACTTCGTCAGCTCTAATCTGCTGGTAGTCGTTAATATGTGAGCACAGATGCAAAAGACTTGGTGATTTTTCGCCTATGCATATGATATTATGAGTTCAAGATATACACTTAAATCTGTCAAAAGACGTGTACACTGCTTAACGACGTGCTGTATTATTTGACCGAAATAGAATATATAGAGATATAACGGGATACTGACCACGGATTTCTTTGTTTGATTGCTTACATTAGATGGAAAAGCACGCCATTGGTGATAAAGGTAGCAGAACATTGTTTGGTAACGAAGACGAATCAACCGAGGTTGTGAATGTTAACTGATACAGATTATTTGGATCTGTGTTGCACAAGTTATATGAGAAAAATACCCATCAAGACATGGAGATAAGAACAAACATTTCAGGGAGGAGACTCTTTTCGGTGAATTCATTCACTTAGCTTTAAATTCACGATTATATATAATTACTTTTATATATGCGTATAGATTCGGTCTGTAAAGCGTAGCAAAAAGGAATAAAAAATTAGTTTGAAATATTGTTCACATCATCAAAATGTTCTGCAGTAATGACTATTAATCAACTTGTAACTAAGGAAGTGAAGATTAATAATTTTAGACTAAAGGTTGCATAATACAAAAAATGTTTGCAAAACACTGACTGTTAGTGAACAGAGTAAAGAGATAGGTACAAATATATATTATGTAATAGGTAAACGGAATGAACAAAAAGTTAGTTGGAAAAGTGATACCAATAATTGTAATATTGAAAACTACTTGGGAAAAAATGATAGTACTAATAGAGAAATATTGGAAACAGTTGAGGATGGGATTATTTCCAAGGTAGGAACATTAGGTGGAGGAGTCTCTTCTGTATGCATAAATCATAATTTTCTATAAGAATGGATAAGACCTCAACAATACGAAGGATACATCCTAGAGAGGTTTCTCTTGACCTTGTAGATAACTTTCAACGAATTTTCCTCAACTGTTAAATGACCAGTGTTGAATATGCATTCACTTTTAACACTCCGTATTAAACAGTAGTGACCTCTTTGTAACCATGAGTGACAATCTTCCTTGGCTCTTTTAAATATAATCCTTTATACAACCCATATATCTTGCTCCACAGGAATAAGTAAACTGGCAGATACACATATAAGCGGTTGGATGTAATAATTTATCTTACATGGTATTCAGGAAGAGCATCAGTCTTAATTTAGATGCAAAGAATGTTCTTTTCAAAGAGTTTGATGTGCTTTTCTTTAGGGTGTCAACCAGAAGGTCGCCAGTGAATCCTAGATTCGTGTATAACATCTTAAGCACATAGATAGGATTTTCTTTGCTGGGCTTGGAGCTTATGTGTTTTTCTGTAAAGCGCGGGGAGATATCCATTTTCAACTGGTGTCTTTCTGAAAAAAGCTATCTCTTCACCTAATGACTTTGGACTGAAGAGTTCTCGGATCCGGTGAGCAAGAGACGATCTCAGGTTTCTTTTGCGATTTGATGTAATTGATCATATTAAATTAACATTTTTAACATTTAACATTAATTTATATAACTCATTAACTATATTTTTTTAATAATATACTATCACACTGTTACTTCACTAATTTGTATTTTTACTTTTTGTATTCGTTCCGTTATCGAGCTCGCTATAAAATCCCCTACAGTTTTGTCTTAGTATATCTTTCTTTTGTAAACTACATATGGTTTTAAGCCTATCTATTGGCTAATATTAACCTTATTTTTATTTAACTAGGTGAAGATTGATGTAGAAAGGAAGACCTAGGTTATCACAGAATTTGAACCAACTACTTCTGGGTTACTAGTCTGGATATTTACTAAGTGAGGTAAAGGATCTAGTCACTTATCACATCCTGATTTCATTCCATTCAATCTCTGTGACCAGGATGGTGGCTGAAAATCAAAGATCGGTTGCTATACAACAATTATCGAGTCTGAAAATGGTTGTTGCGAATCGTGAAGCAGTCATTACTTCACTGTATGAATGAGAGTTCGCCAATCTGAAGCTATCCAAGATGGTCTCACTGATATATTCTTATTACCATTTGATAATTTGTGAATTCTTTTCATTTAACAAACACAATGCGATCCGTTCTTCAGAAAAAAGTGAATTGTCATTCTTTTCACAATTTTCACACAATTATTATTATGCAGTCAAAAGCAATATCATTATAATTATGCATTAACTTTCCCTACTGTTTTTCTGGTTGGTTTTCAATAACTTTTACTCATTTTCTGTATAATTAAATGAGCGGAAAATTTCTTCTGTCATCTCTCAATAATTTTTATTACAGCATAATTTTTAACTGTAGGAAACTTTGCATATTGTTACTCTTACTATCTTTATTATCCCAACTGTATCAGGTTTGTATTACTTTTTTGTCAACAAATGCTTTGGTAACATCTTCACTTTTCTCAGTAGATGACAGGATAGATTCACTTCACATTATAATAAATATTTTACTTCAGAATACTACACAGAAATCACCTAGTCAATTGTTGATAATAATTAATATACGTGGAACCATATTTTTCAGAAGAGAAACTGATTAGTTTGGTACTTTGGAAGGTTAGAAACAGAAAATAACATATTCTGCAAACTGAAAATGTAACATAACGCCAAAACTTTACAGATAACATGATTAGGAGATGTTTAGTACTCTTTTTGGATTCTGTTGAAGAAGTATATTTCAAGCGAAGTTTGTAACATATTATTAGTTGCTTCCTGTTTGTTTATTTCTTGCTGTAATCAAGTGTACTCCTAGTTACGAATCACATATTAGAAAGATATGAAATCATAGGTGAAATCCAGTTATGGTTTTCGATGGAAGTTAAAGTATCCAGACCATAATAGATGACATACTTGGTACCATAATTAACTGCAGATAAGCCTGAGTTATAGGCTCCAAAGAATCAGTATTTGTGAGACTGGTTGCACCATCCATTCAAGGTTTCCCAACAGGCTTCACTAACTGACACTTTAGTTTGTAACTACATAGTAAGATACTGAGGTTAAGATGCCAATAAAACGAAGTAGATACATGCATTGTGACATACCGATAATGTATTGGTATCCAACGTTCCTTCGTGATAGCCTCATTAATCACCTCATTAATATAATTCGATATCGTTAATCATTCTGAATAGTCTACGGCTAATACCTCTATCTTCTGTTCTACCAGACCACTAGATGTCACGCTTATGATGAAAGCGCATAAACAAAGTGTTACTTTATTCCATTAGACATTCATTTAGTTTTTACTGTTTCACACTTAATAGGATATTACTGTATTACCGGTATGTATCATGTAAAAGTGAGACTTGGGGAAAATAAACATTAGTCTTACTGGTCCTCTCATATTCATTTTTTATCCGCAACTAGATTTAATTGGATTTGTTTGGATTTCCGTCGAAAAGTCAGTGAGGAAAAAGTAGTCACTCAGCATCCTCCTCTCGCAACCAAGTCTATTATTATTATTTTAATTCTTGTACGTTCCTAGAGGAACATAGGGCTTCAAGATGGAGGCTTGGAGTTTCGGTAGCAGTGGGTTTTTTTTACGGGATGGGGTTGCTAGCCTCATAACTCTCTGTACTGGTCTTATTGGTGGCTTAGCGAGGTAAAGGAGTGCGTCGGCCGGGAACTGAACCCTGGACCACATTCTACCGCTGTGCCACCAACGCAAAAGCCTATTATTATTCCCCCATGTTCCAAGTAGAAAACAGGACTTCAACTGCACATTGCCATTTCATGGAATTCTCTGCAGTCCTCTTTAGCTGGCTATACGATTAGCCATAGGCTATCATTTCCCCCTCACACAATCTCCAGTCCATCACAATAAGGAATACCACCAGTGATTGCATGCAGCCTTGTGTAACTCCCGTCTTCATTTCAAAGGCTTCGCTGAGTTTCGCGTTTTTATACACTTGACATGTGGCATCACTACATAGCCGTTGGATGAGGCTGACGTCTTTTCAAAGCTGATGAAGTTGATGTAGAAATCTGACTGCCATTCTATGCTCTGTTTGATGATGATGATGATGCGTAGAGTTATTATTTGATCAGCACATGACTTACTCTTCCTGAATCCAGCTTGTTCTGGGAAAACGTTTACATCCAGTGCATAGTTTGGTCTCTCCAGGATGACAAGACCTAATATTTTAATTGGCGTGCATAGATGCATGACTCTGCACCAGTTCTTAAAGAGTATTAAGTTGCCTTACTTTGGAAGTTTGATAATTTAGCCCTTCTTCCAATTGGTAGGTACCTTTCCTTTTTTCCAAGCTTTCTGAAATAGTGATGTCAGTATATCCGCTGTGGTCTTTGAGTCCGTTTTTAGTGCTTCCAAGGGGAATTCCATCCGTTCCTGCTGACTTCAGGGACGGCTTTCAGTACCTTGATTGCATTCAAGACTTCTGCTTTCGTTGGAGAGTTGGTGTCCACTGGCAGTTCTATGCGTGTTGTCGTCAATAACTCAGGATGAGTTGCAGGTAATGGTCAGTTAAGGAGTCCTCAGAAGTGATCAACCAACTGTTTCCTTTGTTTCTCCTCTTTGGTAATTAGGTTCCATAGACCATCTTTTATTGGTTCCATGTGTGCTAGTTTCTTCCCGGCTGGTGACCTGGCTGTCTGAAGTATTGTTTTGAAGTCTGTTTTGTCTGAAGCTTATCATGCTTCAGTTCCCAGTGTGTCGTGGGGTTGTCTTTTTTATTTCCTGGCACTCTTCTTTGCTTCTTTATACATTGGGTTGTGCACAGAACTCAGTTTTTCCTTTCGTTGTCCATCTTTGCACGGGTTCATTTAATATTTCACCGTCCCTCTCTCCTCTACTAGCTTTCACTTGTCCATAGAGAGTCATTCCTTGTCTTGTCTCATCTTTTTTCCTAAGGCAGCCATACAGTTTTCCTACAACATCACTTTCGAAGAGTCCCAATATTCCTCCAAACAGGTTTCCTCAGTGATCCTACATAATGTTTCCCATTTTTTCGAACTCGATTTGGTCATTGTTTCTGTAAATATTGATGAATAATTTACCGTATTTACTTCCCTGTTAATGTGTACTGAATTTGATTTCTAGACTGACGACGAAAATCCTATGAATGAAGAAGTATGCTAAAGTTACCTACTGAGACATTAAAAACAGATGAGCAAGTAGATCAGTGAACAGTCCCCTTCCAGAGACTTCGTCTACACAGCTGTGCAAAAGTGTTTGTACACATTTTTTTAGTAGATACGTTTAGTGTACTGATTTGCATCGGTGGTTGAGGGGTAGAGTGCTTATAAAAATATAACGGAAATAATATGGAAATGAATGAATTCGCATCAATGGTTGCTTAATAATAATGTATCATCTAAAAAGTCCGATGTAATTATTAAAAGGATATAAAGATCTATGAATGGATAACAAGTAAGAGGTGAAGAGAACAAAATGACCGTGAATAATTACAAAGGATACTCAGAGATTGTTAAGGAAAATTAAAATTGAAATCGAGGACAAGACAAAAGAATTGGTTGCTTCAGATTTTGTGTGTGCAGAGAATAGGCTTCTCCATGTGGATGACTAGTGTTTTGGCAACACAGAATATGCGTATGCCTCTTATCTTTAGGATATTTCTCTTTACTTTATAAGTAACCTTGAAAGTAATATCTCTCGAAATTGAGTGACCAGTGTTGAGAATATGTCTAGTTATTGAACTTTCAATCAACCCACTATTTCAACCTTCAGATCAGGTGAGACAGTACTACTTAGTGCTTTGTGATAAGACTTTACGAATGACTTATATTGCCTTGCTGCATAGAAGCAGGCAACCCAATAGACCAGCATTAAAGAGTGTATCTATAGTAGTCTTAATGAATACTGAATAACAAGAGATATTAATCTCAGCATCGATGAGAAAAATGTAATTAAATGAGAAATCTATAGCCTTCTCTTTAGGATATCAGCTGTCAAGTCACCTTTTGTATATAGTATCTTTATCAATTTGTCGGTGAGGACATATTTCATGAATAATCCCAATCCAGACAATAACAAAAATAACAAAACAACAAGTTCAGCAAAGAGGCTCTTCTTGGAGAATTCATTACCTTTGGTTGTACAGTAGCAACTATGAACGATTTTTCATGAATGAGATCGGTAAATAGTGGTGAGTTGTAACAATCATAAATTTTAATATTTGTCAAAGCATTAAAGGAGCTGAATAAATATACTAAAATTACGTAATAAGACGAATAATTTAATGAATGAGCCGTAATCAGGATGCACATAGAAATGAAGGAAAATGTCAAGCTGAGTAAGAAATGCAAGAGTTATATAGAGCCTACAAAACGAAATCAAGTTGGTAGAAAACAACTGGGTTGTTACTATGATAGCAGAAGTGGTTGAATAATTTTTTTATACGCAGACCTACAGTTTCTCTAACTTAATGATAAAGCTTTAGCAATGCAACAGAGACGAAGGCATATTGCCTTTGGTAGGTTGCTCTCCACTTTGTAGATTACTTTGAAGGATTAGTTCGTCCAGATAGAATTGTAAGGACAGAAGACAAGGGCCAGGCAACAGATCGTTTATTTAGGAAATCAACAGATATTTATAGATTTTCATGTACATTATTATAGATTATTTAAGCAAACAAACACAGTCTTCTGACTGGCTGTTTCTCACTGAAAGTTAATCTTTCATCTCTTTGTGGCCGTTTATTGAAGTTCAGATTATCTATCTGCAAATTGTATCCGCCTACGCAAAGTCTGCTGTGGTTGGTTGTTGAATCAGTCTTTGTTCTTATTTTTCTCACGACTAATATTGGGGACGTAAACATTGACGTAAATTACTGTCTACCAATTTGGCTAGCAGCCAGCTCTCACCACATAATGATCAGTGTTGACAAGGTGTTCAGCTGCGGAACTCCTTATATTTGTCATATTTAAGCATGGGATGATGCTTATCTTCTTATCAAGGTTTTATTCTGAAAGGACATCTTATGATTCAATAAACGTCAACTGTAGATTTTTCTGCACCTTTTGGCAAAAATTAGAAATACTTTTCTTCTTCGATTTATTAATACCCAGCTGTGAAAGTTTTCCAGCTGAATAGACCTATCCAGTGTCAGTGTCTCCTAGTTTTCAATTGTGCACTAGTTATTTCTGACTCATGATGATACTGTGTCCGAAGTCAATTAAATAACCAGAAATCCAATAATTTAGCATTCATGATATATTTAAAGATAAGTATTCACTTTATTCATAACTCTCTGTCCATTAAAACAAACATATACTAAAATAAAACATACTGTTGTCAATAATCATACACAGTCAACATACTTAACCTTATGTGACCTGTACCATCAATTATACAAAATAGTGTCTTGAAAAAGATAAGCATTTTAATGAGAAAAGCATAAACAATAAGAGCTGTAAGTTCCATTCAATTATCAATGTCTATCAATCAGTTATTTTTCCCCAATAATCAATTCAAATAAACGACAATTAAATCCTTAATTAACTAATCACTCAATTAATTAATGATAATGATGTTATCTCATTTATTTTATTTCTTTTGCTTTTCCCCACTTACCTTACTTGTTTAAATGCACGAATTTATGGATTATGTTTGTAAGCGTGTTAGTAAATAGCAAATCATCAAATCATCGCCGTAGCTTGTCTAAAACTACAGAATCCATTTTCCATAATATAGTCCAAACAGTGAACAAATTTCATAGTGAAATACATTTGTAAACGGATGTTTCAGTCATTGTCTTATAATGAACGAAAGTAAACCTACAGCTTTTTTCGAGTTCCTCCTTAATAACAATCTAATAACCAAAGTAACAGTCATTTACTTGCTCTTGTTCTCCCTCTCTACCTCCCGTTCTTAAATTCAGATCAATTTTGACTGGATCAGGTTAATTTGATTGAGTAACTGGTGTAGTGGTTGTTGAACGCCTACAAATAACTAATTCATATACCGTTCTGGCAAAAAATACCTTGAGAGATTTGAAAGTAGTTGATACCAGTTTACTTGGTGTAGTATTGTAGTTTGGTTCACTCGGTGACATCAATCCAATACATAGGACAAGATTACTAACCAAAGCTGTTTAAGATTGCCAGGTTGACAGTCGATTAGAAATCTATGTGTTTGGTATTGATATTATTCCAGTTTACAGGAATTTGGTGTGGTGGACCAGCTTTTCATCGGTTGGCGATTAAGTAAATAACCCCTAAATGTATACACAGTTTTTACTACTGTTGAAGGTGATTGTTCAGTAATCTTAAAAGAATTTTAGATTCGTTACATTCTTATCTTGCGATCAAGCACATTTATACCCTAGTGTATTCAGTAAAGTAAATGGTGTTAAAAGCATTTCACTGTTAATCGAAAAGGTAAAAAAATATGCATAAATTTTATATTAAATAAATGATTCAGGCTAAGTAAAGTACTGCAAGTTCATTATCCAATGTTTGATTAGCGAATTAAATTATTCTGTTGATTCATGGTTCAGATTATGGTCCTTATGTCCATCAGTGATGACATCGACTGAGGCATGAACAGAAATTGGTTCTACTGAGAATGAGTCTATGGATCTAAGTTGTTTAGACCGTATGCAGAATTTAATTTAAAAAATCAATGTTCTGATTATTGAACAGAGAATATTCTTTTCGATAACTTCTTCTTCATCTTGTTTTATAGTTTTATGTCCACAATAATTACAGAGTTATTGTTATTGACAACAGTAATGTTTCAGATAATATTGAATCAGCAATATCAGTAAATTACAGTCTAATTAACGTCACTCAACAGCTAGCTATATGAAAGTGTCACATGTCACGTGATTCTCAACAGAAAGCTCGGTGAAGCTTCCGAAGTGAATACAGGAGTAAGACAAGGTTGCTTGTCTGTTATTACCAATGATTTTCTTAATTGTGGTGGACTGGACTATGTGTCAGACTGTTTGTGGGGAAAGAGGAGACAGGAATACACTGGACCACCGATAAGAGGACTTCAGAATATCTGAATTTCGTGCATGCATGATTTATGTTTAATGTCACACAAACTCGAAGACTTACAGGAGAAAACCAACAAGTTGGCAGAAGGAGCTGGCAGCGAAGACAAGACTCCAGGTGAACACTGAGAAGACGGAGGTAATGAAGATAACCAACCGACAACCACAAAGATGACAACCAGCACCCATCACAATCAACAGCAGAGATTTAACAGAGGTTATCTCCTTCACTTATCTAGGAAGCACAGTTTCAACCACAGAAAGTCGGAAAGGATGAAGATGTCAAAGGCAGCCTTCATCAGCCTGAAACCAGTTTGGAAATCTTCTGCCCTCAGCCAGCATAAAGAACAATATTCACATTTTCAGCACAAATATGAAGTCAGTCAGTCAGTTCTTCTAAAGGAGTCAAAAACTTGCAATGCATGTCACGAAAAAGATTTTTAACAGGCTAGAGCAGACTTTTATGAACAGCTGTCTCCATCACTGGTTCCATACTGAAGATAAAATGCCGGCCAGAAAGAATAAGTACCAAGAAACTCTGGCGATGAACAAACCAACCAAGAGCCGATCACCCAGCAAATAAGTAGGAGAAAATGGAGATGGATCGGGCATACATTGAGGAGGCCACCGAATGACATCACGCGCAATGCAGGCCATCGCTTGAGTGGAATCCAAGTGGAAAGCGACAAGTGGGTCGTCCTAGGGTGACTTGGAGGAGATCTTGTGGCGAGGAGGAGATGAGAGAGTTTGGGCAATCGTGGACCCAGATGAAGGGGACCGCAGAAAACAGAACAAAGTGGAAGTGTGCTGTTGGAGCCCTGTGTTCCATTCGGAACCCGAGGGAGTAATAATAATAGAGTTCAAAACGATCTATAAGTGATACTATTAATGAATACAACATTGAAATGAGTAACAGATTATCTATGAAAATAATACAGAATTTATGAATCTACAGGTTCTACAGTAGGCCCGGGTAGCAGTAGTGGCTGGAACTGTTTCTTTTGCACACGGAGCTCTGGTTGTTTTAAGAGAATCGCAATGACATCTGATCTTTGAAATATTTGGTACCTAGAGGCTTTTGGTAGTTTATTTGGTGTCCGATTGATGATAGAAAAAAAATCTTCAGTGTTAGCTTAATGGCTTGTTTGGACCAGGTGGTGGTCTAACATCAAATTATTGACCTTTTTCACCAAACCTTGATTTAGACACACTTGCGCGTTTTCCCAATCACAGAAGGCTACGCCTCCAGAACATTATTAATCAATTAAAAATCAACATTTCAATAAACTAATTAATATTTGATGTTTTCATGCTTTTAAGTGTGATTTATCCTACAACATGAACAGTTTAGTATTTTTCTGTGTATTAATATAGCATATGTAGTTTGACGTCTTTTCATTTAAACAAAGCAATAATGATAAGTGGACCGGAATAAAGTGGATCCATTTCATTTCATCAGAATCTTCCCAACCGTATAGAAATTTAGCTCACTGAAGACAAAGTGTGTTACAGTAATTAAGTGAACATTTCGATTCATCTATATGTCATGGTTATTCTTAACTATTGTTCCATGTCTTATCTTCAGTATATTAAAATTGTGTACGGTTAAGAAGATATGGAAGCATAAAATGAATCCGTTTTATCCTACTCCATCTGTTATCATTACTTTGTCCAAATTCATTAGGGGAAATTCGTATATGAAATTTCGTTTCATTTAGTGAAAAAGTTGAGAGGAGGGAAAACGGATATTTTAATATATCTGTAATCAAGAAGAAAACCCACTCCAATAAATAATTAGACTTCGGATCATCACATCCAAGCACCGCAAAGGTATCAGTTGTATCAAGTCTTCTTAGATGAGCACACTCTTTGATAACGGATGAGGAAGAAAAAGAAGAAGGAAATCAAACATCACTGAGACTCTCAAGAAAAATAACTACTCAAAGAACATCAACAAAATCAACACCGATATTGAATATGGTCGAAAACGTATTCCGAAAACATGGACCTCAAAAGTCGTCATTCCAAATACAGCAGAGACGTCAGATGATATAAGAAGAGTACTAAATAAACTCGACATCAGAGTTTCCTTCAAAACATCAAACACACTGCAAAGCAACCTTGTTCATGTAAAAGACAAAATCTCTGATGATTCTCTATCAACTTATGTCTATAAAATAAAATGCTTGGAATGTGATGTGATATACATCGGACAAATATCGCGAGAAATCAAAATCAGAAATGAACACCGTAGAGAGCATCTGTTCGACCACCGAGAAATCCAGTTGAACTAGAAAAGCTTGAAAAATCATCAACCAGCCATAGGTCTACATGCTATAGAATCAGGCCACAAAATTGATTTTTACAATAGTGAAGTAATCCAGGAAGATTTCAGAAATCATGTCTAAGAACGTCTAATATCAGAAGCACTTCATATAAAATGGAATCCAAATTGTCTGAATAGGAATGATGGACTAAAACAGAATTTGACCTGGTTACAACACCTCCCTTCCCCATGAAATAACAAAATCAGCGCGAATGTGACTGATAAGCAATTTCATTATGTAAACACACGTTGCTTTTATAATTTTACACACTTATCAAATCCAATAATCTACACCTACTTTTCTTGTCTTTACCAACTGGCCAAATTTATTACAACATAAAAATTACCTCATGCTGAAGAACGATGATTTAGTTTAAATATAAGCTGAGATTTTGTAAATTCTCGTATAATAATACTTTGATAAAGGTTTTAGCATTAAATAGCGAAACTTCAGTAAAAGCATCAATGTCGTTTTGTTTTTCATTCACTGGGAAATACGAAAACTTTGATAATAATGCATATCATATACCTGATGCCCAAATGTTTTCAAACTGTTAAAAGTGAACTTGGTTTGGACGTATGCAATGAAAAATAACTTTCAGGCTTAAATAACACTTGTTAATTATTTGATCCGCATTCTGGTTTTCTTAATTAAAACACAGTGCACTCAAGGAAACAACTGTTCAGCATATTTCATTTTCAACTTAGTTTAGCGAATCACTTTATTTCGGGTTAGTTTCAGGTGTCCAACTGAGATACGAATTTATGTATAATACTAACTGTATAGTTAAGAAGATATATATTTGTTATTTGCACATGAGAATCTAAGAGAGACGCTTTGTGTTATTTACTATTTGTCGCTAGAGTGACTCTGTTTTCCAGTTGAAATAAAATCCACCACTCGTTGTTTCGAAACAATATCCATTAAATCAGTGGGACGCGAGATCTGCCTACTTACTTTACATCAAGCATTACTTTGTTAAACTGATGATGAATTCAGACAAACCATGCTCAACTAATCCAATCAGTATCTGCTTTTATCTGTGGTTAGTTTCTATGACGTTTGAACTATACTGTGATACATGAACATTTCATCAAAATTATTATGAAGCAAGTAAGAGAAGCGAGTGAAACAGGATTCTAAGGTAGTTTTCCTTGAGGGGACAGTGTTATATAGATGTTCAACGATGAAAATTAAAGTATTACTTCTTAGTTAGAAAATTTCACCAGTGATCATGCATGACCGATAAATCACAGATTGAACACCGTACTATTAGTTCAGTGAGTTGTATACTAATGGTCCTTGTTCTCAAACTCTGACTACTTCGTATTTATTCATTACTATCATCTAACATCGTCTAGAAGTAACTTTCGCCAAACACCGTTTGGTTAACTTTAGTGGTCAAAACTGATCATGTCTTGTGCTCTGGATTTTCATTCAGACTAAAAAAGTGCAGGTTTGAGAAAAAATTCGAAGTAGTTTACTTCATGAAAAAGTGTACAGGTTTGGCTAAACTTCTTCAGATAACTGAATGACTAATGAGTTACTGTGGAAAGTTGTACTGAAGCTCATCAGTTCAAGTTTTCGCACTTTGAAGGAACACATAAAAAGTGAGAGAATTGGAATTTGATGATGTTACAACAGGTAAAAACATAAGAGATACAATGATTTAGGGATGTTCGGAATTGCGAAGATGTTAAGGATTAAAAACACCTATCCCACTATGACGTATTTTATTTCTCGAGGTAACTAGCAAGAGCATATACATAAACGCCTCTCTGTTCATAGTACATAGTCGCTCCCTCAAGTTTGATACAGAATGATTTCGAAAAAGAAGTGATCCAAGCTTTCAAATTTCAACATTTGTCATATTCACAGATGACTAGGTGTCATCTCCAATCGCCTTGATTCGTCAGTATACTTCTTATTACCTTACTGATTAACACATTATACGAAAGAAAACTTACAGAATACTACCATAGTTTTCAATCAAGGTACTTATACCTTTAAGATCAACAAGAATGTTAAAATACTCAAAGAAGATGCTCACACATGATACAGTCAAAAAACACCCTGGGAACCAATAAAAAACATCCGGTCACAAGCCAACATTATAAAGTTACAACTTTTTTGAATTAGACTAGGTGATTTTTTACCCGGCGGTGCGTTTCGCGCAAAATGAGTGGTTAGTAAGAATTCCGATTAGTTTTAACATCGATTTCATTTCAATTTTTATCAAGAAGAGATGGCAGCTGTTTGGTTCCGTGTCGAGTATGCTTTTTAGCACATCACTTACAAGATAATTTTATCACACCATATTATGCTACTAGCTAATTATAAGTAAACTCACAATGTTATGAAAGTATTAATATCACAGTGGTCTTTTTTGTAGATGAGTAGCCACCGGCAACTGACGTAAACAGCATAGCAGTTCCTATCCTTTTTTGGCTTTTAATGAAGACGAAACACAGTCCAGAGAAGAGGCTCATTTCGGCGAATTCATTTTCTTTATTTGTATGCATATTTTTCATGAAAAAGGGTAGTAACAAAAGTTATGAGATGTCAGAAACATATTTTCTAATATTAGTCAATGCATACGAGGAGTTGAATAAGTGTGTGAGAGTTAAATAGTGGGACGAATAATCTTAAAACATCAGTTTTAATCAGGACGCATATAGAGACGAAGGAAAATATGGAGTTATGCACCTTACACATGGTCCAGGGTTCGATCCCCTGCCGACGCACACCTGGTATCAATGATCGGCCTGCAAAATTTGGGCTACCGATATCACATGCTGAAAATTCCATACCTGTACCGAAAATACTGTGTGGTTTCAAGCTGTATTCAAAAAAAAGAAATTCAAGAGTTTTAAGGAGTTAGAAAAACCAAACAAAAATCACGTCTTTCAAAAGAATGGTTACTGATCAAAGAATATTCTTTTCGTTAACTTCATCATCAGGTCCCATAGTTATATATACATATTAGTGAGTGAATTAGTGTTATTCACAACAATAATGTTTAAATAATATCGAATCAATCAATAATATAAATAAATAACAGTTCAATAGCATCAACATAACAATAAACTGAATATCAGAAAAATTAGGAAAGATAATGACACAAATTCATGAATTTATAGTCTCTACTGAAGACTGGCCAGGGCAGTAGTAGTGCATAGACTTGCATTTTCTTTACACAGAACACCAGTTGTTTAAGGCTGATCGCGACAGGCACTGCTGTTTGGGGTATGTGGTACCCCGATGTTTTTTCGTATCCAATAGATGATAGAGAATGATTCTTCAATGTTGGCTTTGTAGCCGGTATGGACCAGGTGATCTAATATCGAACTGTTGATGGTTTTTACTACACCTATACTTGGCCGTACTGGGAGATATCGTCGAGCATGAAAAATCAAGTTCCTAGAGCAACGGCCAATATAACTCGCTCCACAAGCACAGTTGAATTGGTAGATACAATTAGAAGTGCCTAGACTAGTCAGTGGAAATCAACAAGGTTGTTACTTTGATAGTAGAAGTAGTTGAAAAATTTTCCTATGTCTGCATAGCTCTGATTTTTCTGTCTAAATGGCTAGAGCTTTGGTAATGCAAAGAAGACAAAAGCGTATTGATTTTGGCAGGTTATTCTTCACTTTCTCAGAGTTAACCCGCTACTTCTTTAGGGATTCAGTCTACAGCTCTTTTGACTATCAAATTAGAATTTATTCACTAGTTGGGATTTGATGAGGAATGTTTCCAGCTGCTGTCAGTTCACTAAATAGCACCACCACCGACAACTAAGTCTTTCAGGAAACAGATAGGCTGACCATAGACTGCCACGATGCATAACTTTAGAAGTCTACTCATAAGTCTAAGATTATTATATTTGGATATCTGTTTCTAAGTGTGACAGAGTTAAGATCATTGCTTCTCGATAGTATTTTATGGTATTCATCATCACTTTGGCAAAACCATTAGCATTAAATAGTGAGACGTCAGTAAAAACAACCAAAAGTTTTCATAATATAGTAAATATTTTATGTTAGTTACATTGAGTTATAGATCGACACTGATCATTGGATAGTTACTTGGTGTTACCACAAAATCCAGTATTTTTGATTCGATCCCGTGGGTTCAAACGACAGTTTGATAGAATTCCTATTAATATGGAATGCGAACATGTACATCTGATTAGTAAGTGATGATACTTTAAAATTTCCCGCAGAAGACACAAGATATTCAATAACGGATTGCATAACCTATCGTATTTACTCCCTCTGAGATTAACTGCATACTAGTTGCGAAGCATATACTGTTGAGGATATGTCAAATGAAGTGTAACAAGTATTCTTCAGTTCCTAATGGAATTCGTTATAGTACATATATGGTTATCAAAATAGGTCGTGAGGACTGTCATACTGCTTACAAAGGAAAGAAAAGACGGTAGTGTAATGAAAACTGGGAAAAAATGAAGGGAAAAGGAGTGAATGTTATTTAGTGATACAAACAGTTTGCATTTAACACAATTCATATGTTAAGAAAGCCATGTGATGCTTATTTTTGTAGATTAGAAAAAATGATTTTAGCAGATTTTCGAAAATATCTAAATTATTTTCTTGTTCTAATTAAATTCATACAACAAAAAGAATGTCATTGAATTTGTGGGGATTCGATGGATTAACTTCTTCAAAAGAGTAAGAGAAAGATAATTTACAAAATCAACCTCAGTGACTGTTACTAAATTATTCAAGGACATCATCTAGCAGTATGAATATACGATTCTTTCTTATTGGTCCCAATGCATCTAGATAAGTACGGTCATGACTGTGATTGTGCTAATGTTATCTTACAATGATCAAACTCAAAGAAAGAAAGGATAATGACCTCAAGAAACCAGAAGTTCGAACGACATTAAGTCATGAGGCACGCATAAACTTATGGTGTACATATAAGTTAAAACAATTAACAGAAAACCATCCAAGCTGATAGATGCCAGAAGGCGTCGCGATACAACAAAACTAGTCCTTGTCCATCCTAATAGACTGTAAGATCGAATGTCTATATGATGAAAATCTCTATTCTGACTCACGACTGAACTGAGTTCAAAATATAAGAAAACCCTTTGGTGAAGTTATTCCTTAAGTTTGGAGAACATTTCACAATTACAATTAACATCCTGATATATAAATATTTTCTGCTGCTTCACTTTTAAATTTCTGCTTCCATTAAACAATGTACATGTATAGATGAAGTTCATATTGTTGCTTGGAGTTTCTCAACCACGTTTAATATATGGCCTTCTTAAGTAGACAAAAGTAGAGTGTTGTGAACTGTGTTCAACGTAGGCTTCATGAAAATGAGTCCATATCATCAAATTGTATTTGAAACCTTAAGACAACTTAGAGATACGAACTCACTTAAGCTGAAGTTTGTGTTATCAGAACACTTGCTGAATGAACATGGAAGGAACATGAATGATGCTGAGGAAAATAGGATTATGCATGGAGTATTACCGTCAGACAACAAGAAATCTGCCTATGACTTGTTTACTATGGCAAACATTAATTAACCAAGATTTTAGCTTAAACAGAACAACTGGAGACATACTCCACAGGGGTATATTCAAATTTTGATCTGAAAAGTAGCAAATTATCACTTTCTCAAGCTAAATGTTCATACATTGGTGTGTTTGCTGTTATTTACTGAACAAACTAGACTGACATTTCAATAAGACAAAATTTATACTTCTCATTAGCACATTTGGATTCCATCACAGTTAAACATCCATGTGTGTAGGATTTTTCATTAATTCAATCAATAAGAACTGATGAACATGGATTCCAACCTCTATAGGACTAATCAACAAGAGATAATTTCAATGCTGACAAAATATGTATTAGTCTACTGAGATTCAAACTCCTACTTAAGATAGTCTGACCAGTTAATTCTTCAACTCATATGAAAAACTACGATTCAATGCTTTAATTGGTTTAGCGTTAGCCAATCAACCAAAATTTTGAACTAGTAACCATGATCTGAAATGTTAAATTCGAAGATCTAAACAAAAAACACAAATTATATCAGAGAAAACTCTAACGTCATTTCCTGTGGTACAGACACCTAACGTAACAAAATAAACTATTCGCTTAGAGTAGAATTCCAAGAAAAAGTAACCGTCTTTCTTTTTCATAGGGAACGTTATTTCTTACAATGGCCAAAAATAACTCTGAGGTAGTTGTTTTCAAATCCTAGTTCATTTTGATTTAGCCTCAAGCATTTCAGTGGCTTAACGACTAGCTGAATAGTGTCAGTACAACTGATTATAACGTAAACTTACCAACCTGAATAAAATTCAATCTCTTATCTTGAGCAAATTAAAATTATTATTGATTACTCTAATTTTAAGTCATCAATGAGTCATTTCATTTCGAAATCTGTCTTCAGTTTAAACCAGTGAATGCAGAATTATATATATATCACACAGACTAACATTTATTTTGCCTACTTTATGCTCATCATATTGAAACAATAAAAAGAACGTTTGCTTGATTTAAAATTATCTGGACGTCAGTCGACCTATTGATTCAGAATTATTTTTCGCATTTTGGTTTAACTACTGAATTCACGACTTACTGGAAATCTGTTTGTTATATTTCAGTTGTGTATGCTAACAAGTGAAACACAAGAGGTGAGATGTAGTATAGCCTGCAGTCATTAATCAGAATGAGGAAGAAACAGGATTAAAGTCACTTTCGAAATCCGGGCTATCTACCCTATCAGCCAGTCTTGTGAAATTTGGGAATTTTCGGTTGAAGCTTTCATTGTCCTGCTAGACAACATCTTAAGGGAACATCACAATATCAAAAACATCTGTCTAAGTGACAAATCGTCTCTACTATTTCAAAACTAATAAGTTGCTAATAAGCGACATCAGATATCTTCTGGGGACATCTATCTATCCTAACAAATGGTGTACATATGGAGATAGTGTGTCCAGAGCACTTCTGTAAAGTCATCCATAGTCATGCACTTATATTTCGTAATTCTTTAATAATTCCTGGTAGAAATTCACGAGCAGTTAGGGAACAGAGATGAAAAAACAGAATCCCAGTAACAAATAGATCTTGAAGTGATATGATACATGGTTATTAGCATAAATTTATGCACAAAGTTTGATATGTTTTCCCAGTCAACACCTCTTCTCATAGCTAAAAATGAGTAGTATTTATGTAGAATATTTAAGACATTTAAAATGCGTATGTAGGCTATCACACCTTGAGTATCTCAGATGAACTCCTTTTTGCATTTGTGATGCTTTTTCAGTATCTGTATGTTTTAGTTGTCTATTTCAAGGTTGTTCGGTTGGATTTTCGCTTGGGTCAATTTATTCTGTCTTCACGTCCTAACTTTTCTTGTATTCTATTAAAAATACTCAATTATGAGGAGATAACTTTTGACCCTTAAAAATGTAGTTTTTGTATTTGACAATTACGTCGCTTTTTGTGTTTTGTCTGAAGCATCGTGGTTATCATCAGTTACAACCGCAAAATAAGCTGTTCAGCGATGAATTGTTTGTTTTGATAAAAATGCATTTAGAATACAGAAAATGGCTTAATTCCTTACAATTTAGCTTTTAAAAATGCTCATTATCAACCCATTATCATAGAAATATGTGTATTATTGTTTCATATAGCGTAATGCGATAAAATGAAGTTCTAATCCTTTAGAAAAATCGATTGGTTAAAGTAATTTTGTGTGTGTGTTATGTCATAAAAAATATATCAAATATCATGATATTGCTAGTCTCCAGTTCACTTCCATGTGATAAGAAGTGAATACTTCATTACTTGAATAATTTACCAGTGAACATACGAAAAATATTGATTTAATGGCTGTTTGGAGTATTTAAATCACATACCACCTTATAAAATAAATTCTGTGTACTTTTCTTTCACCAATACATAATTTAGCAGTATTGTGGCATGATTATCGTCTAGTGTTATGCAAGAAGTCGTAATGTTCGTCAGTGCTGCAAAGTTTTGAAAATGTTCACATCTGCCAGCTGTTCACTGTATTTTTCATACCTAAAGCATATAGCTTGAAGTATTTCGACAATTTTGATGAGCTGAGTTACTCTGTGAAGTAGGTGAATAAGACTAGTAAGTACTAAATGACTCTTATTTTCGCAATAGTAACATCATTTACAGTGTCAAGCTTATCACATCTAACTAATCATGCAGTTAGCACAGTCATGTGACATTTAATGTTATTTTATCATATACTGATGGCATTTAAAAAATGTCTATGAGAAGCACTGAAAATTTAAAAAAATAAACGACTGCTGATTTCACTAATATCACCTACACAATTCAATATTGTCACATGGGAAGTGTTCAGTCAGTAACAGACATTCTAGTAACCTATTCTAGTAACCTGACTAATGCTGATAACGCTTATCTACTGCTAATATTAATCGGTTTGGTATTACCTAATGTGAAATAGAAAAAGGCAATTGCACAACTATTCTACCTATATATGTATTTTCGTAACTGTAGCTAAAATTGTAGATTCGGTGCGCAGTAGAGCCCATAGAATTTCATCCTTTAATTGTCGCCACAAGGACTGAAAATATTGAAGATGTAAGGAAACGCGATGTAGTGTAGAATGTGCGCTTAATGGCTGACTGAAGAATTTAAGCTTTCATTTACATGATTTGATCACCCTTGAATGATAGTTTAATAAAGCTGACTTTCTTGGTTACGGAGTTTTATCTCTTTAAAGGGGTAGTCTCTCTTTACTGTGAAGTACAATAAAGTTTTCCGGATACTCATTAGCTATCTGATGTTTTCTATTTCCTCGTATGTCTGACAGACACCCTGTCAGAACTAAACATACAAGTTGTTGTAAGACAAAGCAGTTTTCATACCATATTGTGATCTAGCA
The DNA here is from genome assembly GCA_944472155.2 of Trichobilharzia szidati. Lineage (NCBI taxonomy): Eukaryota > Metazoa > Platyhelminthes > Trematoda > Strigeidida > Schistosomatidae > Trichobilharzia > Trichobilharzia szidati. The sequence continues at coordinate 28,587,089 of OX235276.1, read as the reverse complement.
GAATTCGGAAAACAGTGACATGTAGCCAAAACGATTAGATGCTGACATGCTCACCTTGGAAATTCAAAGCCACAGATTCGATAGTGTAAACTGTCGCAGATAGACATTTACAAAGAATCAAGAAACAATAACTGTGTAATATCCACTGACTAATGAAGAAAACTTAAAGGTAATGATTTAAATTTGTTAAAAACTCCCCCTGAGTCCTCTGAGCTGGGTGGTTTACTTGTGAAATTCATTTTGAAGTTAGTGCTGGGAATTTCATCTAGGGCGAGAATAAGGTATTAGCTAGTGAACCATCTTTACTTTTTTTTCTTCTAAGACGAATCAGAGATAATACTCTAAGGCATTACATCTTGGCAACATCATTTTCGTTAGTGGCTGCAACCCATGATTAAAATCTCAAAAATTAGAAAATTGGCACCAGAACGTCCTACCAATTTTTTTTCACATATTCAGTGATAATAAGTATAACAGCTTTATTCTGAGAAATGCATTTATACACAATACAAAATTTTCATCTTAATTTATTGCAACATATTGACTCCTTGTATAGAATCTTAAAGCGAAATAACGATCATTAATACGTCATCTAAAATAATGTTGGTGTATCTGAATAATGCCTCACTGCCCCAGATTGGTTTTACTTCAATTCCCAGATAAAATTCATAGCAGTAGGTTGAAAACTACTTCAGTATATGATGGAGTTTAGATTGTTATTCGCAAACAATATGAAATGTAGTAAGTGCGATACATTTAGGTGGATAAAAATTCAGGTAGCCCAAGTGATTTAAGCTAGCCACCGTATGGTTCACACCTTGATCATCATGAAAACATTCTGTCCTCGAAATATTACAGACGTGTTGGTATTGTCTAGTCTTTGTTGTTTTATTCATGAATATTTCATCACTATGTTGAATGACATAATGAGCTGTTTCTGTGATAAATAAGTAAGTTAATGAAGCAACAATGAAGGAAGACAGTATTTAGACTAACGCTGGAAGCTCTGCAGAAAAATATAATACATACAATAAGCTAGATTCGTATAATTATTTGTATTTATTGAGTTTATTTTAATGGATTCACTTGTGAGCAACTCAAACTGGATTGATTTATATTTTGCTTCTCGGATATCGTTATCTAGGGAAGTATACTGATTTAATTGGCTGACATTGTTCAGACAAGACTGATCGAATCTTTTTGCATGAACATTACTCATAGACGTTCAAGTCCGAATAGCTCAGTGGTAACGTCTCTGACTGCAGAACTGGGTGACGCGGGTTCGAATCTCAGAAGGGACATGAGTTCCTTCAAGGTTGCAGATACGCCTTGCTGAAGAGTGCCAACTGGCACGAAACCCAGGCCTCCAACCATCTAATATCATCACAGACGTTCAAGTCAGCCAAACTGACTAAGATCAGTTGATTATTCAGAGTCCATCGGGTTGTTTTCAAATGATTTTCTGAGTGTTTATTTGGACTATTTTATTTTAAATAAAGAGTCAATCATTTTTACGCTAATCCTAACTAGTAAAGACTAAGTAATATTAAATAAGCCAGACTGAAGTATCATTTGATCGACTCACTCAAAACAGGAGTATTTTAAATTTGTAACCTCGAAAGAATATTGGACGGTCCGAATGACTTACAGGAATCCCACTATGGGGAAGACAAGACAGATGTTGACTTGATCGCATTACAATAATGTATTTAGATAATGAGATACGTATTTCACGTTCAATGGATAATCCTTTTGCTTTAAGTTGTACGTCGATGGTTAAATAGTTGGATACTCGCCAGCCACGCGGAAGGTAAGGGTTCGACTCCCTAGACTTCGCCTAGCCGGTGGTAATCTCTGAAAAAAGCCAGAAGGTTAGGCGTGAGGGTAGCAACCTCACCGGTTGAAAATTTTAAATCTTAAACTTTGAAGCCCCTGTGTTCCATCCAGAATGAAAGGAATGAGAAAGAAGCCTTTCAGCAAATGGATGTTTAGTTTAAAATACAGCAACTTTAATACACTGAACTGATGTATCTAAATATGAAGTTAACGTATCAAAAAAACCAGCCAATGAGACTTAGTGTAAACAAGATGAAGTTCGACTAGTAAATGAAGTATAGAAAAAGTAGTCCGCCTTGTATAAAATAATAATATAAACAATAAATGGAAATCAATACTCTGTAAGGCGACGAGGGAAAAATAAAAAATAAAATTAGGTGTTTTGGATACATCTCAATTATAAAAAAAACCTTGTTTAACAGTGTTTCTTTGAGAAATTCTGTCTTAGAAAAAAGGAAGCAGTTTTAGAGATTTTCTGATTTTATTATGATAATAATAGTTGATCCTCTTGTGTCATTTGAAGTTGATCACCGCTATTTCACTTCAGTACTGTTGTCAAAGTGATAACATAAGATGATGGTATGTTTAAATTTTGTCATTTTCTTCTGTATATTTGATAGTAAGTAATAACGAACGTGTCATTGTTCATTAGTTGTTTCCATTTCTGCCATTTTGTGAAAACAAAGTGTTAAACATATCACGACATCATTGTAATTAACTGTTTTTTTTTGACTCAGTCAAAATGTTCAGGCGTCTTGGAGTGAATTTTTGAAATCTCATTTAGCCAGACATACTAGACAGATAGATGGCTGGTAAGAAATGTAACGGAAAAAATCTTTGAAAAATCCCTCCAGAACAACTAATCACAATATTTATGCTTATTTTGATGTTTCAACTAACATTGTATTTATTATCTTTTTTCCTCCTAGATTGCATATCATTGTTTTGACATTTGCATATCATTTTTTGGTTGACTTGATCCTTATTATTTGTCCTTGTCTTTGTTTAATCTGTAATTTTAATGCTTCTCTTTGTGACACATTGATAATGTATTGTTTTAAGATGTGATTTTGTTTGGGTAAATCAAGGTTCTTCTGACCCCAGATTGTCTCCGAAAATATGCACTTTCATTGTTTAATCCACCAATTCCGTTTGCATATTACCCTTCTCCTGTCTAACTACTATAGGAATCTAAGAGGATTTGTGTTATGTGGTGAAGCAATTACCTGATAAAACATACTATACATACAAAGGTACCTATCGGTCGCTGTCGAAATCTCGTAAACGTATCCACGAAATTGTTTATTCAATCAGGACCAGAAATATAGATTTTTATTCAAAGGTGTTCCTGTGCCGCACAGTCGAACACAATCAACAGTTTAATAAGCTCCTTAGGATGGGACACTGGGTGATGCAGCAGATATCAAACTTATCAACTAACATAATCGTCTCGGATCATTTCAGTAAAGCCTCTTTTAATATATTGCGACATTACGTTAACAAATCTTCTTTACAAGGCTGAGTCCTGAGTGAATCGTTACCTCAAAGAATTTAAGAGAATCTTCACCGATTTTCTATTGTTGGGTAACTTGTTGTCGACTCCATGGAATTGCTTGTGATGGAATACTTGGTTCGAAAATCCCTCCTGAGTAACGTAACTATAATACTTATAGTTATTTGGATGTTTGAACTATCTTTGGAATTATTATTTGTTTTTCTTTTAGACAGTGTACCAATGTTCTGACATTTGCATATCATATATTGACTTGTTCCTGATTATTCGTCATTGCCCTTGGTTAATTTCTAATTTTAATGCTACTCTTTGTAGTTTTGCGACATACTGATAATGTATTGTTTTACGATATGATTTTGTTCGGATGAATCAAGGTCTCTGAACTGTCTGCGGGTATTGTTGGTGTGTGATTCTTGTGATCAGAGTTTTGATCCCACCTTGTTGAGAATACTCTACTTGATTCTAAGCTAATTCTCACGGTTGAAGTTCGGTCAACTAATTTTGTTCTACAGTACTTGTTCTGTACTTGGAAATTCACTTGCCTGTATAGCTGTCCAGCTGCACTGTTCAGATAATTTTTAGTTTTTGATATTGTTATTGTTGGAGAGAACCACACATTGATTCCAACTATAAGCAGTCGTCTTTTGACAGTCTTTGGAGACTTTTGTGACTGTACATGCCTCAAGGAAGTTGTGTCAGCTATACGGTAAGACGCAAAGATCGGTTTCCTGCGTTCTGACCACAAAGAGTCGGTTTTCATCTTAACAAAAAGTATATCTAAAGTTAATAGTTCAATTGACAATTGCACTTCGCATTCCGTATTGCAAGTGAAATGATAGTCAAATAATTATGCATTTAACTTGTTGACATTTTAAAGTCAAAAAGTCAATCGATCGCTTAAAATTTATAATGTTAACTGTTAACGTTTATTACCAGATAAAAATGTTGAAAAAATTTTCATCACAATAAACTGACACATGACGTTCAAGGTGTGCTTAAAAACAACATGAGTTAACAATTTTCGGTAATATTTCGAAGCATATTTAACTATCACTCCGAAATGAGGTATAAATATTTACAAACACTCTTTCATCCCCCTTCAATCTCAATTTTGAAGCGGATTACATATACAGACTGTAAATCACGTACATCAATCTGGTCTCTTCTAAGTATAAATCCATACGAAAGGCAACAATGTGAGATGTATTTCATAGACATTATTTTTAGGCTTCACAAATTAAAAGGTCACTTCTTTCGGCGTTATCCATTCAATGAAATATATCAGTACTGATGACTACAAAATCAAAAAGGGACAATTTAACGCAACAATTTCAGAGAAGGTTCCTTTTCTCTATCACAAAGAACTATTTATTTTGCTAATTACATAATAAGCAGTAATTTTCATACCAAACCCTATCTCTATCACATAGAACGTGGGCCAAATAGGGTATCACTGAGTTTCCGTACTTGTTTTTGCGAGGATATAATCTTTTATAATGACTTCTAGTCCTACCTGATGAGATGCAAAGACAGAGTTGTGAATAGAGAGGGTGTTGAGAGTCCGATAGGATGGACTTAGATAATTTTTCGCATGAGTTCATTTGTCTGTTGACTACAGTAGTAACAAGCTGACTTAGTAGTACACTACTTGCCCTACGAACAAGCTTTAAAACTCTTCACTGTATTCACTGTATCACAAGTTCTGTTCTAGAATAAAACAAATCACTTTTATTATTGGTTGGAGGATTTCATCATGAGCTGAGATAAGTTAGAGAACCATTGGAATACCTGGGAGTACTGGACAGCTGTTTCATCCAAGTTCGGGACTCCTCATCAGTACGCACCCACTGGGGTTTGAACACAGGACCTTCTGGTTACAAGGTGAGCTAGCTCGTAGACAATTAAGCCACTGAGACCCAATCCAATAGCCCATGAATTCTAACTTCTACCAATTCATGACATAGAGCGACCACTGTGCAATGTCTTCTTTGATGACTAACTGTCCTCACCTTCGACCTACTATTAATATTATAGAAGTGAAATAAGGGAGAAGATTCGTAGCTTAGGTGGATGATATTGAATTAGTTGTGTTCTCAGAGCTGGTCGATTTAATTGCGAAGTTTTCGCCATCCTTCTAGAGACGTAAATTAACAACCAGTCACGACTGTGGTTGCCAGGAGATACAATTACATCATTCATGGAGAATTTAAATAAATCCATTCTATACTAAAACTTGCGCTGAAGATATTGTCTAGAAGGACAACGAAAGCTCCGCAAATAAATCGACTATGTCAGAGAACACAACTAATTCAGAAGTGAAATAGTTCAAAAATGTTGACAATAACTCATTCACATTCATTCCACCATAGAAATACTGAGAACATTCAAGTCGCTTCTTTACTTACTCCCTCTATCACGTGTGTCTGTTCCCTGTATAGCATTTTATTTATTTTGTCTTCTTTAATGGGCCCTTTGTTGCAAAATAGCATGTCCATGTGTAGTTTCATGTTGACCTTTCTGTTTTTCTGTCATTGGAGTATCAATAAGACTGGAAAAGCTAGTGTAAACAGCATTTATAAACTTGAAATAAATTTCATACAACTGGTTCCCTTGATAAATTTCGATAAAGAAAGGAAGACGAAATTTGCAGTATAAAATGATATCATTCTATTTCACAGGTTCTCATCAGCTGCAGACTACCTGAAATTACAATGGTTATATAAATGATAATAACATACTTTAATGTCTGATTAGTAGTAGAGAAGAGATAAAATTGACGCATCCAAAAAAGAATGAAAGCATTACAATTTTAGTTTAAGTTATCATCATCAATTTATACACTTTCAGAGTTGAAAGAGGGGAGTAAACAAACAGAATAATGTACTTGTAGGTTCACATGGCAACTCCAAAAACAAAAGCATTTACAGTTTATAAGATTGAGATTTGCTCAGTGAGTTGAGATCACTGATGACTAATCAAAATCAAAATTCAGTTACCAAGGGAGTGAGAGGTTAATCACACTCTCTTTCTGTATGCATAAGTCTGGTTTAAATCGTTTGATTGCGATCGCTTCGGCAAATCGTAGTAAATTTGCTGTCCTTTGTCTATTTAATATTTTGAAGGACTTAGAGATCTCTACGAGATGTCCGGTATCAACAATATGTCTGGTAATTGCACTCTGAGAATATTTGCTTCCTTTCAGGCATAGGTTTCTTGGAATATGTTCAGAAAACCGGATAGAAGCCCTTCTTTCTGTCCTTCCAATGTACTTGCTCCCGCAAGTGCACGTAAATTCATAAACGCAGTTGGAGGTGACATCAGCAGGGTATTTATCCAGTTTTGAGTTGATCATGGAAGGAGTGGTGTTGTATACTGTTATGAGTTTTGCTGCCGGGAAGCTTCTATTTATTGCTCCTTTCAGTCTTCTGTCAATCTTTTGTATGCATCTCTTAAGTTTATTATATTTATATAACCATTGTAATTTCAGGTAGTCTGCAGCTGATGAGAACCTGTGAAATAGAATGATATCATTTTATACTGCAAATTTCGTCTTCCTTTCTTTATTGAAATAAATTTCTTGACTAAAATTCATTGCTGATTAATTTTTGACTCCTGAAGTTATCAAGATTGAGTCTAACTAGCAAACAGGCAGAACAACACAGGACTATGCATATAAGTCAGTCATTCCAAGTTATGACAGCTCAAAAGTTTGTTATCATTCAGTTTTATTGTATCAAGAATTTCACCTAAGCAATTTGCACCTGTGTGCATTGCTTAAACCGACAGTTACAGACTTCATGGACTAATATCATACTTTCATCGAACAAACCGTACGTCTGTACAATTCATCAACTGAGAAGTACTCCGAGATGTGCAAGATTATATGATGAAGATTGACAACATAGTCAACAGTGTATCTCGTGAGATCATCGAGACAGCCGAATCCACACCACGTGATTTAACTGTCTGAGAAGACATGCTTGTTATCAAAAGACAAAGTCGTACAAAGCAGAATCAACAACTCTCCAAAAACACTCGTTTGTTTGTTCGTTTATTTTATATTTGAACTGAAGAATATATTTATAACATGATCTGTTATATCAGTCGTAAAAAGATATTAAAAGAAAGAAAAAAGGAGAAGAAAATGCATCATAGTAAATAATTTATAATGTTAATATCATCAGTGGTCAATTGTTCGTTCAATGTTTCAATACGAGAGTAGCGGAGTAAAAGAAAATCCAGCAATATATATAAGAACACATCATTTCAATTTTTCGTCTAGTTGATGACTTTAAATACTGGTGGCTTTTTTTGAACAGAAAATAGACATGCAGACACAGACATAGCTACTTCCATAGTTATTGTGATGAAAGCGAGAATTGTGTTTATTAATAAAATTGCGATGGTGTTTACTTGGTAACGGAAATTACTGATTTAAATAAAACGACCGTTAGAAACGGAAAGTGAATGAGAGAAATTAGTTATTTTTTCAAATGTTGTGGAAACATTATAAATTATTGAAATGAACTATTTTTTTTACTTTACAGTGTGAAATAAGTGTTTAAAGCTGTTCATATGATGGGACAAAAATATGGGATTGTAAATTTGAAAGAAAAGGCGATGACTGATATAATACATAAAGTGAATATATACTTACACAAAAAATGGGGAAAAATATTTATAAGCCTATTTTTCCACAGGGAATGATCGGTGAAGTGTAAATCTGGGAACTAGAAAGTGGGTGGGGGGATGATGAATGTCTCTCAGACAATTTCATAAGAAGAATTCGTAGCGTTTATTAACTGTTGACTACGCTTAATAATATCATTTTATCAGTTTTCATTCGGAAAGGGAAAGAGAGTTTCATTCACGCATTCTCATTACCACTGTTTCAACACCTTTATGAAGGCTGTTTGCGGTGCTCTTAAGAGGTAAAATGTGAAGAGTAAAGTAGGAGGGAAATTAAATAAAAACAGTGACGAAATGAATTAATTGATTTAATAATTAACCAATTAATAAGTACGATGACAATTGTGGTGACTTCAGAATAAGAAGAATATTGATTTTTTTTAAAAAGACATCAAGCATAAACAGCCAACATCACAGTTTCATGGATAAAGGTATTCACGTGCACATACACATACACATACACACCAGAGACCAAATAGATAACAGCAACTAAACTGAAATGTTTCATGGATAATACATTAAACGGGGAGGTTTTTTCTCTTTGTGTGACTAATTAATGACCAGTACTGCCAGATGTCGTTGAGGCATTCATATCACTATTATGACCACTTGAACGTTTATTGATACGATCTTTCTCTGTTGCTGATAAGTTAGGCTTATTGTACTTCAACCATGGAAGGTGTTCGTTGAAAATCTAGTGAATTAAAAATTGATTAGAAAAACAAGTTGGTTAAAAAACTGTCTTTAGAAATAATAAAAATAAAACTGTCAATAAAAATTAGATTAGATAATTTTCTATTAGTCTTCATTACTGTTATTATACATAACTGTTAGTCAGACTTATCTGGCTGGAAGTCTTTTCAGTGAAGGAGCTCTATCAAGTATAAGACAGTTTATCATCAGTGCTGTGTGTTAAAAATAATATTAAAAATTTAACCATTAATTTTATCACATGATCTTGAGAACAACTGAAAACCAGGAAGTACTGAAAAGTGATCTCATCCCTTATTTTAGCTCTTCACCAGTGCATACCCATGATTCCCTCATGGTTCCGATCCAAGAAATCAAAGTTAAGGCTTATGACTCTGCCATTTGGTTTGAGCTTGGTGATCCATGTATTCTTAGCTATGATGATTGTGGCGCTATAGATAGAGAAGACATAGATTATGCGATACTGAACTTTGACCTACTAGCTGAATGGTAACGTGAAATAAAAGAGAATCTTTGTAGCTCAGAAAACACTAGTAGCGTGCCTGTTTCACAACCTGAATGTTCTGGGCTTGAACTCTGATGAAACCATAAGTGAAGACCACTGGAGAACTCTAAACCAAAGTAAACTGAATGTCTAGTAACCACTGGTTTTCAGTGGTTCTCTAACTGGTGTCAGTTTGTAAAGAAATTTATTTTGAAATGAATCAAACGCTTACAACATCTGAGGGATGCTTGAATGCTACGGAGGGTCTAATCCAATCGTTTAAAAGACACTGATCACTGCAGTGTTTGAGATACTCTTATTATATTGAGGAACAGAAAATAAGTCAATTTTATATTCACTCTCAGTTCATGAATAAGGCTGCATAGGTAAATATAACCGAAACTTTGGTATTTCAGTATAACTTCTTCAGAAAGAGAAAGTTGGAGGATAAGTTTAGTGTAGTGATGCTAAAAATAACTTTAATAAAGCTAGTAGAAGCCACTCAGACACATCAGTACCACAGTTTATAAAAATCTAATTGATTCCATTGATGTGAACTGTGTGTTTGGATTTATGTTGGAGTTGAAGTATTCAAACAGCTGATATTCATTATGTCAGAGCTTAGAAATATATTATTATTATTTTTAGCCACTTATCCTTTCTATAATCTCCAGCATTGTTTCAATATTCAGAGTTATGAAGTATTTCTTCGTGTAAACACAACAGGTACTCGTGTTCTCTGAACATTCAAAATGTCTGCAAAGTCAAAAAAACTTGCGTTTGCCAACTATTCAAAATAATATCAAGGTAATCTTTAGTTTGAATTGTGCAATTTCATGTTTCTTTTTAGTTTGGTTATGTGACGCTTGATATTTAGAACCGACATTTTGAGTCAGCATATGTCTGCTTGCATATCTTCGGTTTACTTTGCATAGTCAAATTTCAAAATAGTGTTTTTTTCAGAATGTAGAAAAGTAGAATTGAATAAACCTGGTCGATGGGTTTCTATCAGCACACCTAGGAATGATTATCTATATTGGTTAGCATTAAATATCTAGTGATCAACTGTCATTCAGCCTTATTTATTATTTTCATGAAAAATATCTGACTGTGATACTAAATGGTGCTAGTTTGTATCTCTTATGGAGCATGATCATTTTCACTGTTGCGTCTATGTCTTGCTAATGATTAACAACGGTTATATATATAACCATTAGTCAGACCTATCTGGCTGGAAGTCTTCTACTTAGGTAGCCACAATAATTCACTGAGGGAGCTCTATCAAGTATATGACAGTTTGTCATCAGTGCTGTGCGTCAATGCTGCCTTGCTATCAGTAACGCGTTAATTTGCCTAACACCAACCCAGAGTTCGTCAGATGTCTCTATGTGAACATATTCTGGAATAAAAAAGAGTTTTAACTGATGGTTAAATTTATTTCACATCTACCTACCAACTGACTGACTCTTTGAATCCCTTGAATTCACTTTATCGGTGGAGATTCTATAGAAATATCATGTGCAGTATAGAACAGATCGTCAGTACCTTCCTTAGTGAGCAATACTAAGTGAAGCAAAATATGCTGAGCGAAAACTCAGTCGTGATCAATCCAAGATATAATACCGATTCATGCGACTTATTACTCTCAGTTGTAGAAGCATAAGCTGGTTTAGATACTTTACCGAAATGCAAAGGATCACCATTTGAAAATGTTTGGTAATATAGTCTAAAATCGATCACAGTGGTACATATGTATTTGCACTACATGCTGTCTGAAAGCTGAGTCGTTTCTGCTAAAATTTCTTTGGTGTCCTTTCTCCTTTCTCACCGGCTTTTGCTTATTGTAGTGTTGTTCATTTTCATTTCATATTATTAATGAAATGCTGTTGAAAAATGCCGATGAACTTCTCTCCAATATTTCATACTGCTTTATGTGTCAGTCGAAAAAGAACACTGGTAAGTCAAATCTCGAATTCAAATGCGGATCAAATTTCAATTGGATTGAGAGCTCCGTCAAATTATCCTGTAAAGGTACTTGTGAAGGATATGGTTGTTTTAATCACAGATATATATCAGCTACATTGGTGTATCTTTTTGTCTAGATTCATGAGCAGATTAATTAAAAAGGACGAAGCATTTGACTAATCACTTTTTAAACTATCTAAGGAGTCCCTCATCGACAGACTAGTTTTATTATAAGTCAGTGATGAATAACTTGACCTAGATTACAACTTGGGTTTCGTAGTACAGTCTAAAAGAGATTAAGTTAAAGTATGTTAAAGTCTGATGGTACTTTTTTGAATAGTGATATTAATTTCGACTAAGGACAATATCTGATGAGATGTCGTCAAAGAAGTCTTGCAATCTGTAACTTCGTTGATCAAATTATGTTCATTCATTTGCCTCCAGTAATCAAAGATATCACAAAAGAGTATATAGTACAGGTTTTAGGATGACAATGTCCATCATATTAGTTCAGGTAACACAGCAGATTGTAATTACAACAGAATTGTTAACTGGTCGCTTTTTTCTAGTAATTTCCTCCCTAAATGACTGTAGGTGTATAAAGGATTAAAATCAAGGAGTAATGAAGAGCTGTTATGTGCTGGTACGCTCATGAGAACACACGAAATCAAAAGTGGATCTCATCAAAGCTAACCTGGAAGTCAATTAAATCATCATCTAGGAACCAACAACCTGATTGTAATTTCTTTAACAAGATGGTTCCTCCACCAACCCATTGCTAAAGATTTTTAAACTACGCCATAATAACAGTTGAATTTCATATCATGATGATGATTTTCTTTAAAATTAACAATTTCTTTCTTTCAGGATGCTAAATGGCAAAGCACACATCTGAATGGCTTCAAGTTAACGCCCTAATTTATCTGTGTCATTCATCAGAAAAAAAATAATTTATTTAGATTATTCATATTTTACACTGACAAAAACAAACGCCATCCACCCATAATTCAATTGGCAAAATCGATAGAATTGTCGACTATCTAATTCATTGGAATAATTAGTCTGTTAAATTATTGATTAGTTAGTTAACTTTATATTACAAGCTTTACGGCCATCTATTATTTTTAATATTATTTTATTCTTAGAGTATATTTTGTTACAAACCCATACCACCTAGACATTTGTTTATAAATGAGAACCTATAAAGAAAGCTAACTCAAAGGCGAACAGAACTCCTGGAAAAATTCCTTTCCAGGCAAATTATAAGACAAACAACTAACTTCAGATTTCATTTTTCGAAGTTTCAAAAAGAATAAATTTGTGTAGTCAGTCAGACTGAATTTGAAGACAGATAGACGTAAATGGCCTTGGATGATGGCTACGATATTTCGTGAATGTGTGCGTATAAAGTGTTCGCTGTCTCACGCTCTTGATGCAAGACGTAATCAAACTGAGTTATGCAGAAAAGTTATGCATTTTTCACTGATCTAATAAATATGTGATAATAAAATCAGTTTATTTCTCATAACCCTGAAAAACATTATCTTGCTCAGCAAATATCACACTAAATTCAATAAATGCCAAGATTTCAATACATTACTTACAATGCGGTGTGTATATAAAATACATCTGAAGAATCACCATGTTTATAGAAGTGTTTTTACAAAACCTAGTTATGTACACTGAGTATAAGCAAACATAATTTATCGTTCACAAGGTATTAAGCGATCTTATTAGGGAGAGTTCCTTTTCGTTAGGACAGGGGGAGATATAATATGACTTGGTTTTTACCTGACCTATAGGGCTAGACATATGACCTTTACGTAGACTAAGGGTCACATCATTGAATTTTTAGCGGTGCATAATATCCAATAAAAACATAGTTTTTTTTAAAAATATCTTATCCTAGTGATTTATTGGTCAGTTAAAATAACCCTGTAATCAGTTGTTAACTATAGTGATGTTACCCTTTTTAGCAGAGAGAGGTAAATCTTTGCCTTCACAGTCTTCCTCAGCGTAGGAGTAGTATTCGAGTGATCAGTTGTATGTTGTTGTTGTTCTGTTGAAATAACAGTAGAACAAACCCCCAATCCATTATTATCCATAGTTAAACAAACAGTTGAGAATCAACTGAATTCAGAGTAAATATATAATCAGAAATCTACGTTAGTGAAGAAACATTTAAGAGTCAAAAAGGTTGTTTAATTTTTGGCATTTTCTACCTACAAATTCACAAGAGATCAAGGCTAAAACAGTCAAATTTTGAGTTGAGTATGTTATCATTGAGCTTCTGGGGCAAAATACAGAGGACTGTGATTTCCAGTTCCAGGCTTCATTATGTACATGGAATCACTACTGTGAAGTGCTGATTCGGAAAACAACTATTCCGTCTCCTCAGGTTTTTGATAGTCCCACTGAATTAATTATCACATAATGTCTAGTTTCGAATGAATTAGTTGACTATTGTCATATTTTGTTCTAATGTTGTGAAGCCAGGATTTCCACCACATTTGGTTCTAGGAGTGACTTTACATATACATATACAGTGTTATCCGATCACATACCTGTTACTCTCAGACAAGTAGAGGCACCAATAATATGATGACATTCTTACAAAATGTTGACAGTAGTGTTAGTGAATGAAACACTACCTTACTTCGGCATCTACACACCCCAGCATATGGTCAAAGGAAGCTTTTCTTACAACACGGTTCCTTACCTTGACTATGAGAGAACTGACGATGTGTTGCATTTCCTCACACTGGTCATTGTACAGTGACTAGTATTTTGAAATCTAATTGATTTGCAGGATATTGGTATCATGGTACGAAAAGGTGAAATGTTTTGCTATATACATGTATTGTGATATTGCTATATTAAACTGATTGGTGTGCATAGTTGAAAACCACTCAAGTCAAACTGTAGTGCTTTCCAGGAAGATCAGTGTAATCTAAGCACCATATGGCTACTTCACTTACTTGGAGACGAGCTAATTACAGGTGGCTCAGACCAGAGATCGGAATCAGTTCAAAATGCCTGAATTTTGGCTAGCTATTTGCGAGAGCAGGTAGCATATATAATCGAATTTCAACTAATTATGAAAATCAGTAGTTTACACCATCGTCGCATTATTTCCAGTTTTACTGATTATCATTTATGCGACCAATCAGATGAGATCGTAATATTTCTGCTTTACTAGGAAAATTGTGCGAAATTTTCGCCGTGAACAGTGGAATTTTTTAAGTGATGACTTTGTCTTGATAGCTAGTGATATTTAATCGATTAAGTGACTACATTTCAGCTTACTCGAACTGAAATTGAAGCGTTACATGAATGCCCACATTTTAAATCATAATACATCAACAAAGACTTATTATTCCGGGACTAAATTCCTTTACATAGAATATAGACTTTTTAATTTCTCTTGATATGGTCATACTCAAACCACAACAGGATTTATTTAATCCAATTTTTCAGCATTGTTAGAGGAATCAAGATTGTCATGTATGGAAAACATTGAAAGTCCAAAACAGGGGACAGCTAAACTATCCATAGATTAAAAAACACTGAATAGGCCAAGATGGACATCTTATTCATCTTCGCATACAACAATAGATAGAAAGCATTATTCATCATAGAGATATGGCAAAACAACAACAAATATCGAGGAATAGTATAAATCTTCGAAACAGAAAGTTAGAAGTACACTAATAAGTTTATAGGAACCTAGTTATGCTTAGACTGATCAGCAATCAATAGACAAGCAAACATAGGTCAGATTTACAGGTCATTAAATAAGAAATAAAAATGATAATATTTTAAGTCGAAAAAATAAGTGAATACGAATACAACTGAATATAAAGACTACAAAATCCCCCAAGAATGCCCATCGTAGTTAAGGCCATTAAAATTTATTACACTTGTGAAGGGTTGTAAAACCTCATTTATTTTTATGAGCCACTACTGGTTTTCACACATAGAATGATGACGAAAGTCTGTAGATGAAACCACTCAGTACGAAAGAAATGTAGTAACACTGAAAGAACAGGTTGAACAACACATATAAGACTATGGGTTTGGCAGAACAGTGTTGTCATCACAGCGTGATTCAACCTGAAATTTCATTTCAAGATAAAATGGAATCCGGCATGAACTATTATAATTACTATTATTCCCTTGGGTTAAAAGTGAAACGTACAGCTTCAACTGCAAATCTTCACTTTGTCCTCTCCAACTGGTCGTTTCCCATTCAGGTCCTACTGCAAGTCCTGGAGTATGATATCGCCCAAAGGTTTCCACAGAGTAAGTTCGGACTATCTCCATCTTCTTCAATATATCCGTTGGGCAATGGGTTCTTGGCAGCTGTCTTGTTGGTGATCCTTTCTGGTTACCTGATTTTCAGTAAGGAGCGAATGCAGCTGTCGATAAAAGTCAGAAGCCTATTGAAAATGCTTTCCATGATGCACACTACGAGTATCTGAATTTTATAGAAATACTGACTGCTTTGACATCAGTGCTGAAGATCCAAATGAAGGTCTGACTTGCTTTGCCGATCCTAATTTTCACATTACAAGCCGCGCTGCCAGTAGTTGAAATAATGCTGTTCAGTAAGGTAAGTAAAAGAGTTGACCTCCTTCAAATTTCTCTCGTTGATGGTGATTGATGCTTGTTATTGTTATTGTTGTCGTTCAGGTATCTTTCTCACCTCTGTTTTTTTTTTTGCTCACTTGGAGTCCTATCTTTGCTGCTTTCCCTGCCGACCTGTTTGTTTTTTGTCTCTGGAGCTTTGTGTTATTCTAACATTTGACATAAATCATCCGTGAAGCTCAGGCATTCTAATATTTTCTCGTCAGTCCGATGTTTACCCATCTCCTTGCTCCCTAGGCTATATTACATGATCTAATCGACCGAAATCAGGAATATCACCGGTAACTGTAAGCGGCCTGGTCTCAGTCATGTTTTCACTTCAAAAACATAATCGAGCTTTCCTTTCTGAACTCTTCGCGGAATCAATTACTAGTCTTAAAATTCTCAGTGTTATGTCTGAACTCTTTAGAATGAATTTTCAAATCTTTGCTTCTATTTAATCCATCACATTTCTACTTATTTTTTATCTATGGCCGTAACCAAGAGATTTTTAAGAAAACTTTACTTCTCTACTTTCCCATAAAACCAATTCTCTATGTAAACAATGAAATCAAAAATGATCTTTCAAGCTACCGTATGTACATAACTTCAATATGATCAATCAACTTAGTACATAAGGTCAGTTACTAGAAGAGAAGTGATTGGTTCAATTTATCATCGTATTCTCAAAACCTGTTGGAATATTGAATAATTTATCTCAATGAAACGAATTATGTACTGTGATGATAAGAAATTTAACCTTTTAGGTAATAAAATAAAGCTGGAATTAAACATGAAGTTTTCACATAACAAAGAGCTGCCATCAGTGAGAGTATTAACATGAATTCCTCTTTTATACAATGCTCACAACAGATATCCATATCATGATGAAGAAAACCAATAATAATAATCTGAATTAATGTTTAGACATTATTTGAAAGGCAAGTCTTTTAAAGAATACTGTGCTTCTTTTTTCTCTTAAAAATTCACTGTCTCTCTATCTATCTATTTCTCTCCCTTGTATAAATACTTTCATTTTCTGATATTCAGAGCATAGTAATGAACAGGAATGACATGTGAATAATTAGCTAGTTAAAATATATGCTTAATAATAAAACACTATTAAAAAGCTGATAATATCCAGCTTGTATCTTGGTTATAAAAGTATATTACTATGATTGCATTGTAATTCTACTTTAAGTATAATGTGATGAGTTTGTAAATGAATTAGGTAAAACACCGGATTCTTTTCACCCTATCCAAGTACACTCAGCAAGAAATAAAACGATACCAAAGTCAAACAAATAAAGCAGATCGTGAGGAGGAAAAGTGAAGTCATTTGGGGCTTCGGAGCAAATCATAAGTAAATTAATCTTGCACATCCATCTATACTACTGACTGATTGAGATGAGTAGTTGTATACCACTCACATCACAACTAGTAGTTCTTGCCGGCCGGATCGAAGTGTGATCTAAAAATCAGACGGCCGTTTCACTCGATCACATATTGTAATCTGAATAATCTCGGTTTTCAAAGGAAACTGGTGAAATAATCACCTCCAACTATGTAAATTGCGAATTAATTTGTAAAATTGTGAACTAATTTGCAAACTGAGAATTCGATTATTAATTAATTAATTAAGCTTGATCATTTTGGTTGGTTATGGCTCATAGCATTTTGAATCAGTAACTAACAATAATTCTTAACTTTCAGATAAGTTTACTTTTCTGCACATTTCGAAATAATTAGTCATTGACTTCGCGTCTACATTCAACTGCTTTCTGCTTCAATAGTTCGCGTATTTTTTTCAGTGTCTTTATTCAAGACAACTAGGTCGCTATTGTACTCAAAATCCCGATAGAGAGCCCTTCTCATATAAAATCAAATGTAGACAAAGTCATTTTCTTAAGTGTATGATAATTTTACAGTTAGCAATTATATTAACCGACACGCACGACAGAAAGAATAAATTGATACTGTTCACAAAATTCCATGACTTCGATTAGTTAACATATACTATGCTTCTACTTTCATTGTCTGACAGCACAACTAGACTGTCAGTAAAATTTTATCTCATTATATAACTGTCTAACGGTCTATCTCACCTGAAAACAGTTAGGTTTAAGTCAGACTAATGTGTTGTGGTTCACTCGACAGTTTTATCCAGTAAAAAGACAGGTTTATTATTATTTTTATTTACATTGTAAAGTATAGAACTTTCTGAAGTAATTTTATGAATAAAAGTAAGGTAAATTTCTTTTTTATATGAATGGTTATCCTTTTTTTCAACAACTTTAAGCTCTTTTGAATGGGACAGGATAAGATTAGAGATAGTAAGTGAAGTGGTCAAATAATATGACTGCTTCAGATGTTTGGTAGGCTATATCAACCCCCAAAGCACTAGTTGGTAACAAAGTCACGACAAAAATGAAATTGCCCTGTAGATATTTGTCAGGTCACATAACCTCTGTCATAGAAGAGATGCTTAGTCACTACTTAGCCTAATGACAGCTGCCAACTTTACTACATCACAGATTGTGAAGAGAAGAAGATATGAGATGATTACAAGTTTCAAACAAAATTTCCCACATTTGATTAAATCCCAGATTGAATGCTATTGATATTACAAGTAGGGTGTTAGGCAGAGAGAAGTCAGTCAATTAGGTTGAAAATTCTATTTGACATGTTGTTTTAAAGTGTACCAACTAGAATATGACGAACTTTTGTGCAAGGTTCTACAGTGATCTGTTATTTATCGTACTCCCTTAAAGCTTAGTGTTTTTAAATCTAAAACAAAGGAAAATATTACCATTTTCCGATTTAACAAAGACTTAGGTGAAGACAAAGTTTTTATACATTCAGTTTAGATGAAACACTCTAAACTGCTATCAACTATTGATCTTTCGTATTCAAACTAACTGAAAATAAGCATAATATGCCTAACAGATTGTAAGCGTTACAGGATAACTTCCAGTTGCAGAGGAAATATAGCTCTTAAAATGTTGTGAGTAGTTAATCGGTAGATGGTATAACCTCACTGAGATTTCGTGCGTGCTCATACTGCTCAGCACAGTATACTTTCAGCACCAAAGAAATGGTTGCTTCCATATCGATTTGAACTTGAAATCAGAGAATATACTATTAGCATAGCGATAGAAGATAAGCTTATCGACGGATGACAACAGAATCAACTCCTAGATTAACCTTTGGTTTCTGCAGATTAACACCTTACATGCAAGAGTGAATAAAACATATCTTAGTGGAGAGAAGAATGCTACCACTTTGTATATTTGACTGATAGGAATTGCTCGGTACTTTGGATTACAAAAATATGTGGGTTATCACATCCTTCAACTGGTTAGCATGTCGTCATTACATTACAAATCATTTCGCTCGTGTTAGCATGATCTGTGAACGAATTATATATACATAATGTCGCATACCTTTACATCTCCACCGGCGGGATTGTACTTGACATTTGCAAATGAACCAATTTTAGGAGTCACCTTTTGAATGAAATCCAATTTTTCTGTAGATATCTAATTAAGGTATAAAGCATATTAGAGAAACTCATCAACCGAATCGTGTCATGCTTTAGTGCACTCTGAATATAGACAGACAGATAAAGGTAGATGTCTCCACTCCACCACAGGAACGCATCAGTTCAAGTTACCATGCTTCACCCCAATAGTGCATACGGATAAAGTGGAAAGCGATGTTGTAGAGCAGTGGTAAAACATGGATGTAAGAGAAGACAGACTAACGAATAAACGATAGTAAATCGTACAAAACCTTGAAGGTGTAAGAAAGAGCAAAGAAAATTACTCTACTGTCTAATATTTCGAGCAACTATTTATTTCTAACATGTCGAGGACTAATTCTACATTTTTCTACCTAGCCAAGACCAGCATTTGGAGGCTTCATAAATCGGCTTGATTCTCTTCGTGTGAGGTCGATTGACGAGAGAGATAGATATTATATGCAGATATAGGAGTAAATCAACCTAGAGTTCAATTCAACTGCACCTTCCTGCTTTCTATTACTACTAATCAAGGTACTTACACTTACGCATCTCGTTTTACTCTGTTAACATTACGATAAGATGAATAGAATAAGTTGTCAACAAGAAGTGACAATAAAGCAGTGAACTGATAAATGTTCTCAGTCTTGTAATGAAATGCAGATTATACGGGTTAGTGCATTCGTATGACTATCAAACATGGTTAAAAATTGTAAGTGAAATGTTTCAGAATTAATAACAAATGAGCCTGTACCTTATTAACACCTTGACTTTCGGTCAGATTGTCTTTTTCCAAGTTTGATCCCAAAAAGCTGAGCAGCTGTTCCTTCCTAGCGGGGAATTGTTCAGCACTCACGACTCCACCGAGGATTGGACCCAGAAACCTCAGTTTGAGAGATCAAGCTCTTTGACCATTTATCCGATTGAATCAAAGCTGAATGGTGCATGAATTCTGACTTCTGTCAACTTTCCATTTTAGCGCGACTGTCAGCCAATGTTATTAGTGGGTATTTGTTTTCACACCCTACCTGGTGGGCCCCACTAGTCACGTCTTCCCCCTAAAAACTTCAGGCGACTTATTCATGTAGCCAATCACTATTGAGCGTCAGATTCATTTTCAAGAGTCAGTTTATAGAGATTTCATTAGTTCCAAGTTGGATAACGGATTGATGTCACTTAGTTTCGTTTCATTGCTGTCTACTTCATTTGAGTGAAAGGTGGAAACATACTCATACTAGGATATAAAATCATAGGTGTGACGTACTAATAATAACTAAATGGGCACCGGTAACAATTCTCCAAATCTAGTAGATGTTGAGGAGCCTATTAAGGAAGGTGTTGGCTTAGCATGAGTAACAGTCAGTCGACACAGACGTACGACTTCAACAACTGATAACCTATCCTCACCTCACACTGAACGTCTAGTCGTGTTATTACCTACCATACTGTTTAGCTAATGAAATCCCTGACAGTCTTATTATCTTCTGCTTGATAGAGATATATGATACGTAGCAGCTTAGATCATAATGTAATCATTTTAAGTCAAATATCAATAATGACTGATTAGCTGATTATTCTGTAAAATGATGGTATTCATATAACATCAATAAAATTGAAATGTCATATTAATAATAAATGGATTACACCAATAAATACTTTTAAATGATGATGTCTATCTGAAAACCTTTAGTGAATAGCTCACCTTTTTATCTCCACCTCCAGGAACGTGTTTGACATTTTTAAAAGACTGAACTTTTGATTGTGTATTAGAAGAGAAATCAAGTTTTTGATCTACAATTTGTACATTCCCACCACCTTGTAAAAAGGAAAAGAAATATTTTTCGAAGTTCATTTTAATGGTTCCATGAAAAAAGTACCTTATGCTATGCATTAACCCAATTTTTTAAGAGTTATCTATTATTATCTTTGAATGCCATAGCTGAAATAATCTAAAGAAAAGCAAATTAAAAAGTTAGGTAGTTGTGCGAGTGGATTATTCTATATTTATTTTAAAAGATTTTGGTATTAGGGGATTGTTTTATGGTTTCCCTACAGAGACAGCTCTTCCTCTTCAAATTATGCCTCCATTCTTTACAAAGTATCATCACATAGCTCATTATAGGATTAACTATTCGTCAAACTATGATTATTAGTCCTCAGAGTTCCAAGTGGAACAAAGGATCTTTGTGATACATCTCTATTTTCCATTATGGGTAAATTTTGTTTTGATAAAGTCTCATAGTGTTATACAGTAATGTTTACTGATGACGTTTCGAGCACAATTTACTGCTCATAATCATATCATGTGATATGACCTTGATATGATTATGAGCAGTAAATTGTGCTCGAAACGTCATCAGTAAACATTACTGTATAACACTGTGAGGCTTTATCAAAACAAAATTTACCCATAATGGAATTACACTCTACCACAGTGCACAAGTTTTATTCTTATATCAACATTTCTATTTTGCCTGATTCTCTGCTACTGCTTTTAGCCGCTGTAATACTACCCTCAAGCTTTTAATTTCTTTTCATATGTTCTTCTTTATATCCCCACTGGACATACAACTGGTCGCTTCCCATCCGGATTTCACTCAAGGACGTCTCTTGTAATGATATCATTTGAAGATCTACTCAGAGTATGTTTAATCCATCTTCATCTCTTTCTGCATTTTTCCTTTGGTCAGTAAGTTCGCTTTCAAAGTTTCTTGTTGTTTATCTCTCCGTTTTGTACAATAAAGCATATTAACAGGAGTTTGAAATTAAAAGCACTTATGCCATTTATGTGCGTCTGTGGCACAAAGGAAGAATGCACGCCAACCATGCATGTGGTCCGGGGTTCGATCTCCGATCATCGCAACCCATTACCTTGCTAAGCCAGTAATAAGACTTGCAAAGGGGGAAGGTTGGGCATGAGGCTACCAATCCCATCCATCTAATAAAAATAAACACCACTGCTACCGAAACTTCACGCCTCTAGCGTGAAGCCCTATGTTCCACTGGGAACGTACAGGAGTAAAAAAATATGCCATTTTTATCAATTGTGGAGGCAGTATGAGCTAGTAATTGAAATTATTTAAACAACTGAATTATTTCACTAATATAAGGAAAAGTGTAAATGAGTACTGTCCTTGACTTAAAAGTCCAGCGAAAAGTAATAAGTTGAGTTGAAGTAAATTTACTAGTGAGATTAGTGACACGTCTACGGATCACTATATAATAAGCAACAGAAAGATGGGATCAATAACTGTTTGGCTGAGACTAGAGGAACAGTATTTGTAGTTAAATGAAAGTAAATGATAAAGTCATTCTTGTGGTTATATTTTTTGACTTCACCAACATATCAGAATTCAGTTGTCTTTGAAATTTATTTAAAATTGTAACGAAAAGTTCCACCAACTAGATATGATATTGGCAAACTTTATGCATGATAGCTCCATTCACCAGAAAAAAACTTTAACAATGTCTTTCAACCACATTGATAATGAAATAATTTAACCTTGTGAAGTCATTCACCCGTGATAAAGTCTATTCAGGCAGATCCGATATGTTATTTGACAAGATCCTGACTTTATAATTGTCGATTGATTTATCGCTTCATAGAAAAAAACCCACTGTTGCTCATGATAAAAATAAAAGTTTCATGGTGGTGAAAACCATAAAACAAAGAAACATAAGCGGGAGAATAAGTGTAGAATTATACCTGGTTTATGTTTCACATTGGCCAGTGAATTACATTTCCCTGTGACAGTATTAATGACTACTTTTTCATTGAAAATTTGTACCTACAAAGAGGAGTGAAGAGAGAATTTGTCAGCTTTTCAGCATATCACGAATTGTGAAGTTATTATACTAATTAATAAGGTAATTCAATGATAAAAAAAATTTAAAAAGTAATATCAGTCAGATTTGAATAGACACACAACAATAAAATAGTGTATGTAAATGTCATAACCTAGGCTCTTGATGGTATGGACAAAAACTGACTTCATTGAAAAGCAGGCATTTATAACTTATTTTCAAGCGTTAGTCTGCAGTGATTTGATGGGTTTCAAGTTTGATTATACATTGATATCAGTTAAGGAACCACCATAAAACCACAGAGTACTTGACAGCTGTTTCATCCTTGTTTGGGACTCCTCAGAAATACTCACCCATGAACCCACGGGTTATTGAATCGAGGACTTTCAGCTGACCAGGCGAGGTCATTGACCAATGAGCCATTGGGATGGATTCTGAGAGCCTATGAATTCTACCTCCTATAACTTATCTTCAACCTAATGATAATATTGGATCTTTATATTTACTAGGCCGCCTTTATTATTGTTCTACCACATTCAAAATGGATGATTATATGATTTATATTTCACTTTGCTTATCCGGTTTTTCTTATCTTTTCACGTAGGTGTGAGATGAGCTGAACTAGGACGTGCTACAGTGGTGTTATATTGCTATTTTCATAGTTTCGTTGTTTTTTATAGAATTTCTCATATAACTGTACACCAGTTCACTGGATGCTTTTCATAACAATAAGTACAAAAATAAGTCATATAAGTCAGTTGCACAGAAAACGAAATTTATTTGATTTAAAAATTTCTAAGGAATTGATTTATTTCAATACAGATTCCACTGAAAATCAATGCAAATTAGAATAACACTGAGAATAAAAAGGCATTCGACAGTTGTCTTGTTATAGTTATAAGCTTTTCAGTAGTGAACCCGTACGACACTATGCAGGATGAATTTCACAAACATCCTGTTTTATGCGGAGCATATTATCATTCAGTCATAGTAGTCAATCAAAATATGGTAGTGGTCTACTTATTTCACTTTGTGCTAGTGTATTTGCAATCCAAAGTTGTGAGTGTGAAGTTATGCGCAAGTCATTGATTTCGAAAATCCACCTTGAATCCAGTCACCAGTGAATACTCAATTGTTATTCAGCTTAAGGGTTTTGAAGAAACCTAATCAGTTACGGCATATATTGTAAGTTGTGAAATACGCTCAAACTGATTTACCTCAGTGATCACAACTTCTAAATTAGAACGTAAATTGTTCCACTTCAAAGTTTATCACTAACGTTTGGTGGATTAACATCTAGAAATTGATTTTGTGAAGAAATCCAGCTTGAAGTCAATTCAGTCCTCACAGATCCCCAAATAATAAATACTTTTACTGTTATCGATTAGTTAGAAACATTAATGTAATTAGACATTAATGTTTCCTATTTTCATCCTGATTACCGTCCAATTGTCTTTCACTTGATCTGTTCATATCCGCTTTTTATGGAGACAAAATAGTAAATTGTACTCATTTCCTAGTTGTGATAGTGTCAGAGATTTTACCTATCACCTTTCATTAATTTGTAGTACCACATAATATTTGAAGATTTTTAACTTTGGGAAACTTTGCTTACTGTTACTTTCATTATCGTTATTCTCACAATTTATATCAGGCTTGTAGTGTCTTTTTTTAGCAACAACTGCATTGATAAAATTTTCACTTTTTTTCAACAGATGACGAAATGAATTCACTTGAAATTATGGTGGATGTTGTGCTGTAGAGTAATGTACCTAAATCAGCCAGGCAACCGTTAAAAACTAAAAGAACAACTGCACAGGTATTTGATCGTTGCATGCAAAATTGTGTGAGATTATACTGTCATGACTCAATTAGAGTTCAATATCAAGATCATTAAGCTGGAATACCCAGCCGGTGTTTTGATATACAATTATTCGAGTCTTCTTGACTCCTTGAGATTTAACACAATCGACATTCTATTTCGGTGCTGCTTAGTTCTCAATTAGTGATGGTTGTAAATAAAGAGGGAGAACTACTTCCAATCACTTGATTCCACGCAATCTCTCACATTCATTAATGATATCCGTTCTTTAAAAAGCGGACAGATTAATTTTAAGTAGTAGCTAAATCATACTTAGCTGTGCGTACAGAATCATTCAGAGATTAGCGGTGCTTCACAACTATTAATAATTAAATAAATAATCGATAAACATTTAATCATTGCTTCATGAGATTAGAGATTACTTGAGTTTAAGCAGCTATATGGTGAAATTAACTTTCCAGAAAAATTAATGGATCTCATAGATGAATACATAAACTTTTTAAGTTGACACTAAGTAATTAAGCCAATCATTCTTATCATTAATAACAAAATTTTTATAGTAGTAATGCTGGAAAGCACACACCACTGTGTTAATATATTATGAGCTCTACTCAGTATTCACACGTTACTAAAGCCACAGGTGGCACACGTTAGCATAAGTAAAGAGTCATTTTTTGTATGAAACATTATTATGAGAAGAATATCACACAGTAAGACTGCCACAACGTTATACTATCAGCTTTCATACCAAGTTCACTTTTAACTAACAAAGATTTCAGATGACAGTAAACGTTATTAAACGAATAATAACACTTAATCAAAAGTTCCAATCACTTCTAATGCAGCCATCACTTGAGACACATTTATTATTTCTACACACCAATTTATAAATAACTTTTGGTTTAGCACACAAAGTATATGGCACTTAAAGTTACATTTGCGTATATATATACACCTTTAACTGGGTCATTAAATTAAAATTTGTGGAAGTTTAAAAGTTTCTGATTACTGTCAGTACATGGTAAATTAAATAATGAATGCATTTCCGTTAAATTTCTGTGCACAAACACTTCAAAATATCTTCATTTAAATTAAAATATCTCCACTTACATTGCCTCCGCCTGGTTTGTGTTTTGCATTTTGCAATGATCCTACTTTCGAAGATATTGGCCTTGGAGGACCTAATAAAGATTTCCAAAAAAGTGAAATTAGTTAAAAACAGTTACAAGTTGAGACTGGAAATATTAGTAGCGTTACTTACTACAACTTGAGTCAATAAATTAGTCGCTTTGATAATAATAACAGCAGCAATAATAATAATAATTAGTGAAATAGCCTCAAATTGATAGAGGTAGTTGAACTAAAGTCAGAGTTAAGTTAGGATTCCAACCAAAGGCTTTCTTACTTCAGCCTACAATACTGTACCACCTGAGCTACGAAAACCAACCTATAATCAGATTTAAATTCTGCTTCACTAACTATCGGTTGTCGTCACCTGTCTATTCAAATTAGTTGGCTTTCCTGCTTAACCTAGGTCTCGGACTATCAAATGAACGGATTCCATGTATATGCTATGAAAAGTGGATATTTTACATTAGATCAGCCTACAGATATTAGTTTGCATAACATTGGGGTTTTTGGCATAATTTCATACAGTATGAAGTGATTATTAATTTAAAGTTAAATGAAGTCTGATGAGTATAAAGATTCATATAAGTGAAATCCCATTGAAATGGACTTTCTAAAAATGTTCAGGAAATTCATGTTTTCTTTTGGAATTTGAATTTATAGGACTAAGTAATGAAATCCGAAACTATAACACTAATCCACTGAGATCGATGATCAACGTAGCTTGGAATAATTTTCATGAATTGGTGATTCTATAGTAGATAACGTGCGCTGAAGGAATATAAATCATTCCAACGTTTCAGATACAACTAGTAGGTAAGCTAAGACATGCACATGAGTTTAGTACTTGTTTATTACAGATACCTACCAAAGTGACATCGAAATGCAATCTATAAAAGTATAAAAGTATCACTCAGTCGGTGCTGCTTATCCTCAATGTTTAGGTGAGCAAATATCTTAAAGTGTCACTCTTTAAGAAACAATCTTAGCTACAGAGCTTTTGAAATACAAATGTCACTGTATATTCTCCCTGTGCTAAGTCGGAAGTGAACTTACAACCTTATAAAATAGTAAAAACATCAGATCTTGAAATAACTGCATTACCATTTAGGCATAAAACATTGATCCAACCACCCAGGTTTTCAAATTTAGCCAACACACAGACTTAAGATCTATCAATTGCTGACTACGTGCTCACATATCTAACAAAGTTGATGTAAAGCTTCCGGAAATCTGTCATTAAATCAATAATGAACACTAGGTTTTTACCCGATTAAGTGGCTTGTAGAAAACTAGTTAGTTTGAGAAATGGTCCTAATCAAGAAAGGTTATCTATCACCAGAGAAGACTTTCAATATGTTTTTATCCCTTAAGCTTAATAGTTTCATTGCAAAGCTATCAGTCGTTTTGATGACAAATTAAATCTTACGAATTAAATCCCTTCTGCAGTTTGCAAACGCTGATTTAAAGTTGGAGTCTGGAATGAAACCCCTAGGCAATGGTGTGTTTTTCTAACTCTTCTTGTCGACTTTATTTAGTGACGGAAGCTATTCAGATGTGACCTTAATCAGCAATTAATTATCTTATACAAATGTAGTAGTCAATATCTGAATGCATCTGTACAACTTACCGCTGCTGGAAAATACCTGAAAGACAAGAAAAAACCAAACTTAAGTGAATATAAAAATCTAATTGGAAACACAAAAGTTGTTTAAATAAAATTCCATGATACATAAAACCTTACTTTAACGACTTGAGATACATTTAACCACATCCATACAATCATTGAGGGTAATCGATGGCATATAAAACAGGAACTAGACTTCATTTTTGTCAGTAGTAGATAGCAGAACGATGTTTGACTGTATTACGGTGCGGAAATATGTCACTGAAATATATGATTAATGTCAACCGTAAATATTTACAAATACCTATAAATGCATTCATACTCATAACGTCATTTCAAGATTTATGACAACCATAGCTGAAAAGGCAGTGAATCCAAATGGTGTTTGAAAACCGTATTTGTCTATGTGTTGCCTTTTTAGACGTGTAACTCATATTAGGTGAAATCCTTAAAAGGACACTGTCTGCAGGACTAAGTATTTAGTTTGCGACGATTTGATTTCAATGTTTTAGACAAGTAAGAAACAATCACATGAGTTAACATCTAACAAACAAGTTCCTTCATTTATATTTCACTGAGTTTGATAAGCTGAGAAGCAAACTAAGAAAAATTGGATCAGCAGGTGGTATTTTCGCTATTAAATTACCAGTCAAGATAAACTATCATATTCAAAGGCACAGTGACCTTGAACAACCAATAGGAATTCAGATGCAAGAATTCGCACAACCTTTGCAGAAAGCATTACAAAACATTGCAAACATGATATTACACCCGATAATTGTCGCTTATCTTTTGTATGGGTATCTTCCAGTCACCACACGGACAACCTATAGGAAATTAACACCACGTGCGATAAATATATTCATAAAGGTGACTTTAGATCATAGCACTTTGAGATCCATTGATATTTCTCACACCATTCTTTAATCTAAGCCCACCTCTGACCGTAATCGTAATCCCTAGTCCTAATTTCTTACCTTAACCCTAGACCTTAACCTTCATCTTAAAAACCATGACCCGACCTGACAGTACAGGTTTAAAGAAAAAGTACTTAGAGAATAAATAGCATGCTATATCTTCCATTACGAAATCCATAAAGGCAGAACGACTTGATTTGAAATGACCTTTCATAGCGTTGCCTAATTCTGATTGATTGTAGGAGGTCAATTTTTGATTTGACTTTGGTTATGATAGTTTAACTTCGCTCACTCCTTGTCAATTTTACTATTCTTTCATACTTTCAGCTTTTTTATGTATTACGCTGCTGTAAAACATAACTGAGTGAGATGATGTTGATAAGTGAAAATTTACACTCTGGTATGCATGAGAAAAAATAGATAAACAGTAGATAGTTGTAGCCAACTATTCTTATGTACTCATAAAATTCTAGTGACTAAATAAACAATATGGTTGTTGAATTAAGATATGGTAGCGATTTGCGTACGATTTGGTGTCAAATATTAACAGTGAACACAAACATGAAGTGCTGCTTAATCGCGACTAGAATGAATATTTAAAACTGCGGAAAATTCATAACATATGTGAGATTAAAACTTGAATTACGCTACTATACTGTCACGTCAGACTAGTTGCTAAATTGTGCATTACATAATTGGCTTGCAGTAGAATTATGGAAAAGACAACACTTTTAGCTACATTCGTCACCGTAATCCAGTTATATAGGGGGTTGGTAGTCACCTGAATGACTTTGTTCCTGAAAACTCGAATCACAGTCTAGAGTAACGTAAATTCAAATTTCGGAGGTTGAGAATATGCTGTATTTAAGACTGCCTTTTTTTTCCTTTGCGTTCCCCTGTGTAACATAGGGCTTCAAGCTAGTGGCTTGAAGTTTCTGTAACAGTGTTGATTTTTACAGGATGGGGTTGCTAGCCTTATGCCCAACCTTTCCTCTTCACCAGCATTATTTCTGGCTTAGCGAGGTAAAGGAGTGCGTCGGTCGGGGATCGAACCCCGGACGATGTGCATGGTCGGCGAGCTTCCTAACCGCTATGCCACCGACGCACTGCTGCTAACAGGTTTTAAATCTAAGTAAAGTTGAAGTTTCTGTCGTTTGATATGTTGATCTATTTTACTACAGAATGAATAGATAGTTTCGGCTTTTGAGTACAAAGAATTGTTAATTTAATCAAGTTTACAATGGCAATTTAGTGTATACTTGTAGTTTATAACTAAATGACAATTAATATTCTTATATAACTTGATAACTGAAATACGTCGATCAAAATCTCAGTTCAACTTACACTTGATGTGTCAGATTCTGTATCACATGACTTAGATGGATCTGAAAGATAAAAAAGCAGAAAAGAAAATGAAGAGCCAATTCAACTATTCTGTAACATAATTTAGCAATAAAAATCAATTCGTTTATAGGTGCTATCAATCACATTTTAGTGATACATAACACCATGTTGTTCTTACAATAACTTCAAGTGAACACTTAGCACTTTGCAAACTAATAAAATTATTATTATTATCATTATGGTGATGATTGCTACCTGAAGTTCTAAAGTATTGGCTTATTAGGTTAATCTAATAAATCAAGTATCCCAGTGTTTTTACTCTGTCATTTCTAGTAATTAAGATATTATTATATATTGTTGTGACTGGCAATGAAAACCTTGAAAAATATTTTTGTCTTGTTTTAAACTAATTGATGAAGTATGTATGCATCCTAGCAACCGTTGACACTAACCCGTCATTGCATCAGCTGTAATTCAAATGTAGCACATGAAAGGTCACAGAATCAAGCTTTAAATTGCTGAGTTACGGTAGTTTTGTTAACATATTTTCATCAAATTATTCTTTAATTTCAATAATCGAGGAAATTGAAGAACCAGTGACAGGTAGACACATTTAACTTATGTAACTTATTAGGGTGATAGATGAAATTTTACTATTGAATATTAACTGGGTTATAAATGAGTTTCACTAAAAGGCATAAGATGGGATGAAAACAAGTGTTATGAAAAGTGGATTTATTTTACCACTGTCAAGAGATTTTAGTGACTACTATAAGCAGAAATCTAAGTATTTCCGATACATGTTTCTCTCTTATTTAGCTTAAGATGATGCTACAAGATTAGTCTAAAACAACTAGTAACTTCAAACTACCCAGATTATTCAGTAGTTACACTTGTTTGAGAAGTTGTACCAACCTTGATAGATCGGTTTGCAATGATACTTCAGCATGAATGCTGAAAGCTAATGTGTTATTTGCCAAAAAATCACTTGTTGAAGACTCTTGGTAAAATGGATCAGAAGAATTTACAATGACACGGATGAATTCATTCTTTATTATCTTGGTATTTAGGAACATGTTTACTGGTTTTATTTAGATATTCTTTAAATCTAACAACCTTATTATTATCAAATGGAGTATTAGCATGACACCCACTGGATATAGGCAAAAAGTCAGGCGTCTTGACGTGAAAACGGAATTTTAATCCATCGACCGAAATTTTCTTTGGAAATATCTGACCGTGAAAGGAGTACCGAGAACGCATATCGCACCACCAGTGGTGTCTGTCAAGGGTGCCCTATGTTCTCATTTTTGTTTAATTACATCATAGATGTAATAATGGCAATAACCTTAGTCGATTTAGAGTATGCAGATGACAAAGTTCTTCAAGGTGAACACTCTGAGTTTTCTGAACATCCTGGACAGAAATCTTAGTTTGTTCTACATGCAGTTCGATCCAATCACATGTAAGATGATGAAGGGATGAGCTGAACCGACTCCCAGTCTAGAAATATTGGATGAAATGTTTGAGCTTGTCGACTAATTCACTTGTTTGAGAAGTTGTATCAGCCGTACTAGACTAAATGCTGATGAAATCTCAACACCAGACATTTGGCATCTTACGTCTTTCATTCTATTGACGTGATTTTTGACTGTCAGACGTCTGTACTGTGCAGTGGTTCGCTCTGTTCTTCCTAATGGTTTGAAAAAAAGTCATTGAACCTGGAAGACATGGAGAGGCTAGCTGTCTTTAACCACAGATAATTTTGATATATCTCTGGTGTTAAGTGGTACAATAAAATGAGTAAAATTTAGGTTAGGCATCAAGTTGTAGGGGAGGTGAGGTTGTAAAGCTACACCAATAGAAACGGCTAGGACGCGTGTTACTCATTCCTAGTCAACGCCCTGCTTGTCTAGCAGTGTTAGCTGACATAACATTAGGTCAGAATAGAGTAAGGGGTAGTCGAATCGAACCACGACATTATTCCATGATGTCCTTAAATGTTAGTTGAACCTTGTAAGTGGTTTTAGACTGCCTTGTTGGGGTCCTGATAACTATTGGTGACTTGGAGCAAAATGGTTATTGCATCATGGATAAAATTTATTTTACTAAAGTCAAACAGTTTTATACAGTAATATTTACCGATGATATTTCGAAAACAATTTATTGCTCATAATCATATCAACTTTATATGATGGAATTATATAATGGAATTATACTCTACCACAGCGCCCAAATTTTTCCTTATATCGGGATGGTTATGATCTGGTCTGTTTTTCATATTATAAACGTACCTCCGTTATGCATACTAAAATGAATGTGAGGGTTTGTTTTGAAAGTAATTGTGGCATTGTTATTTATGACTGGTACAAATACGTATTTCCGGGAAATGGAAAAAACATCACCAACTTGTTACATTTACGACCGTCTAGTAGCATATGGAATTAAATTTTTCATGTAAGGCCAGTTTGCGAAAACCACCGGCAATTTACGAATATAATACTTCATATAAATTAAACATAGTAGACAAAACTTATCAACTATAACTCCTAATTGTTATCATTATAGTTCTCTGCTGGGATTCACTGCCTAATTACAAAACTAGAATGTCTATACACGATGACCATTTCGCTTAATTGGGAATTCAAATCAAACCTTGTGGATTGGTGGCTGACAAAATGTCGACAAACGACACAAAACATTCAATAGCTTTTACCAATGTTCACTACTTTTTGCACAAACAACATATCCTACAGCTAAATAAAGGTCAGGGGTACTGTACAAATTTGACATGATTCAACATCGACCTTTTCGTTATTTTAACTATAATATCACATCTCTTTATTCACTTTTTCTCGTCTTTATTTCATTTCATGGGATGATTTTATATACTTCTCTTCTTTTATTCTGCCTTCTACGTTTATCTGATAATTGTATTACAGATAACTTGAACAACTAAGCAATAAAATGATATTTTGTGTTAATGATGCCTAACTTTCTGTCTTTTGCGAATGGGCATTTTGTTTCTAAAGGGATTATGAACAGGATGAATTGTCCGTTTATTTCAGGAAATTTGACTGGTGAACTTCAAGTGCATCTGACATTCATACAGCACGCATTTTTAAACCACTGTCTAATTTCACCAATTTGCAGCCAATCTAGTGACACTATACAGTACTACATGCTCTATAAGCCAATCGAAACTGGATAAGTACCCTGCTGATGTTACCTCCAACTGCATTTATAAATTTACGTGCACCTGCGGCAGTAAGTACATCGGAAGGACAGAAAGAAGGGCTTCTATCCGGTTTTCAGAGCATATTCCGAGAAACTTATGCTTAAAAGGAAGCAAATATTTACAAAGTGCAATTACCAGACACCTTGTGGATACAGGCCATTTTGTTGAGATTTCCAAATCCTTCAAAATATTAAACATACAAAGGACAGTGAATCTACTGCGATTTACTGAAGCAATTGCAATCAAACATCTCAGACCAAACTTATGCACACAGAAAGAGAGTGTAGTCAATCTCTCACTCCCTTCGTAACCATATCACTTTCATTACACTGATTACTCATAGACACTAGTGAGTTCAACTCACTAAGCAAGTTTTCAAATTGATGAACTTTGACCTTGTTGAGTTGCCATGTTGACACTGTTTATTAGATTTTTCTGTTTTCTGTCTTCTCTCACCCCCCTCTTTTTCTTCCTTTTTTCATAGTTTGATAGTATATAAATTGATGGTAACTTAAACTACAAAATTCTAATCCTTATATTCCGGATGCGTTTATCTTATAATGCTTTCTGTGTTACCTTTCAAACAATGAAGTATGAAATGTTATTATTTATAACCATTGTAATTTCAGGTAGTTTGCAGCTGATGAGAACTTGTGAAATAGAATGATATCATTTTATACTGCAAATCTGGTCTTTCTTTCTCTATCGAAATTTGCATATCTCTTCAAATTAAAATATGCATGAATTTTATGATTCAACAGATGAATGAATTTTTCTTTAACTTGTTTCTTCTACGATTTATTCCATACTAAATTCCATTGTATGCTTAAAATACTTGATCTCTTATGTAAAAGAAGTTCCAGATGCAGTCAATAAAATTATGATTCTAACATTTTAAAGCAATAGACGTAGCTGTAAGCATTCCATACTGAGATTACCGAGATATATATTACGTATATCAAGTTAAATTATAATCTGACATATGCCTCTAAAATAATCTAAAAACGTATGCGTGAACTTAATCAATTTTGGTTTGTGTTTTGCCTCGAGTAGAAGCAACTAATAAGATAAAATTTGAATTAACTTCTGAGATCTGAATTTGGGTCAATCAATGTCAAAGTCATTGATTTTATCATTTGGTTATTCAAGACACAACTAGCTCCTTGTAGGATCGAATCGCGCATGGAAATCGGTCCTCTGATAATAACCAAGGAAGACGATGATTAGACTCTTATAGTTAATCTCAAGTTATACTACACCATAATATGGAGTATTGTCGAGTCGTATAGTGAATAAACAAAACACTCGACCAATAAACTTTGTTCAACATTTGGAACTTGATAATTCCGGTAGATAGCATAAAACGACTGATTCATAATTGTACTATTCCTATATATCTCAGATGGGGTTGCTAGCCTTACACACAAACTTCCTTCTTAACCAGGCTTACTATCGGGTAAGAGAGGTTTTAGAAGTGAGTCGGCTGGGGATTAAACCCCGAACCAAGTCGGTAAGTGGCGAGCATTCTACCTATGAACTGCCGACGGTCCATTGATCTCACTTGTCTTTCAAATTGATATTGATTACTGGTAAAATCTGTAATATAAATAAAACTGTACAGCTTGAAAATGAAGAGTCGTCAAAAAAATGTCTTCAGTGAACAAATTTGATTTTCCTGATTCATGGAATTAAATTAGTTGAATTTCCAAAAACCAACAGTGAAAATGTATTATCATTCAAATATATTGTTTTTCACTTTTCTAATTAAAGAGGGAGTATGATGTAACATTATGGGAATACCAAACAAAGAAATAGGTGTGATTTAACTATCTGGTGGTAAGTTAAATTTATTTCTATTCCTCTTCTACCGTTCAAGTCTTTGTAATTCCCATTGGAATGAATTGACCTTGACTTGATAACAAGTTGTGAGCCAATAGGATGCGAAAATAAGTCAAACCATTGATTAGTTGACCAAATTTCACTGCTCTTTCAATTTTTGTATTTGAAAAAACGAACAAGCTACTTTGCAGTTTTTTTGAGAGGAATAACATGAATGACGAAAAACAAAATGATAGCGATCATAACGACAATGATGACAATGGTAATACATTCTAGAGTAATGAAATCGGATGATTGACAATGAAACCAACAAAGAAAACAGTTAATTACTGAGAAAAAATAAATCAGAAGGGCTAACGAACTTCTCTGTATCATTCATTTGTATTTAAGAAAGCTTTTAATATGGTGATTTCGATTGCGTAATTAGTAAATAATTTTCCAACCAGTGAAGTTAGATATTTAGTCACTGAAAAGCATCAGTTGAGGAACTATTGAGTACTAATGACATGATCTACCACTTATTCCACTTTTGTATAACAATCAAATGTCACACACAAAGTTCGGTTTTCTGCAGCAGTACGCATCCACCGGCTTTCGAACCCACGACCTTCCAGTTAAAAGGAGTGTTCGTAGACCATTCAGTCACTGAGATTCGACCCAGTGTTCTATGGTTTCCAACTTCTGCTGATTCCTGCTTTTAGTGAGATTACCGGTCAACTTCTTCGACGAGTATTTATCCTCACATCCGACCTGGTGGAACCCACTGATCACATCTTCTCAATAGAAGTCCAAGAAGCTTCGTCCTGTAAGCAGTCACTAACAAGCACCATATTTATTTTCAAGAGTTAGTCTGAAGGCATCTGATTTATTCCAAGTTTGATCACGGATTGGTGTCAATTAGAGAACCACTGAAAAGCAGGGAGTACTGGACAGTTGTTTCGTCCTTGTTTAAGATTCAGTACTGTTTAGCTTAAGTACTGGAAATATACAATAAAAGGAAAGAAAAAACAAGGCGTGCTTACTTTCTGAGTTAGTTCTGTTTTGTCTAGTCACTGATTGTGTAGTAGCACGTGATCGATAAACATATTGGCCATTGGAACCATTATTATTAGTAATAGCCGATGTTGTGAAGCTATTACTCGGTGGAGTACACTTCCGTGGATAAGATGAATTAGTTGTAGGGTCATTATTATTAGTTGTATTACTAGGACTGCCATTATTATTGTGGTTGACATGATTAGAAATTTTGCTACTGTTTACATGATTTCCACCATTTGACGTCTTACTATTTTTTTCATTGTTTGACGGTGAAATATACTTACTGATTGATTCATTTAAAGATAATAATCTTGGAATACCTGAAGGAGATTTAAGTGGACCACTTAATGGTAAACCTTCTGCACTCTGTGGACGATCTTTAGATGATGCTGCAATCTGTGTACTACTACCATTACTATCAATGTCATTATGGTGACTTTTATTATCATTACTAATAGTATTATTGTTATTAATAGTAGTAGTGGTTGCAGCGTTAGTATTAGTATTGTTATTACGCTGTGTCAAAATTGGTGTATTCACTGTGTTCGGTGGTGTTTGTTGCTTTTGACTTGAAGGTGTTTGTTGTGTATTGTTGTTACTATTATTACTAGTGTTATTATTATTATTGGTGTTAACACTTTGATTGAATACATGTTGATACTTCAATGATGATTCTTGTACAGGCGACTGAGCTAACATTTTAGTTACATTTATTTATCGATTGGTTGCAAATACTGATAAATGAACTGTAAGGGAAAATGAAATTATTACAAATCAGTAAATGTGTGAATAAATTAAGATTAAGTTTGAATATTTAAAAAGCAGCTGGTAAAATATTTTAGTGAAAAGAGGGTATCTATTCACCATTCTACACGATTTTATTGAAAAGAAAAAAGAAGTCATGGTGATGACAAAAAACGCGAAAGGAAACACTAACAGATTAAATTGTGTTAAAGACATTGATCCAAGTTTAACATCAATTTTGAATTTGAAGATTGTTGAAGTATGCATCTTGACGTGTTCACTGGAATGACTTTCATGATTTGCATCCGGTAAATTGTCCTGGTCGTCTAAAGGATCCTCATTTTCAGAAACTGACTAAACATAGGTCAATACAAATTCACGAGTCTCCTAAAAATAACTATTAGACCTGATCACTATTTGTGTACACTGCAACTTATAATACATGAGTGTAGTGGTTTGAATACCAATCTCTTGTCCTTGCAATCACCTGAGTACGACTCAAATAATATTATAGCAGTCCACTAGTTACTATAATTGTATGCACAAAAGGTAGTGGTTTCTCAAAAAAGAGTTAGGTTAGAGGTAGTATAATTTCAGTTTGGATTTCATCACAAGTTAACATTAATTAAGGAATCGTTAGAAACCATGGTGCACTCAAAAGCTGTTTCATCCTAGTTTGGGACTCATCAGAAGTGCATACCAAGGATTCAATGGGGGGTCAAACCCAAGAGATTCAAGTTGCGAGGAGAACCCGTTGAAATCTATTAATTCGTGAATTCTCACCACTGTTGATTCAGTAGTTGAGAGTCACTTCTGAATTTCAAAGGTGGAGTAGGATATCCAGTAGCTTTTAATCAATTCTATAGACGAAACACTTAGTGAGAGAAGTACCCATTTAAATAGACTAAAAATTATCAGGTATCTAATCATTCAGCTGATATTTCAGTAAACCTTATTTACAAACACATCAAAGTAGAACTTTGAAAACACGTACGTCACTTCAAATTGACACATTTCAAAATGGTACAAAGAAGGAGATGGTAAAAACATGATGATATTCCAAAACACAAACATATACTTTACTGAGAAAATGAAATGATGTCTGAGAATTTTGAAATAACTTTCTAATAAGTGTCAGTAAGTATGAAACCTAGTCGTAACTTCATTACGACTACTGCTATAGACAAATGATAACTACAATAGGACTTTTATATCGACTGTAGTTTCAGTTTTCATTTCTAACTATATTTAAAAGTATACATAATTATATTGATCAACTAGCCAACTAAACTTAAGTATCTTTTCCATGACTAAATGTCATGTTTTAAAACATTTCATTCTTCTTCACATAGTACAGCTGAAAACCGATAACTTGTTTAGTACTTGTGAATCTACAATATCTCCACAGAAATTTACATAGTGCTTGGGGAAATGTAGAGTTGAAGGCAAACAATGTGATGAAAATACAGAACTTCAGTCATAAATCTATGTAAAGCGCTACTGGAACCTGAAGAAACTATCGATCAAAGTGCTCAGATTAAAATCAACACTATACATAACTAAGTCAAGTTGATTAGTTTCTGAAATTACGATGAATTCATTTTGATTTGCATTATCAAATCAACGCATAGGACGAGTACAAAAAGTTTGTTAACTATTTATCTAGGCTGTATACAGGGAGTACAAGCTACTTGACTAAAACAAATAAGGTAATAATATCCCAGAGTTCATTAATTCTGGTAATAACAATGTGTGAAAATAATGGAAAATCAGACACAATCGACAGGGTTAACAACTCACTAGTTAAGTGATAAATAATCATTTGTAAATAATTGATAGGAAACAAGAGAATAGAGGATTTTATTTTTTTCAAATTTGTAATTCCGGTAATATTTTCAAGTACTGGTTTTGTAGGGATTTTGTTTGACTTGTTGAAGGATTTCATCATGGGCTGACATCAGTTAGAGAACCACTGGAAATCTTGGGAGTACTGGATGGCTGTTTCATCCTAGTTTCGGACTTTTCGACAGTACGCACCCACACAATGGGTTTTGAACCCAGGACCTTCTGGTTACAAGGCTAGCGAGCTTGTAGACTCTAGCATGGACGTCATGGCCCATAAGTTCTAACTTCTGCCAATTAATGATATAGCGCAACTACTTCTCAATGTCCAGGATCTAGAAGGTCCGGGATTCAAACCCTGTTGGGTGCATACTTTTGAGGAATCCCGAACTAGGACGAAACAGCTGTCCAGTACTCCTAGGTTTCTCACTGGTACTCTAACTGATGTCAGCTCATGATGAAATCCTCCAACCGATTCCGTTAATACTTAAGAACTGATCTCAATGAAGGAATCACAGACACATTATTTATTTTTGAATTTCTCTTCGCTCAGTGGCGCAAAGCATAATCAACGATGTGAAGTCAAATTAATGGTTTATTATATCATAATTTCTAAATTAGAACATATTTTAAAGCGACACTATTTCCAGCTAAATCTTTCTCATGCTTCATCATGAAATACGTAGCCTTACGTGTAAATATGAAATATACAACAGTTATGGTGACTTGCAAGTGGAGCAGTAACAAGCACGTGAGTTGCGCAAATAACAAGAGTCACAACAACAATAATGATAGTTATTATTTGTAGGCTCTGAACCTTTATTATAATCCAACTGACAGGCCGGGATTACTGCTTTATATATATATATATATATATATATATGTCTTTTGAGATCTTTATTCAGTTGTAGCAATATCATCTACTGTTACATTCTAAAGCACTCGGAAACTGGAAATATTTCACTCAGTATGTTTGCCCAGATAACTCACTGATTTGTCACGATTCAAATAAAAATCAATAATAAAAACTAGTAATCTCTTGACAGCTGCTCAACC
The DNA here is from genome assembly GCA_944472155.2 of Trichobilharzia szidati. Classification (NCBI taxonomy): domain Eukaryota; kingdom Metazoa; phylum Platyhelminthes; class Trematoda; order Strigeidida; family Schistosomatidae; genus Trichobilharzia; species Trichobilharzia szidati. The sequence goes on along the minus strand of OX235276.1, from coordinate 28,547,346 downwards.
ATGTTTCAGGACTTCTCAGTTATTATAGATGGATAGTACACAGTATTACGCTGTCTAAACGTATTTCGGCAACGGGATTATTCATTTCAGTTCAAACAATCCCGAATTCTACTATAATTCAGCATTGCATCTAGTCATATCAATTTCCGATCGAGTGTATAATCATGTCCTGCAGTTTTGAGCAAGCTCAGTTATTGTTGTAACAACAGCAAAAGCAGTAGGAAGGCTTCCAAGTTAAAATGATCAAAATGCTCACTAAAAGATTATCTAGTCATCCCCATACTGAGAATGTGGATTCTGCTGTCTAGTTTGTCACAGAAGTACGGAGGAATTTTGCAGCTGATACATTATTTACGTAGTTCGTTTTCAATAAAAGCATGCAAATTAATTTTAGAAATCAGACTGATAATCTGGATTCCAATAATGCACTGAATTGTAGTGAAGACATGATTTGTGAAAAAACAAGAAATAAGACCAGTTCAAGTGTAGAGGTTTTCACTCAGGTTCCTCCTACCTTGGAAGAAAGGAAAAATTATCTATATAAGTGCCATCATTTTATTTAACAAGAAGTTTCTTACAGTTATTTCGCTTCACCAGTAACAGCTGAAAAAACCGCATGAAATCTACTTTTGACGCATGGCCAGAATTTGTCACATAACATCTTCGCCAAAAGAAAGTGAATTACTGAATGCAGATAGTGCTGAAATCGCAGCTGTAGCTAACACCCTACTCAATAAAGAAGCATCTATGGAGAATATAAAAATGAGTTTGAGAAATTATTGCGATACGTGTATTATTCTGCAGTTATCAGGCAATAATGATCCCACACTATTTCGTGGGGAAGGTATTATAGACGGACAGTACACAGTATCATTTCGTCATAGCGTCAGTAATACAAATTTTCAACTTTTCATAAATAATTGTCCTCGGAAGTGAAAGTCCTGGAGATGAAGGCTTTACCAATTCACCTACAACCACGATATCCTTCAACATAGTTAAGAATGCTTAATTCAACTTTCACGCTTCTTCCATAGAATAAATACTACATATTTAAGAAAAACTTGAAAATCTACCTGTGTGCAAATACACACACACACAAATATCAATTGAATTAGATAAAAGAAAAGTTGAAAAGAAAACATTTTTGTTTTACTGTTTAACCTCGACTGTCCACTGTCCACTTGATTTGCATAAAAAAGTCATTTGAAATTCAAAAATACCTTGCTATTGTTTTGTGTAAATGACCCTAATTTTTAATAAAATAAAATACATTTCAATGAAATACCTAGAATGTGATAAATGCACTTAAGACATTGACGAAGACGAAGACGAAGAAGTAGAATAATGAAAGGAGCAACAACAGGTTGTACGCAAATTGTGATAATTATTTTATCTGTGTACAACACCTGTAAATTAAAGTCATCTTTTATAGTAGACGATAACATGATATAATTTTCATGCACAAAAATTGGACAAGTTAATGTGTTCTCTTTTTCTACAATTCTTAGTTTTATACCGTAATTTATTTATATTAAATTAATCAATAATAAACATGAGTGTCTAGTCCGGGATGATAGTATGGAGAGAAAGAGAGAGACAGAGAGAGAAGTAATAGAAACCAAGTCTTATAAACATTTATACAATGTAAATTATGATTAATTTCAGGGTGTACTACTGTCCGTATGGTAATGATAAATATTTATTTACCACACCTAAGATGAATTAGTAAATGAATGAGTCAACTTGTTTACAAGATATGAACAGAGAACATTATATACACAACATTATTACCATCAATGTATATATATTCAATGAAAATAGAAATTGGTAACCTGTGTGTCAATTAGTGAATTTAGCTATAACTATAAGATTCATCTAGACAGAAAATACTTCATATAACAGTAGTGAGTGTGATCATCTTCAAAATAACTAAATGCTACTTTGCAGGTTTTATATAACTTGCATTCATCCTTCCCCCTTATATGGTCAATACAGTTTCTACTGTGAAGCTTAAGCATACAAGCTCATAATGCCATAAACTGCATCGGCTGAGATGGTTAAGACATGTTTCACGCACGTGTCCACTCACTGCTTACTTCAAACTGTTTAAATTTGGAAGTCGTGACTAATGGTATCCATCCGGTCGCCAATGACATTGGCTAGTGCCAGTAGCGCTAAAAACATGAACTCGTAGAAGTTAGAATTCACGGGTCATTCAGTCTCATCCAGGTGGCTGAATCGTCTACGAGCTTGCCTTTTAATTAGGTAGCTCCTGGGTTCGCACTCCATTTAGTGAGTACTGATGATAAGTCTCAAACTAGGATGAAACAGCCGTCCAGTAATCCATGGTTTTCCAGTGGTTCTCTAACTGATCTTAACAGGTGGTAAAACGTTAAACAAATCCAATCCCTATAAGCTAACTTAAAAAATTAAAGTAGGATCAGCTAAAAAATGAAAAAAGTGACTGGATAACAAAATAAACCATCAGAGTGAGCTGTGTATAACCCACATGACTGCGAACCGTGCAGTTGGAAAGCCATAAATACACTAGAAACACTTTACAGTGATAGATTGTGCTTGTGAATAAGTATGTAATGTGATGTATTTGGCAAAGTAAGAGCTGAAATTAGATACTGGGTTTATATTTTAGACATTGAGGCAAGAAATATTGGCACGAAATACCCAAAAGCGAGCAAAGAAGAAACAAAAACTGTTAGGTGAAGACGATTTTCGAATATGAGAAACAGTAATTATTTCTACAAACAAGGTTGAATGAAGTGTTTAATGTTTTATCAATATTCGTATGTAATTCACTGTGATAAACAGTTCTGCCTACCCTTATCCCTGACGTGAATGCACAATGAAAGGGAGTGATTTTCACATCCTGATGATGAACATGCATTCACACTTTATTCTTCATTATAGCTTCAGTACTATATTACCCTAAACACACATCTTGTTTGACTGTACTGTTAATAAACCTGGTTAGTTAAACTTATATATTTTCAATGTAAGCTTCTAAGTTGCTTGGGTTTTATAAGTTATAACCAATTAATAATTCATCTATCACAGTCAGCAAATAAAACAGTATATCTGTTCACATTGTCAAACGTTGCAAAAGCGATGAGTGAACAAAGAGAATAATATCATACAAGACACGTTTTGAATACAGGAGTTGTCAGAGTTGATCAACATGGAATGAACAATACATGGTTTGTTTATTCGAATGGATCTTCCTTTTGGTAGGAGACAATAATGGAGGTTGTGATCTAATCACACGTTGTTGGCAGAAAACTGGAGAAACTAATACAGAATTACATACCACCAAACTGCCCAAGTTTTATACATACTAATAAGACGTCAGTTACCATTGGACTAGTGAACAATGGCTAAAATAATCTTTGTTAATTGAAAGAAAGTCATTCAAAACCCTAATTGCACCCTAATGAATTTATAGTCTTGTGAAATAAACAGAATACATATATATTCTTATCGATCCTCATGCCTGTGGATAAAAAGAAAGCGATGAATTAACTTATAAGAAAAACAAAAACCCAATTTTCGGAAAACAGCTGTATCCTTGATTGTAATAATGCGATAAGGTTATCATCTGTGAAAATAGTCAAAGTATATTAGATTGGCCTATGCACAGAAGTGATATGATGATGGAGTCAGTAAACAATTTCAAGGTAAAGATCATTGAAAAGATGGTTTTTTAAAAGAAAAATTAAAATGCATTGTGTTTTTAATACAGCGTTGCTGACTAAATAGACAAAGATTTGTTATCAGTATAAGTAATAATAAAATTTCCCATTAATGTTCATGTAAGTCGTAGATGTGTTTGTCTGTTTTTCAGTATGATAAAATTGTTAAAAATCAACTGTATAAGTAAAACTTTTGTGACAATTTTCTGTCTAAAATCTTTACAGATTCAAGGCTTGGATAGTATTTTGAATAGGGTATTATTAACTAAAAACGATTAGATGGGAACAACTTTAATCTGAAATTTCAGCAAACATCTCATCTGACTATATGTGAACTGTTAGTAGTCAGTTTTATTTTTTATTTCAGCTTTAAATCTAGCAAATAAAGTCTACTCCAACATTAAAGGTGGCACCTTTACAAGAAAGTGAATCTTATACATTTTCATAAGTGGTTCCAGGGCATTTCTTTCTTACTGATTAGCAAATTGATATTTAGTTAATTCAACACTTCTAGACTGACCAAATGTTGAATAGTAGGCATCTTATTCTGTGTACACTAACTGTTTTTCCGTTTCACGCATTTAGACTGACTAGGTCATTACGTAATACCCGCTTCGTATTTTAGTCTCCACTATGCATTCCTTTCTAGATTCTTCCTCAAATTGCGTAAAATGTTGTCCAGAACACAACTACCAGTATCTAATCCAAAACAGACATATCAACAATACACACACTACAAAGAGACAAAGACCGTAAAACCTGTTCTATATAACCATACCAACTAATATGAATTTATATATTTGTCACAACATCAACCAAGGTAAACTGTAAGTACAAAAGTCCTGCAGGCAGGTTTACAAAACTACAGATAGAAATCATTTCACCTTTACATTTACGTATAGACATGACATACAACGCATTTTCACATCTGTATTTGTACAAACACGCGCTCTGTATGAATATCAGACATTTATGCTGAATAGTGTAGTACATTCGTTGTTGGTGTGTTATTTTGTAGCTGGACATAAAATTTGTAGAACACAACTTTTTTTTAGACTGGGAATTTTAAACTACAGACGATCACATGATAGTCAAAGTTCCAATGATTATTGATATTATTATTCCTCTACTTATTTCGTAAGATACTGTTCAAGTCGATAAATGTGTTTGTTTAACAGGTGTGAATACTAATTTTATCAAAAGTTTCGTTATTAATACAAACAAAAGTTGACCAAATAAAACAAGTTACTAGCTAATCTAACTCTTTTTTTCAATCGACGTTTCACCCTGCCAATGAAACTAATGCGCAATGTATGCATGAACCAGAATAAGGTAGAAGATTATAGGCAACAGACAGCTCACAGGATAATGCTTGAAAAATAATTAGTAATTTAGGTAAAAGAGAAAAAAAGAAAAGAGTGTCATACATGTCCATGTATTCCTGCTTGAATCACTGGGCTACCTGAACTGCCTATCAACACAATCCATCATATTTCTTCTAATTCTTATTATTTCAACCATTCACTTATTGTTCTTCAGTCGTGAAATGTACTCACCCCCATTTTAAATTGGCTTTCAGACTACCGGTATGCGTATCACAGAGACGGAAGAAGACTGTTATGGAAGATTAGTTTATGCTTCAGATCGAACAGTATTGCTTCACATAATATACTATACACTGGTGTTTTACTCGAAGATGATCCTGGATGAAGAGAAAATATTATGCAATGCATTACACTGAGAATTCTGTACATTGTGTAACCATTTTCTCTAGAATACAGCTATTATTACTATGAAAAATGAATAAGACAGTTTTTTTCGAGAATTGAAATAACTTAGAGGATTACAGAGGTGCCAAGATTGTTCAATAGATTCTCCTAATTTGCGACGGTTCAACAAAACACATTCAAGAGGGAATAGAAAATTTAATTTAAAATCATTTATGCATGATGGCTACCATGATATTCTCTAATCACTCGTTCAGAATCAAATGGTTAGACTTGTGCAAATCTAACGCATATAATGAACGATATTCACCTTCGCTAACTTTACATATAACACACGTTTGAAAATATTTACCACTTGGAATAAGATTCAGAGAGGCATTACAACTTAACAACTGATAGTTAGCTCATAGATCCTAAGGAAGGCTAAATGTCTCTCAAAGTTATAGGTTGTTAAAGTATTGGAACTGACACAATAATTTATAAAACTTATACTTACTACGTAAGTAGTCCTTATGGAAAATATTACCAGTTAAAATTAAAAATTAAAGGGAAATTGAAAATAGCAGTAAAGCACAAATGTCATGAACTAGTTGCAAACCATGATAATTTAGAGATTGTTTATCATCTTAGCTACAGAGGAGAAAATTATTATATGATGAGTTTGAATGTCATAAGTGATAAAAGTACATATTGATATTTTGAGAGGTAGCTGCCACCTTACTGTGGTACTATTGCCTCAATATCGCAGTGATGCAACCGATTACTCCTAGACATCTGACTTACCATGTGGAAAAAATCGATTGGATACAACTAGGACTGGAACCAATTATTATCAAAGAATAAGTTGCTTACACCATAGAGAAGATCTGAGAATGAGATCAAACTGCTGATAAACAGGGTTGGGATGACAACAAGATGGACACCTGTTTTCCAAAAGGGTATTCATCCCTAAACAACTTAAGAGGTTCGTAGGCAGCAGAAACGGTTATCGTACGAATAGAACCCTATAAATGCCATTATTTTTAAACAGTTCAAATATGACCGCCCTCGAGCATCCATCCTTTGAGCTTTGGGACAATAAAAAGTAATTTTCTTCCACTTTAATATTACCCTAAATGAAGCCCATTTACGCAGTATGAGCAGTCAGGAAATATTAGCTGCCCATAACTTTGCATCAGCTAACTAAACCTATATATTTCTCATCTAAGCTCTTTATCTTTTTCATGTCCTCCTGCTGTTGCTAATTTTATTCCCCACGCAATTGTCAGTTCTGCTAAGGTATAGGGAGAGTACAACATTATTTTTAGTCTCATAAGAAGACTGTTACTTTTCAATTGGGAATTTCGATGTCTCAACACTGAGCTTTATTGGACGATAAAAAGAAATACCCAAAGCCCATGCATCTCTGGCTATGAATTTCTGTTGCATCTTTGAGATATGTGTTGTTTTTTGCTTAATCCATTTCAGCCAATACGCTAAATATGCAGCATTTACACTACTAGTGTCAGACGATTCCGTCGATGATTTTTGTTGGGTTGCAGATATAGAAATTCACACAGAAATTCAGATTATGAGATTTGTGGGGGTTTACGGTTAATTTCAATTGTTAGATTTTCGTCAAGAACCAAAATAAGTTAGAGGCATCACAGAAAATCACGGGGCAATGGACATCTGCTTCGCCCTATTTCTGGACTCTTAATCAGTGCGCACCCACTCTCCCTCCAAGGATAAAGACCTCAACCTTGAGGTTATAAGACCAAGCTCGTTGATCATTCAGTCACTTGGGCTGGAATTCAATGACCCCAGAATTCTAACCTGGTCAACTCATGAAATAGAGCTGCCCTTCGAAGGGCACACATAAATGTTATAACTGCTATGTCATTGCATGATTTTTTTTATTACAGCTTGATTCCACACCGTATTTTTCGGTACAGGTATGGAATTTTCAGCATGTGATATCGTTAGCTCAAATTTTGCAGGCCGACCATAAATATCAGGTACGCGTCACCAGGGGATCGAACCCCGGACCATTTGTATGGTCGAGAGAGAGTCCTAACCACTGTGCCACAGAAAAACTGGTTACCAATTTTATGTCGCAGCTTTACTGTAAACCACTTGGTTGACAAATAATTTACATACTGGTGATTTGAATTTATCTCACTGATAACGAAAATTTCTACACATTCAATGAATAATTGCTATTTATGAGAAATAAACAAGCATACTAAGAAATCACTTCAAAAGGAAAAAATTGGTAAAACTTATTCAATACATAAACACAGGTAGTAAGGTGAAACATCAAGGTATTTGTATAACCTAAAGTGAGATGTTGCCTTCTAACTGGTATCAACGCGATAGAAGCACATCTGCAGCCTTGGAATTTAAAAGTAAGCTATTTGACTTGGCATATGGTTTAGTGTGTGTAACCAAATAGCATGAATGAAAAGTTTTCCTTGAATGCAGGTAAACAAAACCAACAGGCGATTAAATGTCCAAACAACCAAACTCCTCATTGTAAGAAGAACGAATTCTCTCAAAGTTTCAGTTGTGCCTAGCAGATCAGTATCTATAATGTAAGAGACCTATGTCCATGTCTTATTATTGACTGAATTCTAATAGCCTATGGTATCAAAATGTGCGTCGGTGGCTGAATGCTCGCTAACCACGCATGTGGTCAAAGGTTCGATCCCCAGTCGACTCACTCCTTTACCTTGGTAAGCCAGTAGTAATAAGACTGGTAAAAAGGGAAGGTTGGGCATGAGGCTAGCAACCCTATACCGTAAAAATAAACACTACTGCTACCAAAACTGCAAAGCTCTAGGTGGAAGCTCTATGTTCCACTTGGAACGTAAAGGAATAAAATACAAATGAAATAAAATGTTTTGTCAAATTTCATTGACCCTTAATGCACAGTACACTTGATCTACAGAACTGCATATTTACACAAACACTGGTTACCACGAGGCAAATAATTCATATAAATTATTTGTGTCTAAAGGATGTTAACCGTGTCCTGAATAGTCGAGTTGTTAAGTTTCCGACTTCCACACTGAGGGAATCACAAGGGAGCACATAACAATAAACATGAGAGCTGAGTACACAAGGGCTTCCTACTTTTTACATTAGGAGTATATTTTTATCCTGTCATAATTTCACTTTTGTGGATCTAAAACTGATAATCATGATTTCACTGAAAAAATGAACACAACAATATGACATCGGTTTTTCGGCCTACTTATTTTTCATTATTAAACTTTGCGTTCAAGACTACAGTCCCGGTGCTCTCCGAAAGCAGAAACAGTGAGTTATGAGGTGGTTAAGTGATACCAGATTTTTATAATAGTCAAAAGTCAGTGGGATTTTAAAAACGGTTCCGTTGCATACTGCTTTTATTTTAATTGGTATGGCAAGGCAGAGTCTCAAGTATTTGTTTCCCTAAGTTTTATGATTTGTGCAAGTCATGCAAGAACAAATTACTCAAGACTCAGACAAAAAAGTAATGTAAGTGTAGAACTTGGGCACTGTTGCAGAATGCAATTACACATTAGATAAGTTTATTTGATATAACACAAGGTGATACAAGTCTTAATAACTGGATGACGTTTCAAGCACAATTTCTTACTCATAATGATATCAATGTATTCAAACGTCTTCATAATTTGCTTTATATATTTCTTCTCTTCCACTTGGTAATCATTGTATATTCTCATATATCTGTTGTAGGCGTTGCGTCATTTCAATTGCACGTGTTAGTTTTCTAACAAAAGCAAAATTTTAACCTTGTCCCATCCTATTGTGTTATTACATGCAGTGAAATGGCTAAGTGTTTTTCTAGATCAATCATTCTAGCCCTGAAAACTTAAGAAGGCTAGTGCAATATCATAGTCACACGAGGTTTCAAACAGCTGACTGCACACTTATGACAAATAACGAATAATTCTATCATGTCATAGTAATGAAGAAAAGCCTTCTGGAAATCTGATGCAGCATAAACATGTTCAGTGTTTTTAAATATATAAAGACTTTTCAATTCATTTCGACTATGTTTGGTAACCACTTCAAAGCATATATCACAGATTAAGTGATTGGAGATAAGTATTCGAAGCTGACTAGTAGCTACTTCTTGGGTCAGTTAAAATACTTGGATTTAATTGTTGGAGTCTAATTTTTATCATATTTAGGATATGAGGAAAAAAACTTGGCTGCTTTGTTTTGCTAACTTTGTTTTCAGATTCCGTAAAGCACTTCACATACATTAAGCATACTTCTATTTATCCTAACAGTCACCATTCCAAAAAATCAGCATTTTTCAGTCACCACTGAAAAGACTAAAATCGTGGAAATCAGGTAATCAAGTTATATACGAATTTTTACAAAACTGTAACAGATGTCATTTGTGTTATATTTCCGTCTAAACAGAACGGTTAGTGTGTGATATTGTAGTGATTTAACTATTATCGTGGATTACAGAAAGATTTTTCCTAATTTGAAATAATGCTCTGAAAATTTCTTACTCATGGCTCCTTTCCAGCCATAGTAGCTACTTTCTTCATAACTGACTTTTGAGAAAAATGGACATTCAGATTTCACTGAATTCCATCACTGAGAAAAGAAGAATTTGGAAGTCTAAAAAATGTATTTCAACTTAATTTTAAGTTAGTAGGGGTTAACATAGTAAGGTATCTTGGAGTCACGAAACCTGAAATTTCAGAATACTTAAAACATAGTGAATAAAAAAGTTGGCATAAATTTATATTATTGTTCAACCTTTACATTCTCTTTTGTTAGAAAATGAATACAAACTATTATGGATCTTTTGCTAACTGAAATCCGATTTATCTGTCACCAATCTGATGATGTACTGTTCGTTCTACTTCATGTTTCTTCCTGGACGCTTTCATGTAATCGATTTAGGAGCAGCAATGAATTTGTTGTTGTTAGTATAGTTTCATTCATATTCAGCATTCTACTTTCGCAATCAAAGATTTTAGCACCAACCTACGCCTAAATGTCTAGTGCTGCTTACGCAGAAACAAATTCAACATATTTCATTATTACCATTTATTAAGTATTTAAGAGTAAACTACAATCGCAGAAAACCTAGAGAGACTGAGGCCATATAAAGCATGTTAGGAAGCCATGCGAATACACTAATGCGATTATAAGCAATAAATTGTACTTGGAACGTCATCAAGTTATTCATACTGCATCACTGTATGTTATATCAAATAAACTTATCTAATATGCAGGATTTTTCCTGCACTAGACAGCATCAGGATTTCAGATTAAGTCTACTTTGAGAAGTGCAATGAAGTGCCTAACTGTCAATATACATGTACAATTGAACACCATTTAAAGGCGAATTGCTCCATTAGTTTGTACTGTCTCGAATGAATGAAATACTACTAAAGAACAAAACTGAATCAGCTTGCTAAATTGTAAATCAATAAGCAGTTTTCGCAAAAATGGAAACCCTCGAAATGGTCCTCTTTAGTAAAAATGCACTATAACATTACCATTGCCGTAAAACCAACAGCTGAAAATGAATTAAGTGGGAATCAACATTAGGAAATTTTTATAATAAAATCAAATCATCACAGGTGCCAACTTTAAAGATTTAGCTAATGGGAACTCATCCTTTATTAGAAAGCTCAAGATAAAGATTATTCGAACTGAGAAAGAGGGTGGAAAGTCAACCAATATAAATTACACTTAACGTTTTAATCTACTTAACTCTGTAAACAAAATGTTAACTATTAATCCAATATCATTTCAACAAAATGAACCAAAGGTGGACATTAGAAGAAGTAACACCAACCGAACGTCAAAGCGGATAGATAGTAGCGACAATTAAGAAAATTCTACACTAAATACTCAAATGATGCTTGTCCTTAAGTATATTTTATGCAACCAGCCATGTAAAGATACGTCCTTTCTCCATAAATCTACAATAGAGATGTTTAGACTGATATCAAAAGTATGCGGAGGGAAACACTCGAGCTTGAGTAACGCAGGCCTTACCAAAACAATCATAATGGACAACAGTGCATCCTGCCTTTGAATACTCAATCACTTAGTCACATTTCAGAGTCAAATGATAAGTAAAATCTAGTGTTGAGATTACATTTCTATTTAGGGGCGTGATACCACATCCTTGTGTATTCACATCACATGAAAAATAGTCTGATATTAGAATTTTACCTTTCTAAACTGTTTCTTGTAAACAAAATTAACAATTTAAGAAACTAAATTTCACCGAAAAGTAGTATTCGCCAATATCTCAGTAAAAATTGATGTTCCCAAAAATTTAGGAAGGATGAAAAACTGTATTATCAGGTCAGAATCAATACAGAAATGCATATTAGAGTCAATCGAATTCTACTGCCGAAAAGGATGGTGAGATATTGAAAATAACTGACTCAGTTTTAGAACACTTTAACGATTTCAAATTACTTTTATGACTAATTGATATTGACAATAGAACCTCTTAACCATGTTTCATAAACTCCTGAGTAGACTCTTAAGTATGACTAAATCTTACCTTAGAATAACTGACACCGCGTCAGTAAAGTTATGAAATTACTATTTTAACTGAGATACATTATAAGGAATGAGTAAAAACATCTATGTAGAAGAAGTGAGATGCGAGGAATAAAACCCATTAGAATTATAAATATGATTGATTATAATATGGCAATTTTTAAGAGAGAGAGAGTGATTCCTTATTAATTTATTTATTGAATGCTAGCAATACATCTCAGAAATTCTTATGAATTTCATTCATATAGTGTGATATCATCTACTCTTAGGTTATTTCATCTGTTGGGTTTCGATTTGATGAACATTAATTCGATCATCGGAATTCCCTCTTCAACAAATAACATTAATATTTAGAATTATAACTCTACCGCATCCTACTGTGTTGTTATTTAAGTATATTCACATCAAGCAGTGAGTGTTTTTCCAGACTGCTAACTTTGGCGCTGTCTGTGAATGCACTACCACAATCGTACAATAGAATGAAGCAGATGAACAGTCTGAAAAGCCAATACAGTTGGCTGAAAGATAAAATGGATTACTGAATCCCTATTTCTCAAGTCAGTACTTGACATGTAGAATGGAAATGATGCAGCACTAACAGAGAGTATATAGAAAAAAATCCTAACACTAAAGAAAATTGATAACGAACAACATAACTTTATGAATAAGACGAGGAAACTGTTTGCATTGACATACTTTTAACCAATAAATTATTTTTGCAGTGTCATCAGCAAATACTACAACACTAATGTGTGCTGCGTCAAATGAATTACACACTGTGACTTTGGTGCCCAAAAAGCATATCGTTTCAAGTTGAATTACTTTTTCTAAACAACTTTAAATAAACGAAAAGTGCAATAGACGATACTGAAATAAGCAAGGATCTGCTTTTGTGTCAATATGATCAATTGTTAACAATCAACCGTTGACTAAAAACACTTTCCTTAACAACTTTGATAAAAATTGAGTTACCTTGTGGAAACCTTTTGCATTTGGTATCAGTTCTGACTAATCTTATTGGAATTCAACGCCAATGAATTTATTATTGTAACGGATTCTTATTGTTCTACTTGAATTCTATGTGATATAAATTAAATAAAAATGACTTCTCCATTTCACATACTTGCGTAAGATGAAATTCAGACAAAAATTGTGGCAAACAGTTTTTTTCCAGAAGGGATCACTTTCGATTAAATACACCCTTACTACTTTTTTTAAATTTGCACAACAATGAAAGCAGCAGTAAACGGAAACTGTAGCAAACAAAACAAAAAAAGAACTAAATTTCGCTTCATTTCTATCCAAAAAAATTATACTACTTTGTGAGTCCATTATGATAAGAAGAATCAAAGAATGCAATTAATAGAAAAATGATTTATCAAAACAAACTAAATGTATGTCTACTTAATAGTGAACTTTGTACTTTGCAGAAATGAAGAGGAAGTGAAGAAATTAATGTAGTAAAATTACGAAAACAGAAGAGATATAATATTAAAAGACAAGACTGAACATACGAGAAAAAGCAGTCAAATAAGAAAGATCCATAAACTGTTAACGCAATGTATTACTTCTCCAAAGAAACTAATTAAAAAACAAAACTACTACTGGCTTTTAATTGAGCGACTGGGTTACACATGGTCTCTTGAACTACCTCTAAGTGGTCATGGCAACCTTACTAATATTTACTCAACACAGTTATGTATCCAGGTATTGGTATGCAGTGATTCAGTTGATTTCAAGTTTTACTATGAATTGACTTCAATTACAGAACTATTGAAAACCAAGGAGTGCTGGACAGCTGTTTCGTCCTTGTTTGAGATTCTTGAGATATCATGGTCAAACTTGGAAACAATTAAATTTCGTTCTGCAACACATCATCAAGACCTAGCCATATTTTCACTATGTAAGACTTTGGGACAGCATGACTAAGATGTGACCAAGGTGTAGGGGTCTATACTTTTGAAGTACGGATCTCCGTCACGCCTAAACACTGTGCTATCGTCGAATGTAATCAATTTTGTAGATGTAGCCATAAACAGACAAAAAGGTAAAATGAACGTTAGGCTGTTGTATGGACTGTGAAACAGTGATATAGTAGATAGGTAATATGTCAGCATTAAATGATTCAATTTTATTTACTTAGAAAAAAGAAACATGGACTCACCGACTACGATAAAAACACGATATCTTTTAATTAGATTTCTTTAAATTTTTATAATTGCAGTCAGTTATGTTTTTCTTGAATGAAAGAAATAAAATCCACCAAATGAGGAATAACTAACATGACATTATTGTTATCATTTATTAATTTGTCAGGTGCCAACTTAAATGTTATCGTGGATTAGCATGAACAGAAATGGGGAATCGACCAGTTAGCATTTTCAATCAATAAGAAGACAAATACAAGTCCAGTATTGGCTGTTTCATAAAGGTCGTTCAGGTTAAAAAGAAAAGCTGTGGGCGGTATTAGCTCGTTCTGTAAGATAGATGATAGGACAGACATATGGTGAAAGATAAACACAACATCCCTTCAAATGAGATGTGAAAATCAAGCAAGGAAACTAGTATATCTACCACTGGGATAGATTCAGTGCGCGCGTTCATTTTAGTATTTAAAAAAATGGAATTACAAATGACGTATAATTATAAGCTTAATGACATTTTATTCTCTTAAATAATTGTATCTAAAATCGAAGTATAATTCCACTTAATGTTAGGAGATATTTTTGACGTCTTCCTTACTATAAAAGTCTTCCGTTATGTTTGTTTTTCAATTCAGTAATAAATCATAATCAGTGGTTAAGCAAATATTTTGTAGGTTATGCCAACATCATTTAGCTTTCTTCCTGCCACCACTTCCTGTGGAATTAGGTGTTATAAAAGTCTAATAAGCATCACTATGCTAAGCGTTTCTCATTTTTCAGATTAAATAGCAAGAATAAATGTCCGTCAAAGGGTTTACGATTCAGATAGATGAGAAGTGAAGTTTCTTCCGAATTAACACGGCTGATTGATTTCAGGTGGTAGGTGGTCTGGAACTGTAGTTCATTTGGATTTTCAGTTTGTTGACAGTCACTTTAAAGTCGCATATACTGTTGAAAAGTACTCAGTAACTCCTCCCCGCAAACTTTGATTAGTACTTTGCCATATTAGGAATGTGCTTTACCTTCTGAAGAACTGGTTTAGGCTTATTCGATGAACACTGTAGGGTTTTGTGCATCATGTTATCTATAACTGATAACTAAATTCTTTGGTGATCGACCAGTTTAATTAATTCAGCTCATCATGAAGTCGCTTACTATAAAGTGAAATCCAATTTTTTATTTGAGAATTACATAGTTCGAGATGAAAATTCAACTCACTTTCCTTTGAAACCAGAGATACTTAGAGAGAGAGAAAACAAACAAACTATCGTGGCGTTAAATCCCACTGATTCATATGAATACTTAGAAATTAGTCAAGCAGAGGGGAAAATAATAAATTCGATTCAACAATACCGGTTGTTACCAGTAGCCAACTAGAATTCTGACACTGTGATTATATTTGTTTCTCTGAGCTGGATCTGACTAAGTATCTAGCTGATGAGCTTCACCGGCAACAAGTAGAACGGTGTTTACATTAAGATGATCTGGCTAGAAAGCGCTACTGGCCGACCTGAATGAGGATACCTACGGTAAATTAGGTCTTCTTCCATTCGCCCTAAATAATCCTACTTCATTCAAAAAAGTACAGAGATAACAAATCATCTAGATTCTTTATCACACTGTAAAGTTTATCAGTAGAATTGGTTCAGCGCTTAGCACTAAGTCGTATGATGTTTATTTTTTTTCAGTGACCAATTAATGCACTTAAGTATATCAACGAATTTCAAATATTTGGCTTCAGGATGTAATATTCTCTTGGTTTGAATGTGGAACGACACAGTTTATGATATGTAAATATTATTCGCATTTGTCAAGCCTGGTTATTCTGTTTCGATAAAATATTTGCATATTGAGGAAATAAAATCTTGTGAACCTCATTTGGAACCTTTCGTATTTTAATCGGTAAAGGACTAAAGTCAGTCAACACTAGAAGAATTGCAAACAAGGTGATATTCGTTTTATCTGAACTTTTAATAATGTCATATCTTATCCATCTATCCATCTATGAGTGTCGAAACAGCATGCCGGCTTTAGAACTGCTAAAGTGTTGAGAAATACGATGAAATTATTACTTAGTGCTTCTTGCTTTTCATTGATTCTCAGGTTGATATCATTCTGTCACAAAATTGACGATTTAGCTGATTGAATATCTATGTACTGAACAGGTACCAGGTGTTTATGAGGATTAGGAGTATGCGACACATAAGTATCAGTTTTCAAAGTTAAAGTGCTGAAATCAGTACTACGAAGTTTAAGAGGTTTCTGTTTAAAGGAATAAATTTGCACGTTACGTTTCAGTAAGTATGCCCAGCTTTAATAGCTTCTTCGTTCGAATTTGCTGCCTAACCAGTTCTACTATTTATCTGTATATTTCAGTATTCGTGTATTTTATTTTTGAGGGTGTTACTACGGGACAGAATCTTCACTTGCATTACTGAAGAGTACGTTGGTGAGACGAAACATGTATGCTCTCCCTGATATCTTCAGATGATTTCCTAACTGATATTTTTTGCTATAAATAATTTTATAAAACTAATAGATTTTTTGCTTATCTCTAACTTAGAAAATACGTTTGATGGTTTCTGATAAATCAGTGAAATAATGAACATAAATGAGCAGAACAGTGGTTACAGAAATTATATTGCAAAGAAATTATTTAATTAATAATACTGAATGCTTTCATTATACACATCTAGTCGTTTATCGCAAAGCTAATGAACTTTGTGTAACGAAGATCTGTTTATTTCTGTGCATTTGTTTGATTAACGGAATTGGATGTCAACTACGAAAACAGTATACCTTCCTTTAATACGCGTCAGGTAAGCGTTATGAAATTAATTAGGAAATATAAATGGTTACTTATTACACGGAGAATGTCAGGAGTTGAGAATGAGTCAAGTCAGTGCCATTTGTAAGCACTTCAAATTCCCTAAAATGTTAGGAATATGTATAGGATTTTAGTAAATATTACTGATGCTTTTTATATCCCATTATGTACACTTCACTTTTCGCTGTACATTGTGTATATGTGCTTGTTAAATGGTCAAACATGGCAGTACAAAAAATCTGAAATAGGAAATGAAATTCTTCATTCTACTATCTGAGGATACTTTTGAAAAAATCTCGTCACTACATGAAGTGGGACAATCTCAAGAAGACATTGGCTGCTGCTTTAGATGATGATGCATATCATGCAGATGATTCATTGGTTGGATATTTTTAGTAAATGGTAGCAAGACGCAACATAATTTAAAGCTTATTAAACTATTCCAGATTATATCTTATTACTTCTCCATCTTTTTTCTTTATCTGCTTGTTACTTTTGTGTGGTCAGTCGAAGTCTAACTGACGTAACTTTATATGGTGTTCTGTATTTAACGGAAAACATGCTTCTTATAGTTGTTTATGGTTTTTAAACAGAGGAATTATACTCTTTCAGTATACTGGAGGGCTGGGACACTATCAAAATCAAAACACTCATATCTAAATTGTAATCATCAATGTAGTTATCGCTCACTTCAAGCATAACAGTAGAGTTCTCTTATTGTTTTGTCGAAGGGAAGACAACACGAAACTCATGTCTTTTAGTGAGTCAGTCAAACATAATGTATGAGTTCATGAGTAAAACATTTTGTTTAGAGCTATAAGAATGCTTATGTAAGCACTCGCCTATTCTGTGATATATATATGTAGTCAATATTAGTTAATGATCACGAGAACTCAGCACTTTTGTTACTACCCTCTTTCATGAATAATTGTGTGTATATGCAGTTGTACAACTTAGTGAATGAATTCCCCAAAAAGGCTCTCCTTCGCTGTCTGGAAAGGGATTATTTATGAATTACTGTGAAGTTAGGAGAGTGAGACAATATTAGTGCAGAAAACAAAACAGTCCTAAAGGGAAAGTCGGAAAACTAAGTAAAGCTAATTACTAGGACATTCTTGGCTACCACACACGTCCTCATCCATAAAGTGATGTACTCAACTAACTTTTTAAAGTAAGACATCCTTCATCTGATGTCAATCTCAATTACATATAAAAATTCACATGTACTTCATGAAGTAATTACGTAGGAAAACCGGAAAGACGATTGCCTAACATAAATACTGAAAGACTCATTCTAACGTAACAGTGAAGTAATTTATCATTTGGCTATGGAACATCATCGCTGCATAATGACATTTTTACAGTGGTGAATATAAATGCACTTCACAAGTATCTCGAAGTATTGTTGTTGTTGACATTCGAAAGGAAACCTGAATTACCTGTTTAAAAGGAGAAACTGATGAATCTTAGGGACTTCTTGCCCTTAAATTGAAAATAGCATCATGTTATATCACAAGAAACTAAAAGTTTCAGCAATTCATAATTGATACCCACTGCACCAGAAATGGCTTGCATGGCTAAGTAGTTCATTAGATGGCATTTTGGCGTTTGTATTAAAATGGTAGATTTTCTGATTCATCGTGAAAACCATAAGTCATCAAGGTGCAGGTATTTCCAGTTGACGAGTCCTAAATAGAATTAAATGTGCATCCCTGGTTCTATTGCTTTTCAGTAATACAAATAGGAAAACAGAGCACTAACGAACCGTAAAAACTGATTTTGGAAATTATGTAACTGCTTTTATATATTTACTAGCAATAAACCCTGTCCAAAACGCCATCTAGTATATAATTCCTTGTCATTGTGTCCTACACCAAAGTTGAAAGCTAAAATGGAGGGAAATGTTTACTTTCATTGAAACAGTTAGTATTTGGACTTTCTTTTATATTTTAGAATACCTATATAAACTTTTTCTTACTCTGAAAAAAGATGAGCTAACCTCTTATTTAAGGTTTATTATGATTTTCTTATTGATTTGTTTATTTCTACAATTATTCCCGTTGTACACATTTGACTAAATACGTATGGAATTAAACAAGTTCGTTATATCGTATTAACGCTGTTCTTACCGTATTGCTTAAACTAGAAAGGGGAAATAAGTATATGAAATATTAAATAGTCAGTTAAGTAATAGTAACTCCCAGTAAACATATGGTTACATACATCATGTGTATCAATGAAGCTATACTGCATAGAGTGAAAATGATAATTTCAGAATTTTTGTGCTACTACTTGTCAGTAGTATATCACAAAGTAGAAAAATGTAAGCATGGTGCCTTCGGGATATTGACTGATCCTGACATCAATTTCGGCAAGAATCAATCTCAGCGATAGAATTATTAAAAAACCGACGAACAGTGAGCAGCTATTTATTGTCATTAACTTCACTGATGGTCATCTACGGCCAAAGGGGGTCGTAAAGCTTACTAAAAATACGCTATATTTTTTGTCTTCACATTAACTAATACTTGGTCAATTCTTAATGATATTTTTATTTAGTAGACCTTATATGCAACAGTAAGCATTTCATTTTCTCTGTTAAGTTATGCAATAAACGGGTCATCAAATCCAACCCTCAGTACTAATTTTATTATAAATCATCTATTTATTTATACCATACCATTGTCAATAGAACTACTTAAATTCGTAATGTATACGGACTAGTTGTCAGATGATGATCTGTGTAGCTACCCACAATGGGGTATTGAGGGAAACTTTTCGACTACTGTATGACCAAGTAACTTGACACTATAATTATTTATAATTCTGCAGCTAGTTGATAAACCCGAATCCCATTTCAGTGCTTATAAGTATTCATAAGAACAACACATATACAATCTTAGAGAGACTTTTATTTCCTTCTCAGTAATAAAGTCATAAACTATAGTATCAGACTATTCAGGTCCATTTAGTTTCTTCACTACACACTAATCCATCAATTTAGACTGGGATTTAGGACTACATTGATACACCAACCAACACATAATTATGCTCTGCACAGGATCATTTACGACCTGATCTCACAATGAATATGAGTTTCCTACGAACTACAGATATGTTTTCTCCCTCATTGTCTTTCAGGTTGATAACCTAGATCCAAGGTTTTTTGTCAAATAAATCCTAATAACACTTAATATCAAACTAAAGAGCAAATAAATGTAGTGGCATTTGGTTTGGTGATAACATTCCACACATAATTGATAGACTCCGGTTGATTCTCAAGGTCAAAAAACTGTGCCACCCATCATGCAGTAACAATTTTTTTTGAACGGACATTACTTTATTCTATGTTCATTTAAGTATAAACGCCTAAGACAAAAGTTCACATGTATTTCCAGAGTCAGGAAACTATACTGAGTTATTCAGTGTTGCTTTTGAATCAGATTTGGATAAAGATTAATAATGAGAATAATAATACCTACGGCTATTATTATCCCATCGATGGATTTAGGCAGAATTGATCGACTTAAAAATAATGTGTGGTATAAGGTTACACATATTAACTGGCTGTGATAAATTACCAGTCTACTCGTCGAATATTGACGTGAATGTTCTGCATTCAGTAGTTTATACGATTCCAACAAAATTGTGACATCAATATGGGTTCTCATGATTAAGAGACATTTTGATAATCTACTTTCTGCATTTAAATATCAGCAAACTTCTTTTTTTAGTTGATTCTAATTCTTACAAACATATTAACTGCCTTTTTTTAAAATAGTTACTGAATTGCATATTCGGAAATATATCAAATGTGGCAAAGTATTTTGTGCTCTATGAGAAGTCTAATGCTAGGAGGAATTTTTTAAACTTGCAGAAATCTTTCTCCATTACGGATAAGATTTTATTTTGATAAGTCACACAGTGTTACACAGTAATATTAACTGATGACGTTTCGAGCACAAATTATTGCTCGTAATCATATCAAGTTACTCACACAACTTTTTCTTTCATTTATATACATGTGTGGAGTTGACTAGATATTTAAATAAAAATCAATATAGGATAATGTACATTCAGAAATAATAATATGAGTGCTATAGATCAATTACGATCAGATTGTCGGAACATAAGAATTTAGCCAAGGTAAGAATGTTTGACCCCAAGAAGATAAGTTATTTAGAAAAAAGCTCAGCAATTGCACTACATGCATTTACACACAACCACACAATAGGGTGGGAGAGGGTTAAGATTCTAAGAAGTAATCTGTGTAGGTGGAGAGAGAGAGAGATTGATTACTGAATCCTGGTTCATTGAATCTACATCCAACACATGCAACAGAAATGACTCAATGCAAATACCAGAAATATGGAAGATATTATTACAACCAGTCAAATCAGAGGAGGATAATAAATAATCTCAAAATTCTATTTCAATTCAAGCAAATCACAACATGCTAACAAATTACTTATTATAACTACAAGAACATTCGTCTTATTTCCCATCTAATTGTATTTGATCAATAACACTCATATTGATTTTTATTCAAATATCTAGTCAATTCCATACATATATATAAATGAAGGAAAAAGTTGTGTGAGTAACTTGATATGATTATGAGCAATAATTTGTGCTCGAAACGTCATCAGTTAATATTACTGTGTAACACTGTGTGACTTATCAAAATAAAATCTTATCCGTAATGGAGAAAGATTTCTGCAAGTTTAAAAAATTCCTCCTAGCATTAGACTTCTCATAGAGCACAAAATACTTTGCCACATTTGATATATTTCCGAATATGCAAAAATGTGCATTGCTTCAAAACCCAATGAGAAGACTGTCTAGATTGATCATACGTGTTCAGATATTCCGTATGTCTTCACAGCATAATTTTTAGATAGAAAATTTACAGACTGGTCAACAACGAAATGTAAGTTTTTAATTAAAAATACTAGACAGTGACGTGAATTTTGATCAACTAAGGTGGTTGAATGTCTTACGCATGACAACCAATAAATTGTCTTACTAGAAGAGCACTGTTACCTCATTCAGAATTAATTTCAAGGAAATTAACGCATAGCTAAACGATGCCATGAAATATGTGACTCCTGAATACCGTTTCAGTAAGCTACTCTGATGTTAGTTGTTATAACGTCTCAAAGAACGTGTACATAAATTACTGTACTTGTTTTAAAAAACTTTATAATAAGATATTTTTGTTGTATTCGTAATTTATGATTGTGCTTTCAGTGCCCGTATATAATGTTATCAGAACTGTTATTCGAAAGTGACAAGTTTTCACCCAAAATCTATCACTGAAATTAATGTATAGTACAAAATGGCTTGATAAAAGGTAGAAAGTACAAACAAGTATCAGCTTTCTATCCACATATCATACACATTATGTAAAGCTGCTCAGAAGGCCCAGATGGCGTTATTGGAAGCATCCATAACAAATGAAAGTGAGGCTTTGACACCTCTTCTAAAGTGAAGGGTTGCTTCGTTAATCATTCGATCGGGAATGAAATAGTGCACCATGTCAGTGAATCACAAAGATTGTTCTTAAACTTGAGAGGTGTACAGATATAACTATGATACCTAGTTAGTACTCTCCTTTTTGACTGCAGAAAAATGTACACAGGTTAACAGGAACTAATCTGTTGGAGAGTTAATTTTTTTTTATTGGAATGTTCTCAATGTATAGGGATAAGAACACGATAATAGCCTACATCAGAAATTCACTATAAAGGAACTAATCATTTTCTTGTTAAGTAATCATGAGATTCGGTCACTACTCTTCTGATGGATGAAGGTCTTTGAATTTAATGGGTATTCCATGCCCCGCTGTTACAAGTAAAGCACTCAGCAAACTGAAAAGGAGTCACAGACAGTCTGTTATTGAGAGGAATCTTTGAAAAACTTCCATTTAGTAACTTTTTCGAAGAACGCGCTGTTGATAGGATCCACCCATTCTAGTACTTCGTTGATTCTTCAAGCAGAAAATATATCGAACTAGAGTATGAAGACTTGAATTAGGTTACTAAAATAACCTTTTACTTTACCATTCACTAGCCTAATGCATAATAACAATATTTATTTTTAAAGTTTAGTCACTGTCAAGTTCACTCAGAGATCGTTGCTTATTCAGTATCCACACCTTTTCAATTTAATATATATCCCCCTCATTTGGGCTGTTTATATTTATATCATTAACCGTTATTATTTTAGTATCACTTGGTGTATTCATTATTTTATACATTTATCGAATGGATTTTATATATTGTCGAAAACAGACACTGCATGTTTTATCTACTTCAGTAGTAGTCACGTTTGTGTCTACTGATTAATTTTTTCAATGAATATAAGAATTACACATTCGTTTATTTGTGAGACAGAAGTAAAGAATAGATACCACAGTCAAATAACTTTGAACCAATCAATCACATCATTCAAAATTACAAATGAATGCTTTTAGTAATCTTTGATGCAAGTTCCACCCAGATTTGGTTTTGGCATTCTGTGCGGAAAATTGGTTGATAGGGAGGAATAAAACATGCATATATGGAGGGGTAATGACTCTGCAAATGTATTGCCGGGTTATTGACGGTTACGCATTCAGAAGCAACAATTTATATGAGGAAGTCTGTATGAGTTGGTAAGTCATATGATTTTTTAGATACTTCCTCCTTGAAATCGAAACTGTCCCCTAGTAAAATATTACGTAGATAAGCTGCTACTGAAGCAACGAGTATCTGCTACGGCTGCAGAAATGTAGAATACTACAATGTCAGCAGTGCAGTTGTATCAATACTGTCATGATATCGCGTCACAAATGTTCAGTTGGATTACTTCTGTACTTGGAAAAATTGGTGTTGTAGTTCATATTGACGAAACTGTACTTATTAAACGAAAAATAAATCGTGGTAGGAGTAGAGCAAATCATGTTTGGGTGCTGGACTGTACGACACAAATCTTCGTAAAGGGTCTGTAGAACGCATCCAGAACAGAAGTGCTGATGTCTTAATACCAATTATACAATGACTAGTCCTACCAGGCACTACCATTCACACAGACGAGTGGAGAGGTTATTTGCGATTGTCATCACTGGGCTATACTCACCACGAAGTCAACTATTCTTTTGAACTAGTGGATCCTATAACTGGAACACATTCAAATTCTGCTGAAGGATTCAGAGACCGAAATAATACAGTATATAGCTATTGTTGAACTTCGCCGATATGTTTATAACCGCTTCTATGAGAATCTGGGACCAGTTTTGCAGCATACTAGAGATATATACCCTGTATGATTCATTTTTATTACACAAATATCGTAGATACACCACTTTTCACTTGGAAGAATCTGATTGGCTGTCTCAAGGTCATTCGGCTTTGGTGTCTATCGACATTGGTTTAATTTGTCTACAACCATTCAAGCAATAAAACACCATATTCTGGAGTCACAAGAGCTTCAGACAGAGAAGGCGAAAACCCAGGGACATCAACCCCTTCCCGCATACCGATCCTAAAGACTCGTGTAGGTCTCGTGTGTTCTGATACTACGCCTGCATTGCCACAGTCTAGCACTGAAACGGCACAGGCAATAACAGGTGGACAGTATACTACACCTGCATCCAATGAGAACCAGTGCGTGAAACACGGCAAAACAAATAGAAAACCCTCAAGACGTCATAAGATCTCGAAAGCGTCATCAAGGAAGGGAGACGAATTTCACGCGTATAGTGTCATCGTTTCTAAAACTGACTCAGCTTTGAATGCAATTTTTGTAAACGATGGGTACATTGCCGTTGTGACAAAGGGGTGCCGAAATCATACTACGAGCTTATGCGAAATAACCCATGCCCATGGTTTCGGTATATCTGTCCACTTTGTCGCCCTGGCACAGTCCCACACAGTGTGTCTGCGGATAGCAGAAACAACATGCCACTCTGTTGTCTCAACAAAGTCTCATGCAGCTCCCCACCTGCTAACACCACACTATCAAAACTTGGTACAGACAGTAGGAAGGACACTCCAGTCCAACTGACTGGAAATGACAATCTTCACAAGGTGAAGAGTCCCAAGGTTGGACCCACAACATCAAGGAAAGACAGAATTAGAGAAGCACCACTTGCATTCACAAGCAAGTTTGGCAACACAATAAAGGCTGGCCAGAACATGATGAAGCCTAAATTTGCTGATGCTGCAAAGGAATACGAGAAGCCAAAGGACAAATCTAAGCCTGAGGTTAATCGGTCTAATTCTCTTATCCTCTTTAACGTACCTGTGAGCAAGGATAGCTTGCTTGAACAATGGGCCTTGTTTGATCAGGAACAGTGGTCCAACCTGTGCAATAAATTAGGTCTGAACATTAGTTCAGCGAAATTGTGCAGGCTGTACAGGGGTGTCCACACGCCTCAGGGTAAGCCACCCCATTAAGGGTTACACTGGACTCTGCCGAAGAGGCCGAAAAGGTACTATTGATGGCTCAGGTACTAGCCATCGACAGAAGTTCTAGCATAAGGGTGAGACATGACAGACCATGGGCTAACAAACGAATGGCGAGGTAGTCACCGGAACTCATGCGTACACGCTGTTCTGGGGCTGGAAACGGGCACTGCTTGTGAAAAACACATGCATGACGTACAGCAATGGAGGTGGCTGTCACCACAGATTGCCCTCGGCGCTTCTGGAGCAATCTTCATTTTCCGAATACCTCGCCCGCTCATCCCACACTGATTAGCTCTCCAAAGCTGCTAAGTGTCACATTCAACTCCCCGGAGCAGTTGACCATAGCACTTCAACGGTGGTATGAGACCATGGGAGAAATGGGAGGACACATCCGATGCTGCGAAAGCAGAACTCAAGCCATAAGGAGGCTGCAAACTGAGGCTTTAATACGTCTCCAAGCTTCAGTGACACTAGAGGGATGCAGTTCTGGGAATAACAGTCTGTGTCACCCAAGTGTCCTGCCTAAATCCATGGAAAAAACCACAACGGGCCGGTTCCATCGGAATCGGCCAACTAGTCCCAACATTAAGTCCCCTACCAGCAGATAGCTTCACGTCAAATACTTCACAACACGCTGAGGTTGTAAGACTCACTGTCAGCTGCATATATAGCAATGTGAGGGGGCTGAGAGGGAAAATAGGTGAACTCCGAAATCTCCAAGCACACCTACAACTGAAAATGATCATTCTCACCGAAACATGGCTAACCCCCACTATCGCCGATGATGAAATCAGTATAGGTGATATGGTTCTGGTCAGGAGAGACAGGGATAATAAGGAAGGACGAGTCACTGAATACTTTGACAGGCAACTTAAATGTGTGCGCACAACGGACCCACCACTTATTGAACTCCCAGACTCCATATGGTGTCATTTTACCGTAGGCCACACCAAGCATTTACTCGGTGGCATCTACCGATCTCCCATCTGTGGGGCAGAGCACAATCAGCTACTGCTCAGCACTATCACAGGGATACGAGACTTGGGCTATGACCAAATCACCATTACTGGAGACTTCAATGCCCCATCACTGAACCTTGGCTCGGGGTATGCAAAGGGAAAATTTGGCCGAAATCTACAGCAAACGATTCAAAATACGGGACTGACTGAGAACGTTGGAGACGACACCAGTTGGGGCCCTAGTGGAAAGTCATCAAACTTAGACTACATTCTAACTAGTGACCAACTACTCGTCGAAAAGGTCCAGATCATGACTCCTATAGGAAGTAGTGACCATGTAGTCATAGGTTTCGATCTCGTTCTCCGTGAGAATTTGCAGTGGGACGTTACGCAACCATGTCTGTGTTACAGCAAGGCTGACTATGCTGAAATGCGGAGGCTCTTGTCCGAGGCAGACTGGCCCTTAGCGTGGGCTAAGCTTTCTGTGGATGAACACTGGGAAGTGGTAAAAAGATTATTCATACAGTAATCTCGGATACCGTCCCCTTAGTCACAACACAGCCCAAAAGAAAGTCATCATGGTTAAAGAGAGGCATGCAACGTATTCTGCAAGCAAAGCGGAAGGCTTGGCTTACGTGGCGCGTATCTAAGAGTCAGATCGACTACGACGCATATCTGGAACTCAGGAACTAGTGCAACGCGAGAGTCAGGAATGACAGGAGGTCATTCCAGGCCAACCTTGCTAAAAATCTCCTAGCAAACCCCAAAAGCTTGTATCGATTCATGTCCGAAAGAAAACCAACCAAACAGGGAGCATGCGCATTTGTAGGCCCAAACGGTTAATATCTCAATAGTCTGGAGATGGCTGAAATATTCAATGTAGCCTTCGCCAAACAGCTAAACAGCAGTGTGGGCATTACATTTACCGACCAAAATGGTGGCACTACTATTTCACAGAAGGAAGACCTAGTGGCTATAGTGCTGATTGACTAGGCAGGCGACGACTAGTGTCGTCACTGATTGCGTGACCAGCCTGCTGTTTTTTTGATTACATTCTATAATAATCCTCTATATCAGAGTTTAACGAAACAAACTATTCGAGGAGTAGAGTTCAGAAAGGACTATGCATATGACATTTATTCATTTCACTTCACTGCTTAGTCGTTTCTACAGAAAAAGAAACACACCAACAATCAATAAACATGGTGAACCTCCTTAGGAAACTGTAAATTAGAAAAATTAAGATGTATAACACGAAGGAATTGGATTTATTTGGTTAATTTGATGTAAAATATTAAGACTGTTCGAAATATATAATTCTGCGTTCTTAAAAATAAAGAAAGTTCTACCAACATTAAAACACTTAGTAATATAAAACTGACGTTGGCCGATAAATTCCCTCATTCTCGTTAGCATGTTCACAGCCGACTGATCACCTAACTCCACGTTGAGAAATAGTTAGTCAAGACGCTGTCGATCCGTCAGGTCGTTTCTCTTTGGGAGGGTTGCTTTAAGCAACTCATACAGGTCACTTACCTCTGGGCTCGACATACGCACAGTCACGGATTCGCTTCATTCCCACAGTACAGCGTGGACAACTGCAAGGAACTGTCAACGTTGGTCAGTTAACCCATGTTCACTGAAATCAGACTCGACGATCTGAAACCATGATTCTACATTATCTGGCCAAAATGACACGAGCTGAATAGTTTCGGTGGTTGATCGAATACGCATGACCTTAGGAGCATGATCACTCACTAATGGCGAAATAAATATAGTTTAAAAATACTACAAGAACAAATACAAATTGGAACGAACTCACCGGATTTGTCTGCGTATTTACCAAAGATGAAGTTCGCGGTAGGGCTCACCAGTTTAGAGGCTGAGGGTGTTGACGATCACGGATGGCACGAAGTATACTAACGCCAGATCTAATACCCACAATAACGAAAAATTTTGACTCCATTATGCATAAGATTTTATTTTGATAAATCACACAGTGTTACACAGTAATATTTACTGATGACGTTTCGAGCACAAATTATTGCTCATAATCATATCAAGTTACACAACTTTTTCCTTCATTTATATATATGTATGGAATTGAAATATCTAGTCAATTCCATACATATATAAATGACCCGACCGATAACTGCTACCTTTCCGTGGTGGTCGAGCTTGAATTCTGCAGTGACCCGACAAGCTAAACTGGCTGGGACTTATGTCCCTGCATTTCCTACCATGTCAGCAAGGTTGTTTGGATAGCAGTTAGACTAAAAGCAGTTACCACGGGGTACATGTGCTCCGGAATCCAATCGGATCAAATGGCGTATGAACGCATATGGGTCACCGGCAACCATGGGAACGTAGCTCCTGACGCTGCTCCACTGCCTTGCGGATTAGATTCCAAGTCAAAGGCTCGTGTGGTGGTCCCTTAAGAAGACCACCTGCTTTAGTCTGGGCGCTCGGGCAGTATATCAGCCCTCACACAATAAATGAAATGAAGCAACAAACTGTTATGGAAACTCACCGCGCGCTCGCAGAAAGTATTGTGAAATAACCTAGTTTAAGGCTCAGGCCTGATAGAGAAATGAATAGTTCTTTGTAAGTCTACAGGAAACAGGTACGAAACAGTTATTACGATAGATTGGAAATTATTTCCCTAGGAATAAGCAGCAGATGTCGATAGGCTTTCACGGCTCACCCCATCAGTCTGACCACTTTTATCTTCTATTTGCCATAATATTACTTCACGTGACTGTTCTGACATCTATGCTGTTTGATGTGGTCATTTCAATTCATGGCTTATTCGACTGAGTTAGCCCATCAGAAATCATGCAAGTAATACGAGAACCCCTCAGCAATTCCACTACGGGTGGTTTGTGTTTCAGAGACCCTTGTCACAAAGCACTAATTCTCCTGTACATCTTCAGATGTATTAAAAACACAATATTCAGCGAAGAGACTCTTTTCAACGAATTTATTATCAAGCTGTACAATCGTATATATATGGTTTTTTAAGAAATTATATCCGGTGAGGGAATTAGGTCAAAGGTGTGATGATTACATGAAATAATAATAGTATGAAATGCAATTAAAATATTTGTGATTATAATCATAGTTTGATGTCAAGTGGCACAATAATTAATGTCGTATATAGAATAATAAGGTGTATACATAAGGTGTATGGATTTTGGAAAAGGGTATAAAATCCATACACCTTATGTATACACCTTATTATTCTATATACGACATTAATTATTGTGCCACTTGACATCAAACTATGATTATAATCACAAATATTTTAATTGCATTTCATACTATTATTATTTCATGTAATCATCACACCTTTGACCTAATTCCCTCACCGGATATAATTTCTTAAAAAACCATATATATACGATTGTACAGCTTGATAATAAATTCGTTGAAAAGAGTCTCTTCGCTGAATATTGTGTTCTTAATGCTACAATGGGAATTATTAAATTATCTTCAGATGTCATGTTTACCAGCCATAAGGCACCTACTACCTAATTTTTTATAGATGATCAGATTTCTTGATGTGTCAGTTTTAGGGTATCATGGTAGTGCTTTTAGCAAGTAGCCTGTATAAATAGGTTGTTTGAAATATTTCACAAATTGACTTGTTACCTTGGGAACAAACTAATCTTAGGATGTCATCCTAAAGGCTTCAAGTGTTTCTAGGTTTGCTAACATATGCACATATTCTGAAGATGGTTTATTAACGTTCTTACTTGGCTGGTATATGCAGTGGACATACTCTGGGTCGATCGTAGTGTTTCGCGATAGCCCCGTTTAGGTCTTGGAATTCGGGCGGCACATAAGCCCTCTCACAAAATACTATGATTTTGTTTTACTTTGTGTAGTGATACTGTACCCGGTTTACAACTAAGTAGATAAACAATAAATTCTGAGGCTGTGTGCCATTCCTTGTAAAGTAAATGAAAAGCACCCACCAAAATTTTTAAAAGAAGCTTGGAAAAAAACAGTGCAACTTGATGTCATTGTTGTATACTACTTAAAAACGCAGTTTGATATACGTGTCTTAAGTAAATTAGACAACCTTAGAATACCCCTATTCAAAAATTCAAATGTGTACTTCAAGCCAGGACAAAAAGTGCAAGCAATTAGCATGTATGTCTAGCGAAGGGAACGTATTTTGTACTTAATTCCGGAAGAAGCTTGAAATTCGTCTTGTCCTCTAGGTCCCTCACTCTTTGACTATAACCTAATGCTACGTAACTCATGGATCTTAACTGTCTGTCTGTCTGTCTGTTTTCGACATAGAACTTTGCACATATGTGCGGCAGTTCAAGTCGCCACAATCCATGTAGCACGCAAAGCAAGAGAAGGAAGTAGAAGAAATGCAAAATATAGACAGTAAACAGAGGTGTGAGACAAAGGAATAGTAATAACGGAGAACAAAACAGTTTAACTGGAAATGATAAGTCACAAGGAGTGGATGCATCTGCGCCACTGAGAACGATTTTGAGCCATGTCGCCAATTGTTTCCAACCATTGGTTTTTACCATCCCGAGGGCCCCAACCAGGAAGTCTACATCTTCCTACGTGGCTTAGATTAACTGTTGTGGATTTCATTGATTGTTGCCATGTTTTGGTTTGACCGCCGCTAGCTCTTTTCCAGCCTGACCCTATAACATTGCCCGTCGAGGAAGGCGATGACTAGGCATACGTAGCACATGTCCTAACCATCTCAGTCGATGCAATTTCACAGTCTCGTCGATTGATTTCCCCTTCTTACCTAGCACTCGACGCCTAACCTCAATATTGCTCACCTTATTATTCCACTTCACGCGGGAGATAGAACGCAGACACCTATGATCGAAGACAGCTAATCTTTTCATGTCTTCTGCTCTCAATGGCCAGGTCTCACAGCCATAAAGGAGGACGGAGCGGACTGTTGAGCAGTACACACGCCCTTTGGTCGATAGTCGGATATCGCGTCTACGCCAGAGACGGCGAAAACTGGCGAATGCGAACCTAGCCCTCTGTATTCGTGCTGAAATTTCGTCGGAGATCAACCCGTTGGGGCTGATGGTACTTCCCAAGTAAGTGAAGCGGTCAACGTGTTCTACCACTTCACTTCCTATTTCTAATCTAGGGGTCGATGAAGTCCAATCCTGCAGCATCATCTTACATTTTATAGGGGCGAATCTTAACACTACAAAACTGGTAGATCAGTTCAATTCTCTATTGTTGACCTTGTGGAATACTTGTAAAACACGATCCTTAAAGGTAAATGACTTAAGTACGCGCTAAGTATTTAGTTGTCGTTGCTTTTGAATCGTTGGCGTTTGATAACATCATGTGAGTAATTAATGAGCCAGCAGTAAAGTTTAAGGTAAAGCTAAGATGCTATAAGTGCTTCAGCATGTCTACTACAGCAATAAATATATTATCTAAATCATTAGATTTCGAGAAAGCTAGCGATGGTCAAATCAAGATATAATATCAATCGATTAGGTCTCTGAATGTTCATCCAAGCAAGAAATAGTAGGCTCTCCTCATTTCTGTGAAACAACTCAGACTCTTGGCCGGTGATTGGTTATAGTAGTGCAATTATGTTGGTGTTTTTACCATTTATCTATTCCGCATGTCATCTGTTTATCATGTTGTTACTTACAATTAGTGACCTTAATATCTTTACCCCCCTTTTATCATCTCCAAAAGTAATGAATCACTACTGTAACAACTTGTACTGTTAAGCGATAATGGTGGATCCTGTTATAAACACAAGGTATCCCTCAATATATTTAAACTCTTTCTGTTTTAATACTATTTTCCTTATTAGCTTGATATGAATAGTGCACTAAATGTTTACTCATAAAGGTAAACTTCAGTTTTGGTTTTAATAGTGTCAGTTCTCAAGATGTTTTACCTGTTGGTTCTACTGTGTAGATGTGAATGGTAATGCTATGATAATGTATAAACTGTACGGGAACACATTTCATTTTCATTAATTTGGTTTAGAGAATATTTACCACTCAGTGCAGTATATGCTTAAATGATTTAACTAGGCAACATACTCCTAATTCGAAGCAAATTGTGTTTTACTTAAAATTACCACTTATTTGCCGATAACTTTAACAGTTTGTTTTTCGAGTAGTTTCCAGAATGTCCCAAGTTGGTGATCCATCTTCCTATTCTAATTCAAACAATCACGTTACGGAAAAATTGAATATTGACTGCAAAATAAATTTCAATACTCAAAAAATCAGTGGCTCAGTAAATCTTTTTCTGAAGAAAGTATGCTCAAGCGACTTGAACCCAAGCATTGTATGTTGCTTTCAGTTTATATTTTATCAATTAGTTGTCACTCACCTGTTATCTGTTTGCTAGTTATTTTGTGAAGTCACTTGTACGGAACAAGTTAGTATTCCACACATACATATACTAACTCGATCTTCAGTCAATCTGTTGGTAAATTGTAGATATTTGGCAGTTTTGTTTAGAAACTAAAGTAAGACAGCATTTCTCGTAAATAAATACATTTAGTGTTTTCATACAGTCTGAGTTAGGACTGCATTTCCCCGTGACTCTTAGCAATTCTGATAAAAGCACTTATTTCTCAAAGGTGGATTGTAATCCTAACTAACAAAGCATCATTGCTAATCTCCGATGTCCGGACCCTGTAGACGGAACAAGCTTTAACATCAGTCCTAGCATCTCTCATTGTATGTGCATATAGTGTGCCTGAAATGTAATCCGTTTAACCCTACCTAAACAAAATGAAAAATGGAAGAGACCCTCCTTTGTTTAAAAAAGATTTCATAACTATTACTCCCGGACTTGCTATTAACCAACATTCAGGAGAGCTAACAGTGAACTGCAATCATCTTTTAGAGGCACATACTAAAAATATAATTCTTCACTAGTTCAAGCACGTCAACGCATAAGGGATTACAATTACGTACTAAACTATTCTGTAGTCGTCTATAATTAAGTTAAAGTGGATAATTCCTTCTTTATACACCTAAGTGGCGCATTCAATCTGTCAGTGACCCGCACCACAACCTCACAAGTAAAGTCTACTAAAACTTAGTGGATCCTTTTAACCACGACTAGACTGGCCATTTCGTTTAGCTTTAGTCACAGGTTGAAAACAAGCTAACCAAAATCCTTCATCCTAATAATGAGTGGTAGTGGGTTTGAAAGAAAGAAATTAGCTTTAGACAATATTTTGTGACCATTTTTACAAAGTAGATGGTTAGCGAGACTCACTGGAAAAGGTGGATTCCTTGTAACTTTTCAGCACAGTTGGGTGGACTAATAGGTGGAACGCATTTAACATATGCATCTATGCTTCAGTTTCTTGTCATGTTGTCTTGAATAATATGTTGGTGCTAATCTTCGAATTTTCTCACCTGGATTGGTACTAAGTAAACAATATCTAATCATTTGCCTCCAGGTTTTCAAATTTATCGAACTAAATTTACTCTTAGAAATATCTGCAGTAGTGAATTGCGTGTGAGGGCACCAGAAATGGTTCTTTAAAACTCCTTTCAGTCGTATGTCGCTTCAGTTAATGAGAAAGGGTGGATATCATTATCACCATAATCATCCAGAATAACAAGTTTTCGTTGCACTGTTACATTGGTTACTTGAGGAGGCACACTTTTTTGCACGCTTCTTCGTTAACTTACCTGTGTTGTGCTGGTTGTTACATGTTAAGCATATATCGTCTCAATATTTGCAGTGGTCTGTTTTTACAACTGGAATTTTTGTTACCGAGAATATTAAGTGGCTTACGGCGTATGACTGTCAGTGCTCCATTATTATTAGTTTTTTTCATAATAAGAATATCATGTTGTGTATATCGTCAGTGAGACTGGCAGACGTAGGTTAGAGCTGTGTTCAAAATCTAGTGATTTAATAAGTCTTCTCAGTTGAATTTTACAAACACCGCCATTGAACATGATATGTTACCCACTGCAGAAAATGGAATAGTTTAGGAATTATGCCTTATTCAGAATTCTAAAAATGGAAATTCACAACAGCATCATATATTCTCTTACGAGATAGCCTCTTCTTTCTGCTCTTATCTCTCATTACTATTTATCCTTCTGCTCTATTTCATAATGCTCCTATTATTAATTCATACATATACTAAGTTCCTACTTCAAAATGAAGTGAAATATCACAATTTGAAGTAAATCGGTGGATGGTGACTGACAGTGGAATCCAGGATTCTCATTTCGTCCTATTTGGGAGTCGTCAGTAGATGTACCTGCATTCCCCAGTGGGTAATAGTTTTTCCATCGAGGTTCGAACAACCAGTTGACGGGAAAATCTGAATTGCATTGAGTAATTAATAGGACTCTTTGCATAAGAGGTGGCTCTCGTGGCCCAAGTGATTTAATGGATAACGCTTTTGCGTTTGAAACTATGGGCACTGGGTTGGAGCCTCGGTGGGAACATCACCACTCACTGGGGATTGCAGGTACATCTAGATGATGAGTCCCAAATGGGACGAAATGCGCATCCTGGATTCCACCGCTAGTCACCATCCACCAATTAAATTCTAATGACTGATAGAATTCAGCCTGCGCCAAACAAAGAAACAAACGCATGACATTGGTTAGTGTCCAATCAAAGTAATATGGTTGTGGATTTTTCAAGTTTTCTTGTGATACTGCATAACTTCCGGTTTACTGTAACCTTACTAAAGCTATTGACATTAAACAGCGATTTGTTTTATTTTGTTTTCTTATTTATCAAGAAATACAAAACTCAAAGTAATAAAATGACTGAATTTTATCACTGATATTAGTGTCACTAGTAGTCTTTTTAGTCGTATATTTAGTATCCATGATTTATTGTAACCAAAGGAATTGTTCATTCAAGCGTATTTTTTCAACAGAGAAATCCCCCATTCATTAAGTTTTCAGTCGGAGGAGATACAAGCAGATGACTGTGTGAGTGATAAACTGATTATTGACTTACCAACATTAGAATTTCCATAAAGTGCATAAGTTGTTACATTTCAGGAAAGCACACAAAGTTATTGGAAAGAAATGTGATGAATATGTGGGAAAAACAATAACTAGATGATGATCAGTGAGTACTTTCAGAATCTGGAAGATGACAAGGAGTGAGTACATCTGCACCATTGTGAATGATGATTTTTATTCATGCCACCAAAAATCTCAAAACTGTCGGTTGTTAACACTCTGCAAACCCCAAACAAGCAGTATACATCTCATGTGACTCAAACCATGTTTTAATATGACTGGTTGAGAAGGGTGGTGACTTGGAATCCATAATTTACTAATATCTTAGCCATCTCAGTCAATGTAGTTCCGAAATTCCATGGATTGACTTCTGCTTGCGTGACAGTTTACGTCTAACCTCATTACTACTGTTTATTATTATACCACCTTATATAGGAAATTCAACACCAACACTAATGGTAATAATCAGCTGGTTTTCTCATGTCTCACACTGCCAACTAAAACGTCTGCACCTAACCCTGCTGTTATTAACCACCTCAAAGTGTATAAAACGAAGATATGAGATGTAGAATCCTTTCGATCCGAATACTAGTTGTCTAACTGTCATATAGACGTATAAGGCTTGGAGGATAAGTGAAAGCACTGGTCTTATTTACGTAATTAGGTTGGTAGAGTAAAACTAAAACTCTGTAAAGTGAATTTCAGATGTCTTATTTTATTGATGCTAATAAATAACATGTTAAAAGAGCTTTTTAACTTTACTGTGATATACCATGATCAGTAAAACATCTAATCACACCACATTTTTGTTACTCTAATTTCGTATAGCTTTGATGTTAAAATCGATCATGAAACTTCGCCGAACTCGTCTGCTCTTCAATGGTTAAAGCCACAACTCACAGCTGATCGTCGTCAGCCGTTTATGTTCAGCCAGCGTCAAACTATTCATGCTCGTAGTCTTCTTCCTTGTCAGGATACTCCAGTTGTGAAGTGTCCTTTTGAAGCTAAGGTAAATTACTAGTTTATTTTGTACTTTATCAAATTATAATAAAACTTCCTATGTTCCCAATCAGATGAATCTGTTGTGTGAAGTAACACCAAAGACTGTTATCTCAGCTACTGAAAATGCTCTACGCGTAATCTGCATTTAATTTTCTCTCTCACAAATTAGACTAATTAAATCTAAATAAATTGGAAAGGGCGAAGTTAAAGTATCATAGCCAAAGTCAAGGTCTATCAGGAGTTGACCCTCAAGAACCGATCGGACACAGTGAATGCTATGAAATGTCATTCCATGTCAAATCATGCCTGCCTTTTTGGACTACGTACTTTTTCTACAAATCTATACTGTTAGGTAGTGTTATGGCTTTTAAGATTAAGGTTAGAATTAGGGTTAAAGTTAAGGTTAGGAGTCGGGATTATGGTTAGAGTTAGGAGTGAGTAAGCTAAAGAAGTGTCAGAAATACCAATAGATCTCAAAGTACCATTACCTACAGTCTCTTGGATGAATTGGTATATCGTGCCTGGTACGATTTCTTCATATATCATCTGTGTATTGACTGGGAGATGTTCTTAAAACCCACAAGCTACAACTTTACAGTGTAATATCAAGTTTGCAATGTGTTTTTAGTGCATTTTTCAACGATTATGCGACTTTTTTGCATCTGAATTCTGATTGGTTGTTCAAGACCACTGTGGTTTCGGCTATGATAGTTTAACTTTGCCTTGGAAAGTAATGGTGTAACGACGGAAGATGAGAGAATTAGTAATGGCCTCGTTTATTTAGGAAAGCACACCATATTTATAGTCTTAATGACGTTGAACGTTAGCTAGGTCAGCGGGCAATAGACTATTCTGACTGACTGGCGACTGGCTCAAGTTTGAACAATGATAAGAAAAGTCATTCCTGTCCTCAACGTAAACTAAATCCAGATTTGAGGAATAAATACTCCAACCTCCACAGCCATTGACTTAAAATGTTCGTTTACATTTTCGACATCTTCCTATCAATGTACATGTATATAGCACATGCCGCAACCGTAATACATAAATACTAATTATAGGCAGATGTTCGAAATAAGTAACTTAGATCCTAGAGGTTCTGAGAAAAAATGAACAAACGAGATTATGTTGAGTTCGTAAATTCCACTAGGACTCATCAGCCTGTTGGTTCACATGCATGCACTGAACAATGTAGAATGAGACATCTCAATACAGAGTGAGTTATTTAAAGAAGTCAAACACAATGGTGAATCGGTTAGTAATAAATCAGTAGTGGAAGTTTATATATATTTAGAACGTATTGCTCAACAATAATGTAGAAGAAAATAGAGATGGATCGGACATACACAGATGAGGCCGTCGGGTGACATCGCCCGCCAGGCCCTCGAGTGGGAGACAGCGAGTTGGGCGTCCGAGAGGGACATGAAGGTGCTAAAATTTATGGAGAGTCGTGGGGAGGGCTGAATAGGAATGCAGAGAACAGGACGAAATGAAGATGTGCTCCTGAATCCCTATATTCCACTTTGAATCAAAGGGAATAATACCAATAAATTATGTATATTAAAGCAGGAGAAAGATATAGTGGAAAAAAGTATCTCTGGCCTCTATGTCAATTAAAATTAATGGTCAGGAATGAAATACATTGCTGCAAACAGACCACTTATTAACGAGTTGACGAACTAGATAACACTGTAGAAATAAGGTATTATGTGCATTAGATTAGCAGAAATACTAATTATGAATATAGTAGTACTAATTAAGATTACAAGTTTGGTTTCTCCACTAGTAAGAATCTGTTAGAGAACCCTTGGGAATCATGGAGCATTAAACAGACTGCTCCTTCCTAGTTTACGATTCCTCACCACTGCACACTCATGACTCCGTTAGAGACTGGAGGCAAAATCATTCGGTTATTAAATGAACGCGTTGCCATTCCAGTTGACAATACCGTGCTACCGTCAACCAGTACTATTTGTATTTCTCGTCACACGGTGGATTAATATTCATGTATTTCTCAAGATTTGATTGCTTTCAAGGTAGATGTCGTCACGGGCAGACGCGTTTTGCTGAAATCGTGACTCATCGTTAAGCATCACCCACATTTCACTTAAGTAGTGTACTTCACTTATTACTACTACTATGTCGGTCTTGTTGGATGTATTAGATTCTAAATGGATTTTTAATTGTTATAGCCATTCATAACGTAATCATTTACTGTATAAAGAAACGTTGTTCATAGATTTAAACAACTGGCTTTCAAAAACTTAGTCCTAACTCCAACAACTTCTACTCTGGAGACAACGCAAAACTATGAGCTATCACTATATACTGCTGCTTGATAGAGATGATTAGTTGTGTACTGTTCATGTCAAATATTTGTGCCTGCTGGCCAGTTTGAGGTGATCTAAACACCGGACAGCCGTTTCGCTCGTCTGGGGCCCATCACATCAGTGGTGTACCCGGTTTGACTCGGCTGAGATAGTCAGTCCAGATTTCTGGCTAGTTATTTGACCGAACTTCTCACACCATAAGTCACATTCACAATTTGCAATCTAAGCAGTTCGAGTGGTGAAATATTTCGCCGTACTTTTCTTTGAAAACTAAGTTGTTCAGATCACAATATGTGGTGTGCTTAACACCTTAAAGTGGTCTGCAACTACTCATCTCAGCCAATCAGTAGTATATGGTTTTCTGCAAATATTTTTGCTTCCTTGATTACCGTTTATGGTATCAAACAGATCACATATTGTGATCTGAACAACCTGGCTCCCAAAGAAACCAACGGTGAAATACTTCACCACTCAAACTGTTTAGATTGAGAATTCTGAACTTGATTAATGAGGCGTCACAACACCTAAAGTGTATGGCTTATTGCCGTCCAGTACAATACATAAAAAGCCTATATCGTTTGATTTAGTTGCATTGTTATTGTGCTACAGTTTACAACTTGACATATATTTTGCCCTCTCATTGATAAAGTGTACTTCAAAGTATATGATTTAATTGTTCATTACGCCCTTATTTGATTGTGTTGTCAGTTCAATCGTATCTTAAAGTAATGCGTTTTTTATCATATCATTCGATGCAGAAAATACACTTCATTTTTCTATCACTTGTATTAATGCGTTTTCGTAATTTTGTATTTTAATATTCAACAAAGAGTGTTGAGGGAACTGCATGCTAATATATATATATATATATATATATATATATATATATATATATACCAAAATGTGAAACTTCTAAACAAGTCACGTGAATTTAGACATCTTAAAATGTCAGCCTAATTTCTTTAGTCATTTAGGCAACTAACCAAAATCTTGTTAAACGATTCTTCATTTTTGTGATTGAACACTAGTCAATAACTAGTGTAATGTGTCTAGTCCTTTGTTTGGTGCAGACTGAATTCTATAAATCAAGTGTGCAATGTGGCCAGCATTTCAGGTGGCTCACCATCACGGTGCACTATGAATTGTTGGTAATGGGTGGTTGAAGGCAGTTGGCGAACATCTAACACCAACAGAATTCAGTCTGCACCAAAGATAGGACTAGACACATTACACTAGTTACTGACTAGTATCCAGACAAAAATTTCCAATACAGTACTACAGGAGGTCAATCGCGAGCCTAAGCAACTCAGTGGTAACGTCTCTGACTGCAGTACTCAGTGGATGATGCGGGTTTGAATCTCAGAAGGGACATGAGTTTCTTCAAAGTTGCAGATATGCCTTGCTGACTGACTGGTGAATGTAAACTAGCACGAAACCTGTGTCTAAGGCTTCCTATGTATTGCCTCTAATCATCTAATACCAACGAAAGACTATTTTAAATGTTTGACTTGTTTTACTTACAACCAGTGTACATTATTATTATTATTATTTTCATGAGAGTGCATGCAGTTTTTGGTTTCTTTCGGTCATCTTGTTTTTACTACGACTAATATTTCAAAGGCTTCTGTGTCACATGCTACTGATAAGATTTATCAGTAGTATATATACGTGCGTCGGTGGCACAGTGGTTAGGACTCTCGCCGACCATGCACATGGTCCGGGGTTCGATCCCCTGCCGGCGCACACCCGATATCTATGGTCGGCCTGAATTTGGGCTACCGATATCCATGCTGAAAGTTCCATACTTGTACTGAAAATACGGTGTGGAATCAAGCTGTAAATCAAAAATAAAATCAAAATTAAAAAAATTAATAAATTAAAAATGGTTGTCGGCACAAAAACATCAGAAAGCAGGGAGATAGATTTGATGTCAGAGAAAGCGAATGATACAGCACTGCGGAGATACGCGAGAGGCGTGAAAGGAACACAAAGAAACACAATACTAAAGTCAGAAGTAGCACACTGAAAGTAATCATCACGATATCAGTGTACTAACGGGTTGCACTTTCAAAGCTTATTCCATCTATCTAAATAATAGGTAGTCAGGGAGCATAACTAACCACTGCCTCATTTTTTAATGCTTTGACTGACCATGAAGTGATACACATCGTAGTTATAATTCTCGCTGTATACAAGGATCTGTAAGTGGGTTATGCTTTAACTAGGATTTAGTGAAACGAAATGTCACCAGTATTATTATACTTTCATGCTTTCATATATCCATTATCTCTCTAAGTGAACAGAGCTCATATAGAATAACTACTAGCTAGCTATTTAGAGCATTCCTCTGATTTACTACTTTTCTAGTTCCTATCATCTCAGTTTAATTTTTTGAGTGATCCTAGATTAGTGATGCGTATCTTCTCTATAGTCGTTCTACCTTACTTCTTAATCACACATCAGTATTCCTGTATCGTCTATGAGTAAGTGATTATTAGTTCATAAACTTCCACTTACTAATTATTCTGTATCATTAATAAAGATAACTGCTCCCAAAGAAACTGTTGTCATAATGGGTGCAAAGCGGATTTCAGAGCCAGAGGTTACCAGTGATGGACATCTCACTTGTCATTTTCAACAAAATGTTCCTGTTCACAGTTTTTTTTGATTGCTATTGCTTGTGGTGATCTAGCTAGCAGGTAAGTGTTAGCGTTTTCTATGTAATCTTGTTGACTATGATACCATTTCGGTTGTTTAAAAAAGATCTCATAAAGAAGTATGGTGTGTGTCTGTGTCCTAAATACCTTTATTAAAAAGCTTTAAATAATGCGACAAAATATCATCGTTGCTTTTCATCCACACCACAACTTACATTGACTTACGTACAGCGTAGTTCACTGGTCCATTCGCTACATCATAAATGTCATGAACAAATACTACTGTATTACTGAGATGTCTAATCAAAACTTAATTCACGTTCGCTAATATACACGCAGTTGACCATGAAAACATGAATGAGCTTGTTCTGTTAAGATTAGGTTTGGATTTAATTGATTGGTATTATATGAATTTTAATCATATTCTGTGTTGTAAACTGTATTAAAAACAAAACCAATTCACTCGTGTATCTGCTCACTTTTCTGTGGAATGGCTACTCATATATCTCCATATTGTTTCACTTTTTCGTTATGAATGAACCACTTGCAACTCCATGCAATCGCCAATGCGCCGTACCTATTGTGTGTGTGTGAGGGTTGATGATAGTACTTAGCCTCCTAAACCTAATTAGGTGGAGGAGGATTCGAACCAGTGACCCATTGTCTGGAAGTCGGTCGCCTATACCAATGAGCCCAAAACCTTCAAATGTTGCTATGAACAGAAGTAACAATGTAACAGTTATGATAGTTTGGTTACTAGGATTAAGCCGGGTTAGGAATACTGTTGGCAGATTCATTTTCAAACAAACATACTACAAGATACTGACTGAGCTATTTAGTTTTATCGAAAAGTGTGTGTCGTCTGCTGGCGTCAGTGAGCAATTGTAACACTTATAATGTAAATAAAACTTTCGTATGCATTGATTCGTCATTGCACACCTAAAAAAATAACATATCTGTCGATTGTACATTCACTACAGTGAAAATAAAATTCCGGACAACATTGGAAAGCACTTTTGTCCGACTAACTTAATGATCAATCTTTTAAATATTTTGGTTACGTGTGTTTACCTCAACGACAGTTTGGTGGTCGTTTATAATACAAAGCATTCAAAAACCTTAATATTTATTAGTTAGCTGATCTCATACAAGTACATTGCCGCGTTCTTTCCATCAAGAAGTATGCACTTTGTGTTATTCAGGGGAAATTCCGGATGAAGTGCGCCGAAGAAGAAAACATAAACCAAAATTCAGTAACACGGACATAAGAAATAGTGTGAATAGAAGTAAATGAGATGAGTGATATTTTTATCCATGTTGTGCGCTTAACAAATTACTCATGTATATGAATGAAACAAAAAGTTGTCTGACCTGATATAATCATAAGCAATAATTTGTGCTATAGACGTCATCAGATAATATTACTGTACAACACTGTGTGATTTATCAAAATAAAATCTTATCCATAATCGGGTTATACTCTACCACAGTGCCCAAGTTTTATACTTAAATCAAAAATACTTGTCTCATGCATTAGGTGTCTCCTTATTGTTTCATTTTTGTCTTCCTCATTTCAGGTTGTCAGTCCTCGTAGACATTTTAATAGTTGTCGTCATACATAGTGTCTGCAAGCAGTCTTTCAATACATCCAACTCCCACAAAGTTGTTGGTGTGAAGCTTTGAGATTACTCACTTTGGGCCGTAGTACGATTAGTGCGCTTATATTACTGATGCACTGACATGCAAGACTTGTACATTTTACTGTGAAGTTTGCCTGTAATAACATTCCCTCAATAAAATAAATACAATGCTTGTGGTAACAGTTCGCCATTGTCTTTTCATTGTGTTGATAGGTGCGTATATATTAGAAAAAAGCTGACCTCGTCGTATTTGTTCGCTAAAATACTCTCGCTAAGTGCCCATACGTCTGCTTAGTACCAAGTGCTACTCGTGGTCCATGAAATACTTTTTACTGCATTCGTAAATAACTATCAAACTATTATTATATGGAGTAGTGAGACAGAAGGCGTATGAAATTCAGATGTTTTGCAATTAAAAGTGTTCTCTGAGCTGGTTGGTTTAGTCGCGAAGCTTTCGTCGTCCTTCCGGACAACATCTTCAGCGCCATATTTGGCACAGAGTGAAATGATTTAAATTACTTCATGCGTGATGTAATTGCGTCTCCTGGTTACTATCTTCACATATGTATTGACCACTTTCTATTGACTAGGATTTTAAACTCTTTGGTCACCTGATTTACTTTTTATTAATTGGTATATTTCATCTATATTAACGTGTTTGTTAATCGCATTTTCGCTTGAGTACCAGGCTTCTAGGAATTCTCTGGCACGTTTCGTGTTTCCTCTGTTTAAGATTTTGACATGATCCCAATCAAACTGATGACCATAGTTGTCTGCATGCATTGATACTAACGAATACATATCATGTCTTTTTACGGCTGATTTATGTTCTTGGATTCTGATTCGCAGGGGACACCCACTTTGGCCGATGTAATGCTTGTTACAGTTCATACAATTTATTTTGTAGACGGTATTAATTTTATCCCCTTTTTCTGTTGGATCTTTTGGTTTGCATAATATCGAATTAAGCGATTTTACTGGTTTGTGTGCTATATTTATATCCAACGGTTTCAGTATTCTGGCTGCTATTTCAGAGATATTCCTCATGTATGGTAGAATGAATTTTCTTGTGGTCTTTGATGATGGTTTCTTGTTGGTGTTTTGATTCGACTTTAAACACTTTTTGATGAAGCCTGGTACTCAAGCGAAAATGCGATTAACAAACACGTTAATATAGATGAAATATACCAATTAATAAAAAGTAAATCAGGTGACCAAAGAGTTTAAAATCCTAGTCAATAGAAAGTGGTCAATACATATGTGAAGATAGTAACCAGGAGACGCAATTACATCACGCATGAAGTAATTTAAATCATTTCACTCTGTGCCAAATATGGCGCTGAAGATGTTGTCCGGAAGGACGACGAAAGCTTCGCGACTAAACCAACCAGCTCAGAGAACACTTTTAATTGCAAATCATCCACCTGAGCTACAAATCTTCTCTATTATTTCAAAATTCAGATGTTAATGTGTATCTGAAGTTACTGACACAATATATATGTACATGTTTCATTTCCAAACAAGAAAATTTTATAAAGTAGTGTAGGGCTGAGAGCAATGAGTTAATAGTGTATCCACTACTGTATAAAACTTATATAAGTGAAATGCTTCTATTCAATTTTCGGCGAAGCTGCAATATCTCCCTGCAGGGTTTCTCCGATGCACTTTCATAGGGAACAATACTTGGTACTGGGGAATGCAGCCAAAAGCATCCGTGACACAGTCGAATTACTTTTCCAACTGAAAGCGGTAATACTGATATTAAGTGTGATTTGCCTGTTAACTAAGGGATTCCAGCGTAACACGCCACCATATCTCAGCAGGGTATTCTTTGTGTTGTGCAGGTACA
Organism: Trichobilharzia szidati; assembly: GCA_944472155.2. Taxonomy (NCBI): domain Eukaryota; kingdom Metazoa; phylum Platyhelminthes; class Trematoda; order Strigeidida; family Schistosomatidae; genus Trichobilharzia; species Trichobilharzia szidati. The sequence continues at coordinate 28,502,524 of OX235276.1, read as the reverse complement.
AGTAGAATCCATGGACTGAGCATTTGTTGAAAATGGAGGCATCCCATTGAGTCATTTAGACGAAAGGCTGACGAAATGAGGTACCTTACACACGCATCTTCAGATGTAGGCATGTGTTACTTCACGTGAAATCTAGGCCATATTGAGCAGGCACTCCTTTAAATCGACCCTCCGTTGTACGGTCAATTATTTTTCGTATATATATAATGACTTGGTGCATTTTCTAGCTTGCCTATAATTACGGAATAAACATTATATTAAGCAACACAAATGGATATTTGAAAACCACTGGTGTTCCTTCTCTAGTCTTAACTGATGTCACATTGATTGGCACGATTAAAGGAATAGATTGTAACGTGGTGTTTTCTGTAGCTGCGAAACGTAGTTACCTAGTTTCGAATTGATATCATGCGTCTAATCCTATTAAGCTATGGATATAGTTCTTCCTTCACGATATCTACAAGTCAGGAGCACACTGTCTTCAACAGGTTTAGTTTTAACTTGTGACTAATTGGTGAGTTACCTGGTGTTGTGGTAGTAGAAAAAACAACTCCACATTTTCTAGATATGAATATATTTACTTACTTTGGCGACAATTTAATCTTTTTAACAAGAAACCCTTAGGGATATCAACCTCGACTTAGTAATTAAAAGCCAGAAGTAAGCGCCATGTTACTAAGTTACTCAAGACAGAATTATGAGTGAAATAGTACTCGGATAATTATTCTAATAATAATAATTTATATTTCGTATAAACGGGTAAGTTTACATGAAATGCATGCCATTTTTACAGGCACGATCAATTATGTTACGAATTACAATTGTGAATTAGCACACATTATCACTTTTTTAAAAAGTTCAAATTTCAATATAGAAAATATCCCCATTTAGACATTTAGAAAACAGAAAGATTGAGCAAAGAAATATTTACTGTTCGATTAGATCCTCATCTCTGGCTCTACTCTAATATATATAGCATTTTTACAATACACAACAATTTACCAAACAAGTGGCGATATGTTTGTTAACTATAATTAAGCAGTGTCAAAATGGGTTGATAATTAACGCAGAAAATCAATACACATTTAAAAAGTAGAAATGGTTAGAATAAATTAATTTTACAAGGATAACACGTAATTAAAGATGAAGTGGTCAAAATAAATATAAATAAAATAAAATAATTAGGACAATTATAATTTTTATAACTTTTAAAGGTTTAGGGGGAGGGTGGCGACGTTGTCCTGTTTATGCATCTTGTAACGATGGCCACGGTAAGGAAAGTGGCTGTACAAATTTCCTCTGAACACATAGGCTTGGCTTCTTCAGGTGGATTCCGATTGCTTCAGCTGTCTGTAGAAGACGAACTCGTAGAGCAAAATTAAGATTAGCCGGAATGCGATAAATAATTTTAAATGCAGTATTAACATCAACCTTATGCTCATTATCAACAAGGTGTGCTAAAATAGAACTACGATTAGATCTTGTTTGTCCCTTGCTTAACCATGTTGGATGATGTTCGGAAATACGACGATGAACCTGCCTAATTGTACGCCCAATGTAGCTGGCTCGGCAGCTGCAGTCAGACTGGTAGATACACATAGAAGAGGCAAATTTAGGAAATTTATCCTTATTTATAATTATAATTTATTATAATTGTCCTAATTATTTTATTTTATTTATATTTATTTTGACCACTTCATCTTTAATTACGTGTTATCCTTGTAAAATTAATTTATTCTAACCATTTCTACCTTTTAAATGTGTATTGATTTTGATATAAGTATAAAACTTGAGCACTGTGGTACAGTGTAACTCCATTATGGATAAGATTTTATTTTGATAAGTCACACAGTGTTACACAGTAATATTAACTGATGACGTTTCGAGCACAAATTATTGCTCGTAATCATATCAAGTTACTCACACAACTTTTTCCTTCATTTATATATATGTATGGAATTGACTAGATATTTGAATAAAAATCAATATGAGTGTTATTGATCAAATACAATTAGATGGGAAATAAGACGAATGTTCTTGTAGTTATAATAAGTAATTTGTTAGCATGTTGTGATTTGCTTGAATTGAAATAGAATTTTGAGATTATTTATTATCCTCCTCTGATTTGACTGGTTGTAATAATATCTTCCATATTTCTGGTATTTGCATTGAGTCATTTCTGTTGCATGTGTTGGATGTAGATTCAATGAACCAGGATTCAGTAATCAATCTCTCTCTCTCTCCACCTACACAGATTACTTCTCAGAATCTTAACCCTCTCCCACCCTATTGTGTGGTTGTGTGTAAATGCATGTAGTGCAATTGCTGAGCTTTTTCCTAAATTACTTATCTTCTCGGGGTCTTTCTTCGTTAATTATCAACCCATTGACATTTTGACACTGTTTAATTATTGTTAACAAACATATCGCCACTTGTTTGGTAAACTCTTGTGTATTGTAATAAAAATGCTATATATATTAGAGTAGAGCCAGAGATGAGGATCTAATCGAACAGTAAATATTTCTTTGCTCAATCTTTCTGTTTTCTAAATAACTTAATAAAGTTTGCAAAATCTGATGAGTTAATTAGTTAGAGTTTAGGCTTTGAAGTATTTCAGGCTTATTTTTTCATAGATAAGCACCTTTCACATATGGTTTTTAAGAAGTTATATCCGGTGAGGTAATTGAAACATGGTTATTCTCAAACATGAGTGTTGTTATGTTTTTTTTTATCATCAGAGCAACGGAACTTTATGCGAGAGAAGAGTGTAAATGAGAAAAAAGAAAAAAAGTAAATTTCAGCTTCATTAAAGTCCTAGGAAGTTGAGATAAAATAGAGTATAATAGTAATTAGGTAGAAGGATTATCGTGAATTATATAAGTGACATTTCAGAGAGAAGTGGCTTGAAGGATTAGAACGTGTTGGATATGGTGGCCTGTAGGATGTCTGGCGAACTTGTGTATGGCCCGTGGGATAGCATCTTGACAAGAAACTGAGCAGGCTTGCAGATGTTAGGAGCGAAAGCATAATTTTTTTGATAAGTTAAATCTGTACAGTTATTACTGTTTTAGTTTTTTTAAATTTTTTTTAAGGTCTAATTTTTTTATACATTCAGTATCTAAACTCATGTTTAATTCTCGAGCTGCCAAAATAATGCATGTTGCTGTCCTACAGATCGGAGCGATTCACATTTGTGACCACTACCAAATCTGCAGATCAGCATGCACCACCCTCCCTCCTTTTTTGATATTAAGCTCTGAGACCTTTTACAATGACTGCAGTTGTAATATTGGATTGCTTTGACTCCGTCCCAATCATACAGTATGCTGCACATTAACAGCTTTCATGACAAGTGCTTCCCATTAGGTCACATGGCACAATAATACCAGAGGACATTGTTAGCAGTATTATCATCATACTAGTGAACAAGTGGATTACTACAAAAGACTAAGAAATTAGGTTTCCCTTAAGAGTTATGAAGTATAAAAATAGCTAATATTAGGGCAACTAAGTTATATTCTATTTAGCAGAGTGATATGAGTAGTGGAACAATTAGTGACAAAGTTATGTAAAGTTGTCCTGAGAAAGGCAACTAGTTAGCAGAACTTGTTATGCTAAATTTTCACGACCGATTTTATATGGTGTGCGTTACACATTGCAAAGTGACTCATCAATTATATAATGGAAAAAATACTACATAATTTTAACATTATAAATTGTTTAGAAAATTATATGCAAATGGGTAACTGTTGACTGAAGATAGTCATTTCAACTTAAAAATAGTACTAATAATACTAATAATATATTTGTAACAAACGCCTAGGAAATTGCGTTTAAGAAGTATGAGATATAGAAGTAGCTAGTATTACAGTAACTAAGTTGTAGTCCATTTAGCAGAGTAAAAAGTGTAGTGGAATAATTAGTGATAAAATTATGTATAATGATCCTGAAGAAATCAGCCGGTTAACAGAGCTAGTTATGCTAAATTTTCATGACCGATTTTCATATGGTGCGCATTAGACATTGCAAAGTAACCCTTCAACTCATATAATGTTAAAAAAACTGCCAAATATTATAAAGATTATACGTTTTAGAAAAGTATATGAGAAAAGGTGGTTATTCGCTGAGTAAAGTCATTTAGACACAAAAAATAGCATTGTATTATTAACTGTATATACATATGTAAAATATCAAAAGGTGTGGTTGCTAATATAATTGTTTCTAGAAATGCTTATATTAACATAACTTATTGAAGACTATACAGAAAGGAAAATCAGTAAATTAGTTAAATGTTCTCTGCGTAAGTAGTAGAGTCGAGTTTTCACAACATCTAATTTCAGATGGTATAGGTTCCAAAGAGTGCAATATTTAATGGTGAAAAAGTTTGCCCTAATGGATTTTCTGTGGGTAGCCACCTTGACAAGGTAGTCGTGGTTTCGCAGCTGATATGATTTAATATTTTCCCGCGTTATGGATGAGTTACTATAACAATGTTTGCTAATGACTTTGAATAACAGAAATAAGTTTCACTTCACTCTCCTTAACCACAGAGGTTCTAAATTCAAACGCATACACGTGTCAACATATTCCACTTGTTGGTCAAACCCTATTATGCGTTTCGTTAGGAATCTCTGAATACTTTCGATATTTTTTCGGTCTGCAGACCTTAGGTTACTATACAGGAGAGCATGATATTCAAGTTTAGGGCGGATACATGTTCTATATATAGCTAATCTTGCTTCTTGGGTGTAGAAGTTACGCAGTACAAAGCCAATAAGTCGTTTACAGTCAGATACAACTTTATTTGCATGATCAGAAAAGGTTAGATCTGAGTATGTTATTCCGAGATCTGTGACTGTGTTCAGTTTCGAGAGGAGCTTACCGTACATATATGGGCACATTCTTGGTTTCCAGCGTCCAAGGTGGGCTATACCGCACTTGTCTGGGTTGAAAGTCAGTTGCCACTTTTCGCTCTAATCGCCTAGATTGTTTAAGTCATGTTGGATTTTGCTTTCGACGCTCATATCATCGTACCTGTGATCATATACTATCTTGAGATCATCTGCAAAGAGGTATGGCGTGCCATACTTGATCACAGAGACTATGTCATTTATAAAAAAGAGGAATAGAATAGGGCCAAGAACGCTACCCTGTATTACACCACCAGTTATCGGCTTTGATGAAGACAGCTGGTGGTTGATTTTGACTAAGTGCTCTCTTTCTGTGAGAAAAGAATTTATCCATTTGAGAAGTTTTCCGGTTATTCCGTAGGATTGGAGTTTTGTTATGATGATAATCATTTAGCCTACCAATAGGCCGTTTACTTTCAGTCTTAATTGAAAGACAAATTTAGTTGCTCATTAAATTAGTAGTTTCAGGAGACTGCTCTACTCCTGTCTTCGAAATACTTTGCCCGGTCGTGTTTTACTTCAAAATATGAGTATACTGGCCAACTGATGTTGCTTATCCAGTTAAACTGCTACTCACTTACACTGTCCCTCCTATGCTCCTATCAATCAAAGCACCCCTTAAACTATCAACAAGTTACCATCACTTCTAAATAAATAACCTTAATTATTCGCATGTAAACGATGCTAATAACTTTATCACTGACGTGATGTTTCGACTTTCAAATAATTAGTTTTCCCTTACGTGAGCACTTGTTTCAATTTTAACGGATAGTTCTAACCTCTCACTACTCATTTAGTACGTTTTGTTATATGTTATCCTTCCAAAATGTATATACTCATAATAATTACTGCTAACAAATTTATCACAACAACAAGAATATACTGCATATTAACGACAATATAACTCCGGGTCGGACGTGTAGCGGTAAATAATTCCCCAAAATTATTGACCACAGCAATCATCACTCAACATTGGATGCTGACCCTCACTGTTTAAGTCGACTTGTTTAGCTGAAGGCTTCCGGTCAACCATCCCCACCATTTGGTACTCCGTCGTGTCACGTGCGTGCACTATTACTAGCTAGATAAGCATTCACTTCAACCCGCTATTTGGTCCCGAAATATATTACGTACTTTGGACAACTAAATCTGGTCTTTTGCTTAATCTTTGGTACTCGAAGAGCGAACACTACAGAAGTTGTTGGTATAAGATCTTGCGTTAGTATTCTCCGTACAGTTCGCGAACGTCGACACCTTCAGCCTCCAAACTGGTGAGCCCAACTACGAACTTCATCTTCAATAAACACACAGATAAACCCCTTGAGTTCGTTCCCTTTTGTGTTTGTTCTTGTACTCTTTTGTAATCGGCATACATTTCGTCATGAGTGATCCTAGCCCCAAGGTTATTCGTATTCGCTCAACCACCAAAACAATTCAGCTCGTACCATATGGGCCAGATAATGCTGAAACGCGGTTTCAGATAGGTGAGTCTGATTTTTGTGAGGATGGCATAACCGATCAACGTTCACAGTTCCTCGCAGTTATTCACGCCCTACCGCGGGAATTCAGCAAGTACGTAACTGTGCAGATGTCGAGTCCAGAGGTAAGTAACTCGTACGAGTTGCTCAAAGCATCCCTCCTCAAGAGAAACGTTCTCACGGATCGACAGCGTCTGGATGAATTGTTTCGTAACATCGAGTTAAAGGATCAGTCAGCCGTGAGCATGCTGACAAGAATGAGAGAGGTTATTGGCCAAAGTCAGTTCGATGAAGGACTGTTCAGAGAACTCTTTTTATCCAAACTGCCACAGTCAGTTCAGACTGTACTTGTGAAACTTCAGGGTGTTCTTATGGATGACTTAGCTGTCTCTGCAGATAAAATTCTGGAGATAAATAAACGGCCAGTTACCGAAATATACTCAGTTACCAAACCGACTTCGATTGAGGGTACTGCAATGATAGAGTTATACAACTCCATCCAGCAGATGCTAAGGTCAAACAAGCCTAGCAATTCCTCCTACCGTCGTTCTAAACCCCATCAACGGCAAGACGCACGTGGCCGATCTAAGTCCAACCCACGTTCTCTTAAAAATCCTGACTGGTGCTGGTATCACAACACCTACGGCCAGGAAGCGAAATGTTGCCGTAAACCTTGCAACTTCGGAAATGTCTCTAAGTCTGTGGGAAACTATCCCGCCGGCATGCGTTAGCGGCAACCGTCGCCAGTGGCACTAGCCGCTTACTTTACATCCACGATGTAATCAGCAAGACTAGATATTTAGTCGACACCGGCGCCGAAGTCAGCGTCCTTCCTGCTACAGCAGCAGATCGACAGAAGGAACCTATTTTCAACTGACAGGCTGCAAATGGAAAATCAATTGCAACCTTTAGTAGGAAATACGTCTATCTGAACGTAGGTTTACGCAAACCTATTCAGTGGATTTTCCTTATCGCTGACGTCACAATGCCCATCATCGGCACGGACCTACTCAATCATCATGATTTACTCGTAGACGTCCGCCGAAAACGACTGATTGACAATAGTACTAGTCTGTTAATAAAAGGCATCACCTATTTAGGCTCCAGCTTGTCACTCGCTAAGATGAAAGCAATCCTCGATCCAACTTTTCAACCGATCGTTGACAAACATCCGGAACTTAATTGCCCATGTAACGATCTCCCGTGCATAACCAGCAATGTTATGTACCACATCATAACCTCAGGACAGCCCGTGACATCTAAAGCACGACGACTGGCCCCTGGCAAACTGGGAATTGCTAGAAATGATCTCGATCATATGCTCACCCTTGGCATCATTCGGCCATCGAATAGTCCACGGGCATCTCCACTGCATATGGTGAGTGGTGGCGAGTGAACGCCAGAACAACCCCTGACTGCTACCCTTCGCCTCACATACACGACTTGACGGTAACGTTATCTGGCGCATCTATATTCTCTAAAATCGACTTGGTTAAAGCGTATAACAGAATCCCGATGGCAACGGAAGATATTCCGAAAACGGCTATCATCACCCCTTTCGGACTTTTCGAATTCCTACGTATGCCATTCGGTTTCCGGAATGCAACACAAACATTCCAACGCTTCATCGACGAAGTATTTCGCGGTCTCGACTTTGTATACTCATACTCAAATGACTGCCTCATTGCCAGTCCAGACAAGGAAACTCACCTTAGACACTTGGACTTGGCATTTGAAAGGTTACGCCAACATGGTGTTACCATCAATATTCGAAAGTGTCAAATAGGCGTTGACTCACTCGACTTCCTGGGTCACACTGTTGACTGCCAGGGCATTCGCCCACTGGCTACTAAAGTCAAAGGGATACAGAACTTTCCAGAGCCAAAGGCAGTGAAATGTCTTCGCACTTTTAACGGCTTGTTAAGTTATTACCGACGGTTTATTCCCAACTGTGCTTCTCTGATTCAGCCACCGACAGACCTTCTTCGAGGAAATAACAAGTCTATCGAACTCGACACCTCTTCTCGACATGCCTTTACTCAGGTGAAGAAAGCTATTGCGGATGCCACCCTTCTTATGTATAAGGATCCAACGGCACCGTTAAGTATCTCGGTTGATGCATCAGACACTGCAATCGGCGCAGTTCTGCAACAACTAGTTAACAAAGAGTGGCAACCGCTCGCCTTTTTCTCGAGGCGCCTTCAATTAGCAGAAACGAAGTACAGCACAATCGGAAGAGAACTTCTGGCTATGTAATGTGCTATACGCCATTTTCGACATTCAGTTGAGGGTCGTGAATTCATAACTTTCACTGACCAAAAACCTCCGACGTACCCTCTGAACTCAACTTCAGATAAGTATTCACCCAGAGAATCACGACAGCTAGATTGTTTCACAGTTTAAATTGGATATTCGTCATGTATTCGGAGTGAACAACACTGTGGCAGATGCCTTGTCACGTATTTGTTCCTTCACCCAAATCGACGGCATAGACCTTGTAAAACTGGCTCGTCTTCAAAAAGAAGATACCGAGCTTCTGCATGAGCTGTCGAAAACAGCTCTACAATTAGTGGAGAAACCCCTAGGTATGGGAAAAGATACTATTCTCTGATACATTTCCACTAGTACTCCTCACCCCATCGTGCCTAAAAGTTATCGCTATAACGTCTTCAATACGTTGCATGGCTTATCACACCCAGGTATTCGAACTACCGTCAAGCTCGTAACTAGTCGGCTTTGTTGGCCTGGTATTAATAAGGAAGTAAGAGAATGGGCACACATGTGCTTAGCTTGCCAAAAGTGCAAGGTAATAAGACACACCAAAAGGCCCCTTGGCACCTTTCTTATCCCCGATGCCCGTTTCGAACAGGTCCATATAGATTTAGTTGGCCCCCTTCCAGAATCTCATGGATATACCTATATGTTAACCTGTATCGATTGCTTCACACGATGGCCTGAAGCAGTACCCATCAAGGATATGTCTGCTGAAACTGTCGCACGCGTCTTTGTAGACAGATGGATCGCAAACTTTGGATGCCCATCTTCCATAACAACTGATCGTGGGCGGCAATTCGAAAGCGGTTTATTCTTCGCTTTGACTAAAATCCTTGGTTGCATGCGTTTTCGAACAACAGCCTACCATCCTCAAGCTAATGGTATGGTAGAACGTCTACACAGACAGTTGAAAGCTGGTTTATCAGCTGCAAACAACATCCATTGGACTGAATCACTTCCGTTAGTTCTCTTAGGGATACGAAACGCCTTAAAAACCGATGCTGGTTGTACTACCGCTGAGCTAGTATATGGCACGACACTACGACTGCCGGGTGAGTTTATTTCTCCCTCGAGCTTCCCACCAGCTGTAGATCACTCCTCATACGTCAGTAGGCTTACAAACGCAATGCGTTCAGTTAAACCTGCTCCCCTTCGACCACAGTCCATTGATGTCTCGTTCGCCCCTGTTTAAAAACTTCACACGTATTTGTTCGTCGCGACTCTGTGCGTCGCCCTCTAGAACCCCCTTATGACGGGGGTTAGAGCTAAACGTACCCTATAATCCACAAATAATTGAATATCCTTCAGTCCTCGAAGAACTTCCTAGCACGGCCGAACCCACCGAACCTTCGGTCGAGCCATCTAAGAGAACGCATTCTGGACGTCACGTGAGATTCCCAGAATACGTTCACACTTATATCACATAACTGAGTGGTTCGATTAACCCAACTCATTCGTTTGTGGTATTAATCATTATTCCTTCTTTTCAGACACATCAACTTTTTATGTAGCATCACAAGTAAAAGAATTTTTTCTGTAACCGTACATTATACATGCACCTAAAAAAATTAAATGTATATTTTTTGTTTGATGTTTTAAACTTTACTTTATTTTGCTGTATCGTAGATGCAAGTCATTTTTTTAAACACACTCATGTGGTACATTTTCCTCAGCAAGGTTCTTAGCATTCGTGTTTCCTTTTCCAGGTGCGAGGAGCACTGGACAATAAGCAAGCGAAGCACGGGATCCAACGAACAACATCGAGGAAGCTATGTACAGACACCCTATTAGCATAGGCAGACAGACCAGTAGGCACTCCACCAAGCCGCCCGGAAGATTTTTTCACCCAAATGTGAACCATCGAGATTTTTTACTTCCAGCTGGTTCTGTCTTAGGACCCTAACAACCCCACTAGGGGGAGAGTGAGCTGTAGAAGTAAATAATTCCCCAAAATTATTGACCACAGCAATCACCACTCAACATTGGATGCTGACCCTCACTGTTTAAGTCACCTTGTTTTGCTGAAGGCTAAACGCACTACTCAATACAACACATGACCCTAATCTCACTAACTCTGTAGCTCACAACATTCTATAAAGTTAGTAGTCACTATTAACATTTGAGGTATAGGGAATACAGTTATTAGTGATTCAACACAAAACACAAAATCAAAGATACTGGGAACCACTGTCTTCAGCAACTAATGATATGAGGTCACCAAAATTACCGAGTAGCTGAAAAAAGAAAACAAGGTTTCACATTATGTATACATGAATACAACTGCTAATGTAATCATTAACGAGTTAGCACAGTAAGAATTAATGGAAGTTTATATCAATGTGCATCAATCCCTGTTTGGACACAAATGGATGTTTAGACAAAGTAATAAGAAGACCTAATTTGTCTGAATCATGTAGTGTTGTATTTGGGCAACACATTTTGGACAATCTAGTCACGCGTGGAATTGTTATAGGAATACATATGAAATAAATAGAGTTAAGAGGTTGGAAAATTTAGGTGGGATTAGAAGCACATACTGGAGGTCAAAATAGCAATGAAGACCACTAAACCAAATAACGGAGGTAATAGTACATCTACTCTGACCGGTATCAAAACGAAGTTTAACAAAGAAGGTTTCGTATGATGACGAATAGTTTTGAAACTCACAAAGGTGTTCTAAGCTTCTTAATCACACTTGAGCTTCCACAAACATTTGGATAAAATCCAAACACGTTTTTTAGATAGGTTTCAAGGCGAAGTACAAGAATAGAGTCCCAGGAGTGTAAGTGTTCCAATGACCTTGTGAATGTTCCAATGACCCTGAACGCATGCTAGTCATTGGTTGAGGAATCTTACCATTATTCTAGCGCTAAAATGAACCCTGTTCATGAGCTCAGGGGTGATAATAAACGTTATCGTGATATATTATCGCGCAATGTATGAGTTATCGTGTTCACGCCTATAGAGGCGTTATAAGCGTTTATTTTTGTGAAAGTAGATAATATATAACTGGTTTCAGGCTTCTATAACCGAAGAAGCAACATTTTCCAGTATTGTGTTCGTATTAATGGAAGAACCTGTTGTGATATCCCAAAGGATGTATTACTTCAAGAACTCATCGTATATAAGAAATTTAGCATAGAAACACTATTCTTCGCGTTTCAGAGCCGTAATGGTCTATTATTTGCTAGATTTTTGAGGATATTAAGGTTGAAAATTAAGTATATGCAATGGTTGTTTTCATAGCAGTTATTCTATGATAACGAGACATTTGAAGGAGAACTAGCCCACAGACACAAGTTAAATATACGTTTTGAGGATGCTAAACACTTGTTATCATCATCCGTGATGATTGAAATATTCCATAACACATCGAAGAGAGTATGCGATGAATGAGGCAATCTGCTGAATTTCCTGGTGACTTTATCCATTTCTGTGAAGTTCCTGGTTAAAATCGCTCAGTTGAAAATGTGATACTAGTTTAATTTACATTGTCACATAGAATTTCGGGAGACCGTAACTGCTGAGTGCATTACATCGCATCAGATAATCTTGATATCATTGTGCATTTGTGCAAAAAGAATAGTATACATGGTGCTTCTAAAATGTCAGACTGCTCCAAATTAGAATCAGCTTTCTGTAGAATAGTAGCTCGCAGCTATGTCCTACAACTACTAAACGTGTTACTTAAGTTCTATCAGTCTTAATAATTTTTCATGTTCAGATCATGCATTCCTTGTAAACACCCATTTATACAGTATATTAAGTTATTATTTGCTTGGTGCTATACTTTAGAAGAGGAACAGTGTATGTCACAGTGAAAACCGCAGAAGAATGCTGTCATGACCAAAGAATGAGAAAGGGGAATGAACCTTTTTCAGCAAAGGTAGGAAAATATAAAGCGTTTCACTTTTACATTACTTATTCCTAACTTCAACGATTTAAAAATTATACTTTATTCACTTACTTGCAGATGTTCGGTAAAGTCAGTCAACGTGGTCACAGCAATTACGCATCCCCGCGGTAATTACGAAAAACAATTGTGTAATGACATTCGCTTATTATTTTTCATGAAATATATTTGACATCCTGCTTACCATACTTTTCTTATTCTATCTCAGTGAAACTAAATTTGTCATTATGACAAGATGTAGGCCTGACGTAACAATGAGACCTGAGAAAGTAATTGTGGGCATAATTCAACGTAGGCGAAATCGTACTAACACTGCTACAGCCCAACCTATTAAATTATTCGTCTCGTGTAGACTTCAGTTTACACTGTATGTTATCACCCGTAGTCATATGGATTGACATCTTGCTTTAAGTGAAATAATAGTAATACGCTACTTTTGATTACACTTAACTTCATACGAAATCGAACTCAACGGCAGGGCCCTAAGTTCTATTCTTATTTTTCAAACACCGAAGTTAGGTATTTTGGCATTAGTCCCTACAGATTTATCTATGGCTAGGAGACGTAATCGCATAACTTTTTCGACTTGACTGAAGTACTTATAATTCACCACTTATATCGATGGATAGTGCTCCTACAGAATTGCACTTACGTATAGTAACGAATTCATATCCTAGGGAGCACCGGTCTAGCATCCCGTACTCCCAACGCAAACACACGAACAGAAAGACAACAATGTTAATACGAAAAGTTTATTTTTATTGTAATACGAAAGTAGTTAATTTACACATCAAGAACATTGTTCATTTGAGCGACTACTTCTCCCGCATAATCTGCGGCAAACATCTCTCCATATTTGTCAGAAATTCTCGTCAGGTCCGCATTCATAAGCCTCCTATTGGTTACGTATAAGTTACATTGATTTCGCGGCACAATTGCTGATGTGCTTGGAGATGCGTACGAGTCGCGAGACCATGTCCATCGTTTGCACTTCTGCAGCACATGATGAACTACAAAAGGTGGAACAGTAAACGGAAATAGAATTATGCACACAATATTAAGGGATAAATAATGACAGTGCTTACGTCCTGTTTTCAGTTAAGACAAGCCGTTATGAACTATATATATACTTCAGTATCTACGATTTTCAGTCAGTTAATAATAATATATATTTATTCCTGTTTATGCAGGAACATACCAATTGTACAGGCATGGATAAGTTATTATATAAATCACAGTTTGTTTGTTCAATCTGACTTTAGGGTCAGTCAGAACAGTCTGCAAAATAGTCTGTCTGTGTAACACATAAAGAGATATAGAAATATTGTCTTCGCATTAACAAAAAACCCAGACTTCAGATGAATGTAATACAAATATCTGGGAAAAATAAAGCTTGAAGTCAATTCTCCTATAAAACTTTGTTGTGAACAGCATCCGTGAGATAAAGTTTATTGATGTATTATTTTGATTCAATAATGTATTTATTCCATTTTTGTCAGCAGTCTTATCGTAGTTTTATAATAGGAAAGAAATTTGATCTTTGATACGAAAATTAGATAAGGTAATGTTAGATTGTTTTACTGCATCAAATGAGGTCAATTCTAGAACTATCCATATGCGCCATTTGCGTCAGCATGGCAGACTGTACATGTAAGTTGAGTAATACATTGATAACTGTTTGAAAACCAGTTGCTTCTTTATTTCAGATCAAGAATACTCCTTGTACAGATTGTTAGCCAGCGTTTTCAAGTGGTTGCATCGGATCGTTCATGGAATTTGAGTTTGAATTTACATAAATGGTCATTTCAGTTTGGATGTTGGGTTGTTCGACCTCAACCAGGAGGTATATAGAAGATTAAGCTCAGCAGGGAGATAAAGTATGTAAAAATGAAGAAAACATTAATATTTTATGTATATATAAATGTATATCATTGTATAGTAAACACTACCCATAATCTAGTTGTTTTTCATGTAATTTTGCGAAGTCTTAGAGTTAATTTAGTGTCGTAATATTTAGTAATGAGTCTAGGCGTTATAGTGTTCTAATAGCTCATGTGTTTTGGAAATAAGTGGTGCGGTGTGATTGGCATAGTCATTGGGATGAAGCAGTTCATATAGCAAGCGTTTGAAGGTTATAATAGAGTGACAGGTCCTTATTTCTAGGGGTAAACTGTTCCAGATCTTAGAGTACATGACTATGAAGAAGTTTGCACGAAGTGCTGTTTTACAGTTTTTCCTAGATACTGTGCACGTTTGGTTACGAAGGTTGTAATAGCTTTCCGGTGAGAACTGTATCTCCTTGCTGTCTGAGAATGATATTTTATGCAAGACTTTAAAGAAGAATGTTAGGTTAATGCTCAGTCGTCTCATCCAGAGTGGGTCGATACCTAGAGTTATACACCTTGATGTGTAGTCCTTTTCGCAGTCAAATCCTAGTAGTTTAGACGTGAAGTATCGTTGGACACTTTCTATTTTAAGTTTGTCACTTACGCGAGTGCTGCTGAGAATAAATGGACAATATTCAAGTAGTGGTCTGACACAAGTTTTATATAATAATAGCTTCGCCTCGTAGTTGTGGAAATTCTTGAGTATGCATCCTAGGAGCATCCTCGATTTACGCGTCTGTGTCGCCACTTACTCAGAAAATGTCAAGTCACTAGAGTACCTGAGTCCTAGGTCAACAACACTTTGGAGTTTAGGCAAGTCAAGAGATTCAAGTACCAGTTTAATGTTTATTGAGGGTGCACCGAAACAGATCCAACCACATTTTTTAAGGTTGAATTTTAGGTTCCATGTGGAGGACCATGCAGTTAATCTATCTAGTTCTTTCTGAACAGCCTTCTGGAAGTATCCTAAGTCATCACAGTTGAATGTGTAAGCTACTTTAAGATCATCTGCGAAGATAAATGGTTTGCCAAGTGAGAAACAGCTGCATATGTCGTTGACATATAGAGTGAATAGGAGGGGGCCTAAGACGCTACCTTGAACTACTCCAGAAGTGACTGGACTAGGTTTAGAGTTTACAGAACCCAGTCTAACTACTTGGGACCTATTGTTAAGGAATGATTCAATCCATCCTAATAATGGGTTACTTATTCCTAAAGAGTTTAGCTTATATATTAGAAGCAAATGGTCAATGCGGTCAAAGGCTTTGGATATGTCGAAGTAGATGACTAGTACTAGTTGTTGTTTGTCTCGGCTGCTAGTTATATAGTTAAAGAAGTCAAGGTGACATGTCATGCATGATCTGGATTTTAGGAATCCATGTTGGTTTGGACTTAGAATATTGCAGCTGAGCATATGTTTGAGGATATCATCTTTAACTATTCGTTCAATGATTCTAGATACTATGGGTGAAATATTGATTGGCCTATAGTTGTTGACTTCAGTTTTTGATCCGGATTTGTGTTTAGGTACTATAAATGTCGTTTTCCATTTATCTGGATAGGTTTGGCTTTCTAGGGACATTGTAAAAATCTTAAGTAATAAAACGGAAATGTCAGAACCACCGTGTTTATAAAGATACGATGGTATACCGTCAAAACCGGCACTACTAGAGCTTTTAAGAGTATTAACGGCTTGGTTAATATTAGAGTAAGTGAAATGAACTGTAGTGATTTGTTTCAGCGTTGAAGATGAAGGGAGTTCTATTTTAGATTGTAAACCGAGAAGTGGACTTGTAGGCTTAAGGTAGTTAGCTGCAAACGTCTCATTAAACAGTTCATACATGTCTGCATGTTTGCTGTATAGTTTGCCCTTGTTTATAAGGAGAGAAATTTTATGGCTTTGGCGATTCATTCGTTTCTTTAGTATTTCTGTGAGAGCACCTACTCTGGTGGTGCTGGCTAGTGCCGTGCATTCTTCATTTCTCATACGCAAGTTATGAGCTTGCGAGATGGAGCTAAGAGTACTAAGTATTGACCCTAGTGTACTAAAGTCGTGTCGCCTGAAGTAACTTGTTGACAGTCTTTTCAGTTTCCTACGATCCTTTGGCTTTATGAATGTCTTTCTATGTGGGGAAAACTTTAGTGTTTGAAATGGGATGACAGCATCTAAGCATGTGTTGGAGTTATAGTAAAAGATGTCTAGAGCTTTCGAGAGGCTATCAGTATAGAAGTACTCACTCCATTCTGAGGATCTTAGCATTGACTTTACTAGAGTCCAGTCTGCCTTACTGTAGTTCCTGTAAGTTATTTGTTGTGAAGTAGGGGTATGGGTTGCATTGCTACTTGACGGAAGTGGCAGTGCACACAGCACTGTTTTGTGGTCACTCCCTGAAAACTCAGAACCTACTAGGGTAGAAAGGGGACTTATATTGTGGCAGAAGATTAAGTCTAGTACGTTATTACCTCTTGTAGGGGTTGTGACAGTCTGCTTCCAGCCAAGTATATCCAGTGTGCCTAAGAACTTATCAAGTTTAGTTGGACCTGTGGGTATTTCCCAGTTGATTTCTGGTAAGTTAAAGTCTCCACATAGGATCTTATGATCGTAGTGGAGGGTGGGTAATTGTTCTAGAGTATTAATAAGTTGGGTCTCGTAATTACTAAAGGTGCCAGGTGCTCTATAGGTGCATCCAATTAATACCATTGCGTTATTTAAGTGTAAGTTAACCCATAAAGTCTCAGGCATGTTAAGTGTACTACTTTCTAGCTGTGATACAGTAAGTGTATTCAGAAAGTACATGAGACAACCCCCTCCCTTACCACTTTCCCTGTCACACCGAAAGTGTGTATAGTTATCTAAGCTTATCTCTTCATCCAGTATGTTCAAGTTACACCAGGATTCAGTGATGACAATTATAGGGGGTTTGTATATTACTGCGAGTGCTCTGAGCATCGGTAGTTTATTTAGAACGGATCTAGCATTTATGAGGATTAGGTAAAGATGAGATTTGAAATAGCATTTGAAGTACTTAAGTTCGTTAATCAGCCCCGAATGTGTTTCAGCACCCAGTAGTACTGTTTGACATGACGACCCTATGTTAAGAGGAGTTTCATCATCATGTTCAACTATGTCTATCGAGTTGGTGTGTGCTGTTTTCGGTGAAGAATTGAGCGTTGGAGTACTGGATGTGCTATAGGCTAAGGCTTTTTTATTTTTAGTTAAGCTAGAAACGGGGGTAGGGATCTTTATTTGACCTAAACTTGTGCATGTACCAAGTGTGCTTAGTGGATGCGGGCGAACTAGACTGTTCCTACATTCATGCAAAGGGGGAGCCAGCACTAGCGGTTTAGGAGTGTTAGCATCCCTACCAGCTGTTTTTTCAACGCTGACAGGGACGCAGGGGATAAAAAATGATTGGGACCTTGTGAAGACCATGGTCTATTATTCCACCTATTGTTAGGTACTAGTGGTGTCCTTGTAAGGGTTTCGAATGTACTGCTTTGTGGGTTAGTTCCCAGCAGACTTGTACCGTACATCCGATCAAAATTTATTAGCGTGCCATACTGTGAGTGCCCTGAGTTGTTGGCGGTCGAGTTCTGACTATTGTCACTTGTACTCTTGAGGGTGGCATTGTTTTGGCGTTGGTTATCAGTGTGGGCCATGGTGCTATTTCGCACGTTGTGGGTGCCAATACTATTGACCGTGGGGAATGTGGGCTTAATTATACTGCCATTGTTGTTGTTGGCATGATTTGGGGTCATATTCTTCTCTTTTTTACCAATGGACTTATGGCTAGGAGATGAAAGGGTCAACTTTCGGGGGATTTTGACTTCTTTTCTTGGATTATTTAGTGACATGTCTAAATCTACGGTGGTAGGTGGTATAGTTTTATTGGCTATTTGATTACAACTTAGAGGCCTTTCGGTTGGTGTCGCTCTCTGAGAAGATAATTCTGTGTGGTTAGAGAGGGGTGGTGCGGTGGATTCTACGGTGTCTCTCAAAGGGTTGGGCATAATTGCTGCTTGCAATGTCCTATTGTTTATTCCAGAATTAGACTCAGTGTGATAATTATATACGCACCTTTCTATGACGGTCTTGTCCACCGCAACCTTTATTAGTTTGTAATTTCTGGCTTGCGATAGGGTGTGTTGGGAGTGGGTAAATTTTCTGGCCTCAGCCGGTGTTTCGAACTGAAAACGAATAGGACAACACTTGTCATGTTGACTCTTCTTCAGCCTGTAGCACTTAGTCTTGGAGTTGGGCATTTTCGCCTCACTTGGTAGGATGCTCTGTACCTTTTTTAGTGCCTCATTATCCGGAACGTTGTAGACAATAGCATTTAATTTAGCATCTAGTCGTTTTGTTACTTCTGTAGTAACAAAGTTAATTAGGTTATCCACCTTAGATACCGATTCACTGTCAAGTTTGTTAAGGTCTACAGTTTTCATGAGAATAGTTAAAGGTGTCAGTTCACAGACCTGCAGTCTGATATCACTGATCTGACCTGATAAATTGGAGATTTTGGTATTGGTATCGGAAATTCCAGGATCTACTGACTTATTGTTTTTTAAGTCCCTTAACTCGGCCTTAAGTTCTCCTATAGACAACTTTAGAAGTTCTATTTCTGAAGATAGTACTGAAACAGAGCTTGAAGGCTGGAGCTTTTCGATAAGCACATAAGGTGTAGGGAGGGTTTCTGTATGAGCAGAGGGTGCTGAATTTTTGGGAGTAGTGCTAATACTAGCTGTTAGTATAGTTTTATCCTCAGTTTCAGCTCGACGCTTACGACATACAAGTGAGTTTTGTGGCTCACTATAACCATTTGTAGTAAGTATGTTGCTTGATGTAGCAATCAACGACTTAAAATTAGTCATCAGTTTTACAGGGGATTGAGTTCGCTGCTTTTTACTTTGGTTAACCATAACTATTTGATATGAGAGTTAATAGTTATAGGTATGGAAGTGGTAGAGGACTTGTGCAAGGATTACAACAAGATAAATTTTATGTAACGAATCACGCAAAAATGTAACGCAAACGTTGGACGTACCGCTACTATAGGAGTAGGTTAATATGCATTAACCATGGAGACATAAAATAGGGAATACTTCCGGTGGCAACCTAGTATATCTTACGTGTAAATGAACATACAAGTTTCAAAAAAGGGTATTTTACCTGTGAAACACGCCTTTCTGAAATGCACCAACAGCAAGTGTCGACAGGGATACCGACAAGTCTGGAACGTCATACAAGTGCATGTGCATGCACGCAGATCCACCTATACTTGTCTCCCATTGTCCTCCAAGAAGATATAATCAAAAGCTTCAAACTGAAAAGAAGTCCATCGTCGCTTTGCATAATCAGCGATCACTTTCTTCGCAGTGTATGGCGTCAGCTGGCGTAAAATTGGTATTATGCGTTAGGAACATGAATACTTGAGGGAGCGCGACTGAGCAATCATGGACTCCTGCTCTATTCTAGAATTACTCAGTTGAAACCATTTGTAAACCTTCAGCATGCTTTTATGCAGACTATCTGATCTAAGCAAGTACCGCTTCATCTGCTTGTGAGAACTTTCTACTCGATTGTTGGTATCATTACCCAAAGTCAGTACATGTTCCCTGAAAGCTGCTGCCCACAAGTGTCGTCGACTCATCCAACGACGTTGTAAATACTGACTAACACCAACATCCAATCTGCCTATAACTCTGAAATAGAAGTTAAATCTGGAAAAATGAAAATATTAAAGGCATTACTCAGATCTCCTTTTACACTGAACTAAGCGACATAAGTAGTTCTTCACAATGGGATTCCGCGTCTAAAATTGAAATTTTAATTATGCTTTTAAATAGTTTACTTTACTACAAAATGCACGACAAACATGAAAAGAACAAAGAACAATGTGCGCTTCTCTGTGTGTTAACTTCACTGCTCCTATTTCAGCTTGCGCACAATCCATAATGAATGTTTCTGTTTTAGAGGTGTCTTCCATTATTCTACGAAACGAGTCCAAAATCCAAACAACATCACGCTTGAATTCCTTTCGCATCCAAGCAAATAGAACCGGTCTCCCACGACCAAAATTATTCGTCACGACTAATTGAAACAAAGAATACCTGCATGTTGATTAATTAATTAATAAACTTACTTCCCTTTATTTGTGTTATATGTAGAATCGATGCCAACAACCTCCGGAAACTGTTTATACAAATCTATTTGCTCATAAGTAGAAAAACAGACTCTCATCAGTGAATTCCTTATCGGTTCATCTGAATAATACTCCTATAACTTCCCACGGGACTTAAGGAATTCAAAAATGTCATAACGGCTCGATATACCTGAAGTAGTTTACATTTACATCAACGTTACTTTTATTAACTGAAGCTTTCAGATTTCTAACGTCATTAAGAGTTATGTCCTTGTGGAATGTTTCCTTAACATGCATAATTATTTCATCTGATGAGTGTGATTGGTGAAGAAGTGGTTCTACATTTTCTTTCTCTTCCTCTGTTAGTCGTCTAGACCATGAATCATTCTGCATATACACCCTGGTGTATGGATGGTTGTGGACCATTTTGTGGGATGTTATCACGCATTCACTATAACGCAAAATTACGGGAAATGCAGACAGACAGTTGCAACATTTAGACCTTAAACATACATAATATCATAATACACTTCCTCTTACGACTTGTTCCGCAATTTTAGGCCAGCTTTCCCACGGTTCACGCCAAAAGTGCATTTAAAATAAACGTAAGCGTACTTATATCTGTCGTCCCCTCTTGTTTTGCTTTGAATATGCACATAGTGAGTGCAGGACAACTACATTGTTAGCATTAAATGACTTCCTAACTTTTTGAAATTCTCCTAAGGAATTCTCAAATTCCTCCCAGCTAAAGAGACGCCTTCCGGGCATAATTTCATCGAAAATTCCACTGACGTCAGCAGTACTTTCACTCGCATTGCCTACCTGCAATAAACTAAAAAGGCGTTGTCAATTAGCATCCATCTGTGTCGCAATATCCATCAATAAAATGCTACATGTATGACCTAAAATCGAGAAAAGCCCTAGAACTCACGGATTCCTTGACATCGCCAGCAACCGATAGGCCAACAAACCGAGTTTATGATAAACCAAGCCTGGTACACGCACAAAATAAGCAAAAGAAAACGTTAGAATAATACAATTTTACATTTATATTCATCAAACATGCTTGCAAACAACGCATGCCGCAACCACGCAAACCTGCACACGATATTACCTACCTAGGGCAAATTAAATATCAAACTGGCCGCCACTGTTCTAGCCAATCAAAGCTGAGATAGCCCTTAAGCGCGGAAGATTTAATACACTCTAACGGATATCATCACCCGAGCTCAGATGCAAATTCCATCCAGATCACGTTTTCCAGTACTGCCTAGATAATGGATTGATAGGACGTACTCGGATATGCAGTTGTGGTGCTTCCATGAACCTCCAGTCGTATACCCAGGTCACTGATGGATATGTATTCAGATGTACACAGTGTAGGAAGCGAATAAGTGTGCGTACTGGTAAGTGACACTGAATTCATTGTCTTCTAAGAACTTTCTTTGAAAAGTCGAGGCTGTCTTTGACGAATATCTTGTTTCTGTCCAATTACTGGATTTTAAAGTCCGGGGTGCGATCTACTGAGGCTCAAACGGCTAATACATCATCGAGTCAACCATCCCGATGACTTCGTCAACCCCAGGACTGGTACTCATACCAATTCAATCGAAGGATTCTGGAGAAGACTGAAAAATAGAATCAGAGTGATCAACGGATCTCAAAACGAGGTTGTTTTCAGTCACCTAGATGAATATATGTATAGAAATTGGTTCAGTTTAAAAAAATGAAACCCCTCGGCAAAATTGGGAGACTCTTTTGTCTCATATTAAAGAAAAATATCCTGTTTAATGTTTTTTATGCTTCTTTATGTAAATATACGTGAAATTTCATGCAAAAATCGTCATTTTTCCTGATTGATCGGCTCAAGGTCACTCGTACGTTCACATCCCTTGGGACTCTATTGTAGAACTTTGCTGAAAGCAAAATGAGCACCAAAATCACGTCAACTGCGTTTGCCTGGACGACTGGCCCCAACTGGAATCAACTAAGCCGTGCGGATACCGTCAAGTTAAAGCTAGAGGCACCACTTCAAATAGAGGATATGTCATATAATCACCCGATGAGTGTGTGGTAAATAAATGAAGTCGTGGATGCTGTACCCAAATTATGTAGCAAATTTCATCCAAATTTATCATTAATGTACTGCTTAGATCACAGGCTCATTGGAAGAGAGAAAACGTTTAGTCAGCTGTCATCCCTGTGCCATATTCATGACGTGGTCAACAGTAAGGACGATTTCGTTGATCCTTTCGGTGTGACCCACATTAACTCCATCAAATTTTCTAGAGATACCTAAAAAAGAGGATCGGAGCAGTGAATGAGCCAAGAAATATGATGATTTGCAGTTATATGAACGAACTTACTCACAGAAACTTGCTGGTGACTCTAGATTTGAATCAGATTTGCCACGTAATTCGTGTACAGCACCCGCGATTCCGTGCATATACGACTAACTTGTCTTAGTGGTTGCTCAAGGTTATCAATCCGTTTATTTGGTAGTTTCCTTTTGGGCTGCTATAGTTTAGAGTCACCCGATTAATACCACATTTTACCTAGGAGCACTTGACCGACCGGTTCAAGGTCATTTATTTGTGGTATATATTCGTTTTGGTTGCCTTCTATGATTATATGATATAGATGGGTTGCTCTTCCTCTCGCTTAGTATTTTCACAACAGTACAAGCCCCTGGTTCTAACTCTTGGTTGTCTCATGATTTCACATTGTCTAATAAAGGACAGTCCAGAAGTTTTCGTGACGTTAAGAGTTGTGTATTTGTTCCGGAAAAAAATATACATATATTGGATTCACATACAAAGTCACTATAATAGAGAAGATTTGTTGCTCAGGTGGATGATTTGCAATTAACCAACCTGTTCAGAGAACACTATTAATTACAAAGTCACTATATTTCGCCCACCTTCCCAGGGGTTATGACAAAAAAAATAGTCCCGTGGGATATAACGGTGGCTGTCGTACTGGCTGCCTTTTGTGCTGCTGTACACAGTGACGCATAATGTGAACTACTTTGGGCACATTTTCACACACACCAGCGCCACAGGATTTCACCTAATGTCTCTGTGAATATCATACTGAGTATGCAGAGACGGCGGTATATTTCTGTAGACTCTACACAGTAAAACCGGACACGAAGCTTTTTTCGATTAAGTTACATCAACCACACGAATTTACTTTATTCTCAAGGTGTAAGGTATGGTGACACCCGAAATGGTTACACAGCCGTGCAAAATATACTTTGGGCCTCTTCCATAACTGCGACATCAGTTTCAAAGGAAGCCAATGCTCTAGAGGATATTATAAGGTAGCCAAAATACATCATATGGATAAAACAGATGCTGAGCGAGGCTGGACTGTGAAGACCACACCCTAGAGTTCTAAGCTGTGGTAGAATAGCAAGCTAATTTAAAAAGCATATAAAATAGGAAATAAGCTAAATCATGCGAACTGAGACTTCGGCGGTAAATAATTCCCCAAAATCATCAGCCTGTAGTTTCGTCATCATTATCCAGCTTTGGGTGCCGAACTTCACTACATTAGTCACCAAGTTAGGACAAAACTTCGCAATCAAGGACCTGCATCGTTTGAAAAGTGTTGTGCAACGTTCAGTAGTCTATGCTCGATGTGTGGTTAATAAGGTAGGCATTAATGCGCAGCAGTACTTATTACGAAACATCCGTTTGGATGATTTAATTTGCAACCGTAAATAATAATTACTACTTTCCGGTTGGGTTCCGAGTGAAACATACGGCTTCAACAGCACATGTTCACTTCGTCCCATCCTCTAAGGTTCACTTTAGCTGGCTCCACATTCTCTCATCTCCTCCTAGCAGGTTCTCCTGCATGTCAACCTCGATAGTATTATTTTATTCCTCTACGTTCCCAGAAGAACATAAAACCTTAACTAAAACACTGATGTTTTTGTAGCGTCATGCTTTTGGGGGGTTGGGGTGCTAGACTCAAGCCTAACCTTCCCTCTTTACCGGTCTGATTACCGACTTAGTGAGGTTTGTATGTTGGCCAAGGATCGAATCGCGTACCACATGGTTGGCGAGCATTTTACTTCTGAAACACCGATACATGTTCCTGTCAAAACAAGGCCAAAATCGGCGTTCCACCTGAGCAATGGCCAGGGATGCGAAGTCATTCGACATTCTCCTCGATGTTCTTCCGATCTATATCAATTTTCTTCGCTTCGGTTACCAGTATGTCATGGAATTCCTTTGTCCTTCTTCTTCACTTGTTTAAATCAGTGGGATTCACATTGACCCCAGCTTCTCCTCCTGTTATCCATCCACGCATTGGTTCATCTGTTCCACTATCTGATCTTTGGTCACCTTATAGGTGTCCCTAGAAGACCATTCATTGTCTTGCCCCCTCATTCTTCATAAGATGGTTGCACATGTTTCCTTGAACATCACCTCCGGAGAGTTCTAATGTTCGTCCGTGCCGGTTTTCTTATTGACGTTACGTGATGTCACCGACTATGCCCTAGTAGCTGTAATGAGGGCGTCCGTTGTATTTCCCCCCTTCACTTTCTGAGTACTGAACTTAAATTGTGGTCCATCTGCAGATGTTTTAAAGGCGTTCGACTTAGACTTTAAGGTTCCTTGAACCACATGATGGTATGAGCCAATATCTGCTCCCTTTCTCGAGTCTCTGTCTAGCCGGCTGAGTCCCCATTCCCTTGAGCTTGAGATGAAATTTCTCTGTTTCGTGATGTGTCCTTCAGGCGAAATCACTGTTGCTTTGCGTATATCCCTGTGTGTTACGAGACACAACTTATAAATGTACTGGAGCAAGTATCCACTCTTCCATACGAGCATAAGATCATGTGTGGAAACTTCAACCTACTCGAAATCAACTGGGATTTATTAACAGGCCCAACTAAACATGACAAGCTCTTAGGGACACTGGACATCTTCGGCTGGAAACAAACTGTCACCATCCCTACAAGAGGTGACAATATACTAGACTTAATATTCTGTCACGATATAAGCCCCCTCTCAATCTTAGTGAGTTCTAAGTTTTCAGGTAGTGACCACAAAACAGTGACGTGTGCTCTGCCACTTCCACTGAATAGCAATGCAGCTCATACCTCCACTTCACAACAAGTAATATATAGGAACTATAGTAAGGCAAACTGGGCCTTAGTAGAATCAGTGCTAAGATCCTCCGAATGGAGCGAATACTTCACTACTGATGACCTCTCGAAAGCTCTGAGCATCTTCTACCATAACTCCAACACATGCTTAGATGCTGTCATTCCACTCCAAACACTTGAGCTTTCCCCACATAGGAAGTCATTCATAAAACCAAAGGATCGTATGAAACTGAAGAGACTCTCGACCAGCTACTTCAACCCCTACGACTTTGGTACACTAGGTTTAATACTTAACACACTTAGCTCCGTCTCACAAGCTCGAAATTTCTGTATGAGAAACGAAGAACGCATCACAGTAGCCAGTCCTGCTAGGGTGTATGCACTCACAGAAATCTTAAAGAAGCGAATGAATCGCAAAAACCACAGCATTTCCCTCCTCAAAGGAAAAGGTAGGCTATGCACTAATTCCGCAGACATGTGTGAATTATTTAACTCAACTTTTGCAGGTAACTGCCTTAAGCCCACAGTCCGGTTACTCAATATACACCCTGCTACTAATGTGGCACAAACTCCATCTCCACACACACCAAACCTAATTAGTACTGTTGAATTTACTTATACTAACATTAAACAAACTATAAGAACCCTCAAAAGCTCAAAAGGTTTTGGTACTGACGGTATATCATCCTATTTTTATAAGTATGGTGGCCCTGACATTCCCTTATTACTGCTTAAAATATTCACAATGCCCCTAGAAGCCTAAATCTACCCTGATATATGGAAAACAACGTTTATTATGCCTAAACACAAATCTGGCTCGAAAACAGAAGTCAGGAACTACAGGCCGACCAATATCACACCTATAGCATCTAGAATTATGGAGACTAGTTAAAGATAACCTAATCAAGCATATGCTTAGCTGCAACATTATAAGTCCGAACCAACATGGATTCCTAAAATCCAGATCTTGTTTAACATGCCACTTAGACTTCTTTAACTTTGTGACCAGCAGTCGTGACAGACGACAACTAGTACTTGTCATCTACTTTGACATCTCAAAGGCATTTGACCGCGTCGACCATTTACTACTAATGCATAAGCTGAATTCCTTAGGAATACGTGACCCACTATTAGGATGGCTTAAATCATTCCTTAACAATAGGTCCCAAATAGTTAAACTTGGATCTATAACCTCGAAACCTAGCCCAATCACTTCTGGTGTAGTACAAGGTAGTGTCATTGGACCCCTTCTATTTACTCTATACATTGACGACATATGCGCTTGCTTCTCTCATTCATCTTTGCAGATGGCCTAAGAGCAGCTTATACATTCCAATCTGATGACCTAGGGTACTTCCAGAATGTTGTGCAGAAAGAATTAGATAAAGTGACTGCTTGGTCGTCTCTATGGAATCTACAGTTTAGCCTGAACAAATGTGGCTGGATCTGCTTCGGTGCACCTCAATCGACATGAAACTAACATATCAATTGGCTAACCTAACCAGACTCCAAAGTGTCGTTGACCTAGGTCTGAGGTACTCGAGTAACCTAACATTTTCTGAGCAACTGGCATCACAGACTCAAAAGTCGAGGATGCTCTCAGGATGCATACTCAGGAACTTTAACGACAATGAGGCAAAGCTCATTCTGTACAAAACCTGTGTGAGGCCACTACTAGAATACTGTCCATTTGTTATTACCAGCACTCACACACGTGAAAAGCTAAGAATAGAAAGTACCCAACGATATTTTACCTCAAAACTACTTGGCTACGAATGTAAGAAAGACTACATCTCACAGTGCATGATTCTACAACTTGACCCACTCTGGACAAGACGACTAATCATAAACCTAGTATTCTTCCATAAGGTCCTACACAAAATATCACTCTCAGACATTGAGGACATACAATTCGCACAAGAAGGCTCTTACGATCTGCGTAACCAAAATTGCACAGTGACAATAAAAGCCTTTAAGTTAACACTCCGCGAAAACTTCTTCACAGTCATGTATTCTAAAATATGGAACAATCTGCCCCTAGATATCAGGAACTGCAATACAGTTTTAAGTTTCAAACGCTCTCTGTACACACTATTTCACTCTACTGACTATATAAATAAACTATTTATTCCTAGAACGAATCAACTATTAGTCTGCTACAGTACCTAAACGCGCTTAAATACCCTTACCTCTCTAAAGACTATGAATAAACTATTAGCATAAATGCATAAAAAGACTTAGTAGAAATAAATGCGTATGTTTGCTAAATTACAATGTACAACAAATATAAACATATATGTTCGACTCCACATACTTTTACTCTGCCTTCTGGTACATTTCTGTTGTATTTACTTTGTAGTACAAGTTGCATTGATCTACATTCCGACTGAAGCTGAGAAACAATTGAAGTCACTTACTCATATATTATCCCTCACGGTTTGGCTAGTAATGGCTCAGCATCCTTGATGAAATCCACTGTCACCATAACAAGACGCTGTACAGCATCTTATACAAGCACTGTCAACGATCTAAAATGGTTTTTATGTAGCTTTCTACGTGTTTATCAACTTACTCGTACGGCACAACCATGCAGTGACAAATGGCGGGCTATGGGTGACTTGAGTGCAGTAAAGCAAATCTGCTTGACAATGACCAATATTAAACTGCATTCAGTTGAATTCACATCTGGTATTACTTGCAATAAAAATGATGTCAAAATCATAAAAATAAATCACTCATTTTAAATTAATACCCAATTTGGCTGAAATTATCCCGCATGCTCAAGGTCATTGATGGAGTGAGACGCTCAAAGGTCATTTTCGTCCATGTTAGTCGGTTATGTTGGATTGCAGTTCCGTAGCCGTTCGTTTACACATTGGTTTTACGTTCTGTTGGCATTTATAGGTGATTCCCATGTACTGATAGCATTCTTTTGTAAAATAGTACTGTTCTTCACACGAAAATAGCCACATTTTGACGTAGTCTTCATTGAATGACACTATGTCGAAAGCTGCAGCTTCTACAAGAAATAAACTATTTGTGTAGATGACATTACCTCCCAACTACCCCATCTTCTTCATTGTAGAGATGTTTTGACGCATTCAGCATGAAACACTAATCATTACAACCAATATGCTAAGTGTGTCGCAGTCAGATTAAATGACGCGAACACCAACATAACTAGCCAGGAAATGAGAATTCCTATCAATCCAGAAAACATATAACAAAATTTTATTGAAAATTATTGACAAGAAAAATTTGTTGAGCGAAATTTCAACCAACATGCCGGATAAGTCCAGCCCCCAATTTGAACAAAACAAGAACAAGATACGATGCCGCACACAAAATGTTATATGGAGGAATTGACTTCAAGCTTTATTTTTTCCCAAATATTTGTAATTTATCCGACACATACTTGGGTTTTTTTGTTAATGCGAAGACAATATTTCTATATTTCTTGATGTGCTCTATTGAATGACTAGTTATCATATTGTCCCCATAGACAAAATGACTGCAACCATATTATTTAACCATGAACCAAATTTATGTAATTTAAATAATACTTATCCATGCCTGTACAATTGGTGTGTCCTACACAGGTAGGAAAAAATTATTTTATTAAATTACTATTATTAAATATGCTTACTAATCGTATATGTAATTTATCACAGAGATGATGACTGTAAACTGGCGTCCCTCATATACAAAATGAGAATATATATTAATATTATTATTAAAATGCCATGACCGGCGAGATGTTAAAGAAAATATTATCACATCGTATTCCTTCCCATGGGTATCACCCATCGTCTTTGAAAAAAGTGGCTTTATAAGACTCCTTGTTGATTGTAGTCGACTGAACCATTGCCAAACGAGACTCATTTCCGTCACCTAGACTAGACACCACCTTAGGCTCATTAAATTATGCTGCTTGACTGTCGGCACCAGATCCAAACTCTGGATACTGGCAAGCTAAAGAACGCCTCCATTTTGCCTACCGTGTTTTACAAATCTAAGACTACGCCGTTTGGGCTACATAATTCTCTCATAACCTTTAAAGGGCTGATGCAGATGGTGTTATTTTAGCTGGCACTTCGTAAGCGCCTTGTCAACTAAGATGATATAAAAAACTCGGTAAATGGTTAGAAGATCGCATATAGAACTTGCAGAATCTCTTCGGACGTATAGGGGCTCACAGACTGAAATTTTAGCCTATCAAACGCCAGTTTCTCCAGTGTGAAGTAGTCTTTCTGGGTTACCACATTACATCATAGGGAATTCAAAGAGATCCAAGTAAGACCAGACTCGTTGCAACTTAAGATCCATCTAAATCATCCATCGATCTCCGGATTTTCCTCAGGCCAGTGTAATAATATCGATGGTTCGTACCTAATTTCGCACCGTAAGCAGCACACTCACATCGACTTACTGTGAAGAGGTGGGAGTTGGACGGAGTACGAAACTACAAAGGTCATGTGACGAATTAAAAAAGGCTTCGTCCGTCCCAGTAAGCAGCAGACGCAGACAAGAAACTCGCCTGATTGCGTCAACATCAAAGGAATAATAAACTGTCGCTTTAGAATTAAGAACCATGTTAAACGGAATACTGAACCGGTAAGTCAGCATTGTCATCATGGAGCCACTGGTTCAAAACAGGGTAACCGATATATATTGGTGGTGGTCAACCAATTTACGGAATATTTTGAAGCAGTGCATTTGTGGCGGGTGAAAACGTATAAGCTATGGAGTTAATGGACGAATAGATTGCTGAGTTGGAGCCCACAATAATAACGTTCTGCCTAGGGCGTGGCTTTTCAAAAAACTGACTTATCACTCACAGCTGCAACGTATTTGGTGTCTGGAAAACTCTCATAACTGCGTATTAGACAGAAGCAAACGGCTAAGTAGAACATGCTAATCAAATGATTAATAACATACCCGGAGCTTTCCTCAGACGATTGTCCACAGAGACTTGGGGTGATGCGATACCCTAGTGTATTTTTTCCTCCTGCCGACGTTGTTGTGCCATTTATAGCCACGGAACTACCTAGCTGTGATCATATCCTGCAAAAATGCTTCTAATATGTGGAGACTATTTAAGGAAATCACTGGTGGTAAGCAGATAAACAATATCCCGCATTCTCCTGATGTATGTACTCTTAATAAATCTTTTATTTATTCTCCCTCAAATTCCATGCGT
Source organism: Trichobilharzia szidati (assembly GCA_944472155.2). NCBI lineage: Eukaryota > Metazoa > Platyhelminthes > Trematoda > Strigeidida > Schistosomatidae > Trichobilharzia > Trichobilharzia szidati. Next base: position 28,471,598 of record OX235276.1, on the reverse strand, counting down.
CCCACTAGTGGTAATAATAGACCCTTTCCAGGTTTTAACACAAATGATGTTCGAAAGTGCCTCAAGTCTCTGAACCCTTCCCAGAGCTTAGGTCCAGATCATGTACCTAGTATTATTTTTTAAAAGTGTTCTCATTCTGTGTCACCCTCTCACGGATCTGTCTAACAAATCTTTTTCCAGTAATATTGTGCCTGCCGTTTAGAAAGACATTAAAGTTGTACCCATATCTAAATCGTCTACTGGAGCATGTGTCAAATTTAGACCCATTGCTATTACCTCTCCTTTTTTGAAAACTATGGAGAAACTACTTTTACTTAGTCTTGTACCCTCTCTTAAATCCTTTAATGACCCAAAACAATTTGCCTATAAGCACAGTAGAAGCACTTTAGATGCAGCTACCGTCTTATATCATAACATTGCTTCCAGTCTAGACAAAGGGGCTAAATTTGTTCGCTGTGCTTTCCTAGACTATACATCTGCTTTTGACTCGGTCCCTAGGGATATCTTATTAAATAAACTTGCTGCAAGTCAAACGGAATGTTGGGCTGTTAACTGGTTACATTCTTATTTCTCAGAAAGAAAGCAGTACACCGTGTATAAAGGGAAGTCTTCCACTTCATTGCCTACTGAAGCTGGTGTCCCTCAGGGCGCTGTCCTTTCTCCTTTTCTTTTTTCTTTCTTCTTACATGACTTGCCTCACTCTGATGAAATAAACTTCGTGAAGTACGCTGATGATTTAGCTGTTTCAATGGCTGTTAAATCCCACCTAGATTGTACCAAAATAAATAGCTTTCTGTCGGGAGTCAGTAAATGGTCTGAGTCTAACGGTCTTAAACTGAATCCTTATAATTGTCAAACTGTTAATTTCAGCTTCAGATGTAAACGACAGTTAAAAGAAGCCGTCGATTCTCATGACAGTTGTAAGATTGATGACAATGATATAGGAATTAAATCAGAAATTAAGTATCTTGGACTTGTTCTCTCTTCTGATCTCCCCTGGTTTTCCCATGTCTCAGCAATCTCCAGTAAAATATTCCGCCTGACATTTTACATTAAGAAGTTAAGGCACTCGGGCATAACTCAACCCCTCCTCTTACAGTTCATAAACTCTTACATCCTAACAATTCTTCTTTATTGTTCACCCTTATTCTTTCCTGGTTTGCTTAAAAAGGACTTTGTCACAATTCGTAGAATGCTGAAGACTGTCAGTAGGATGAGTGGTGTCCCAGTGGACTACATAGTTAACGTCGTTGTCGATAGGCACTTGACTTCGTGCAGTAAATTTGCTAAAGGGATTTTGTCTGACTTGGAGCATCCACTTCACCCTCAGCTTTCACCTTGCATCTCATCAGGTAGAACAAGAAGTAACTTCAGAAAACTGTATGCTCGCACGTCTAAGTATAGAAATTCTATGATACCATACTTGGCACGTATTTTATGTGATGAAAATAGCGTCAGGCAAGAACTGACTAACCTTTTTTCATCTAGTAAATAAACAATCTTCTCCATCCATTTTTATATATCTTCAAGTTTTACTTTTATGATTTCTATTATACTTATGGTCCTGCTGATTCTTTGTTTATTATTATTATTACTCTTAGACATTCACTGCTGACATATTTGTGGTATCCATAAACTGTCTGTTGAGGGATTTAATTACGTATATCAAACGTCATCGCTAGTCGAGATGTTAATCAACCCAACCTTCGTTTTAGACAGCAATAGTCACTAAGACTATGGCATTATCGATCCTCTAAAACGAACACACATGGGATGAGACCTAGTAAGACTTTACCCACCAAAACATCTTCTTCAGTAGGCGAAAAAGGCATCGTTAATAAACACCCTTTCGAACAGCTTCCAGCTTAGTTTGACCTGGCTAAAAGATTCGGCAGATAGCATGGTCAGAGATCATGTCTAGCGGGAAAAGTGGTTGCACGACAACCATAAGCGTCATCTCTGGTTGAAGCCAACTGACATCAAACTCAGTGTCGTCCCAGTAAGTTAACTAGACTGTTGACTAATCTGCCCCAACTGTCACGCCTCATGAATTATTTCAGGAAGACAAATGTTGGCGAACATTCAGCGAAGAGAAACCACCCTTCCCAGAGCTGCGTGGGTAAAAGAATGATAAAGGAAGCACTGATTTTGGCGTCTTGGCCACAACGGCACCACTGGCTAATGGCAAATGAGCACTGGAACAGTATGAAGAGTGTTTATATGGAATCTTACATTGACTTTATCAGTATGACAACTATAACAGTGCCTCTTCAGTAACATAAGAAGTGCATAGTACACGCAGAGATTCAGGAGGAAAAATCAGATTATACCACATGTCTATATCGTTTCATTTCTGAGATTTGTGATATATCAGAATTTTAGAAGCAGATCAATTCCGGAAACTGTGAACAGCCCGTACAATTCGCACCAAATTTTTTCCCAGGAAAAAAAGTTTGTGGTTAGGGAAATAGGTGAGGATGATCTTCAGAATCTAGGGACAACGAAAGCCACTTACCGCTAATTTGGGACTGAAAAGATCCAACTAATTTTGTGATTCCTAAGCACTGTGATAGAGATTTGACAGAATAGTTCTCATATTACTAACTTTTCCATATCATATGCTGATTTCTTTAATATTACTTGCACTTGTTACTTTTTATTTTCTAATTTTGATACTTCTCCTTGTGGTCGGACGATACATTGTTGTAGTGTTCAATTTCGGTTGTTAATTGAATCAAGGTCATCGAAACCTAGGACGGCCTTCGCGAAGCGTTGGTTAGTTGTTTCTGTTGACGGTCTAGTTTGTTACGTATGTGCTACTGGAATCTATGGTACTTCTCACGGTTGAATTTCGATTAACTAATTTTTTTCTACAGTTTATTTTTACGCCAACTTTCTTTTGCCCGTAGATCTGTCAAACGGCTCTTGTCAAGTAAATGCGATTTTGATAATACTGTTTTGATAGAACCACATATTTTTCTAAAATTTTGATTTACAGCTTGATTCCACACCGTATTTTCAGTACAAGTGTGGAGTTTTCAGCATGGATATCGGTAGCCCAAAATCAGGCCGACCATAAATATCGGGTGTGCGCCGGCAGGGGATCGAACCCCGGACCATGTGCATGGTCGGCGAGAGTCCTAACCACTGTGCCACCGACGCACACATACATTAATCCACCAATAATTTTCTGCTATCTTTGAAGCTTTTTCCCACTTCACGTCACATGGAAGCTAAGAAAAACTACGCAGTACGCGGGAAAGATCGCATGCATGAGTTCAAAGAACAACAAGCCGAATATTGACGCGGCAAATTTGGTACGCGAATTTGAATACCAAAAGAAGTCCATATTGATAACAAATAATTTTTGCACACAAAACACGTTTAAGCATCTTTATAGCCCTAACAAATTTAAGTATTTGACCCAAACCTGTTTCATATATGGGTTTAAAGAGATTATTGAAACCATACATGTACTTTGGTAAACATAGCAGGATGTGACACTATTGTTCAGATACTGGGGGGCTGACAGTTTAACATTGATCTCGTTTTATCTACAGAAATAACGTGGGCTGCTCAGTAAGTTCTATTAATTGGTGCTCTGAATCTTAATGTTGATAACCCTTCAACGGTAGGGATGCATAAATATGCTTTTCGTGAGCTGATTGGAATAGCGGGGCCCTTCGTTTGATATTTATGTAACGCTCAATGAATTTCAGACGTTAGTTATCTAAAAATATTTTTGTGAGGTTTTATAATTCTTATGCGGTGTCCTCTGTACGTATATCGTGGATGCGTCTGAATAAGCACTTAATTAGTGTCTTTTCTTACTAGAGTGGACACAAACTATGATGCCTTAGATACTGTCCCGTCCATGTGAACTTCCTGTAGACAGATCCTCCTATTGATCCATCTTGTCGGCGAGTTATTAGTACCTCGGGAATTGGTAAACAATTTTTGTCCCTTTGTTAACGATGTGCTCTTTATTACTGTATTATCTGGTCAATGATTTCTGTGGCATGTTTTGGTTTATCGCAAATTACTATTGTGTCATTGATGCACCTTTTATAAAAATAAACTTTTCCGATCACGTCCCCATTTAGGTTCTTGGCATGTGACGTGCATATATAAGCTAATAATTGAAATAGAAATATCACCGGTTTGGCGGGAATGCTCACCCTCAAATGTAAATTTGGTATTGTTAGTACATAAAATCAGTAACTCTTTCATCAAGATATAGAAACTGGTTATTAGAAATTGTTGTTAGAAATGTAGTCACAAAATGTCAACTGTCTGCAACAGATACATTTGTAAGTAAGGAGTCAAGAAAAAGGGGAAGCAAGGTTTTTTGTTTTATATTAATGTTGTGAAGACACTATTAAGTCAAACTTGGAGAGACTTATAATAGACTGTAGTATCTCAACCGACCAAACCGCAAGCTTGTTGGTTGGAGGTCTAAACATTAACATTATGGAACGAAGATGAATGTTAGGTTTATGCGTTTTTAGTAGATCATAAATGTGGATTAACTAGGATTCCGTGGATTTTGATGAATTGAATTTCTCTTTGATAATCATATTAACACTTGAGAGTTTAACTGGATTATTTTTTCACCTTACTTTGCAAAGTCTTTACATCTTCTGAAGAGGAGTCTCTAGTAAATTTGTTTTCACCTTCAAGGATGCATAACGTTTTACTTTTGGATTCGCCTTTTTTCCATTACCACTACACCAGAATCTTTATCTGATCTGAGAATAAGACTGCCATTATTATGCTTATTTCTTTAAAGCTTGAAAGTGTTCAGATATAGGATACTTTTCTGAAGTGTACGACCATTGCAGAATTGGTGAGCGATTTCAACTAAATTAACTTTAAACCAACCATGGCGATCATCAGAAACAGAGACAAGAGACTTCAGTTGATCATATGGGTTCTCAAATTCTGCCTGAATCTTCACTTCTGAAGACCACTTTTGTGGCCTCACATACATAGGAAGGACCCGTTGATCTCTGCAGGTCACAGTAACAGAACACATTTCGAAATGGCTACAATGACAAATAAAATCTCCGTACTCCATTAGTCCGCGAAATCGACGTCCAACATGTGTCACAAAGCATATCATCGAGACAGGTAACAAACTTGGTTTCAATAATCTCTTTAAACCCATATATGAAACAGGTTTGGGTCGAATACTTAAATTTGTTAGGGCTATAAAGGTGCTTAAACGTTAATATCAGTAAAAAGTTTGAGCATTGTGGATTAGATCAAATAAAGTATAATTATATTTCAATAGTTTACACACAATGATAAGTTTTGTTATTGGTAATATTTCGAGCAAAATTACTACCCGTGTTCACACCACTGTTGGAATTGTTTGATTCACACATTTATGATTTGTACTCATATATATAGTTCATTATTTTTGCTCATTCATGTTTATTTTGTATTTAAGTTATATTCCACGTTCATTCATGTGTTTGTATTCAGAATTATATTCCAAGTTGTTGATAGTTGTACTGAGTCACCCTTGTTACATGTATCTGGTGTGACTTTAATGAATATCGATTCTGTTATAAGTCTTTCTTTCCATTTGTTCATGTTAGTTTTTAGAATACACACATTGTCCCAATCGATATTGTGGTTTTTGTCCCATGCATGTGCAGCTATCGATGCACTTTTTTCAAGATTTTTGTAGGCTTGTGTTCCTGTTGGTTGACCTTTGGTTAAGCGTTTATGTTTATTCACTCTTATTTTGAGTGATCTGGACGTTTGCCCCGCATATTTAGTTGGACAGTCTGCACAAGTTATTTTGTAAATCAAGTTGTTTTTATCCATAATTTTTTTGGATCTTTCAGTTGATTTATTTTATTTTTGATTAGGGAAACCAAAAGAAGATAATGGCCTAAAAGAAAGAACACAGTTATCCGTAGAAAAGATAATAAAGGGGTGGGATTCTGTCTGACAACAACATATTTCACATTCGAAGGGAAGATATACCAACAAAATGAAAGTGGCCATGGGATCGCCTATCTCACCAATAATAGCTGACATATTCATGGATTATTGGGAAGAGAATGCCCTTAAACCATTCAGGTCATCACTGAAATGTTGCTGGAGATATGTAGACGACACACTAGTAACAGTGAAAAAAAAGATATTGAGAAACTCTTCTCACACATAAACAGCCATGTCGACTCAATAAAATTCACTATGAAAGTAGAGAATGAAATTGGGGAACTACCTATGTTAGACTGAAAAATACAAAGAATAACAGATGGTAGCATTAAAACGACGCTATATAGAAAAACCACGCACTCTGGAAGATCCCTTGATTATCACTCAGCTCATCCACTCACGGTGAAACGAGGATTAATACAAGGTCTTGCAGATATGATATGATTATGAGCAATAGTTTGTGCTCGAAACGTCATCAGTTAATATAACTGTACTACACTGTGTGATTTATCAAAATAGAATCTTATCTATTATGGAATTCCAACAGTGGTGTGAACACGGGTAGTAATTTTGCTCGAAATATTACCAATAACGAAACTTATCATTGTGTGTAAACTATTGAAATATAATTATACTTTATTTAATGCTTAAACGTGTTTTGTGTGCAAAAATTATTTGTTATCAATCGAGACTTCCGTTGGTATGCAAATCTCTGATAGAACGTGCATTTTGCTGCTGAGTATTGTCGCGGGACCTATGTTTTACAGCATGTCTTTTACCTCATTTATGACGTCATCTTGCTGTATTATGGCTTTGAAACATTTCATGTGCGTAGATAAAGATTCTGAACATTTGTGGTTTGTCGGTTTCTTGATAAATGTGTATGGCAAGTGCGTGTTTTTCCTTATTATGTCTGAAGTGTGTTGCTCAAATACAGCACATGTTGAAGAGAAAACGCGACTTATCGTGTTATTTTGAAATTAACTTCGGAAATAAGTGTTTTTAGCCATGATGTTGATGTCGTTCAACGAAACTGTTGTTTCCAGTTGGAATCGTGTTTCTGTTTTTGTAGACGTCTAGGTCTACTCTTCTGGACTGACATAAGCGTGTTATACATCTTGCTCACAAGTACCCGCTGTATAAAGAAGTATAATTAATTTCTTCATTGCTGTTTGTGACTGCAAACTTACGGTATCATTCTTCCCAACCTTCGACGTATGCATTTTTGGTGCGTGGTGAATGACTAACGTAGTCCAGCTTTGACTTCGTTCTATTAGATGATGATGTATGCTTCTACGGCGTACAAATTCGCTGTTATCATAAGATGTCAGGAAAGTAAGAAACAGCCTATGGTATTTAGAGCGTTGTCCTAATTTTCAATCTGAAATTTATCATATTCCTATAAAGAGTTACATACCTAGTTTACATACAGTACAGTGTGTATGTCAATATTTAAGCTTTTAGCAATTTTGGAAAGTGCTCTTTTGATTTTTACAGGCTTCAATTGGATATGAGTATCTACTTGCGGATTAAACGTTCCAACTCTGATTTTCCGAGTAGTATTTGTGAAACAGAAAATCTTATTAAACGCCCAAAAAGCGATGTGCAGTCAGTTAAATTCCGTTATATTGGCAGTCAAAAAACATCAAAATGTCCACATATGGATAAAATTGATGAAGTGTGTGAGTCTTCGGATAAATTATGCAAGATTGTTTGCAATAAATCGGATGCTACCGTTGTCGATGAGAAGCGCTCAGTAAAGTGTCAGGTGAATACCATAGTTTATATTTTGATATTTTGTAATATTCTTTACTAAAATAATGATCAAGTATTCTTAGTTTTGCTAGTCACTTCTAGAATATGTCATTGAAGAGGAGTAATTCCTGACCGTGTAAACAAGCGGCTTTGGATTTCAGTGAGTTACTTCGCATTGAGTGACACTGCTCTTTCACCTACCACATAAAAAGTATGGTACTGTGTTGCAATAATAGTGGCTGGTCTATGACTTATTGGTTTAGGTACTCCACTTTTGAACTTCGTGTCACCGGTTCAGGTTCTGCTCCAGATAGCAAGGATCGGGTTACCTAGTGGTATCAATTCTCACTTCATATTAGTTATCACATACAATGTTTATGTGTTTGAACACTTTTTGGTGGACTGATTTACTAATTTACAGTGAAATAACGACACATCTGACCTAAATTGTGTTTTCTCTAATGATGTAGAATAGACTGATATTCCATGTTTCTCGATCTGAAAGTATTATTTGTCCTACCGTGAGTTTTCCTGGTAATGTATGGCTGTGAAGTAACTGTTAAGGAAGTAGGGTGTCAGTGAAGATATTTTCGGAGGTATGCTTTGGTATAGTATCTCAAGGACAGTTGTTTTTCGAAATAACAATAAAGAATGCCCAATGTCACCACTTTTATTTGGTTTTAATACACATTTACTGAAGTGTAAATGGGCACTGTGGTAGTGTGTAATTCCATATTGATTTGTTTGTTGGATATTTCACACAGTGAAACAGCATAGTTTGCTGGATAACGTTTTGAACTCAAATTACTTTTTAAAATCATATCAGTTGTAGCTACACAACTTCGAAACTTGATCTTTATAGTTCGCATGATTCTTACCAATTTCCTATAAAGGTGGTGGTATTTTTCAGATCTCTGGGGTAGGTAATAATTCATTCTTTTTGTATGCATTTTCAGTTGATTCAACCGATAAATCCTTGATATGCTTATGAACAATAAATTGTGTTCGAAATGTGATCTCTCAAGTAATACTATTTCACTGTGTGATATATTCAATAAACAGTTCAGTGATATAAATAACTTCTAATTTTGACGTTTAGAGAGTTGAACTGCGGAAAAAAAAGGTACCCGGTTGGTTTGGTGCCGGGGCTTTTAAACACGGAGGAAAATTTCGAATGTTTGGTTTATAATGAAATATTACACAACAACCTTACTCACTTACATCGACTTTGCGTAGAAATCTGTAGGTGGAATAACGTCTGAACCTGTGATCCATTGATTAAAAGTCGAATGCTTGAACGGGCAAGTCAGAAATCTACATGTCCTGTCTTTTGTGAAATGTAGGATAGATACAACAGGACTTATCTGGATAACTTCTAGTTGAAAGATAAAACTTAAATTGATTGAATAGATTTATCATTTTGTTTACTTTGGAAGTAATGTCAGCCTTGGCAATACTGTCTCTGAAGAAACCTCAACACAAATATTGACGACTTATTTGATTTTCTGCAATTCGAGTCACTTTTTAACTCTGCATAGGTACTGAGCAACTTTTCAAAAGATATGCATTGCTTATCACCAGTTCATTCTTTTACGCCGTTGGTGGCACTCAGAAGAAAGCCCTAGATCATAATCTCATACCTATCGGCATCAGTCAGGAAGGCGTATTCGCAACCTCGAAGTAACAGATACCTCCTCAGAGAATGTAATTTGTTACCCATTGCTGAAGTCAGAGACGCTACCACTACGTTCTCTGACACCAATACTGAGGACTGTTAGTTACTTCATAGTGATCAGTCAATTAGTTTATTCTTTTTTTAATCTAGGGCTTTGATATGTGACCTCTGGAAGTAGGAGATGTGAAAAGACTACAATATTACATCTTAGTTTCATTTATTCCATTGCTTACTGCAGATGGATTCGCATGATAAGTATTGTTGAAACCAGGCACGAAATGTTGCGTAGGAAAAGTGAACCAGTCAATGAAGAAATGAGTCTCTCTCAGCGAAGGTGGCCATGATTTGTTTTACGCATATCGAGCTACCACCTCCCTCAGAGTATTTCTGACTGAAGTAATATTAAGTTTGAGAAATGTTACAGATGGTCAGAACAAAGAGTGATTGTAATTTATTAAGTCTCTACTTAATGTTTTAAGCTGCATAGAGGCAAGTGTGTGGTCCGACTGGCGTCCTCAGGATTCTCAGAAACGATTGTTAGAGAATGTTTGTAGTATATCTTGGTGTCGTTCACACTGTGACAAATGTATTCAAGTCATACCGAAATTCTGAACATTTCTACAAAATCCTCTCCCATTACACATTCTTGTTTAGTTTAATATAATCGTGTTTCTTCTCTTATTTGTCACTTTATTGGTTACTTAGACTAATGTACTTGTGAGCAGCGTTCTAAATTCGCCAGTCAGTCAAATAATATGTATATATACTTTTTTAGTGATGAAAAATATTTGAAAATACGGTTGTAAAATTGGTGTGGTTACCGTGGATAATTAGTATAAACATCCAAATTTAAGTAAGACTTATTTGTGAAACAGTACTGAATAAAACTTTTAAACTGATGTTCGAAGCCACGTTAATAAAAATGGTTTACGAGCTTCCCTTGTAACCGGGAGGTCCTTGGTTCGAATCCCGATGGGTGCGTACTGATGCAGAGTCCCATACTAGGACGAAACGGCTGTCCAGTACTCTCAGGTTTTCCAACGGTTCTCTAACCGATGTCAGCTCATGATGTAGCCAATCAAATCACTGCAAACCAGTACTTGAACATGAAAATCATAATCTTTTCTCTCAGCTAAACACTTCTATTTACTTCCGTGTTTGTAATTGTGCATTCACTATATAGATGCGCTAATTGTCCTCGATATTTTTCTTTTCTTCCATGTATTTAGGTCAAAGTGAACAGTTTGAAACGTCCAGCTTCTAATAATATTTTTGATCAATTCAATAATCTCAGTGTTGATTCATCTGACAAATCCACTGGTCCTCGTCCTCCAAAAATATTCAAAATAATTGAATTAACTCCAGAATCTACTTTATCGAATTCATTAAAATGTAACAATAAAACTGATGATGATGATAATGACGGCAATACTAACGAAAATAACAGAAAGTGTAGTGAATCGAACTTTGTATATGATATTTACAAAATGATGCCAGATTCAAATTACTCAGCTGAGTCAATAATATGGTGTCCAGATGATAACATATCATCAAATGATAATCCTTTGATTAAAAACATGCATAATTATATCTGTGGTGATGATGACCAAGCTTATGATGATGATTTTTATAGTGGCGATGTGCTTAACCATGATGATGAGGATGATTCGAACAGTGAATCCAATTGGCGAAATGATTATCCTGATGAAATGAGTTCATCTAGTGACTCTGACAGATCAAGAAGTAATACAGAATCAGATTGTGATTATTACTATTAATATTCTATCAACTAGGAAATTCACTTTATTTCAGTAGAAAAACTATATGTATATATTATTTCTGTAAAATATTAAAATACTATCTGAACCTTCTTTTCTTATATCTTCATTCCTTTCTGTTTTGTATGGAAAATAGAGCTTTAAACCTTAAAGTTACAGTAACAGTAGTGTTGTTTCTACGGGGGAGGTAGAGTCGCCTTATTTAACTGGCAAAGAAACCAGCATGTAATGAGTTTTCCTGGTTCCAGTCTCCGAATGGAAATACCAGGTAGATTATGTTACTTCTTATGGAATTTTCATCCAGTAAAGGTATGCTTACTTAGTAAATGGTTACAGGTGTTAATTATTTCATGCGTCAGCCTTCAAGGATAAGCAGTGTTAGCCTTATAAATTCAGAACCCACGCAGACTTGGAAGTTGGTATAAATTCAGTTGCATAAGGGGTTTGTTTGAGGCTAGCACTGTTTGTTGCGAAGATCTTGTCTACTTGATTGAGACAATAAAACAAATTTATCGATTATCAAATGTTGGTTTGCAAGCTTAATCACGAACTGATATCATTTGGAGAACCACTAGAAAACCAGGTAGCATTGGACAACAGTTTCTACCCAGTTCAGAACTCTTCGGTAGTATACACCCATCGGGATTCGAACCCAGGACTTCCCATCTACAAGGTGAGCTCGTAGACCATTCAGCCACTGGGACCCGATCCGATAGCCCATAAACCTCAACTTCTTCCCATTTTATTGAGATTGAGAAAAACTTCTAGACGAATAATGTGTATGTTTGGCGATTACTGATATTGCAGTAAGTTTCCCTTAAAGCTTCTCTCATGTTATGCCTGTTCTGATTGTAGACAAAAGATAATTAAAATATTGCAAGATTTGGCGGTCTGTGATTTTAGGCTCCATGGAATGATTTATGCACAATACTGAATTTCTAAAATAGAACCAATGGTCGTTAGTTTTTAATAGTACCCTGCTTAAAGATTTCTACTTATAAAAAAACTCCCAAGTCTATAAAGAACGATAGCAAAAGTCAACTTTCCTTTTATGCAAAATATTCTTTTATAGAAAGATACTAATAACAAAGCAAAGTGAACCATAGATTTTGTAAGTTTTTGTCTCAACGTTTTTGTGTATTTAGTATACATTTAGAGTAACACAATTATATGGCTAGTTTAATGTCTGGCATTTCAGCAATTATTGCTCGAAGCGCGGGTAAACAATGCAGTGACACACACAGTTTTCCAATCTCATTAGTGTTTTCTGCTTCGTCGTTTACATCTTTAGCGGAGGTAACTAAATCAAAGAGCAGAACAGTGGAAAGATGAACGTTATTACTGATTATCTAAAAAGTAGTGCGCATAAACAGGGAAACACTAAAAATTCCAGTCATTTTTGTTTTAATTAGTAATATGTTCGAGGACTGATTCATATTCACCACTCAACCCTACAGAAGATATGTCACAGCGATAAGTGATAAGGTCTATAACTTCATTACTGTGTTATGCAGTTCGGAATTTTTGAAGTGTACTCAAAACTGCAAATATATTCTCGGAGCGAGTGTCAAGAAGCATGGATTAATTTGGCCCATTCCCCGCAAAATTACTACTTATGTGTTATTTCTTTGTTTGCGTTTCTAGTGGAACATAGGGCTTTAAGCTCTAGGTTTGAAGTTTCAGTCACATTTGTGTTTCTTTTTAAAGAATGGGGTTGCTAACTTCACACCCAACCTCTCCTCTTTGCTTGGCTTACTAACCGGCTAAAAGAGGTTTAGGAATGGGTCAGCTGCCGGTCGAACCCCGTACCACGTGCGTGCTTAGCAAGTATTCTACCACTGAACCATATATATATATATATATATATATATATATATATATATATATATACGCCACCAGTTATAGTTTCATTGAAAATAAAACTATTTGACAGTTGTTCCCCTCATGTTCAGGACTTCTGAGTGTCGCTCATAACATAGCTTCCCAGATCAACAGTCAGGTCTTGTTATGAGTACGTCATTTACTAAGCCAGAACCCAACAGACTGTTCTCTCAATCCCATATTATTTTTTGGTGTGAATTATCTAGCAGTTCCCAAATGAGCTGAAACAATGTCTACTGTTCCTTGCTTTTCAATGGTGTTATGCAAAATTCAAAATGAACTGGTTTCTCACAAACATTTTTATCGATTTAAGGTGACATGTAAAATAACCGTTTTTTGGAAGAATTTTCATTCATCTCCGATATTACACTCATAACTTTTTCTCAGAAAAAGTGACTTCACTGTATTTCATTATAATGATAAACGAACACAGTCCAATAGAATAAATAATATCACTTTATTACCTCTCCAATGATTTTGTAGGTTTTTAGTTACAGAAATTATGAGTTTGTATATTCTTTTTTGTTAACTTTCATCTCGTGACCCTTTTAAAGCAGTGCGCACAACAAAACTGAAGTGATCAAATATAAATCATTCATAATTTGAATTGATGCTGCTCATAAGAAGTCATATGATTGTGATTCACCAATCCTTCATTTAACTTGGCCGCTATCATCATCCGATAACTTCGGTTGACAAACGTGATTATTTGGGAGTTGCTTAATGTTACAGATTGTAGCCTTCAATTCGAAAATCGAGGGACTCATATAAAAGTCAATTATTAATTGGTGTTGTGGAGACTTGGCTCCTTAGCATGAGTACTTGAAAATCCGTTCCATTCACCTTAGGATTTTTAAATGAATCAACCAGCTCCATACACCACACCATCTTGTCGAAAACAGACTTTCCCTATAGATTTAAAAGCTATATGATTATCTTCTGCTGATTTTCTTAAAGTGATTATAATCATTATTGGAATGGGGTTAAATTAAAGTTTTTAACAATCGCTTACTTGCAATAAATGCATGATCAATAGGAGAATTATCTTTCACCATTTGTCGTATATTTATGACAGCATAACCGACTTCTTCACATTCACTTGATGCCGACTGCATTGTGGATGGTTCAGCGACAATTACAAAAACTAATTTTCCATTATTTGGATCCTGAGGAAGTAGTAGACTAGCTAAATATTGTCTTTGTTCATAATTATTTGTAAAATCTACTGGAAATGCTAAAAATACAAACGAAAAGAGTAAATGGAATACAATACAAGGTTGTTTAAGTAAATATATACTAGTGAATAAAATAAGCAGTAAGGAGTTAACCAAACTGAGCTGTTGGTTTCAATAACCAGTTTATAGTGATTTGAAATACTGGATGAAAGTTGTGTTTATTCTAAATCAAGCATGCTATTAAAGATTTACTTCACTGGGGAATTTTGTTACATAAACTAAAGCACCGAAGTGGTCAGACCTGTTAACTAGGCGTTTAAATCTCCGTTTTTGTCCGACTTTTGAGTTGTTGCCAGTTGTAACTTACGTTACCAGTATTCAAGAGTCAGATTGTTTTCAGGCTTTATATCTAATAGATAGCGTTTAAAGTTTTACGAACTAACAGACTGTTTAAGTAAAATTTTGTAAATGAAGTTGGTTGTTAGATACTTTAGGTATTGGAAGACTAATTTGTGAGATTTATATTGCTAATAACTGACAATAACCTCTGACCTTTGCTGTCAGCTAACGTTGTATACATAAACCACCAAAATAACTGTACAGCTTTGAAGTGAAGTTACGAAAAGAGATCTCTTTGTGGATTTATGTGTTCTTAGTTGCAGATCAATATTTTGATGTTCGATTTACAGGTATTTGAATAATTTCAAAATATGTTTCATCACAAATTGATTCTAATCAGGGAATCATCGAAAACTAAAAAAACATACTACCAATCGACTTCATTAGTGCCGTCATTACTAGAGAAACCTAGACTAGTAAGCAACAAATCTCTATGATTTCTTCGGTTTCAGTAGTTTTCTAAAAGATATTCAGATTCAAATAATTTTGTATCTATGATAGCAACCCTGCCCTAATGTCTGAGCCATCATATACAAGGCTAGAAACAACTTGGCCAAATCATTGCGTATCCGACTCATCTGTATTGCTGAAGCTTTGGCCATCAAATTGGAAAGCCAGATCTCTGTATGCAGAAAAAGGTTTGTTCAATCCCTCCAACTCTATGGCCTTAATCCGTCTATACTAAAGTGTGATAATCCCCATTCATACTGAGCCTGTACTTATTTTTCGTTTTGTTTATTCAGTGTGTATATCCTCCCCTTGTTATGTCGATTTTTACTATTATTATTCTCACTTTGAACTGTTCCCGGTATTATTTCACTTGTCCTGCTTGTCGTTCTAAATCAGGATTTTCTTGGCGATATCAAATTCAAAGTTTGCGAATTTCACACCATGTTATGTAACGGTTTTATTTGCCTATCAATCTAATAATTTCACATCCCCTTCCAACATCTATACATCCTATGAACTATTCGGTATATTCAGCAGAATTCCCTCGTGGGATATAATTTATTAATTAAGACCACGCTCGAGGTCCGGGGTTCGATCCCCAGCTGACGCACTCCTTTACCTCACTAAGTCAGTAATAAGATTAGTAAAGAGGGAAGGACATTTGGCTAGCAGTCCCATCCCGTAGAAATAAACACCACTGCTACCGAAACGTCAAGCCTGTAGCTTGATGCCCTGTGTTTCGCTGGGAACGTAAAATGAATATATATATATATATATATATATATATGTACAATTTCATAATAAATCCGTTGAAAAGAGTCTCTTCGCTGAATATTGTGTTCTTAATGTTACAATGAGAATTAATAAATTATTTTATGTATGGCATTATTTGTTTTACCATTTGATAAGGCCAAGTTAAACTTCAAGCAACAGTAAATGCCATTGGAATGTGGCTACATTAGTGACCTTGGAAAGCCCAGTGAACAAGTTAGTGAAACCAAGCTAATCATTATAATCATGAGCAAAATATGCCTAATGAAATGTTTCGATGTTAAACAGGATATCTGGTAAGTTTTAAATTTGATTTGGGAAAGATTAAGTTTTAGGCTTAGGACAGGTTAGTGTTATGATAACCTAGGAAGCAAGATATTAGGGTTGTTTCAAGGTAGATTGGAGTTAGTTTAGGGATAGTTTCGCGTCAGAGTAGGTTAAGGAGAGATATGGTTAAGATTAGAGCTAGAAGACTTAGGTGAATTATTATTATTATTATTGTTCCCTTGGGTTCCTAGTGGAACATAGGGCTTCAACTGCACGTCTCCACTTGCTTCTGTCTTCTGCTGTTCTTTTCACTTGCGTCCATGTTATTCCATACTGTTTCATCTCCTCCTCACACGATCTCCTCCATGTCACCCTTGGACGTCCCACTCGCCGCTTCCCTTTCGGGTTCCACTCGAGGGCTTGACGCGCGATGTCACTCAACGGCCTCCTCAGCGAGTGTCCAATCCATCTCCACTTCCTCCTGCATATTTGTTGGGCGATTGGTTCCTGTTTCGTTTGTTCCCATAGCTTCTTGTTTGTGATTCTTTCCGGCCATCTTATCTTCAGTATGGAGCGAAGACAGTTGTTGATAAAGGTCTGCAACTTGTTGAAAATATTCTTGGTGACCCGCCAAGTTTCTGATTCGTATAGAAGAACTGACTTCACGTTTGTATTGAAAATCCGAATTTTGTTGTTGATGGTGAGTGATGAAGATTTCCAGATTGGTTTAAGGTTGATGAATGTGTTTCTCGCCTTCCCGATTCTCGATTTGACATCCTCGTCCGTTCCTCCTGTGGTTGAGACAATGCTCCCTAGATAAGTGAATACAGGTACTGAATATGGTTTAATTTATTTGTTGACACGCTTATGCAAAACTGGGAGGTATTTTTGTCACACATGAAAGAAATGTGTCCTGTGCAACATTTTCATGCTTTTTTATTTATCATTTTCATACACACACGTACTTTACAATTGAAAATCTTTCTCATATGGTTAGTGTGTTCAAGGTCACCTGTTTATTGATACTTACTGTTGTTGCTTAAAGTTTGACTTCACCATAGTTAACTATGCTTCTAATCACAAAAAATTTAACTACACTGCATACTATTATTATTTTAAGTATTAACATCTTTTTTTCAAAAGTCTGATTAACAACTAGAAGAATTTAAGCAAAACAACAAAGCCTATGTAATAATTACCCTAATCAATGCATTTGAAAAGTGCTAAGCTATAGTAATGCAGAGAATAACTGCAACATCATTTTCCGCATAAATCTAGCACATCGGATACTGAATGTACAACTCGTGATTAGATTGAAGTTAGGTGGGTACTTAGATCTAAAAAGTGACTTAATGAAGAAATGGTCACCTTTAGGTTTAACTGTTCAAATTTGAAAGAATAATTCAGTTTACGTAGTAACAATATATCTAAGTCAGTCAGCTTCTAGCAGCACAAGAATTCCCTTGAATGTAGAATGACAGATCTCGCCAACGTAAGTAATCCAGAAGAAAATTTACTTACTGCTGTCCATCCAGTGGTGCATAGTGGGGTGGGATGAGGTAACAGTTCTTAAAACTCAATATAGTTGTATGAAAATGCAGGCTGATCACAGTCCTTGTTTATCAATTCAATACCTAAAACGTTAAGTAAGAATAACTCGCACGTTTGATCCATTTGAAAATAAGGAATGAAGTATAGTCGAATTAAGCAAATTTAGTTATGAAGTTTGATAGTTAGTTATGTTGATATGATATCGATTGATATATTATTTCAAGATTGATCACGGATTGATACCAGTTATAGAACCATTTGAATCCAGGGAGTGCTGGACAGCTGTCTCATCCTAGTCCAAGAATCATTGGCAGTATGTACCCACCAGGCTTCGAACCCAAGACCCTCCGGTTATAAGGCAAGCTAGTAGATCATTCAGCCACTGGAACCCGACTAAATGGCCTATGATTTCCAACTTCTGTCAATTCGTGATTCTAGCGTGACCACCACCATCGGCGAGTATTTGTCCTCATTCCCGACCTAGTGGGTCCCACTTATCATGACTTCGCACCAGAAGTCCGGGTAACTTCGTCCTGTAGCAAGTCACTAGAGAGCATCAGATTGATTTTGCATTTAAAACCCGGTGGGTGCGTACTACCGATAAGTCATAAACTATGACGAAACATCTGTCCGGTACTCCATGGTGTGAAATTGTTCTTTAACTTAAATCAATCCGCGATCAAACTTGAAACAAATCAAACCCGTACAAACAAACTCTTGATTTATTATTCTCTATAACGCATCAGTGATACTATGGTAAATAAATTAATTAGTCTCCAACTTACTTTTAGAATAATAAAAATTTGATTTCAATGTCTTTCTTCCATTATCCATCCACTCTGTGAGTGGATAAGAACCAGTTTCAAATGGTTCTTTATAACCAAGAAATGAGTATTCAACAAATATCTGACTTGGTATCTGATTATTTGGTATTTTAGATAGATCAGTTAAATGTAAACCGTGTAGTTCAATTTTCACTTGATTATCATCTATTGACGATTGAATAATGGGACTTTGCTCAGAATTTTGAAGATTATTATTATTACTCGGTTGTTTTAAAGCAATCATTTGTAGTTCATTTTCTTTAACTCCACTAGTTAAAGTCGAATTAAGAGTATCAGCTTTCGTGTCATGAAACTCTGTTGTTCTTGTCCTTGGATGTGGAGTAGGAACTAGTTAAAAAATAAAATATAATTTCATGTTAAGTAATGACAGAGTTACACAAATGGTTATGATACTATGTTTTTAGTTAGTTTGTAATTTTGCAAATGAATAAATGTTTTATCGTTTTTTTCGGATTTCTAGTGGAGTTTTAATTCCTCATCAGGCTTTACAATTATACAATAAAATTGTTAATCATAGACCAATAAAATTAAAGTTCAGGTACATGAATTAGGGGATAATAATCAAGCTGATCGTAATAATAATAACAGGAATAGACTCTTGCAAGTGTTTGTATAATCAATATAGTCAGTCATCGTGAATGTGTTAGTAAAACGCGTATATTTGTAGAGGTAGAGGAAACAAAGTAACCATCCTTTCTTCACTGGCTTTTCCATTGACACAAATTATCATAGCCTTTTTGAAGACATCACTTAGTATACTATTTATATTTATTTATAAGTAGCACACACCACATGTATAAGGAAGACTCTTTGTCATCACGAACTGAAACCATCAGAAATATTCAGGTTGATACCGAACCGTTTCATTCCACTTCATACATCGTCACAAATACGAAAATTAAGTATTTTCATATTTTATGTCAAATATGTTACAACTTCGTCACAAGTTATCTGTAAGTGATCTTCTCCCTGTACAGGTTTAAAAGTTAATCCATTGTAGCGGTATGTAATTTCCCAAAACTACTGGCCTGCAGCATTCATCACTTATTGTTCAAGTCGACTCGTTATCCAGAAGACCCGCGATCAATCATCTACGCCATTTTGGTACGCTGTCGTGTTACGTTTGTTTGTTCGTTCGTGCACGGTTTCTTGCTAGTTAAACAATCATCCTCGCACTACGATTTTGATCCCGAAATATATTTCTTATTTTGGAGGATCAGTTTGATGATTTGTTTTATCTTTGATCTACACAGAACAAATAATTTAGGAGTTTTAGAAAAAGAACTTGCATTGGTACACGTTGTACTTGGCGTAAACGTCATCCCGTAAACTATCACACAGTAAATGGGAGATATTCACTTACGATATGCCTTGAACGTAGATGATATATTTATGAAGTACTCTTCGAATAGTCAAAGTTTACGGTGAAAACTGACCAATTTCTCATGAAATATTTACGTAAGTAACAATTTTTCTTCCACAAAACACTGTGTTAACAAATAAATTGAAGTTAATTATTTAGCATATTTTAGGTTAAATTTTAAGAATCATCACTTAACAAAATCTCTCACCATTAGGCTTATCGCTTGTATTCTGTGATGCAAATTGAACAGTGGATACAATTTTTGTCTTCTTTTTATTCAGAGAATAATCAGCAGGTGGAATTGAAACCTGAAATTAATAAGAAAGTTTATAATTAAAAGAAACAAAACAAACAACTTGAAATTAATTGCAATCAACTCCTTTTACTAAGACAATGAATGCTGAAGATGTACTGCAGACCGTTCACTTATATATGATTGATTATTTATTTACAATATCTGTCTTGCAAATCACTATTATTAGCCACGTTTAACGTTTTGACTATTTCGCTGAAATTCATGTATGGGACTTATTTATCTTACTTGTATCTTTGCTACCAAGGTGTACTCCTATTTCTTCCACTGTAAATTTTAAATATTCATACAGTTGTATAGTATGAGAATGACATAACTCAAGACGGTAACTTTTCTTTGAATGACTATCCTTTTATTTGACTTAATAGGAGATTTTTAAGCTGCTGGTAAATCATTATCAAAATATAGGCATTTTAATATTGTAAGTGGAGGAGTATTCTGGAATTCATGCATAAGTGACGTTAGTCATGCAATCATGTGAATATTTGTTAAAATAAAAACGGTCATAACAAAGACATTAATAAAGATGCCAATTAATACTTAAATATACGGTCGTGAACATTAAGCTACGTCAAAGCGATGAAATTCTCAAGAGCTCATTTAAAGGTGCAGTACGTCGGCGGCACAGCGGTAGAATGCTCGCCATCCACGCCTCACGTGGTCCGATCCCCAGCCGACGCACTCCCTTACCTCGCTAAGCCAGTAATAAGACTGGTGAAGAGGGAGGGTTGGGCATGTGGCTAGCAACCCCATCCAGTAAAAATAAATATCACTGCTACCGAAATTTCGAGCCTCTCGCTTGAAGCCCTATGTTCTACTGGAAACGTAAAAGAATTTAAAAAATTTGAAGGTGCAAATGCTGATCACGGTGATAATAAGTTAGTAGTAGTCCTTCTGTGTATGTCTAATACGTACTTCGTTCTTCGAATGGTGACAGCTTTAACAGTTGGATGTAGTTGCGAAGTGTTTTGTCTGTCTCATTACGTTATTCAGGTTTATAATACAAATTAATTTAATGGGACAATTTTTAGTTATTAAAATAGATAGATGTTTGCTCATCTTATGGATCTTGAGTGTGGAACAGAAAACAAGGTCAACGGGCTCTTACCTTTTGTTCAAAGAGATAACAGTGAGCCTTAACTTCGATTTCCTGATGAAACGTCATTCAGCCTCAGAGGGGTATTTTATACTGATTTCGATAAAAATTAAAAGTCTAGTTAGAATGATGAGCAACCTGTTTGTCATTCCTCACATAACAATGTTAATTATAAAGAAGCCCTTGCTTAAAATATGATTCAAATATGTTGGAAAGAGTTCAGTCAGATTACAGTCAAATGAAGTTCCATTATTATTTAAGTAAAAAAAACAATTGTGTTATATAAGACTTTAAGGAACTAAGTAGAAGACGGAGATTATCTGAAAAATGTGATGTATTAGCGCTATACATTTCGAACAATCTGATCACACATTTACTTGTCAAGTCAATATATATGGAAAGGTTAAATTAAACAAGGTGACAAAAAAAGAATTAAGAATAATTAACACAAACGTTTGGTAATCCAATCAAATAAGGATTACCAAGGTAGGTTAAGAGTAATAACAAACTGTTTTTGAATACACAAGGGGGGCTTAAGTTTATGAATGGCTATAGCCTCAGCGTATTTCAGTAAACGTCCTTGACCGTTTTTATAGATGACCTTAAAGGCTGAGTTAACATCAACCTTATGGTTCATATCGATTAAATGTTTAGCTATAGACGAAGTTGGTAGTCTGGCACCTGCATCTATGGGCTTGTCACAATTCATCTGTTTTCCTAACCACTTTGGGATATGCTCTCCCACCCTCACGTGCAACGCGCGATTACTCCTCCCTATGTATGTATGTCCACACACACATGAAAATTGGTAAATTGTATGGGATGTGATATAATCACTTGTGCACTTTTGAGGTTTCCAGTGAAGCATATTTTTAGCCTTTTCGACAATTACAAGCTGGGCTGCATAGTAGGTTATACGGATGATGGAATTCAACCTTTGTCTCAAAATCCTACTATTTATTTCCCCATTATATGGTAATTTGATGAAAACCTTCTTCTTAGGGACGGTATGGATTGTAGGTTTAGAGGCTAGTTGACTTCTACACCTGTTTAAAAACTTCAAAGGATATCCGTTTTCAACAAGAGTATCCATCAATATTTCGTTTTCCTTGTCTATAACATCAGCCGTGCAAATACGCTGAATCCTCTTAAATAGACACTTCACCAAGCCTCTCTTATATTGTAATGGACAGAAGCTGTGAAAATTAAGATATTGCCCTGTCCAAGTGGGCTTTCTGTAGATAGAACGTCTTATTGAGCCATCGTCTCTTCGACTCAGAAGTATGTCTAAAAATGCGAGCTGGTTGCGACTTTCTTCCTCGCATGTAAGACTAATATGATTCTGTACAGAGTTGAGTCTGTCCAATAGACGACTCGCATCTTCATGATCATCGCATATCAAAATGATATCGTCTACATATCTCCTATAGAAAGGCAGTTTAGAAATTAAATCAGAAGATAAGTTTTCAACATAAGACATAAAAACATCCGCTAATAAAGGTCCTAATGGACTCCCCATAGCAACACCATCCACTTGTCTAAAATGTTCACCTTCAAACGTGAAATGGACGTTATCAGTACACAATAGTAATAAATCTTTCAAATAAGTTAAAGGAAAAGGAAGTGAAAAACAACTAGAAGATATATAATCACAAAGAATATCAACAGTCTTAACCAATGGTACATTAGTAAACAAAGAATTAACGTCAAATGAATACATTTTCCTATCTTTTATGTTCATATCTACAAGACAGTCAACAAGTTCAAATGTATCTTTTAAAGTAAACTTACATAATTCATTGCGCACTGGACTTAAAATATCAGCTAGCCATTTTGCTAATTTATGTGTAGGCGAGTTACACATTGAAAGAATTGGCCGTAATGGATTATCAACCTTATGAATTTTGGGTAATCCATAGAGGTTTGGAAAGTCAGATCCCATGGGTTTCAAGGAATTAAACTCCTGTTTATCGATAACGTCCAAGCCACGAAGTCTTACTAAATGAGAATTTACTTTTCCTTCTAGTTTTCTGATATCATCCGAAGGAACATCGGCTATGAATTTGCTTTTATCACTAAGGATGGATAACATTTTTGTTTTGTAATCGCATCTGTCCATTACAACCACACCAGATCCTTTGTCAGGTTTCAAAATAACTAAATCGGTTCTGTTACGTAATTCCTTTAGCGCTTTAAAATGAGTTGATATTAAAATGCTTCTTTGTTTCCGACTTGAATTACGGAATTGGTGTGCTACATCTACAAATTTAACTTTCAACCAACTTTGGTCATCTGTCGAGGAAGGAGTTAGGGAACTCAACTGATCATACAAATTTTCAAACTGAGAATCAATTGCTAAGTCCGAAATATTGTTTAATGGGATAGAAAAATTGAAACCAAGTGATAGCACCTCCTTTTCATGTAATAAAAGTTCAACCGATGACAGATTTGTCACATACTTATCAGGATTTAATGGGAATTGGTTTAATTGAAAGTCAGAGGTACAAGATCCAAGCAATTTCAATCTGGTATTCTCTTTCGTCTTAGTAACGGCAGAGCTACAAAAATTAATGAACTTGATTTGGCAAATAATGGAGACATCAGACAATATATTTGATGACGATAAATGGAGTTCAATCAATTCACATAACTTCTCATTAGAATTGTCAATGTGAGATTTGGTAAGGCGAATAAGATTTGAAATATTTGGTTGAAGTTTAGAAGATCGAAGAGATTTGTAAAATTCCTTCGGGAATGTGTGAGTTGAGAGACAAGATTTATAAAAATCCAACTTCACCTTTTCAGATGCTACTTTACACTTCAGGGTAAGAAGTCCATCTAACCGTTTGATAGTGTCTGGAGGGAGTCTTCTTTTCAAAAATTTAAAACAGTTAGTCCCTTTTATAAATTTTGATAGCATTATTAGAAGACGGAGATTATCTGAAAAATGTGATGTATTAGCGCTATACATTTCGAACAATCTGATCACACATTTACTTGTCAAGTCAATATATATGGAAAGGTTAAATTAAACAAGGTGACAAAAAAAGAATTAAGAATAATTAACACAAACGTTTGGTAATCCAATCAAATAAGGATTACCAAGGTAGGTTAAGAGTAATAACAAACTGTTTTTGAATACACAAGGGGGGGCTTAAGTTTATGAATGGCTATAGCCTCAGCGTATTTCAGTAAACGTCCTTGACCGTTTTTATAGATGACCTTAAAGGCTGAGTTAACATCAACCTTATGGTTCATACCGTAGAACCTACTATGCAGCCCAGCTTGTAATTGTCGAAAAGGCTAAAAATATGCTTCACTGGAAACCTCAAAAGTGCACAAGTGATTATATCACATCCCATACAATTTACCAATTTTCATGTGTGTGTGGACATACATACATAGGGAGGAGTAATCGCGCGTTGCACGTGAGGGTGGGAGAGCATATCCCAAAGTGGTTAGGAAAACAGATGAATTGTGACAAGCCCATAGATGCAGGTGCCAGACTACCAACTTCGTCTATAGCTAAACATTTAATCGATATGAACCATAAGGTTGATGTTAACTCAGCCTTTAAGGTCATCTATAAAAACGGTCAAGGACGTTTACTGAAATACGCTGAGGCTATAGCCATTCATAAACTTAAGCCCCCCTTGTGTATTCAAAAACAGTTTGTTATTACTCTTAACCTACCTTGGTAATCCTTATTTGATTGGATTACCAAACGTTTGTGTTAATTATTCTTAATTCTTTTTTTGTCACCTTGTTTAATTTAACCTTTCCATATATATTGACTTGACAAGTAAATGTGTGATCAGATTGTTCGAAATGTATAGCGCTAATACATCACATTTTTCAGATAATCTCCGTCTTCTAATAATGCTATCAAAATTTATAAAAGGGACTAACTGTTTTGAACTAAGTAGAGTTTAATTTGTCCTCTCTCTCTTCCTGCAATCCTTGCCTAAACAACTTGGAGCATAAAACAATGGTAACATTTCAGGGATATATCATGCCTATGTAGCGTAAGGCTCTGACCTTCGAGTTATGAACCTCTGAAGTTGAAAAAGTTAATGTCCTCGTCTTCAAATGAATCACTGACTAAGGGACTGGTCAAGCTAACTTCCATCATTAGACAAAAGCGCAAATCTAACAGTTCATACCCAAGTATTGATTCTCTGCCTATATATATTGGGCGTGGAGCTAGCAACCTTATCCCATAAAAAATACCACAGCTAATGAAACTTCAAAGCTGAAACTTGAAGCCCTATGTTGCACTTGGAACCCGAAGGGCCCCATTGTGCATCTTTCAACTGCTTACTTTTGTGAATAGAAGTACGCTGATCGAAATTAGTATGAAGAGTTTAGTTTCATACTACTAGCTCATTTCACCAAAAATGGGAGGACGAATGGCAAAGTTGCATTTTCAATAATCATATTATGCGATGCTTCGTGACAGTTGCGTCAAACTGGTCTAAAAAATCTCAACATACCACGCCAAAGGAATTCAGTCGTGGCACTCATAGGTAAACAAATGTCTTGCAATTACTAACTTTAGGCCTGATGGTTGTGTTTATTAGCATTAAATTACATATTCGCCTTACAGTACTGAGAAGTGTGTAAATTTGCTAAATCTTCGTCATGTACATCTTAGCTGAGTTGTTAACCATTTTTCTTCACCTACTTCCTTTTATTGTAATTCCTGGGTTTAGTGTAGTTCGCTGACTGGTACAAAGTAGCTTATAATATAAAAAAGGAAGCAATTATGCTGTAAGCGAATAATAACCATTACCTGGTTGACTCTAACTCTTGAAACTTTTTCAATTAATTCTTCTTTAACTGGCTCTAAATTGGCTGGACGTTGATTCTTTAAAGGTGCAGATTGTGATGGAGTGTTGAATGAATAGTGATTAGAAGACAAATCAGTAGGACTAGTGAAAGACGATGTTATAGATGATGAATTGATTTCTTTATTTGACTGTTCCAAACTATTGTATGGTTTCTGTTAGAAATGCCAAATGGAAATTGAGCAAAACCGTTTCAAGTTTTGGGTGCATTATATCAATAAAAACAGACAGACTTATGTAAAATACCATACAAATGGTCAAACTTTGTCACTGCACGCAAAAACATGAATGAAGAGAAGTGAAATGATACTGCAAATCACAAATGTATGTCAGAAGAATGACGACAACTAAATAAAGATAAGTTAGAATATTCAAGGTGGTAAAGACACTTTAAACTAAATGCAACTATGCTGTTGTTTAAAACTTCATGTTGTGCCACTGAGAGCCTACACTCAATTCTTGGCGAGCAAAGTAAACCCCTTAAAATAAGTCAGAAAAGCGATTATACGCTGCATGATATGATTACAGTTTTTCCCAGGTTGACTGTATCCTGCTCAACAGTGACTGTTGGAAACAATGAGGGATTCCCATGTGCAACATATTTGAAAGGAAATTCAGTTAGCTAAGATCTCCGATTTATATCATGGTTTGCTTTCCTACAGTCAGCTTCAGTATTGTTCACAGTGTGATTTTAGCACACTTCAGAGGTAGTAGTTCCATAGGCTCAATGTTCTAATAGCGTCTGTTTTCATCAACCGTGTTTTAAAACCATAAATTACAGTAAAATGAACTGTCGTACAATGACGTTATTGCGATAAGCAGCCGAGTATCTTTCTGATGTTTGAGTTATAAAGTCAACTGAAATTTCCATTTTATTTCAATCGGCAGTATGTGGTCAATTGTTTTCTTGAGTTATTTAGGCTAATCTACTTCATTTTCAAGCATCTTTGAATTCAAAGTGAATCACTTTAAATAAACGAATACCTAAGAATGAATCAACACTTAGAAACGAACACCATTTCTAGAGTAGTTGAAAAACTAGTTTAAAAGATTATTATTTTAAATACCATTTTACTTTCAAATTCGCCCATTCATACTATGTGTAGAAAAACAGTAAACTATCCAGAAAGTGTTTGGTAAAAACACAATACACCAACCAAAAAACGAGATAGTCAAATGAATGATAGTGTTTGGAAGTACTTTTGATCACCTTTAGGTGTTTGAAGACAACCAGCTTAAATATTTCACTACGTGAAATCATTGTTATAAGAACAAAGTAGTTCAGCGAAGAGTCTCTTTTCGACGAATTCATTCACTTAGCTGTACAGTCGCAAATATATATACAATTATTTTGTGTGTGTGTGTGTACATTAGGTTTGTCAAAGTCAAAATAACAGTTAGTGTGGGTTGTTGATTATATCATCAAAATAATGAAGAAGTTAATATGTGTGATTAATAATCAAAGTTGTAACTAAGTGGGGTGGAGATTGGTAAGATGTGAGTAGAGTTACATCATCAAAATAATGAAGAAGTTAACATGTGTGATTGATAATCAAAGTTGTAACTAAGTGGGGTGAAGATTGGTAAGATGTGAGTAAGGTTACGTAATATAGACATGTTTAGAAAGATTAGATGCTAGTGAAGGAGTTTGGAGACAATTATGAAAATAAACTAGATAATAGGTGGAAAGATTGAATGGGTTAGTTACTAAAAATTGTTATACGAAAAAATTGCGAAAAAAAATTTGATAACAAAATGTTTATGACAAATAAACTTGAAATTAAACCCACGGTAGTAGGAGGGGGTGGAAAAGTTTCTTCTGTGTGCATAACTCAGGCTTTTCCATCCAAATCGCTAAGGCTTCAGCAATACAAAGTATACGGAAGCTTGTCGATTTTGGAAGGCTTCTTTTGACTTTATAGATGACTTTGAACGACTTCTCCTTGCAAATCAAATGACCAGTGTTGAATATATGCTTAGTAATGGCGCTCCTTATTGCTCCGTTGTTACCTTTCCGTAGCCAGGCGGGATAGTGTTCTTGGACTCTTTTAGATAAAACACGCATCGAACAACCTATATACCTCGCTCCACAAGAGCAGGTGAATTGGTAGATACACATGGAAGTGGTCAAATGCGATAGTTTATCTTTAGAGTGGTTGAAGAACAATGGCCGGGAGGAAAATGTCAGTCGTAGTGTGGCAGCGAAGAATGTCCTTCTGAGAGCAGTAGATATCCTCTTCTTCAAGGTGTCAGCCAGAAGGTCACCTTTGAAGGGTACATTCATGTAGACCATCTTCTTCTGCACTGTAATGGGTTGTTCTTTGTACGTCTTAGGCTTAATGTGCTTGTCTATAAAACGGGGTGGGTAGCCATTCTCGAGCAGTGTCTTCCTTAAGAGGGCGATCTCTTCCTCCATTGATTCAGGACTACAGATTTTTCGGATTCTAGTCGCCAGAGATATTATCAAATTTCCCTTGCGACTTATTGGTACCCAACTGTAGAAGTTTGTCAACTGACCGTTCCATGTAGGTTTTCTGTGTACCGATCTGTTCAAGGTACCATCGGTCTTCTTACTTAGACGAACGTCCAGAAAGGAGATTGTCTCATTGGTTTCTACTTTGATTGTAAATTTGATGGCAGGGTGGCAACTATTGAAAACTTGAAGAACAATATTTTGATCACAATTGTGA
Source organism: Trichobilharzia szidati (assembly GCA_944472155.2). NCBI lineage: Eukaryota > Metazoa > Platyhelminthes > Trematoda > Strigeidida > Schistosomatidae > Trichobilharzia > Trichobilharzia szidati. Next base: position 28,442,787 of record OX235276.1, on the reverse strand, counting down.
TCACAGATGACGAAAGTATCATCGACATACCTTTTGTATAAGAAGAATTTGTCGATGGTTGCTTTCAGCGGACCGTTTTCCAAACTTGTCATGAAAATATCAGCCAGCACCGGACCTTAAGGTGATCCCATCGCCACGCCATCTTGTTGTCTATAGAAGTTCCCATTGAATGTGAACTGGACATTTAGGGTACATCTGAGTAGGAGTTCTTTTAGCTTGGTGGTAGGTATTCCAATATCCAGGTTGTTTTCTTCCAAGTATTTGCATAGAAAACAAATCGTCTCAGTGATAGGGACGTTTGTAAAGAGAGACTCGACGTCGAGTGAAATCATACGTTTGTCTCCCACTTTAACATATTTGATGCAATCGATGAATTCAAAGGTATCCCGAAGAGAATGTTTTGAAATTCGTTCTCTAACAGGTTGTAGGAGTTCTGCTAGCCATTTCGCTATTGGATGATATGGAGATCCCGACATGTCCAAAATAGGGCGCAGTGGAAGACCCTGTTTATGAGTTTTTGGCAATCCGTATAGTCGGGGTATTATTGAACCTGTGGGTCGAATGCTCTCGAAGACATTTTCAGAGATAACTTGATCAGTCTTTAGCTTTCTCAAGATCTCAGTTAGCTGTTTTTCCGTTGCTTCGGTTTTGTCTTTCTCTTTTTCGAATACTGAGAACTTATTGTTGTCTGAGAGAATCGCCATCATTTTATTAATATAATCTTTTCTATCCATTAAGACTATGCCTGTACCTTTGTCAGGACGTGTGATAAGCAATTCTTTGTTCTGCCTCAGTTGGTTGAGTTGTTCTCTATGTTCTTTGGTCAACAGATTGTTGAACTTGGACTTTGTATTGAGATACTGTTGACAAGAGTCTAGAATAGTGGACTTGAAATGTTTGAATTCTTCTTCGGAAGCTGGGACAAGATCAGTAGTCTGATTGATCAAATTTTCAAACTCGACATAAGTATTGAGCTTGCTTATGTTGGAGTTCATGTCGCAGAATCTTGGCCCGAGAGACAAGGCCTCCAATTGTATGGGAGATAACGTTACTGAAGAATAATTGAACACAAATTTGGTAGGATCTTCTGGAAACTTGCGTCTTGTTTCTGCAGCTTTGAGACTTTTCAATAAGTTAGAATGGATGGATTGTGTACGCTTCTCCGTAACTACAGTGACATAGTCGGTAAATGCTTGTCGTTCATCACAAGACAATTCGTGTAGCGCAGAGGATCGTTGCGCTATGTTCCTCTCGAGTTCTGGCACACGTGATATAATGGAGTCGATATGGTTCAGAGTATGACGCTTGAGGGATTTAGAGTTCGGATAAATGTGATTGCGACGTAGAGCTTTCCAAAACCACTTGGGATATTCATGATTATTCATACATTCTCTGAGAAAGCTAATCTTCGCATTAACTTCAGCAAGCTTGACAGAATATCGCAGAAACCCATTTAGTTCCTTCACTGTCAGAGGGTCCTTGCTTATTTTTAATTCGCGAAATATACCCATTAAGACATTGAAATAAGAACAAAGCACTTCAGCGAAGAGTCTCTTTTCGACGAATTCATTCACTTAGCTGTACAGTCGCAAATATATATACAATTATTTTGTGTGTGTGTGTGTACATTAGGTTTGTCAAAGTCAAAATAACAGTTAGTGTGGGTTGTTGATTATATCATCAAAATAATGAAGAAGTTAACATGTGTGATTAATAATCAAAGTTGTAACTAAGTGGGGTGAAGATTGGTAAGATGTGAGTAGGGTTACGTAATATAGACATGTTTAGAAAGATTAGATGCTAGTGAAGGAGTTTGGAGACAATTATGAAAATAAACTAGATAATAGGTGGAAAGATTGAATGGGTTAGTTACTAAAAATTGTTATACGAAAAAATTGCGAAAAAAAATTTGATAACAAAATGTTTATGACAAATAAACTTGAAATTAAACCCACGGTAGTAGGAGGGGGTGGAAAAGTTTCTTCTGTGTGCATAACTCAGGCTTTTCCATCCAAATCACTAAGGCTTCAGCAATACAAATTGCTGTATTGCTAGGATGCTAGGATAATGGATTATTGCTCTATATTTATTTAGGAAATAAAGAAAACAGCTCATTTTATTCGAATTTCCTGGAAGAACTGCTTTAGAGATGTTTGATGAGCATACACTCCCTTTTCAACAAGAATTCTATAAGTTGTCTGGTCTCACTAATGTGGGTGTATTAATATCTCTATCCTTGTTTATATAACAGAACGATCTTTTTCATAGTACGGTTAGTCAGCTATCATTAGATAACCAACAAAGACTGAAATTTTCAGACATGGGAGATGAGAAATCAACAGTCTCTGAATAATCACTGTTTTTAAAATACAGTTTTGCAATGCTATTTTAACCAATATTGCAATGGAACTCTTCAGTTCATTTTACAAAAAGGATTTGTTGCAGTAAAGCTGCTTTGAATATTTTTCAGTAAGTCAGTATTTGGTTGTTGAAGAAACAAAATAGGCTATTTGATCATGTCTTTCCCACATGAAGATACCCATTTGTTCGATCTGATTGAACCAGTTGCATTACATGTATGCTGACTCCAGCAATTCGTTGGGCTTTCATATATTGGAGTAAAAGATTATCCGTACAACGTTGTCCATCTGAAAATATGATTGAGACCTGGGACAAACCTTACGTCAACAATTCCACGAAAGCTGTTTATTTTGCTCCATTCAGTCTTTGAAGATGACTTAGTCAGTAACCAAAATGTTATTCAGTGAAATGTCTTTTATCTGCCTCAAGAGAAAAATTTTATAGCTGATTTCCATACATTCATTATCCAAGTCTTGACTACTTGGTTGTTTTACTCATCTTCCTTAGAAGGATTTTCAAGTAAATTGCAAATTTATCCTTGAGCTTCGAGATTACTTTTCACCCCTCCCGTACTTTGAAGCTAACAAGACTGTAAGCAAAATTTGTATCTCAGTTTTGATGAGTATAATTATCTGGTCCTATATACTGATGGGGTAGCGGTGGCATAGCGGTTAGGACGCTCGCCGACCATGTACATGGTCCGGGGTTCGATCCCCGGCCGACGCACTCCTTTACCTCGCTAAGCCAGAAATAATGCTGGTGACGAGAAAAGGTTGGGCATGAGGCTAGAAACCCCATCCTGTAAAATAAACACTGCTACAGAAACTTCAAGCCACTAGCTTGAAGCCCTATGTTCCACTGGGGAACGTGAAGGAAGAAAAATATATATATTGATGAGAAAAAATCCTAATATTTCACAGGTCCCCACTAACTAACGTTTCAAAACTAACTTTTTTTATGGGACACTAGTCGGTAACTAGTGTGATGTGTCTAGTCCTGTCTTTGGCGCAGACTGAATTCTATCAGTCAAGTTTGCAATGTGACCACCATGCTAGGTGGTTCGCCATCACGGTACACTGTGGATTGTTGTTATTACATGGTTGGAGGCAATCGGCAGGAAACCTTGATCCTAGGTTTCATGCTAGTTGGCGCTCACCAGTTAGCAAGGAGTATCTGAAACCTTGAAGGGACATGAGTTCTTTTGTCGATGTCATGATCTTCATTAGTTTCACTATTGTTATTATTATTTATTTTGTAGTCCCTAAAATTCGTATGTCCTCTCTATGATAACTAACTGTTTATTATGTTGATGTAACTGAGCTGTAATTTGTTTTAATCGTAGTTGTCAATCTCTTATACCTCTTCCAAGTTATACCTATCTGAACTTGACCTGTGAAACATTCTCTTCTTCCGTTTTGTTATGACTAATTCAGTGTATTTTACTAATATTAATCATATATCTCCTTATGTATTTCTTGTAGTATATATGACACTGAATACAGGATGGCCAGCTGAAAAATGCTTCTCCGTGTAGCCTATTTTTTCAAATACATTAAAGGATGGGAGACAGTAATCTTGGAATAATATCTTATCAACCTACCTCCGCAGCTTGTTTCACTGGCTCTATTTCCAAATCTTTTGACATTTCGACATTTGGCTGATTATATACTCCAGCTTGTGTACCTTCAGTAATATAAGGTTGACTCCAATATATTTTTAAATGCAATAAACCACAGTTAGTAGAACCATTTCTCATTTGATTAGTGACTTTCTCGGGTTGATTTGATTGTTGCCACTGAAGTAGAATACTTGGTGGGAATATTTCAAAGACACCATCAATTTGTTGTTTGTTATGGATTAAACCAATTAGTGGGACAACAGTTACACCGAGACAGCTTTTTTCAGGCTCTGGTGCTGAACTATCCAAAATGTAAATTTTAAGGCTTTCACTTCTTAGATAACTAAAAATAAGTAATGAAAAACAAACCAGTCAATGGAAGTTCAGTAAAGGAAGACCAAAGTTTATAGAATACGATGAAAGAATGTGTAATATTAATTCCAGGGATTAATAAAAGTTCAGTGTATAAAAGCCATTTCCATGATACGCAAACTATTATGTTATAACATCAGTCATGTGACAAAGAGGAAAGAAGTTTTACTAATTCCATTAATAATTATCTGAAAAATATTAGATATATTGTAGATAGTATCTGGATTGCATCTGGAATAGTTGACGGACAAAATAATGATAATTTATTTAGATTCGTAGATAAGTTTACTATTAAGAAAATGAAACAGAATATTTGCATGACGCTATATACTACTAATGGATTGGTATGAGTACTTGACTACAACTTATTATTATTGTTTCCTTTAATTCCTAGAGAAACATAGGGCTTCAGTCGTGCGTCTCCATTGCATTAGGTTCTCTGCTAGAGTCTTCACCTGGCTCCAAGTCTGCCCACACGTTTTCATCTCCTCTTCACATGACCTCCTCCAAGTCACCCTTGGACGACCAACTCGCCGCTTCCCTTTCGGTTTCCACTCAAGGGCTTGTCTAGTGATGTCACTTGATGGTTTCCTAATAGTATGGCCGATCCATTTCCATTTCTTCCTGCCTATTTGTTGCACAATCGGTTCCTGGTTGGTTTGCTCTCAGAGATCCCTACTGCTGATCTTTTCTGGCCATCTGATCTTGAGTATACCAGTCAGTAATGCTCAGTCACCAGATTGAAGTGATCTGAACACCAGCCAGCCTTTTGGGATGGAGCTCATCATCTTTGTACCAAGTTTAACTCATCTCAGGGAGGTGAATCAGTTCAAATCACACTATTTCTGGATACCTACTTGGATGAACTGGTAATAAATTGTATCAGGTTTTCGAGTTTAATTCAAAACATGCGCATTTTTTAATATGCAACTTCCCTAATTGGTTCAGATTAAGGTTTCTTTTAATACTTATTTTTAGTGTGATACTTTCTAAAATCCTCTTATTTACTTAATCCTCTCCGTTTTATATCTCTGATGCATTGCATTAATAATTTTGATAATCGTTATTTGGACTTAACTTAATCTATTATTCTTTTTATTCGAATACTCCCACTTCTTTACATTCACTAAAATTCTCAGTTTCATCAGTAGTCTGATTGTCTTCCAACTTATTATAAAGTTATGTGGATTATTTCTTCGCGTAATATAAGCTGTCAGGATTTCGCCTGTTAGTAGCTAAAAATAGGACAATGTAAAACAATAAATTCATAATGCCTTATAAGTGCTGAAAAAGAATTGCAAATGTGACTAACTGTTTGAGTTAAAGAGAAGTCTTTAAGCACAACTAGTAGACTGTTTCAATCGGTCTGAAGTGGTTAAACATTATGTTAGAGTGAATTAATACTGAATTCTGAATGTTAGCGTAGTGTGATGTGATGATCAGCGGATAAAATGACCAATGTGAAAATAGGGAGTGGTAGTCGTTACTAAGACGATAAAATGTTTATTTACGACAGTGATTGGTTTCAACATGGTACCACTCATATTTGTTTGCAGTGTACAGAAGAATATCAATAAAGCTGAAGGAAAAACTTATTTAACTGTAATCGGAAAGCAGCAATACTTTTTGAACGTTGCTGTTTAGAAAACGTAAGCTGATCAATTCCATATTAGTCTGTTTATTAGATATATCACACAGTGAAACTATTATTTACTGGATGACGTTTCGAACAAAATTTATTGTTCATAATCATACTCATAATCATATCACAATTGATATGATTATGAACCATAAAATTTTGTTCGAAACGTCATCCAGTAAATAATACTGTTTCACTGTGTGATATATCTAATAAACAAACTAATATGGAATTACTTACTACTACAGTGCCCAAGTTTTACACATATATTAGTAAGCTAATCAACCTTTTCAGTGACCACATTATTCCTAAAATGGGTGTAGTAACAAATGACTGCTTAAAATAATATTTTTTGTTAGCTGATTTTTGATATTCGATTATATAAACTCTTAATACTGACTTCATATTGTGAACATTAAAAATTCATTTCTAACAATTTCATACTTATTCAACAAGAAGAATAAAAACGAAAGAGCAGTGGTCAGCTATTTTGTTCGCATCTGTGAAAACTCATGACTTCAAAAGTGACAAGCAATTTTTCAGCAACACGATCAAAGGCCGATACTTCTTGTTACCCAACACCTACCCACTAATTCACAACAAATTACAACCATCAGTTGATAATAAACCTAAACGACTCGACTGGTCACAGTTAATTACAGTGCTGAAATTTAGAGAATACTGCGTATACTACCATTCCATAGCCTCGTCATCGGTGATGGTGATTTACCAACAAGTTTAATTCAAATTGTTTCTTATTTCTATTACCTTATTTTGTCATATTCAGTAAAATGTTGTATTCCTTTATTATTAATGTCATTATTCCCTCAGGTTCCAAGTGGAACATAGGGCTTCAACACCACATCTCCAATCATCCTGTTTTCTGAAGTCGTCTTTAGCTGCCTTCACCATTATCCATAGGCTCTCATCTCTTCTTTACATGATCCTCTCCACGTAACCCTCGAACATCCATCTCGTTACTACCCATTCGAGTTCCACTAGAGGATCTGTCTGGCGCGCGATTTTACTCAGTGGTCTCATCAGCACACGTTCAGTCCATCTTCATTTTTTCTGCTTATTTGTTGGTGTAGCAAACAGGTTCTCGGTTGGTTTGTTCCCAGAGTTTCATTTTCACAATCCTTTCTGGTAGGCCATCTGATTTTGAGTATAGAATGAAGATAGCTGTTGATGACTGTACGGATATATCAAATTCATTATTTTATATAACTAAGATGGTTATTAATTTTGATAGTATCGTCTTCTGATCTTGCCATTTATATTTTGAATTTAATCCACTCTTGATTATTGAACGTATTTTTGGCAGTTTGTTTGGTACCTGATAGATACTGGAGAAGCACTCTTCACTAGTGGCTTTGTGGACGGTTTGAACCAGGTGTTCTAATATGGAGCTATTGATGCTTTTAACTACAGCCTAATTTTACCATATATTTAGATGTTCCTGAGCACGAAAAATAAAGTTTCTAGAGCAACGGCCAATAGAACTCACTCCACAGCAATCTCATTTGAACTGGTAGATACAATTAGAAGTGGCTAGTCTAGCTACTTCATCTTTCACTAGAGGAATCACTATCGGTCGTGTAAAAATAAAGACTTGTAGTTTGCCAGCACTAAAAGTTCTTTGAACTGATTTTCTAACTTCATAATTATCTCGCTAGGTATATCGCCCTTGAAATGCAGTTGTGTGTATAATGTCTTTTTGTTTACGGATGGTGAATAGTCCTTTTTAAATTTCTTAGTAATATGTTTCCTGACGAATTTGTCTGGATGGATATTTTCAAAAAGGGGTTATACATAATGCTAAGTTCATCTTCAGTTACCTCTTCTGAGCATATGGCTCTAACCCTGTGGCTGAGGGTTCCTACTAAATTTCTTTTGTACTAGAGGGACACGAAGCTATGAAAATGTGTATATTGTCCTATCCATGTGCTTTTCCTATGCAAATTTCTCCCTATACTACTATTTTATTTTCTTGCAAGGAGGACATCTAGGAAGGCAATCCTATTTTCGGAATCCTCTTTGCACATGAATTTCATAGAACAATGTACTTCATTGAATTCAGTTAATGTTGTGTTCCTATCCAAATCATCATCAGAAAGAATAAAGGTGTCATCCATATACCGGCAATAAAATGAGAATTTTCTGATAAAGTTGTTCAAAGGTCTAGTTTACTTAGGAAGAAATCTGTCAAAATGGGACCCAATGAGGAGCCCATTGTCACCCTGTTCACTTGTCGGTAAAGTGTTTCATCAAATTTAAAATTTACATTCGAATGGGTATCTTTAATAAATTAAATCCACTGTTATGAAATTTGAGAAAATAAAAGTGTAGTCTCAGGAACTTATTATATGAACAAAGTAGGAACAGTGAATGTACTGGGGTAGTACGAATCCAATTTTTACCATTTCCCACACTTTTCCCAACTCACTACAACCTGAGCCTCGAAAATCCTGCATGCTACAGTTAGTGTTATACTTACTACATTTAAATACTTCATGATACAAGCTACCGGTACTTATTGAATTGTGTCTATCCACATTTGAGAGGAAAGACGTCGCAAATTTTGTTCAGTCAAACGATTTAAGGGTTTCTGATCACCTTATTATCATTACGGTTCTTTACCTATAAGTTGATCTAACTGCATCCATTAAATTTGCAGAACGAATAAGTTATAGATGTATCTTTCCGCTGAAGGAAAAACTTCAAGGAACTCACGTCAAGGAGAACTACGTGCCATCTACATATACCTAATCCCTGGAGTTGTGAGCCACGATTCCACTCAGCTGTTTACTTAAATAAATTGAAATAGCAACATAAAATAAAACTGACTCATAAAGAAAAGTAACACTTTCATTGAACAATTACCTGTCAAGCTGATCATTCATTTTTATTTCTATTCGATGACAATCATTAAATACAGGTGAAACATTCTGCTTGATAATTGGTGAGTCGTATTCTGGCTCATCATAGAATTGATAGACAAAATATAATGATGGTTGTAGAAGACCATTTTGTTGTCTATAAACCAAATTTGTAATTTTTATAATTTCAATAGTTAAAGTGTTGTTTAAGCAACCAGTTCCTGTCAGTGCGTCATGAACCGTAGACTTGCCGAGTGTATGGGATCCAGGCAACTGTCGAAATCTTTCCTTATAAAGCCTAGAATTGAAAAGATGAAAAAAAGCTATACAATACAAGGAATTCGACAAGAGTTATGAAATGCCAAAATTAAATTTTCTCTCCAGATATGATTACATGAAAAATCCAGGACAAATAAGTCATGCTAGAGAATGATTTCCCACTAGTCTGAAACTTTTAAATAGAATGAAAGCAAATGCAGCCCAACTGAAATCAAGTTCACAACCGAGAGATTTTATAGTAGGTATGTTATCACACAGATGCTTAGTTAAAGCTCATTGATCAGTTACTGTATTATCTTGATAACAGGCACGCGGTGCATAGCAGACGGAAGTTTTCCCGAAGAACTTATTTTCAAACTACACACCAGTAAGTTTATGATATTTAGAAACCCTTATTAAATAAATAAAATTAAACAGTGGAATACAATAAAGGCAACAAAACTATTCTAATAATCATAGGAAGAAGCCGAGTAATGAAAAGCAGACTAAGAAACGCAGAGAATTGTTCATAGAATATATTTGATATAGATGGGTGTATAGAAATGGTAGATGTAGTGGACGAATTAATGCACTTTTCCATTGTCCACTCTATCTCTGTCGTCATATCAAATCCTAGTACGGACGCTCATGGTTCATTTATATAGCGAAAAACACTTTGGCATTTTGATCGATGGTTGTCAAGATCCTCATTGCTCACTTACTAGTCTCAAATGAAGCAAAACAATAGTCCTGGATTGTACTGTCACTCGCTATCAGTTAAATACCGAAAGAGTATATGACTGATCACGACATGTTAAGATAAAGCGTTCTTCCTGGAGAAACACTAGAGTCATTGATAAAACCAACTACTCAAAGTAAGGATGGTAATAATAAGTAATTGGTTCCAAGGAAGATTCCATCACTAACTGGGATAAGTTAGGGTACCTTCGAAAACAATGGAGCATTAGGCAGCCAATATGTTCTAGCTTGAGACCTCAGTAAAAACCAGCTGGTATTCCTTAGCTCATCAGTTCTGACTTCGCAATTCAGTTTTCTAGTATTCATAATCGGACTATTTGTTTACTGCTCATTATTGAGTGACTTTGAGGTAAATTTCCCGCAATTCTAATAAGAAGTCATAACAAATAGAATTCCACAAGTCGTGTGTGAATATGATTTTCATGTGATGAAATTTGATAGGATGGTGTTAGAGCTACGAAATGAAGAGTCAGAACTATGGACTACTGGATTCGAACCTAGTCACCGTATAATTACACACTCGTCATGTAACCATAATGTCTTGGTTGGGGTCTGTGATAGGATCAAAGATTAGTACTGTTGTAATGGGATGAAGCAAGTGTTCAGTGCTCCTTGGTTTTCTACATTGGAATCACTCTCAGTTTGCTAAACCAACTGTTATGGATATATGTTGACAGTAGTAAGCTGGCGGAGCTGAAGAGGATATCAATGCAAGGATCGGAAAAGCAAGACAAGCTTTCACTACTCTCAAGTCTGTGTGGAGGTCAACAATTCTCAGCATCAAAAATAAGATCCAGATTTTCAACTCCAATGTGAAGTCAGTGTTACAATACGGATCAGAGACTTGGCGCGTCATAAAGAGCACCTCAAACAAACTACAGACCTTCATTAACAGTTGTCTTCGCTCAGTACTCAAGATCAGCAGTAGGGATCTCTGAGAGCAAACCAACCAGGAACCGATTGTGCAACAAATAGGCAGGAAGAAATGGAAATGGATCGGCCATACTATTAGGAAACCATCAAGTGACATCACTAGACAAGCCCTTGAGTGGAAACCGAAAGGGAAGCGGCGAGTTGGTCGTCCAAGGGTGACTTGGAGGAGGTCATGTGAAGAGGAGATGAAAACGTGTGGGCAGACTTGGAGCCAGGTGAAGACTCTAGCAGAGAACCTAATGCAATGGAGACGCACGACTGAAGCCCTATGTTTCTCTAGGAATTAAAGGAAATAATAATAACATAATAATAAATAAGCTGATGTTCATATAGGTGGGATCAACGTTCAATGACACTTGTTAGCTGCTTGTATTGGCAGCCTCGGGGGTTTTAACTTTAATCACCCAATGCTGTAGCATAAGACTTCATCACAAAGTTAATCACATTAAATTCATTTCGAACGAATAACACAAAAACAGAGATTTTGTCACTGCAGTAAACCTTTGTTTCAATAATAAACTTTGAATGAGAAATGAAAATGTTAAAGACTGAACGATTGTCTTTTCTGTTACTCACATACTAGCCAGGTGAAATCCGCAATACTGGGATAGAAAATGAAATTTAATTAATAGTTGCATGGCAGAGTTCAGTCAGAAAGAGAATCAGACTAGTAGTCTCGAATCTGTTAATTTTAAATGTGCTGTCATTCAAAGCTATTTTCAAGAGGCTAGGTCATCCAAACTCATGACCGTCACAGCATTCCTCATTTCTCGAAGACAACACATACAAATAAGGAAACTGCTAATCATTTAGTTCAAGATAGGTTCTGTATTCCCAACCAGCTCTTTCAGGCTAACCAGTAATCTGTAATCTTCACAGATTCGTTAAGACCTGGAAAGCTAAACTAATCACAAAAGAGATTGACCAATCTCTGCTGAAAGCTGTCTCGAGAAGTTGAAGGCAAAACTTCATCAACTAATAGAATTTAACATGTATCTACATATCCAATAAATGAACAGTCAGTGTGAAATTAAGCAAATCTGCATGTTATAAATATTCACACAAAGTCTGTCTACTGTACTTCACCGTGTAGCACTCATAATATTTGGCATGAATTAGTAGATATTACTAACTAGAACCTTATTTCAGAGAAGGAATCAACCTAAAGATATGGTTTCACTTATAAAAAAATAAATTTTACTTGAGAGAATCTTGCATTGGGGCACACAACCGGATCCAGTAGACTAAAGTGCCAAGCTTCATCTGAATACTGTTTTTTCCATCGTCTTGTGTATCACTATGAATGTCAACGGTAGGAATAAGGAAGAAGTCCAATTGACCTTGTCGACGGATGACAGCACCTTGTCCATAAGTTTCTAAGCCTTCATCTAACATTAAACATAAAAAGAAATGTAATACCATTAGACAGACTTTGATTACAGCAGGAAAAGTTATGTCAGTGTAATAAAATAAAAGGTTGATCAGAATCACTCATGAAAATTTGCCAATTAAATATTTATTGGTTTGTATTCCTAATTCTCTCACTTTTTTAATGTTATGAGCTAATTAACTGTTAAATAATTGGGTGGTTTATGTTCCTCAACTTCAAACACTTAACAGAATTGTGAGTGCTAATCCGCCAGTCATCTTCAACACTACCGTTTCATGAAAATGGGAATCTGTATTCTTCACGGGCATTTAAGTAGAATATTTTGGATTGAATAGCATGCTGATATTCAATGAATACATTTCGTCGTGAATGATGAGTTATCATTGCTCTGACTTGCTGACTGTATTGATTTGAACTATTATGGATTACTCCACACAGCTGAGATGTTGTATGCAGGTCAATTTGAATATTCCAGGGGACTCTATTGAATTAGCTCCTTTCATTCGCTTTAAAGTTGGGTCGACTTTAAACACAAAAGATAAAGGATAATGCCTGCTGTCTAACAGGTAACTGTCTTGACTGAGTGGTTAGTAGATTAGGTTGTAACGTTTAAAAAACATGTGCTTGATTCGAGTCTCAGTGGGTATATCAACATTCATTAAGATATAGCAAATTCATTTAGATGAAGACTTCATAATAGGACAATACATACTTTCGAAAATTTCACTGCTAGTTAGTACTAGACAGATAATATTAAAAATACAAACCTTTTGAAGTAAACAATTGCGAAAAGTCTAATTTTCCGACAGCAATAGTGCGATAAGTAGAATTCGTTATTTGGTGCATTTCTAAAGTACACGGTTCCTTGAAGAAGAAGAAGGGATATAAAGAAATGAGTATCTTACAGTATTAATGGACAAAATATAAGAAGTACTAGTTTAGGGTAGATTTTTGGCACACTGAATTAGTTTTCTTCGAGTGTTAACAGACCTACATCATAGGACTTCGCAGTTTCAACTATCAATGCACAATCTTGTAACATCAACCTAAATGTCATTACATTTCTGTTCATAGAGGTAAAAGGTTGACAGATTGAACGATAAAGGAGATTCCTCATTGACATTTATTGCACCGATTGTTTTTATCAAAAATTAAACTGTTATTCTGAGTGTAAGGGTACCTAGTTCTCATTTTGCGTGCCTTAGCTCCGAACATGTTTCATTTAAATTATCTCTTATTATTTATCCGTAAAATAGACAGATTATTCTCATCATATTGATATGGTAGAATTCATTAGCATTTGACTCTTTTGAAATTTATGCGTTAGCTTCTTGTTAAGCCTTTCGAAAATTCAGCTGTTTGACTTCATCGAACCGAAATGCTTAATATATGTTGACACATCGGCTCCCAGCAAGGATGCTCATGGCTCAGAAACCCAGTAGATAACACTGTATATACATATATATATATATATACCCAGTATCAGTGTTAAAACACTCGTATATCAAGTGTTAGGCATTGATTCGCTTAACTTAAATTTCTCGCATCTGACCATATATTTATCTTTTAGACTATGTGATCCGATTATGATAAGTAAATTGTACTTGAAACAATATCCACTAATAATAATAATATCACTGTGTAATTTGGTGTTTCAGTGTATAAGAAATGTTACTGATCCAATCAAACACATAAGGTTGTCAGCATGCATCTCAGCAGCCTTGATACGATTTCCAATCATGTTATTAAGAGTATCTAACAATAAATTATCAGCACTCTGAAGTTTTCATCCTGACAGCCTACACCCTCCTGAATTAGTCAGTCAATGATCAAAGACTTCCTGTTCTCTTTGTTGTTGAGATGTCTTCAAGCTTTTTTAACGTAGAATTAGTAACATTGCACTTTTAGGAAGGTAATGACCAGTTATATGCAACATTTCTGTACCCCTCTTTATTCAATACAGACTTACCAGATCATCAGTTATTCTACTTTGTCTATACATGATTTTAATTTGAGCGTTATTACTAAATCTATGATTCTATCAGATGAAAACAAATTTTCATGGTCAGATATTATCGAAAATCTGTGATATTTTCAGTTCTTCTGCGTTTAGTAGCCATATCACTCAAATGCACAGTTTGTTGAGAAATAATTCCAGCATTTTAGTTAGATATCTCATCTGTTTCGTCTGTAAAGCAGATTGGCAAATGCTAAAATAGCTTTTGATATGCAAGCTGAATTTTCCTCGTTGACCACTGCACATAAAGATGATTACACAGCTGAAATACATAGAGTAGTTCATACATTTTCTCACTTTACTATCATACTTGAAAACTGAAAGTGATACAGATCAGGTGGACTGAACACAATGACACATGTAAATACAAGCAAACTGAATAAAATTGTATAATTAAACTTTATCAGAGTAAAAGAAAATATCAAATAAGTTAAATCTAACCCTGAGAAGATAATCCATCAGAGTATCATTCACTTCTACAGGATATTGTATGGTTATATTCAAATCAACTGAATCACCAATAGTAATTGGAGTTGCTTGAGTTTCAAAATCATAAAAATCCCAAGTTAAAAATAATCGCATTGACTGTTCAGCTAAGCTGTGATCAAATTGCAATTTTTGTAGCACAGCAGAGAATAAATATAATCGACCAATGTGTAACTATTTTGAGAAGATATTTAAAAAAGAGGAAATTAAGAAAGAAAGAACGGATGAATGATAGCTTTGCTTATACTGACTAAAACAAATGACTAGCATTTCAAAATTTAAAATAACGAATCAGCACAGTTATTAATAATAATATGCTAGGAAAAAAACATGTCTCCATTTCTGGATGATTAAGTATAGTGAGCTAAGCATAGTGATGAAACGTATTTTCTCCGTTTAGTATCCATCATCAACCCGAATAGGAAGCGACAGAATGAGAGTTCGAGGGTGACATGTAGAAGCTTACGAGGAATAGGAAAGGGAAGCTTGTTAGTAGTCGTGGAGACAGTTTGAAAATGATGGAGGAGGACAGAGTCCAGTGGAGACGTGTGGCTGAAGCTTTAGGTTTCATTCAGATAACACCGAATGAATAATAATAATCTTCAGCTTCATAGAAAGCCACCAATATATTAAGCTCAACGTACATGCTTTTTCCAGATATCCATATAACTAGTAAAAAGGTATGCGGGATATTATCGATTTCAAAACTAAACGAAACCAAGTGAAAAGTAGTCAGATCATTAAAAAGAATTTGTTTACATAACTGGTATATTTAATGAAGACGCAGTTTACTTTGGAAAAAATCGAAAACTTGTGATGCTATGTAAAAGAGCTGAAATGATAGATTTTAAATGTACTTGATAAAGTTGTATGCAGTTTTCCTTGTTGTGAGCTCTATAATCAATAACTGGGATCGACTGATGTCAACCAACACTTAGGATCAAGATGTTACTCTGGTTATATAAAAACCAAATGTCAGGTTAGACATTTTGATTAAAAATTAATGAACTGGATTCACCTACTGCATTGAATATTAGTGATAATCCTGTCTGCTGTAAGTATTGAACTTTGTTCAACTTTGTATATTCCCTTGGTAATTATTTTCAAAAGTGCTTATAGTTATCTCATAAAAGTAAAAGTTTATTAAAAACGAGTACATTGTTTCAAAAATAAGAATCAAAAATTAACCAGTAGCTTAGTTGTAGACATACAGTTCAGGCCTCAGACTGTCAAATTCAGGTGACTACTTTAAATTACACTGTAATCATATTATTATATTTTTTATATCAGCTATGCTAAATGCCTTTCCAGTGATAATTTTTGTATTCCGTGTTGCTGAACTATTTACGCTATCAGATTATTTTAGGTGTAATTTCCTTTCATTGTATAGGATGAAATAGAGATGAGTTTTTCAGCTGCCCTAATTTATTTGCTTTTCACACGGAAACAAGAAAGATACTTGTATTATAATTAATTATTTAGCGATCTTATCATTCTTATTAGCTAGTCGGATGAATACAGACCTAAGCTTTGACCACAAACTGTTACCGTTGAATGAAGTTCTTCCTTTTGAATTCGAATGGGACATATTGCGTAGACAATTTAGTATGAAGACAGTCTTCCTAATTAAATGAGAAATGCTTATGCGCTAAACACTCAGATTACAAGAACGACTATTTTTTAATAATTGAAATGTATATGAGAAGTTTTTAAAAAATATCATATGACCTGCACTGTTCTTGAACTAAGCAATTATGTAGTTGATGCTATCTTAGATTTAATAGTAGTTAAATTGAATTATTTTCTTTGCCTACGATTAAGTGTATGCGCAAAGCACTTTCATATTAATAAATAATAATAGCAGAAGCCGGAGACGTGAAAATTTAAAATGCACTTCTTTGACACTGCCGTAACGTTTCTTTCATTCCTTCACGCTCCCAGTGGAAAATAGGGCTTCAAGCTTTCGCTTTGAAGTTTCAGTAGGGTTGGTGTTTCTTTTACGAGGTGGGGCTGCTAGCCTCACGCCCATTCTCTCCTTTTTGTCGGGATTATAACCGTGCTTGTCTAGAAATTCCAAGGCTTCTGGCTTTAATGCTGTAAAGCTTTAAACTAAGACGAAAACGTTCTGATTTCTAATTGTTCTCTGATTAATGTCCAGCATTAAAGAATCATGTCACATCATTTTATTTGTCTCCAGTTTTTACACTAGCTCGAAGTAATTTAAGAGAAATGTATGTCTCTCATATAAAATATTCCATAACTTGTCGTTTTCATTATTCCTCTAAATTTACATTTCTATCAATAAACATTGTTTAAATCAAAACAGTTCAGTTGTCAGGGGTAACCGTTATAAATCCAGTCTTCCTCTAGTTTTCTGTCACTCATGGAATTAATTTTGCATTGTTCGTCGCTTTCGTTTAGTTCAATCTTTGTGAATGACCTTATTTCCTTATAAAAGCTTTTAATCTGTTTCTTAAATTTTGTCAGTAATATCTTGGTTTTAACCTAAATAAAAATATGCGAGTAGCATTCTTATTATTATTATTATTAGAAAGTGTTCATTGTTCGCAAATCTATGATATCATATATTTAGGAAACTGTACAAACTTCTTTTTTTCACTAAAGATGCAATCCAGTTCATTGATGCATTCTGTACAGATGTAAATGACTTGACGTACAAATTTTACATCAAATAACATAATCAAATTACTGAATTTCTCTCAGAATAACTATTTATTATATGTTATGTGGCTATTTTGAATCGATTGGAGAAAAATACCAGGAAATCAGACATATGTTAGGCACTGTTTGTTTGTAATAGAAACATTAGGTCGCCTAATCAGTTCTCTGCAGAATTGCGCTCCTATCCCACTTTTCTTTTACAGAAACTTCTCCAGTTACACATAAATTACTGTTGCTTTATCAAAATACGTTACAATTTATGCTACATATTTCAACTGTTATAAGCAGCACAAATTACAGAACTACTGTTTGCCAAACGTGGCGTCGAAAATCAGTGTAATATATGCAGATTCATGGTTTACATGAAAAGTGTAGCGAATTTTGCAATTTCTGAAGAAAAACCACATAAATTTCTTGCGTATTAACCTGAACCTAAGTTTGAATTAAAAGCAACAAGATGAACAATCGACTGCTGACTAATTGACCCAGTAGTTGCCGGATAATATAATTAAGTCGAATTCTAAAGGTATTTAATGCAATATTTTATTGACAGATCTCTTAAATATACTCGGATGTTGTTATTAGGTGGTTGGAAGCAAAATACAGGAAGACATTATGAAACCTGGACTTCTGCCAAAAGTACCCTCTTTGTTGACTAATTTACTGTAGTTTTTAATTTGGTGATGGTTTTTGATAACAGCTAGAATGTAAAATCCATGTTTATTCGGAACTAAACAATATAATTTCCTTGTTTTTGATTTCCTATGAAAGAGAAGCATTTTTATAGACATAGGTGTTACCTAATAACCAATCAGACAGCTAAATCTCATGTTTTTACAAGTCAACCAAAATTAGTAAAATTTCACTTGATAACTGAAGAAGTAGTTGAAATTCGTTTGCTTTTGCACCAGCTATCACAATTACCTGGTGAAGACAATGAGTGGATATGCTCGCGTCATCATAGTCTATGGAAGTTTGCTACTTCATCAACGGATCAACCCCCTTTAACTAGATCTGTATGTTTAAATAGTATATTGCTAGTGTGGCGGTTTCAGTACTTGACAAAATCCTAGAAGTTCTCTGAAACCCCACCACGTTGTTTTTATTATAACAAACTGTTTGAAATAACGGGGAATATTTGTAGTTCAGGTGGCTATTTCCTATGTAGTTGTGTTGTCTGAGCTGAATCACCAAGCTTTCTTTGTCTTTCTAGATAAAATCATCAACGCTTATGTCAATGTGATGAGATTTTTCGGAACTGCCTATAAAAGATGTAACTATCTCTCTTGATTACCTTTGGTACGACTGGTTGTCTCCAGATGTTTTTACCCTTATATTAATTTGTAATGCTGTCGATGGTCTCATTACCTGGGATTAGGCCATTTTGTAATGTGACCTGTTCTTTGTTGGCTGAAGAATTTGGTAGATTTTGATATGTCTCTTCTTCAGTGGACGTTGATATGAATACTTTTGAAAGTTCTCTGGCACCTTGGGTGCTTTAAAAATTTTTATATTTCCTTAGTCAAATTGGTGTTCATAGGTGTCTATGAAGGAATATACATTGTGTTCATTAACGTTTAGTTTATGTTGTCAAATTCGAAGTTGAAGGGGTGGGTCACTTTGACCCCATATAGTGCTTTTCACAAAAACGCAATTCTTGTGTTTTTGTACTGTTGGGTTTTCGGTTTGTATAGTATTCAATGGAGTGATTGTGTTGCTTCGTGTGCGACATTTAAACCGAGTGGTTTTAGTATTCTAGCCGCTGTTTTGGAAGTATTCTCCATATATGGTAAGGTGTGATTTCCTGTGATTTCCGGGGATCGTTCCTGACCGGTAGTTTGATTTGAGTTGAGAAACCGTACAGGTATCCATTCTTACTGAAGACGGCTGATAAATATTTACTTAGTATTCTTCTCAGGGGGGAGTGCTGCAGTGTGTCTTAGCTCTTTTAAAAATTTTTATACATAATACATTTCGTGTGCTGTCAGATTATTACTTTTGTAATTGAGTACTTGGTAGAACAATGGTTTCCAGCCTTTTCATAGCAGCTTCAGCTGTTAGTCCCAATATGGGTAATCCAACTGGTGTTTTCTGTATCTGTTGGTGCACTAGATCAGTGATTTGAAAAATATGTTATAAGACATAGATCTATGGGCTCCGTCCACCTTGAACACTGAACTAGCTGTGCTCTGGAAGTCATTCGTCATTGTGAAGCATTTGCTTTATCGTTTCTTTCTTTTAGCAGTGCTGGTTAACCTTTTTTCAGGATGAATCGTCTTCACTCTTTGTGTTGTTTATTGAATATTTTGATGGATGTGTTAAATGCGGATAGATTTTTCGGGGCTGACATTTTGTTCTAGCGATTCAACCATATATTGGTATGTCGAATCCAATAGGGTGAATCAGTGGTCATAAGTTTCACCGTTTGTGTTTTCTGCACTGTACAGATAATTTTCATCCCAAATGATGTTTGATCAGTGTTCTATATCTGATATTAGTCCGAAGAATTTGATAACGAGGAGTTTTGATGAGGAAAAAAATAGCTGCTCTGTAGTGGACATCTGATTTTAACAAAATCATGCCATTTTCGGACAGAGACAAGCGTATTTTACTGGTAAGATTATGAAGTGGTGAAGATTTTTAGTTTACGTGGATTTTTTTATGTGCATGTGTTCACTGAGCAGAGTAATAATACTGAATTGGGTTGCAGTTAATCATGGATCATGTTTTGAATGGAACATAATAATAATAATTTATCTACTGCATACGATTTCTGAACAAATAACAAAGAAAATATTTTATCATCACGTATAGATTGAAAATGAAAAAGGATTTTCTTCATTTGAATCTTCCTGCCCTTGATGTACACATACCTCAATTAGACTTTCTCCAGGTTTTAGTGCATCATCCGTTGAAATTATATCGCTTGACAAGTTATCACCTGGTAGAGCCTAAATTTTAAAAATAATATACCTTAAATAAAATTCATTTAAACAACTGGTTAATAAAAAAATAATTGGTCAGGGCTACAAAAAACATTGTAAAACGAGTAAAGGATTACTGAGTATACTAATTACTTATACTTAATTTTCAGGCGAGTTAGGCTTCTTCCTCAAGTACTCAACTAAGCATCGCTTCCTGAGTTTTTTTATTTATACAGTGTCACGGGAGTGTTAGATGTGTTGACAAATAACAACTGAGGGTCCTAATCACAGGTTTACGTAATATCGGTTACGTGTTGCATAAATGAAGCTGTTAAGATCGATTGTTTGTCCACTAGATCTTAATTCAGCTCTAATAAATGAATGAAATTACAATCAGTTGACATTTAAATGAGTGGTACACAACTGCTTTGTTTTAAACAAAAAAGGGACACTGAGTTTACGGTCAAAAATATGTCAGTTTATTGAGAATTTCTACTCGTTTAGTTGCGTTTTATCTGGACTGATTGTAAAGGGAGCAAAAAACATTCGCTAACTTTACACCCTGTGGCTTTAACTCAGGTGTTGTGAACTTAAAATTCTAAAAGGCAGAAAAATATAGTTTAGAACTACCCTAAATCTCTTTTTATCAGATATGGAGTTGATTATTTTTAAAGGGGGAAACAGAATGTGGCTTCGTGATTAATTGTTACGCAACTGAATCGGAGGTCATGGTGACTAAATCAGTCAGTAAGTAGAACAAAGAATTATATCAATGAAACAAGTGTAAATCTGATAATACTGTTATGGAGAGGGGCGGATACACAGAATTCTTTGAAAGCCTTTCCTAGAAATTCCATCCTTGGAGAAAACATAGTCTGCTTGCTTTCTGAACACAAGATTTTCAACTGTGTTTCATATGCATTAGGAATCTGACAGTCTTACTAGTAGCAATACTACTTTTCCTCAGAAATATTATTTGGGCATTCCTGTAAAGTTTTTGCAACAATTTTATTTCTCTGTAAAAGGTACTGATTGTGCATGTCTGCTCAAACCTAAACTGAAAACAGTTAAATTAATATCAGTAAAAAGTTTGAGCATTGGAAACAGTTATCCTTATGCTTTAAAGCTTGAATCAATGGTGTTATTTGAAATGAAAGTGAATGACTGAAACATTTTTCATCCCACACAATGAATAAATCATCACCAACTACACGCTATGCTGACATTTATAAAAGAAGTTTCTAGATTTCTCACCAAGATTAATCCACATTTCGGGATCAAAATAGTGGCCTTTCACTTAGCTTACTGAATAATTCCACATCTGGTCCACGTGTTTCAATTAACACTGAACTAAACAGACGAAAGTCACTGTTATCTGCTGGCCGATTCTCCTACACAATCCAGTGCCACATGGAAGTCAATTATGATTAGAGTGGTACCTGATTTTGTGGGTTCCACTCTGGAAGAGGGAAATGAGTCTTCTTGAATTCGCAGATACACAATTCTGACTAGTGTCAACAAGCTCAATTTATACAACAAATGGATTTCTGATGATTGATTTCTTCAGACAGTTGACATCAAATAATAGTGCATTATAGTGTACAGACATGTCGTGAACACATTATATGCGTGAACGATAGATTTCAGTAAACATTTACTGCTTAAAAGATGCATTATTTCTCATATTGTGACTAATCAGCATACTTTAAACACTAAGATTATAGGTTTCCAGGCCGTAGGTGTTACGAACTTCCTGAAATAATTTGAGCGCCGAGTCATATTGATTCATTATAAATTATTTAAATTAATCCCAGCGTGTTAAGAAAATCAAAACAAGATTTTTTTGAACGTTTCGCTGTGTAAGCAGATAAATCTACTGAAGAAGCTGTGGCTTACACAGCGAAACGTTCAGAAAAATCTTGTTTTGATTTTCTTAACACGCTGGGATTAATTTAAATAATTTATAATGTACTTTAAACACTGTTTACACTATGAACACTAACTACCAGTTCCCTTGAAAACATGTTACAGCCTTTCTTTGGGGCTGTTATCTAGATCGATAATTAGACATTAAAATATTTAGGAGACTGGTCATAGGAAATAAACTTAATACAAATATGCATCTTACACAAACGTCCCTCTTGCAATTTTGATTTTAATGTAGAAATTCCTTACTGTTCTGTTCTTTCACTTTGTTTCTTTTCTGTGTCCTGACAAATATCTTTTCAAGGGCATTGGTAACAGCTAGATCCCTTGCTCCTTTTGGAAGTCGTATGTTAATATAGCAGGCAACCTTGTCTTCATCAGTGCCATTGAAACTATAACGTCCCAATATGAGGGAATCGCTGTTAAAGTCCTTTGATCGTCCTCTCATCTACAATACCTATACTTTATCCTACTTACTGATGTTGCCTTAGATAACGTGTTGATCATGAACAACTATTAAACACAGTATTAAAGTACTTACCTTGCGTTTGTTTGACCCATAAGCTAAATCACGAATTTGTCTCTCTAACTGTTGTATTCGAACTGCACGAATATCTAATAATTTAGCATACTCATGCAAACGTTGCTCTGATTCAGCTTTTATATCTGTTAGGCGTTCAGTCAATTCTTTTATTTCACTTTGATAATCCTTATTTATCTTATACTGAACGCTCAATAATTTACGAGTTTTCTCCAATTCAGTAATCGTTTCAGCGTGTAGTGCTTCAGCTTCGCTCAACTGTTTCAAGGAATCTACAATTAGAAAATATAAACAAAACCAACTTATGAAATTTCCGTAGTCACATTTCATGAATATATTTTGATAGTATTTCAATATTCTGTTGAATATATTAGTATTTCACTCATTTACCAAGAGTAACTAATAGTCTGTTGAGTTTATTTTAAACACTAACCTTTGATTATGGTACACCTTTTTAAACTTGAAAATGACACTAAATAAATTATGAATTTATTGAAAGTCTTCACTTGTTTTTAACAGACCAAAATCATCAGTTTCTGTCTATATATTTGCTCCTAGAACAGATGATTATATGATGTCATTCATTTCAACTTACTGACTGTTCACAGATACTGGATAGCGAAAGGATCTCAGACGCATAAACTCTTCTACTTGAGACCCATCTTCTTCATCCCATTGAGTGTTGTTGCTTCCATTGAGACTTATATCTAAGGTGTATCTTTTAAAGCGGTGAAACATCATGCATACTATTTCTGGGCCACGAGATTCACTTCTTGTTCAACAGTTATCAGTTGTTAATTGCTGGTTTTTATATCGTCTTATAGATATGGAATATGTGTCAGTTACGTCAGTTTTTGTTTCATTCAACTACATGCCTGTTATAGTTTCATTTCTCTTGCATCCACATAAAAGAGTATATTGAAGTCATCATCATTCTTTTCAATAATGATATTAAAATCCCAACTACTCTTAATTTACAATAAAATATTAAAAACTCGCTTGACAGGAATTTTTATTCTATATAACTTCCGAGTTTATTCGAACTCATCCGAAATACGTATCTCAAACTCTGAGAACACTCATGTTTCGTCTGGGATTCAAATCCATGTTAATAAATCCTGAAATCGGAAATTTTAGCATTGTAATATTTAGGTCACATGGGGCTCCTTGCGATAATAGGCTTAGTGTAAGAATTCGTTGTTGGATACTGGCCGAAGCGTCTATTTAGTTCTATGTCAGCGGTATGGTTTTGACTTTAATTTTTCACTTATCAACATCTTTGCTATTCAGTTGCATAATTCTTTTAATTAAAACATAATCTTTTTTCTGTATGATGTTAAAGAGTAAACAATTTTGTCTACAGTCGAACTCACCTTTATTTTGTTCTAAAGGATAATTTTCAGCAAGATTCATATTTTGATTTACTGATTGTGAATTTGATTTGCGTTCTCGCAAGATCATGATCGCGTCTTCTAACTCTTCAACATCAAATCCAGTAATCTGTATAAGAGTTAAGTTTATTATATGGAAGAATTTACAGTCATATGTGCAAATATTTCGATTGATAAAATGAATGAATTAATAAATGAAGACAGCTAGACTGCACTGCTCAAGATTAAGGATGTGCCTCGTAGAGAATTAGTACAAGTTATAAAATATGAAATACTCAGTTTCAGTCCGACAGAGATATATCTGAGATAAATAACAGTAGTGAATTCAGTGTGAGATAGATATGTGGAATCACCCTTTTAGTTAACTATGATAAGACGTCTTTTGATTACAAACATTTTGAAAGGAAAGCTGAAGAGACGCGAACTTATTTTACACGACCCTATTACTAAAGCACATATTGTGAGGGACATTAAACTAACCAGGTGCCTTTCATTACAAAAATTTAAAAAGGTTTTACAATATTCATATGCGTATAAAATGCCTACGATTCCACACAATACATGCTTCTACGTGATGCACACGGACATAAATCAGAGGCACTTGATAGCTCAATAGTGATGCTTATAAACACTAAATGAACTGTTTTTTGACCAGCGAAAACTTCTGGTTAGCGTGACCGATTTCATGTTATCCGTGGAAATCAATAGTATATACTGTGTAGATTAATATGATTCCAATCATCATGACTTTCAAGATTTCAAGTAGATCAAATATTGTGTGGCTGTCAAAACTGCTTCAAAAGATGATACAAAGTTGTACCTAAAATACCTTTTTAAAGGAATGATGTTTCCACATTTCACTCGGTGACAGATAATCATATGAGGAAGAAAAACCCTCTTGATAAGCATTTAAAGCCTTTGGATAACATAATAAAAAATGATATTAAAATCCAGGGTTGTTTTCATAGTTTTACAGTACCATCTCAATAATAAAACAGAAGTGGAGGATAGAACTACCTGTGCAAACATATGAGTTACTGGCGATTGTTCATAAGAATTCGACTTATTGTCTTGTCGAATTGGAACACTTTGCAGTTGACTGGATTGCTGCTTACTAGATTGAATTTGTTCTTCAACAGGATAATCAGATGTATTTTGTTGTTTTCGTTTCATTTCCTGTTGTTCTTTTAACTGTTGTTGTAAATTATGTACCATTATTTCTAAATGATCAATTTGTCCGCGTAACTTTTGTTCTTTCATTGTCCAATTCTGATCTGATTTTATAGAAAATGCACTATACAGAAAATTGTCAAAATAAAAAACAGCAATCACTGTACAATACAATGCAATTTTACTGATATAAGAAAGAGAAAGATGAGTCATTTTCAAATTATTTCGCCGTAAACATGACATTTATTTGTAAATAGTAATACTTCTTAGTACAGAGAAATCTAAGGAAATAGATAAATGGAAAAAAAGGAAACCACGATATAGTGCACCAAAAAATTCATTGGACCAAAAGCAGTGACTAGACATCATCCACTTAATAAGCAGCATTACTGTTTTGTAGTCCACTTAAACCACACTTCTTATTCTCGCATCACGAGTGAAGTTACAATAAGAGATATAAAGAAACACAAACAGTATAATATTTTCACTTTTCATGATATCTGTCTAATTACTTGTACTTATAATAACACATAGAAAGGAAGAGGAGAATTCTTGTTGAAAGAATCCCTGAAGATGTGCAAGAGTAACTCGTAGTGCACCTTGATAAAGGTCAGTTTCTCAAGTAATCAGCAGACAAAGTAATAACAGAATAGGGGAGCAACATGTCCAATAAAACCAAAATCGTAAGTAAAAGAAACCTTTATCGTTTACATCTCATCACCTTGGTAAATTTCTGCTAATTTGCTTTATTAACTATTCTATTTTTTTATCTCACCGTTTTCGACGTTATTTTTAAACATTATTCTTAGAATTTTTTTAACTTATTTGAATTGATTATATTTTAGTCTTAGTGCTTGGTACATCCTTTTACTATTGTACCATCGCTTGATCTACTTATCACATCATCTCTGTTAAGTATATCTTAGCTATCTTCCCCTTCATCAGATTTCTCCACTAACATGAACTCCACTCACACTTCCTCATCGTCAGTATGTAGAATCATTTTGTTTCTTTATCTTTTTTCGATTTTACAATAACATTTATCATCTTGAGAACAGTTTGCAATCCTTGTGATTTATGTATCATCGAATTGTGCCAAATTATTCACATTTGATAATACACTAGCGAATTGTACACAATTTTTAACATGGTACACATGTGGAAGATTAAAAAGAAAAAAAGTGAAATGAATACCATTCGCCCGACAGTGTTTATTCTTTTCTTTTTACACTAACAACCTTTACTTGTTACTAATCAATGATAGTTACTCAACTGTATAAATTAGACTGAAATGTATTTCTCTAAGTTACAAAAGTTTAAAAATTACCCTCAAAAACCTTTAATCTGAGTTGGACATAACAAAAGTGGAAATAAATACATCATAACTAAAAACACATAGGTCAGCAAAGAATATTCTTCTGGTTACTTCTCATTGAAACCCTACAGTTAAATCATGTTCCAAAAGGTAGTTCATGGAAATGTCTATAAATATCAACTATTCATATCAGGAAGAGAAAACTGATAAATTGAGGTATCTAGTTAAGTAGTTTTACGTAATCTGATAGCATTAAGTGATGCACAATGTTCAGAAATGATTATCATTAGGAACATAAGCTGTTGGAAGTACGAATATTGTACATAAGAGGAAGAGATTCCGAATATTAACAGAGTATGCCTTAGAGTTAGTCGTGTGAAAATTAAGAAAAATGAAAAACGAGTGAAGATGGATTACATACAAAATTGTGGTATAAGTCAGAAATATGTATTGTTTGAATCACTCCAAGACCTTTCGGAACACAAATTAACTGTACAGCTTTGATAAGAAGTTACGAAAAGTGCATTTTTTGCTAACTATCCACCTCAGAGAACACAATCACATCAAAATCATCCACCTGAGCTACAAATCTTCTCTATCATATCTAACCTACACCTCTCCAAATTATATAATAATAATTGAAAACAATTTATGGCGCGTATTCATCCTAAATAGGAAGTTAAGGCTTTCACAGAATTTCACTTGATAGAACATTGACATTGATTCAGGATACACTGAGTGTGTAAATACAACATGAAAATAGTTTGAAACATAGAGAATACTCACAGAGAAAAACACAGAAAAATGTGCAAACAGTGTGCACTTGTGTGTATGTGTATGTGTGGGAAAGTTAATGACTTAGTGGGTTAGTTCACTTATTGATTGAACAGATAGTAAGTAACAGAATTACAACAGTTAAAATAGTCAACTCATAATTGAATTTACAGTTTTCGGCATCTAAATAAAAATTTAGAAGTTAAAAGTAAAGATTACTGTTCTACAATTTTATAATTTGTTGATAAGCGAAATTCTCCATTTAACATTTAAATCTTATATTGATTTACAAAGAGAATCCTGATGATATCAAACAGTAACTTTACAAACAGAATTATCGCTGAACGCTAACGGAATGATGTGACATGATCATTCGGTATTTAGATCGTCTCTATTTTTCTGGTAAGCGTTACTGGTTGAAAAAAGTAGTCTTTACTTCTTATGTCAGTCACTTAATTAATGTCAGTCAGTTCGCACGCTGTGAAATGAATATTTAGGGTTTAAAAACAAAGTCTTGATGGAAATATGTCCATTATTTCAATTCTATTTTATTCCTTTACGTTCCAAGTGAAATTCAGGGCTTCAAGCTCCAGCTATGAAGTTTCAATAGCGGTTATATATCTTTTATGGGATGCGGTAGTCATTCTCAAGTTCAATCTTCCCTCTTTATGTGGCTTGCTACCAGCTAAAAGAGGTTTAGGAGTGTGTTGGTCAGGAGTCGAACCTGAACCACCTTAGGAGTGGGTGGAGAGTATTCGACCACAGAACCACGGATGCATGAAACCTCCATCGCAAATAATTAATTGCATTCGACTGGTCGGCGCACTCATCAACTCCGGATTCACAGAATCTGAAATCAAATAATAATGTTACGTTTTTTCACTTATTATCCATATCTCTAATTTGATCTGAAGACAAAACTAACTGTTTAGACACTAGTTGTTAACCAGTAACCAGTTCATGTTAGTAATCCAGTCATATAACAAGCTGGTCTTGACTAAAATATATTGGCAGTAAATATTTAACTTTGAAACCAAAAAACACGGATTTCACCAGTTTTTTTCATAGACCATACACACATCTTGCTGAGGAAATCGAAAATAACAAGCTTCCTGTTGGCTGAACTCAAATGACTAATATATTGTATTTGATGGGTTTTTTATGATCTAAAAGATTTTGTATTTGTCTGCAAGGGATATTTTACATACGAATGACTTATAAGGAAATCTGAGCCATTAAATTAAACGAGATTATTAAATGATATATTGCCTTTCAAAAGATTTAAACATTTTAGCTAAGATGTTAAGTGATTTTCTAGGTGAATGCACTATACATTGTTTACTTTGATTCCGATTTCAGTAATTATCTGTTAATAAGTATTCTGACATTAGTTACTTCGAAGCACAAATAACGGTGTAACTTGATATGATTATGAGTAATAGTTTGTGCTCGAAACGTCATCAGTTAATATTACTGCATAACACTGTGTGATTCATCAAAATAAAATCTTATCCATAATGGAGCTATACTCTACCACAGTGCCCAAGTTTTATACTTATATCAATAACGGACTTTTGTTTGAAATCTCCTGAAATTAAGCTACACACTGATGATGGGTGATTAACTGTATTCTACCTTATCTTATCGACTACTGCTTTTCATTAGAACTTCACGAAGTTGATCTCAAAGCTGTTCCCTACTGACGACTGAGAGGTTATTCGATTGAGAGGTTCATCAAAAATTAATTGATATTTGAAACAGAGCAGTATGAGTTATTGACGTATGTAACTTGAACACTAACCCTGTTATCTCTGCTGGTGGAAATAAATTAATATATTCAGCAAACTTGGTTACTTTTACTGGTAAAATTAAGACTTCATCATAGACTATATTAATAACAAAAATGCTTGTAATAACTAAAAGATTATACATTAAAATACAAAAATCAAATTACTTGGCTAAAAGTTTTTCATTTGACTCTTTAAGCGCTTCATTTTCACGCTTAGCATCATCATAGGCATACTGAAGCTAAGAATTAAACAAAACAAAAATAAACAAAATATTACCATGATATTAAAATAAGTTATTTAGGTATGATTGTTTAGTGATTATGGAAATTTTTCCCAACATGAATTCGTTCAAGTTATCACACTTTGGCGAAGCATACATAAAATTAGAGGAAATGAAATGTAATGAGGGTACGATAGATGAAAATGTAAGCGAGAAAATGTCATTAGATAAAGATTGGTGAGTATTTTCAAAATCTGGAAGATCACGATTTAGACCCAAATCACTATTAGTTTCCAGGCATTAATTCTTAGAATCGCAGGGGTGCTCCAGTTAGGCAGTCTCTACCCTCCTACTTTATGGGTTAGTGCACTTATTTTGTTCTTACCACTCTTAACTACTTTCCAGTTTAATCCTACTTAATATGAAATCGCTCAATGAGGAACTTCGTAGGTGGGTATGTGTCACACGTGTTCCAGGTCTGTCAGTCGATGGAGCTTCGTCTTCATTAATCATAGATATATATGATGCGTTTACGGATAATTTAATTCATTACAAAGTAGATTTCATCATGATACCTTTCATAAAACTGTTTTACTGATTATGGTGGAGTTCATCAAATAATAATATTTTAAAGACAAACCATTGAAAAGATGCCTGCTTTTCTTAAAATCCCATAGAGTTTGAAATTTCAATCATGTGAGCATTTAAATCTAATACGACCTTTACTTCTAAAAGTTTAGCGGGATACTCCCAACATTTAAACTATGGAAAACGTTCTATGGTAAAATTAATAATACACATAATTGGAAGAGTATATTTAAAACAGTTAGTCCCTTTTATAAATTTTGATAGCATTATTAGAAGACGGAGATTATCTGACTTGACTTGACAAGTAAATGTGTGATCAGATTGTTCGAAATGTATAGCGCTAATACATCACATTTTTCGGAAGAGTATATGCTTTCGTTAACTTCTCATAAAACACAACTTTTCGCTAATTATAAATGATTAGCTGGTTTCATTTAGTTCTGAATGTTATTTTTGTGAAAGTGAAAAATTAGTCGAAGGTTTACACACATTAAAACTAAGCAAATGGTAAGACACATCGATATCGAAACATGTAATTACTTCCAATATTTTCAGTTGTAATTTGGAAGCAGCGTTACTGTCTGATTCTACACGGAACAACTTTTGTTCTAATTGACTTGATTCACGACTTAAACGTTCAACTTCAGAGACTAACTGACGATTTGTTGTTTTTGTAATTTCATAATTTGATTCTGCTTCTCTAATACGAGCTTCTAAAGAAGTAATCAACATTTGTTTCTCCCGTAATTCTCTTTGTGTGCGAATTAAATCAATATTTTCCTGTAAAGCTACCCTGTAGTGATGCGACAAATAAATACGTTAACAAGAGAGATGTTAAAAAAGGAGTATATATACTGTACTTTAATTGGTAAAACTAATGAAAATATTTTATTAAAACTGGACAATCTGCATTTATCGCTTTTGATTTCATGGTGGTTTTCTTTACCAAATGGCTTTATTCATGAAATCATTGATAAACAAGGGGTATCAAAAAGATATTTTGACATAATTTGGAAATTGTCAGTAAACATTGCCTAGGGACTGTGCTAAAAAGGGAAAAAGCAATCAGATTTCATTCCAGCAGCTCTTTGATAGCTTGATCTTAGTGTTAATACTTGTCCTATCACATCTCTAAACTCTGAATAACTGATAAGTCTTTTTTTCTTCCAAACACCTTCACAACAAAATAATACGATGATTTCATACAGTTCAGATAGTTACAACCACTTTGCTTTCTGTCCATATGCTTATGTATTCTTTAGAAATTAAGCTGTAATTATTAGTGAAACTGAACCCTTCGTTATCTTTTGTTAGTGACTGACTTAATCGGTGACTAACTACAAACCCATGGAAGTATCTCGGATTCGCATACACTAACTAGTGCTTTAGTTAATCTATTCAGTAATTCATCACCAACATACAACTTTCCAAGAACGATGGATAATCTTCCGTCAGTCCTCTGCAACATTAAATTATAGCAAAAGAGACCAATCTGTCAATTGTTAAGTCAATGTTGGTAGTTGCTAAGTAGAACAGTGTCTCTATTTATGTGTAAATGAAGTGTTGGTCTGAGGCTGATGGATATCTGACCAAAATTACGAGGGACAGTCATCAGTGTCGGTTTGGCGACACTGAATTTCGTAGACACTGCCAATATGATTTGCCTACTATTACAACTCACTTACTTCGGCACTAAACTAAGCTGTTAATGTAACATCTCAACATTTCAGGTTCTTCATGGAGCCAGACAACTTCTCATAAAATCTTTCTTTACTTTGTGCAAACTGCATTCAGTTAGTGCATGAGTGGAAATTATGAAATGGCAGAGACGAGTATAACACTCACTCCTCATTTTCTTGAATCTATAAGGTTGGACAAGAATTTCATCAGCTACGGACATTATCCTCATGCTGATAGGTTTGCTAGAGCTAACTAAAAGATCTGGTGGTATCTAACAAATGAATTTCACAGATCTACTGAGCTTTTCATTTTTTGAGTGAATAAATACACTTGTTTGTTGAATAAGTGTCTCAGATATGTAACACACCGTGAAAAGCCGAAATCCCAGATTTATAATTATTAAGGCATGTTGCCCGATTTCACATACGTTTAAGAAGTTTAAAGCTTTTATATCAGGTCAACACAGTTGTTTTAAAAATCTAGGGACAATGTTTCTTCAGTTAAAGTTGCTAGCAATGATTACACAGTTCAGGGAAAGTAAACAAGCTTTCTGGAAGACACTGTTACCAATGAAAAGGCAGAAAGATTAGAGACGATGAATAGAGGTGCATTGTATGCTAGTTCAAGCGTATAAGTGGTTGACATTTCGTGACTGGCCATCATGCTGACTTTGGTGTCCTTTTCACGTGCCTAGAAGAAAGGACTAGCTTTGCGTGGTCACAGGGGACAGCTGCTTGAGGCCAGTAGCACATGTTCACGACTGGCTGTCTGAATCGACGAAGTTACTTGTGAAATTATTAAGCTTCTGCATAATGATTTTGGGCAGTAAAATTGTGTACCGTTCTATAAAAATACAGCGTTGTAACTCGTAATCTAAACAATCAACTAGTTCGCATTCATTATTTCTACCGTCTAGTCACCAAAATTAAATTACCTGAAAACTATTACCTGAAGAAAGTGGATTCGACAATAACGCATTTTTATATTTCGAAATACATCCACATGCTGCATTTGTGAGTGAACTGACAAGTGGATCATCGGATCCCATTTCAGTGATCCAGCAGTAGGGTACTCGCCTTATAGTCTGATATTTCTTAGTCTGATAACTGCTGAGGTAATTTGGGCGTACTAATGAAAAATCTTAAACTTAAAGCAAAGTAGCTGTTTAATTCTATTTGACTGTAGACAGTCATTTTACTGATGTCGGTTTGTGGATAAATCTACTTCTATGCTGGTGTCAGTCCTTATTTAGGTATTCAATATATTGCAGCTGTACATTAAAACAGATATTTCCGATAATCCAAAATCTTAAAAAACAACTCTTCTCAGTTGGAAATGACTGATGATGCATTTACATTGGAAGATGGAGAATCGACAACTACTAACAGGAAGAAGACAAGTTAAAAAGAGAATAAATCGCTCATCATGTAACTAGTTCATTTATAAATATCATCCAAAAGATTACGGATTAATTTTCCTAAAGATATTTACCTTTGCTTAGAAGTGACCTGTTCACCTAAAGCAAATAAATCGTGCGTATGTGCTTGTTCTTTGCTTTGCAATTCTCCTTTCAGTTGGCCAATTAATTCGTCACGTTCTTTCAGTTGTTCAGACAACTTTTGTATAGTCTTCTCACTAAATCACAGTTTTAAAAGTTAATGTGAATTAACAGTATATATATTAAGTAATTCTTAAAGGCAATTCATTTTGTAAGTATAGCAAGTACAAGCTTTACAGAGCGAACAGTATCACTATCTTGTAATAGGCATTTAAGGCACTTAAATGGAAGGTAATCAGATTTTAAAACTGTGACATGTGGGAAATTTCAGCAGATACTAATAACAGCTAGAGAACCATTGAAAAGGAGGAGCAGTCTGACATTTTTTCATCCTAGATTGCAACTCTTCATCAGTGCACATATGGTAATCCATCCTGGAGTTTTCATATTTCGTGTGGTTGGTCATACCACAAGTGGCAACAAGAATGTAAGTAATTAAATTATAGGGTAAATACTACTGACCAATATGAGTAGATTTTATAGCAAACCGTTGATGAGAAAAAATCAGTTCAGTTCTAAGTGAAATCTGTTTTCTGAGTGAATACAACTCACGTAAACATTCAACACATCTCCTCATTTTTTGAAATTTTAGATGACAGTGGCGTTGTATTCAACATAACTGAACCGAATGAATTTATTCATATATATTTGGCATTGGTTGATAATATTATTCGTGGCATATGCTTCATCCTCTTTAGTACTCGTCAGATATAGGTACTTGCTTTTTGGTGAGTGTAATTATTCTGACTCAAACTCAAATGAAATAATGGTGACTGTTTTATCATTATAAGTGAGTATCGACTAAAACTGCATACTGCGTCCCATTTCGAAGTTGTCATTTGGATTTTTTATCTATTTCAGGCTGATTTCAACGCACTTAAGTAGGATCTTATTTAAAATGTTCATCTAGATTAGCTGTTAAACGTAAATCTCGAAAAAAATAAAGCAGTGTATTTGAATAGTTTTCTGATACTGTGTATAAACACAATGATGAAGTCACGTAGACGAGTTAAATTATGAACTTTCAAGGTATATATCCTGATTCTACAAATAGGAGCATATAAGTTAATTTGATGAAGGATGTACACACTTCCCTTTTAAACAGTTTGTACGTGTGTGTGAAAGAAAGATAGAGATAAACATGAAGAAAAACGAACGATCCAGACAGGATTTTGCAAAAACTTTTACTGGTTAGAGATTTCTATCTTCAGAAAATGATAAAACTATAAAATCGGTAAAGATAGAATGAAACTGAAATGAAGATATTAAAAATAATTGGTACTTCAAAACTATGATCGGAAAGCAACTTCCACACCATTATGACTGATTGTTTTAGTTATCCTATCGACCATCTTGGCCATTTCATTTCTTAGCGGAATTTAGAAAACAGTCAGGGACTTCAAGTACTGATATTGTCTTATTCAATGGATGATACAAATTATATACATATACATTCGGGGTCTTACAGAGCAGAGTTTTGAAACCTCAAGGTTTGTATCGCATTTGAATTATTCATGGATTTCTCATCGATAATTGAGTTTCGGTTTGTTGTTTGAACGTTAACAGAACTCGACTTTCTGGCTGAAAGGGGCTATTTAAATAAAAATTGAAAAAATCAACAGTAAACGCCAAAAGTGGCAAGAACAACAAATCTGATGAAATATTAATTCTTATAAATCGGTATCCCAATTTAAAACTCACTATGAGTACCAAGCAACAGTTTTTATACAAACTATTGTCGAAAATCAAAATGTATTCGGAAAATTGGCGTCGGTGTTAGAGGCTACTCAATTGCATTAAACCGAAAATGTTAAGAGCAGTGAGATTATTGTCGTCAAATGATACATTGTAGGCGTATGAAAAACTCGAAGACTTGGATTATAAAAAAGGATTTTCGCTTCTTCAAAGTCAGACTACATTTCAGTCTATTATTGTAATTGAATCTGCTTTCTGTATTCCGTATTTGTTTGAGTCACCAGTCTTCCTGTCTGTTGTTAATGCTTAAAATAGATTCAGACTCTTAAATATTGTGCATATGAAAACGACTGATTCATAGCTTTGGTATACGAACTTGGAACATTTGGCAATTTAAAATGCTAGATAGTTGGTGTTGAATAGGAAATAAAACTCTATCTGTATCGGAAAATTCTTCACTGATTTTTCTTCAGTTATTCCCTCCTTCATACATCCCTTATCATTGTACATTTGGTAGATTTACTTTGCCTAGTTTCATGTGCGCTCTTCCAAACTCTAGTAAACTGAATTGTTCTTTGTTGTTCATTGTGTCACGTATCAGTCAACTCTTCAAGAAATATGTATATCAGCGTGAGTCATATTTTTTACTTAAATAATAATAACAAGTAAGCAGTATTACAGGTTCAGTAAAACGACTTGTTTTTGTTTTTCACACACACGACATTTTATTCAGGTTTCATAATGTTTGTATTACTAATTAAAGGGTTTTCAATGTTAATCCTTTTTTAAGTAAGCTTCATCACGAAGCCATGAGAAATAGAGAATCACTAAACAGCTGTTTATTGCCATATTGGAATTTCTAGGCAGTATAAATCCAAGATAGAGAACAGAACGGAGACCAGAACTATTAGGTTTTGAAGTGAGCATTCAATGGATCATCCGACTGATGACATATAAATCCTATCCATTGTATGATATTCTTCAAGAGGATATAACCTTTATTCTCCTGATAAGGGTTTTTATGGGGCAAAGAAAAAAATATCGTCGATTAATTTCATCTTTTTTTAAATTATAACAGGAATTATACGGACATACCGCGCTTCCAACACGTTGCTTCTGTACATTTAATTGATTCTGAACGAGTGCTAACTGGAATTAGAAAAATTATGAAAATTAATGTTACATTTCTGTATTTTATCCAAATAGATATAAAATATAAACAAATTTTTATGAAGTCATTTAATATAAAATAAGGAATAAATGAAAGCTGGACTTTATTTATTTGTAGTGTTAGTGATTTACTAAGCCTAATAGGGATCAATTAAGCTAAAAATTGCGGTCAGTGAGTATAATGTAAACCCTTCATAGTGTCTGATGATGAAGTCTAGAATTTTTGTTTCTTTCCATTACACACTTCTTATCGGGGTTCAACCACTACCAAATTTATAAACAAAGTGATAAAACAACTGTAAATGTGAAAATGTTGGCACAGTGAGATCATACACTGAGGGATAATAACTAATCTAGTGTTTCAAGATGGTATTATTTTTGGTAAGACAAAATCCAGCCTGTCTAAAAATAAGTCTCAAGACGCCAAAATCAGTCACTTATTAACATTCCCGGATGCAATCAACTTTATAGAAACATCGATAGTCATACAAAATATCGCAGTTTAGTAAAAGAAAGCTTTAATAGTAATACAGTAGAACTTCATTTACTGTAGCGTTATAAACTTTGATATTTGACAGGTGAATTAACAAAGCTACAAACATAATATATTCTACTTCATAATGATCAGGATAAAAATTGGAAGAAAAGTGTTTAACTTTTAGTCTCATTTGCACCGTAAATTATTACTGAATTCATCGTCCACATGTCAATCAAAACTAAAAATCTAGAGGAGAGTGAAAGTCATCTGCAGACAAAGTCATGTGACTTATCCTAATCTAGATGTTAACTATGTGAGTGTTATTTTTTGATGTTTGCAGAAATTTTTGCTCCATTTCCTTTTTTCCCCATCCGGTGACACATTTCTATAACAACTATTAACATCACCATCGTTACCATACATTTTATACGCTCATGTGAAGTTTAGAACTTCTGATCGATAACCAATGATTATACCCCTTTGTTTATTGTCGATAACTGACTAACTGATTACTTGACACCTGTCTTCAATTGGATTAACCAGTAACTATTAAATACTACACAAACTGACCGTGACAACTATGAAAATATCCTTTCAAAAAGTAGTCATCAAGAATATTAATTTTTTATTGTCTAAAAATGCGAAATGTGATACTTGTATCTTTTCAAATATATAAACTGTAATTAAGAAACCGTGAAATCTTGCCATCCTTGAAGTCACTAATCACAGTGAAGATAGCCATGCAGTTGTTTTTGTAGTTTAATTGTTGCAGTTGGTGTATTTGTTTTATTGACTTTTCCACGTACCTGAACTTTGAATATGGCGTTTGGAAGTTATCATCACACTACTCAATCATTCAGGGTGAACTTGATATAGGTCTTTAAATTCGGGAATTAGTAATGATGATGTATCTTTTTGCATGACAGAATATAACACAGGTGAAATACTTCTCATGGGCTATAAACTATGTGTCGTATTGGTTAGACATTTTCAACTCTGGTCCCAAACCTGTAACTCCACAAGATTAAATAACTAGGACATACAGAATCTGATAGTGTATCACGCATCGATTTGATTTTGCCTCATTCCATATTGGGAAGAGGTAAAGGTGGTTATAGTGACATTTCTACTGAATATAATTATCTATTCGACGAATTAGTTTTCATAGCTGCATATTTACAGTCAAACTTTCGGTCAACGATCAGATTTAGGAGGCAATTGAGACAACATTACATAACACGGATAACAATCCTAATAATGTAAGATAGAAATAATCGTCTATTAAGAATTTTTGAAAGAAATAAAACAAAGTAAGGTGTCTTATGAATGTGTTTTCCATACTGTTAGCTATGCTGTCTTCCATTCCTCTGTGAAGCCTATTCTGACTATTCTTTTTGGCTCTCATACTTGACTGACATATTATCTAGAATACGTGTTATTTCCGTTATTACTCTTGCTGACCTACTACCTTTACGACAAGCCATGATGTCTCAAACATGCTAGGTTGGGAGAAAGCCAAAGGTTTACAAATAACATGGTATCAGTCCTGAAGTCAATTACTTTCTACATCAATAACCTAGGAAAGTGTCAGATGCCAGTCAGAAATCCTAGTGAAGGTAACCATCAGTAGCTGGAGCCTTTGAATAAAATGAGATCAGACAGATTACAGAGGTGCAGGTGGATACTTTTAGTGGATATAAGAACACCAAAAACAGTAGTACAGACATCTTCACTTCGTATCATCTTTAAAGTTCAGAAAATTCCCACTAAATGCCTTAATATTTGGTACTCTGCTTTAACACTCATATTTCGCATCTACCTTCCCTATGTATGTTACTCTGAGCTGTGGTAACACAACGATTTACTTCTGTGTAACGCTCCAAGCTGATCACTTTTTATGTGCTTTTTCCTAAAATCATTTTTATGCTCCATGAAGATACAGGAGTACTTGACCACTTAAAAAGAGGGTGAAATTTTACTGGGAAGTCAGTTGTTCCGAATAATCTTTCGATTTTCTAAACTCAAAAATTCCACAGTTTTTTGTGACATAAGTCAGGACAAGAAGATATAATTAAGTGCTGTTTAACCATTGTTTAACTATCCTAATTTATTTCACATTGAAATTCGTATGAAAAACTGCAATTTATAAACGGAAATTGTAATAGATAGGAATGATTTGATTGCTGATGGATACACATTACTTATAAAATATTTGATGAATAGTCACCCTAACCGACGAACATATCTTATCAAGATAAAACGCAAAACTAATTTAAACTGGCAACCTGCTACACTTCATATTTATATATAGGATGGTGAATAACATGAGGGAAGATAAAGGACTTAATTTAGTCTTACAATAATACATTCATCTGTTTCGCTAACACCTATCAGAGTACGGATAACAGGATCCCAAGTCAGAGTTGTAATAATTTTAATTTTCCCTTAAAGTGGATATGACCAGCTTATGTAAGTAACTTTTAAGGTAACGCCATTCATGTAGTCAAGTATTACACGTAGTTTCTAGTTGGTGACTACTTACCTTTGAACTGTCTATTGTTAAGGCTTGCGTATACGAATTCACTAAACACACTAACCGTCTGATCTATTTCGATGATATCTAAAAGAATATCCCTAAGTAAAAAGCAATACATGATATTATCTGCAGCAAGATATCACTAGGCTGATTATATATTTGGTCAGGGGGGAATGCGTGACTTGGACTTATCTTATGCACATTTGGTCAGCTGAATGTACCAGAAACTTACTGGATGTTTAGATTTCCGCTGTGAATTCAACTTCAATACACAGTGTTTCAAAAACTACCATGTCTAAGACATCTCCATATATTTGGCCAATGAATCCGAAATAGAACAAAAGGCGAATATTCGGTTATCATCCTATCCTGTATCAAATAGATAACCAATTCCTCACAGTACATAAAAAGTTTGTTTTCGATAAAAATCGATCAGTATTAATGTTGTGAAAAAATAAAATTACTATGGTTGCTAAATGGATTCAAGCGAAATAAATGGATAAAAAAAGGCTATACTTAGAATCTCCGTCTTTCAACACGATGATAAAAGCTGATACATAATACTGCAAAAAACTGATCTTTGTCCCCGAGTACAGCTGTTAGTGTGATCAGTAATAGATTTAATTAACTAAAAAATTTACAAGAGATATAGTAAAAATCAAAACAATTAGGCCAACCCACTTTTCGTGTCAGTGCCTCATTTTTCCGTTCTAATACTTCAATTTGTTCTTGATAATCTTCTTTCCATACAGCTCCCGGTTCAGTATCTTTTTTATCACTAGCTAACCGCAAAATTTTAGTTGCCATTCTAATAATGAAAGTTAAAGGTAACTCTTGAGTTAATCTTTGTTTATTTTACTTTTTAATGCGTTCTTCTTGTTTACATGCATGTTTCTTAAGTGTAAGATAATCATCATACAATCGTAAGTATTGGTCTTCCAGCTTTTCCTTGGACCAAGAACTTATTGAATTTTTATACTCCATTTCTATTGAGGTATGTTTTATAGTATTCTAAGCAAAAAATTCAAGAAATCTGCAATATGATTAGCAAAGAAAAGGGAGAATTCGCGAAATTATTTGTGGTGTTCAAAAGTTAATCTCAAAACATTTCCCATGTACTTTACAATTGACGGACTGATACATCAGCTTAAAACTTAAAAAATGGTAAGAAATGAAAAAGGATTATCAACGCATACTTATCAATTTCTCTATGATTTACTTTTGCAATATAAAGTAGAGAGTAATAAGAACGGAAAAAGAAACCCATATGATCAAAAGTTTGATAGAAAAAAAGGTGAAATAGAACTAGAAACGTTGCGCTTCAAATGAAATGGACATGAATATGTAGCACTGCAAGTAATTCTGGACTAAAATGGTCAATGTCACTGATAGATTGTGAGTCCAGCAATGCAAATCTCAGCAGTGCGACTTAGA
This sequence comes from Trichobilharzia szidati, assembly GCA_944472155.2. Lineage (NCBI taxonomy): Eukaryota > Metazoa > Platyhelminthes > Trematoda > Strigeidida > Schistosomatidae > Trichobilharzia > Trichobilharzia szidati. Next base: position 28,402,203 of record OX235276.1, on the reverse strand, counting down.
TTTCCCTAGACAGATAGAAAAAGAATCAGTGACTTCATGTACTGGTACTAGGTCTCGGTCCAATTTTAAGCCTTGCAATCCCAAGTGGACTTTCGCTAGCATGTGTCTCATGACTCATAGGAAATAACGCTTTGGACAGCAGATTTGTTTGACATCTAGTCAATACATATGCCAGGTAGACATCGTTAAATTTACCTTAATGAAAAAGAAATTTGTCAAGACCATAATTACCAGATACTCAGAACTTGATCCAGATTTGAAGTGCAATCGGTCGTGTCGTGCAGTTTCTCCGATTTTGTAAATTTGTACTCAAATTATGCTCTCATTTGATCACATAATCTTTTTAAAAATCTTTTCTGTATGGGCTTTGAGTTTCAGAAGTAGAGTTTGAGATGTTTATTTGGCTACAAAACGATATCTTCTATAATAACAATTGAAATTTAAGATGAAATGAACAGTAGTTTTATTTATCCTGGTGTTGCACTATATGGCAGCGAATGTCTATCACTACGAGGAGGATCAAATCCATGAATATCAGATTATGATGTGGATGCCTGGCGACGTTTCGGTTTCATCACAGACCAATATCCACTGTCCAAATTATAACAAACTTGTCTCACGAACTGGATGTTTCGGGCTTCATCCTTTAGGAGTCACGATGACGCAGTCTTGAAGACTATATAACTAGGAAGAGACTGCTGCTAAGTACTTCGAATCTTTTAAAGTTATGTGAAAGGTGCTTATCTATGAAAAAATAAGCCTGAAATACTTCAAAGCCTAAACTCTAACCAATTAACTCATCAGATTTTGCAAACTTTATTAAGTTATTTAGAAAACAGAAAGATTGAGCAAAGAAATATTTACTGTTCGATTAGATCCTCATCTCTGGCTCTACTCTAATATATATAGCATTTTTATTACAATACACAAGAGTTTACCAAACAAGTGGCGATATGTTTGTTAACAATAATTAAACAGTGTCAAAATGTCAATGGGTTGATAATTAACGAAGAAAGACCCCGAGAAGATAAGTAATTTAGGAAAAAGCTCAGCAATTGCACTACATGCATTTACACACAACCACACAATAGGGTGGGAGAGGGTTAAGATTCTGAGAAGTAATCTGTGTAGGTGGAGAGAGAGAGATTGATTACTGAATCCTGGTTCATTGAATCTACATCCAACACATGCAACAGAAATGACTCAATGCAAATACCAGAAATATGGAAGATATTATTACAACCAGTCAAATCAGAGGAGGATAATAAATAATCTCAAAATTCTATTTCAATTCAAGCAAATCACAACATGCTAACAAATTACTTATTATAACTACAAGAACATTCGTCTTATTTCCCATCTAATTGTATTTGATCAATAACACTCATATTGACTTTTATTCAAATATCTAGTCAATTCCATACATATATATAAATGAAGGAAAAAGTTGTGTGAGTAACTTGATATGATTATGAGCAATAATTTGTGCTCGAAACGTCATCAGTTAATATTACTGTGTAACACTGCGTGACTTATCAAAATAAAATCTTATCCATAATGGAGTTACACTGTACCACAGTGCTCAAGTTTTATACTTATATCAAAATCAATACACATTTAAAAGGTAGAAATGGTTAGAATAAATTAATTTTACAAGGATAACACGTAATTAAAGATGAAGTGGTCAAAATAAATATAAATAAAATAAAATAATTAGGACAATTATAATAAATTATAATTATAAATAAGGATAAATTTCCTAAATTTGCCTCTTCTATGTGTATCTACCAGTCTGACTGCAGCTGCCGAGCCAGCTACATTGGGCGTACAATTAGGCAGGTTCATCGTCGTATTTCCGAACATCATCCAACATGGTTAAGCAAGGGACAAACAAGATCTAATCGTAGTTCTATTTTAGCACACCTTGTTGATAATGAGCATAAGGTTGATGTTAATACTGCATTTAAAATTATTTATCGCATTCCGACTAATCTTAATTTTGCTCTACGAGTTCGTCTTCTACAGACAGCTGAAGCAATCGGAATCCACCTGAAGAAGCCAAGCCTATGTGTTCAGAGGAAATTTGTACAGCCACTTTCCTTACCGTGGCCATCGTTACAAGATGCATAAACAGGACAACGTCGCCACCCTCCCCCTAAACCTTTAAAAGCTATAAAGATTATAATTGTCCTAATTATTTTATTTTATTTATATTTATTTTGACCACTTCATCTTTAATTACGTGTTATCCTTGTAAAATTAATTTATTCTAACCATTTCTACTTTTTAAATGTGTATTGATTTTCTGCGTTAATTATCAACCCATTTTGACACTGCTTAATTATTGTTAACAAACATATCACCACTTGTTTGGAAAATTGTTGTGTATTGTAAAAATGCTATATATATTAGAGTAGAGCCAGAAATGAGGATCTAATTGAAAAGTAAATATTTCTTTGCTCAATCTTTCTGTTTTCTAAATGTCTAAATGGGGATTTTTTCTATATTAAGTTATTTGTTCAAATGTGCAAAATAGTCACTCATTTACTATCAAGAGCTGTAATTCGAAATTATGTGCTGTTAGGAGTAAACCAAATAGATTTCAAACTCCTTCTCCACGGCATTTATCGGAAAGACCTCCATTTAACATTAGGCTCAAAATTCAACAGTAACAATAACACAAATCTTCCAACATCAAGTTTTATTTGTTTATTATCCATTAAAATCTTGCAAACTTTAATGATGTTCCTTATGACTTGCTATTATCTTCTTCCGTTACATTACTTCTCGTATATTTTCCAACCGTGTATAGGAATATTTTATGATGCACTACGTTCCAATGACGACTTTGTTCAGTTGATGTTCTAGAGTGCATTTAGCTGAACTATAACTAATAACATATAGGTTAATCCATGTTAATCTGCCTAATTTTCCGTCAGTTTTACCTTATTCAACTTTCATAATGGTGTGTGCGCTGGAAGCACATAATATGCAAGCAGTTTGAACTAGATATAACAGGCATAAATGTGATTATTTAAAGAAAGCAAACCAACTAAATGCCAGTGCTTTTTTAACACACAGCAATCGTAAGAAATCTTACCTATGAATATATATGATAAAGAAGGTGAGTTCAATATCATTTGATTGTAGGTGCCAATCTATTTATTAAGGAAGAAAAAACTTGGTCATCTAAAAGAAGGTACAACACTCTTCTGTATACTTAACCTGACTTGATCGTTAATGATAATTTATACGTAAAACTGACTATAGTAAATAGTAATGTAACACATCTAGATGTATGCTGCACAAAGTAATGTGAAGTAGAAGAAAATTAAAGCATCTTGTGGCAAATTAGAAGAGCTAAACAACGTTAGGGTTATAAGCTTTTTTGACTAAGAGTAGAGTAAAACTCTATTTGGAGGACAAAGAGTCTGAACAAAGAATTTTTTTTCAGTGACCTCGTCACCAGTTTCTACAGTTATATATAATTAATATTTGAAGATTAATTGTCATTATCAGCATTGTTTTATAAATGATATCGAGGGGCTAAGATGTTGATAATATATGTTTACTTTTGCTTAGGCTGAAGTAATTAAAAATGTGATTAGGTATACTATGCTCTTATATTATTTTTATTTTGATTACAGCTTGATTCCACAACGTATTTTAGTACAACTATGGAGTTTTCAGCATGTGATATCGGTAGCACTTATTTTGCAGGCCTAACATTGATATCAGGTGTGCGTCAGCAGGGGATCGAACCCCGGACCATGGGCATGGTCGGCGAGAGTCCTAACCATTTTGCCACCGACGCCCATAAGATATAACTGTAAATGTGGGGCTAACTAGCAGTGAGAATTAACCCCTGCTTCTAAGTATTTAAGACAAGGAAAATTCACACGCATATTATTCACCAAAATAACAAACTAAGTTAACGGAAATGTTCAGTATTCTGAAAATACATATGAGTTTATAAAGTGTAGTTTCACTGAACTGACATGTGTGGCGTCAAGTTCCAAATCTGACGTTTCAATTGGTCATAAAATAGCTGCTTTTGGGTTCTATATAGAACCCAACGATATCGTTGGTAAATTCACTCATGCAGTGTTATAGAAGACTGGCTAACTAACTGTAACATTTATTCCAGAACTCAAAGAAAGTTTGGGACAGTCAACAATCAAAGCTTGATGCAAATCTGCAGTGCGCCCGAAAGTAATGCTAGTTGGGTAACCTAGTCGGAGAATGCACCTGGGCAATGTAGGCGAAACATGGGTTACATGGGTAGTTTTGATGGGCAAATAGGTGGGCAAAAGACGATGCTGACGCTAAATAATTTGCCCACTTTACTCAATTGGATACTTTTTCCCCCTTTTGCCCAAGTTTTGGTTATAACCAAGTGTTTGCATTAACCCAAGCTTACAACAATTCTAAACTTATTCTAACCTATGCGTTGATGATGCCTTTTTATGGTAAATGAAAATTTTTTCTACCCACTATGTTCTTAAATAACGCTGGTCGTGTTTAAAAAGAGAGCTGGGTGCTGAATTAGGTCTTTTCGTTCTGAAGTAATGCTAGTCAGTGCTTAATATGTCCTGTAATGGCTGGAACAACGCTGATAAGGAAACCCAGTATGTTCTGATCTACTCCTGAGAATGCCTAGAAAAAGAACACGGTGCTGAATTAGTTCTAGTCATGCTGAAAACCAGCACTGAGTTCTAGTCTGTGCCATTAAAGAAACCATTTCAGAACAGATTCAGAATTTACTCACTATAGGATGCAAGAATTATTTCAGAATTACTGAGATTTAATTCAGCATTATTGTAAGCTTGGGAAGAGTGCACTCAGTGACAAATCTTCTGTCTGTTATCCACTATTATAGGGAATTTTGTCAAGAAAATATCGGCTTACAGTTTTAGTGAGACTCTGATGGGATAAATTACTATAAAAAAAGAAAAAAATTGAAAATACTCTAATACGACGCCAAAACAAAGGTGACACTAGAAACAAAAGTTACTCATTGAAGCACTATAACAATATGTCCAATACATATTGGGTATCCAATAATTTGTTTACGAGATGGTGTACACCCAGTGTATTTACCAAAGCAAGCTTCTTCGTGGTTCATAGAAATCAGTTCAGCTTATAATGATAATGAATATTATATACTTATGGCATCAATTTAACTGTGTTTCCCTATTTGTGAGTGAATGCTTAGAGTTTCCCTACACATCTTCTCATTAAAAAATGTGCTTACTCGAAAGTTTGATGGGCTCGCTGGGTCGAACTCTGACGTCTGTGCTGAACTCTATCTTAAATTTGAAATATTTCCATATGATGTTGCCCGATTGGGACAAACCAGCTGTCGGAAAGAGCTTATTGTTATTATTTTTATTATTCCCTTGGGTTCCGAGTGGAACAAAGGGCTTCGACAACGCACATTCACTTTGTTTTATTTTCTGCCGTCCCCTTCAGCTAGGTCCACGACTGACCATAATCTCATATTTCCTCTTCCCACGATCTCCTCTATGTCACCCTCGTATAAGCCACTCGTCTCTTCCCATTGGAATTCCACTACAGCGACGTCATTCGACGGTCTCCTTAGTGTATACCCAGTCTATCTCCATTTTCTCCTACACGTATGTTGAGTGATCGGCTCTTGAATGGTTTGCTCTTGTTGCTAATTCTTCCTGGACTGCCACCTGTTCTTCAGTATGGAGCCATCGAAGCCAGCAGCTGCTGATAAAAGTCTTCATATCGGTGGTCCAGCGAAATCCTGTCTTCTCGCTCCCAAAGAACAGTCTGACACATAATCCAGTACACCACACTTAAGAATACCATTGGTGATAATAGACAGCCAGTCTTGCCCTGCTCCTGTGTTCACGCTGAGTTTCCCGTTGTGGATCACCTGATACGTGGCATTGTCATATGGCTGTTGAATGGGGTGGATCAAGACTTGAGGTATGCCGTAGTGCTGAAGCAGTTTCCAAATTACTTCCCGGTCTATGCTGTCGAAGGCCTTCTCGAAGTCGATGAATTTTAAGTAGAGGTTTGACTGCCATTCTATGCTTTGCTCGATGACGATACGTAGAGTTACAATTTGATCAGCACATGACTTGCCTTTTCTTAATCCACCTTGTTCTGGTGGGTGGAATTCTGTATGCGATGCATAATTTACTCTCCCCAAGATGATGCGACTTAGTATTATACTTGGCTTGGAAAAGAGCATGATTCCACGCCAGCTCTTGCACAGGCCTTGGTTGCCTCTCTTTGTCAGCTTGACGAGGTAGCCATTCTTTCTTCCAATCGATAGTTTCCTTTCCTACCTTCCAAGACTTTTTCCAATAATGGCGTGAAAACGTCTACCATAGTCTGTAGGTCCATATTCAGTGCTTCGGGGTGAATTTCCTTTCGTCCAGCTGCCTTCCTGGACTTCATTAGATTGATCATATTTAAGATTTCTGCTTTCGTTGGTGGGGTGATATTCACTGGCAGTTCTGTGGCTGGTGGTGTTGGTTTTTCTGGTCCATTCAAGAGTCCTTTAAAGTGACCAGACCATTGTTTTATTTATTCCTCCTCCTTGTTAATTAGGTCCTCTTGGACATCTTTTATTCTTTTCGTAGTATAGGTTTACTTCTTTCCAGAAAGAGAGCTGATTATCTGATGTAATGCTCTCAGGTCTCTTTTACCTGAGGCCTGTTCTGCTTCAATTGCCAGCCAAGGTGTCGTATAATTGTACTGTGTCCTCCCTAGCACTCTTCTTCACTTCTTTAATCAGTGCACTGTACGCTGAACTCAGCTGCTTCTTCTGTTATCTATCACTTTACTCAGTCACCTTTTCTACCATTCTCCTTGATTGGCTTCCAGGTGTCCGCTTAGAGCCATTCCTTGCCTTGTTTTTTCTGTCTTCGTAGAACAGTTGTACATGTATCCTTGGATATCACCATCACAGAGTTCTAATGTTCTTCCACACAGGTTTCCTTAGTGATGCTATATAGTGTCTCCGTTTTCGCTCTGATCTGATCTATAATGAAGGCATCCCTTGTAGTTTCATCCCTCTGTTTCTGAGTGTTGAAATTGAATTGTGGCCTGTTTTCAGTGGTTCTAGGGCTTTCAGCTTTACCTTTAAGGTTTCTTGAACTATATGATGGTTTGGACTCAAATCTGCTCCCCTTTTCGACTTTGTGTCCAGCAGGCTAGCTGCATCTCCACAATACAACGATTCACCTATCTACTAAATAAATAGTTCTCCGAAAACATTCCTGAAACAGTTGAAAATTCGTGATATTGTTTGTTTCCCCTTTGACTTAAGTACCTAAACAGATCTGTTCACTCAATGCATCAACAAAAACGGTCAGAACTATCAGACTTATTAAATATAATCAACGTTGCGCTAATACTGTTCTAAGTCCCTTTCCTAGTTCATTCAATTATCTATTTAGCAAGCTTCATCTAAAAATATCCGCAATCCTTTCATACAATACACAATACACAACCTAACATACTCATCACGAAAGTTGCACCAAATCTACATGAATTACCCTCTCTGTAAACACATCTCCATCACCTGAGAAACTCTGCCAGCCTCATCTGTCATAACTTTTCAACCATTCAACTCCATTTAATAATAATAATGGCTTTATTCCAAACAGTATTTGTGGTACAGGTATGGAATTTTCAGCGTTCATTACAATATTGCATCTAATTACCTCATAAATTTTATAAGGATTTAAAAATATAAAGCAACAACAACAAAAAGAAAAAAGAGAAATAAAAAGGAACAGCATTGCATTCACATATTTAAACAATGCACCACAGGATATGATATATAAAATTAGCCTGTAATAGAATATATGAGCAACAATGTAATAGTAACAAAGAAAGGAGAACAAAAGCTAATGGGAACTATTTGTTAGAGTGCCGCAGTAAGTTGATCGTGTCATGCCTAACAGTTTTCTCATCACATAACAGCTGTGCCAGATAAGGTATTGCGGAGTTTTTATACTTGGTAGTCCTGGCATATAGCTTCCTATAGTTGCTTCTAGTTCTACCAGATGAAATGCAAGGAGAGAGCTGCGTACGGAGAGGGTGTTCGGGGTCTGACAATATAGAATTCGCTAGTTTCTTACATGACATTATATGTCTATCCACAATTGTGTTAACCAGTTGGTTTAACGAAATCCCACTTCCCCTACCAACAGCTTTTAGTGCCCTATGCAGCGAAGCAAAGTCTTTCTTAAGTAGTCCAGGGAAGATTAATGGGGAGCAGTAAAGAGGGATGGGCAGAATACAAGAGTTGACGAACTGAGAAAGCAAAGACTGCTTTATACCAGACTGCCTAAACTTCCTAACGTAGAACGTTAAGCAAAACATCTTTCTAGTCACTAGCAAGATGTGAGAGGACCAGGAAAGATCGGAGGAAATACTCAGTCCAAGGTACTTGACATTAGATGTAGTTTCAACCTCTATGCCGTCAATGATAGTGGGACCATGTGAGCTAGCTAGTTGTTGTAGGTCACTTTTCGTCTGAAAGTAAAATTTACTACCTGACATTTAGACGGATTCAGCTTAAGACCGTTTGAAGAGGACCATTGACTAATTTCCGAGAGAAAGTTATTTAATATGGAACAGTCTGACTGAGAGTTGACAGGCATGGAGACAGAGAGATCATCAGCATACTTGACAAAAGTTGCTACATCAGAATGGGGCAAGTCATGTAAGAAAAAAGAAAACAGAAAAGGAGAAAGAACAGCACCTTGAGGAACACCAGCTAAAGTAAGTGAGGTAGTGGAGGAATTTCCACTTTAACCCCGGCTCTGACTCAAATTAATCAAATATCATATTCCGTTCTTCATCACTAAACTTCATAAGAAGAATCATGTTTATATATGTCCAACCAAAGTTCAATTTTAACAGTTTGAATAAATTTGGGCATTGGGTATATGATATTCATTATATTAGAGGTTTTTGTATTTCCCAATGAATGAAAAACAAAACGATATTGTTTTTACTGACGTTTCGCTATTTGATGCTAATAGCTTTATCAAAGTATTATTAAACCGAAATTTACAAAATCTCAGCATATATACAACAAAGAGTTAAGGGGTGAGAAAATGTTATTTTCTAAAAACAGGAGCATTCGTGATGTTTCATTTTATGTAAATGCAGTTACATACAGTTGCACTAAGAACTCAGCGCAACTCGATGCACAATAGTATATACACAAATCAACTGAAAAATAATGTCCTCCTTACCTTCGGAACAACTTGTCCTTATTCCAGGATAACAACTATCTTTCACGTATGAGTCTGAGTTATGTCAATGAAATCACAATATTACATCAGTTAAATCTTCCTCGAAAACCAAGGCACTTGAAACCAATAGCAACATGGCAACAAGCGTCACTGCGTGGATATGCAATAAAGACGCTCTTTATGACCCAGATTAAAATCTCCTCTGAGCACTAACTAATACTTTGCGTACCTACATCTACGCAAATTCCAGCCCCCCGGGACATCGTCTAAATAATCAGATTAACTACACTGTGGATCTTAAATATTAACGGACTTTGTTTAACTCTTCTGTTACTTTAATCCTGTGCAGTTGAATTCTTCTGAATCACCAATTGCAATTAACTAGTGTCTCTTTCTTCGCGTATATATAATGATGTACCTTTATGTATTATTCTTCGTAAAAAGATTATATTCCCCCTTCACTTTCATATGTTTATGTCTGAAATCTAGTAGCCAGATTAAGAACTTCTGACTTCGTTACGTTTTTATTGTACGTATATATTCTAAAATGCTGTTAGAGACCATACATGCAAAATATCTGACTGAAAGTAGTCCAATATCCAATATCGTTTTTACGAGCTAGTATAAACCAATTTGATTTCTTTGCACTCATCTCTTGATTTTGAGGTATAGGTTCCTGATCTTCGGTAAACTTCTGCGTAGCTCGTCCCGCCACTCGACTGCTGACTCCAAAAGGAGTAGTGCTGTGATTAATTATGTTGTTTGTAGTATGAGGTGCGTTTAGACTGTTACTACTGTGAATGGAGTTGATCCTTTCACCAGTTAGTCCTCTGGTATCGTCGTCAAAAGAAAAGAGATAAAAATAATAACACTGATGACAGATATAATTAGTGAAGTTTTTCAGACTAACAGGCAGAAAAAGAATTAAAGAAAACGTAACAACAGTCAGCTGATTAAATTTGAAGAATAATATGAATAAATATATATATACCGGTAATAGTGTTAATAATAATAGGTGTAGTTGAGGCTGTCATGAGAGTAAGACGGAAGAGAATGTAAAGAAGTAAAACGACAAGTTTAATTGTCTACCCCTGAATGGTGTATGCGATTTTAAGGGGATAGGCCATTTGGATGCAGTTCTTGTGTCACTGCATGATTGTCCAGCCTTCGCTTAAAGTATTCCACAGACGGTGCAATAGCTGCATCTGCCGGTAAGGAATTCCAGGGACGGCAAACCCACAGGGAACAGAAGTGGGAGCGCACCCGGGTCCTTGCCCTCTGATGAGCTATCCTTCTAGGATTTCCACGAGGAAGCCTATACCTATTCAATGGCAGAACACCTTTATTTGGGTGATTCTGATCATTTGTTATTTTGTAGGCAGTAATTAAATCTCCCCTAAGCCGACGGTAGCTAAGTGTGGATAGACCTAATTTCTTTAGCCCTTCATCATATGGTTTGTTTCGGACACCAACCACTGCCTTTGTTACCCGTCTTTGGACTCTTTCCAAGAGGTTTGCTTCTCTCTTAAGCAGTGGAGATGCAATAATATTATGCACTTCAAGGTGTGGTCTGACGAATGTTTTGCACAACCTTAGAAAGAGCTCAGGAGTGAGTGCACCTAACTGTCTATGTGTAAAGTGTGTGACTGCATATGCCCTCGCTACGTCCCCCGTGTAATTTACGCTTGTGTCCATTTTCTCCGTTAGAACTAGACCTAAGTCACGTTCCGACGTTGTGCAGCACAAGCTTTCATTGCACAGGGTGTAACTTGCATTCTGCAGTCTTCAGGTGCGTAACTTCACTACTTTGACTTTTTCAGTTTGAAAGTCATGCCACTGGCCACCGCCCAGTCCTCCAGAAGCTTTAGATCTTCCTGTAGCCTATCTGAGTCCTCCGGGCACTTTATCGCCCTCCATATCTTCAAGTCGTCAGCGTATAGAAGAGTCGGGCAGCTTAGACGGCATGGTAGATCACTGATAAAAATCAAACACATCAGTGGTCCTAGGACTGAACCCTGCGACACTCCTGATGACGAGCTGTGCCATGATGATCGGACTCGAGTGACCTTAGTGTAAAATTTCCTTTCAGCTAGGTAGTCCTTTAACCATGACAGAAGAGGCTTACCTACACCTACCATGCTTAATTTGTCTAGGAGAAGGTCATGGTGAACAGTGTCGAATGTCTTCTCAAAGTCCAGGAAGATCACATGGATTGGAACATTCATATCCCAGCATGATGTCCAATCGTCCCAAGCTGATAATAGGTTAGTAACACAGGATCTGCCTTTCCTGAAACCGTGTTGGGCTTCATGGAATATATTAGACCTATCGAGATATTCCCTGATGTGATCGTCAATAATATTTTCCAGTACTTTAGATAACACTGGAAGTAGAGCTACTGGTCTATGACTAGTGGCCTGATGTCGTTACAACCAGGGGACTTCCCAGATGTTGGTCACTGTAGCTTCCTTAGTACTATTGCGGGGTTTATTTGGGGAGTAGCCACTAGGACCGTAACGGTAATACCCACATTGCTGTTTAGCTGTTTGGCGAAGGCTACACTGAATATTTTAGCCATCTCCAGACTGGTGAGATATTGACCATGTGGGCCTACGAAGGTGCATGCCCCCTGGTTGGTTGGTTTACTTTCCGACATGAATCGGTACAAGTTCTTGGGGTTTGCTAGGAGATTTTTGGCGAGGTTGGCCTGGAATGACCTCCTATCACTCCTGACTCTTGCATTGCACCGGTTCCTCAGTGCCAGGTGTGCATTGTGGTTGATCTGACTCTTAGATACGCGCCACGTAAACCAAGCCTTCCGCTTTGCTTGAAGAATACGTTGCGTGCCTCTCTTTAACCATGATGACTTTCTTTTGGGCTGTGTTGTGACTAAGGGGACGGTATCCGAGATTACTGTATGAATAATCTTTTTACCACTTCCCAGTGTTCATCCACAGAAAGCTTAGCCCACGCTAAGGGCCAGTCTGCCTCGGACAAGAGCCTCCGTATTTCAGCATAGTCAGCCTTGCTGTAACACAGACATGGTTGCGTAACGTCCCACTGCAAATTCTCACGGAGAACGAGATCGAAACCTATGACTACATGGTCACTACTTCCTAGAGGAGTCATGATCTGGACCTTTTCGACGAGTAGTTGGTCACTAGTTAGAATGTAGTCTAAGTTTGATGACTTTCCACTAGGGCCCCACCTAGTGTCGTCTCCAACGTTCTCAGTCAGTCCCGTATTTTGAATCGTTTGCTGTAGATTTCGGCCAAATTTTCCCTTTGCATACCCCGAGCCAAGGTTCAGTGATGGGGCATTGAAGTCTCCAGTAATGGTGATTTGGTCATAGCCCAAGTCTCGTATCCCTGTGATAGTGCTGAGCAGTAGCTGATTGTGCTCTGCCCAACAGATGGGAGATCGGTAGATGCCACCGAGTAAATGCTTGGTGTGGCCCACGGTGAAATGACACCATATGGAGTCTGGGAGTTCAATAAGTGGTGGGTCCGTTGTGCGCACACATTTAAGTTGCCTGTCAAAGTATTCAGTGACTCGTCCTTCCTTATTATCCCTGTCTCTCCTGACCAGAACCATATCACCTATACTGATTTCATTATCGGCGATAGTGGGGGTTAGCCATATTTCGGTGAGAATGATCATTTTCAGTTGTAGGGCCGATGGAACCGGCCCGTTGTGGTTTTTCCATGGATTTAGGCAGGACACTTGGGTGACACAGACTTTTATTCCCAGAACTGCATCCCTCTAGTGTCACTGAAGCTTGGAGACGTATTAAAGCCTCAGTTTGCTGCATCCTTATGGTTCGAGGTCTGCTTTCGCAGCATCGGATGTGTCCTCCCATTTCTCCCATGGTCTCATACCACCGTTGAAGTGCTATGGTCAACTGCTCCGGGGAGTTGAATGTGACACTTAGCAGCTTTGGGGAGCTAATCAGTGTGAGATGAGCGGGCGAGGTAGTCGGGAAATGGAGATGGCTCCAGAAGCGCCAAGGGCAATCTGAGATGATAGCCATCCGCATTGCTGTACGTCATGTATGTGTTTTTCACAAGCAGTGCCCGTCTCCAGCTGCGGAACACAGTGTACCACCACAGAGGTAGAAGGCATCAGTTCCGGCGACTCCCTCACCATTTGTCTGGTAACCCATGTCTGTCTTGTCTCACCCTTGTGTTCGAACTTCTATCAATGGCTAGCACCTGGGCCATTAATACTACTCTTTCGGCCTCTTCGGCAGAGTCCAGTGTAACCCTTAATGGGGGTGGCTTACCCTGAGGCGTGTGGACACCCCTGTACAGCCTGCACAATTTCGCTGAACTAATGTTCAGACCTAATTTATTGCACAGGTTGGACCACTGTTCCTGATCAAACAAGGCCCATTGTTCAAGCAAGCTATCCTTGCTCACAGGTACGTTAAAGAGGATGGGAGAATTAGACCGATTAACCTCAGACTTAGGTTTGGCCTTTGGCTTCTTGCATTCCTTCGCAGCGTCAGCAAATTTAGGCTTCATCATGTTCTGGCCAGCCTTTGTTGTGTTGCCAAGGACTGGAGTGTCCTTCTTACTGTCCGTGCCAAGTTTTGATAGTGTGATGTTAGCAGGTGGGGAGCTGCATAAGACTTTGTTGGGACACAAGGGAAACCTGTTGTTTCTGCTATCCTCAGACACGCTCTGTGGGACTATGCCAGGGCGACAAAGTTGACAGTTGTACCAAAACCACGGGCACGGGTTATTTCTCATAAACTCGTAGTATGCTTTCGGCACCTCTTTGTCGAAACGGCAGTGCATCCACCGTTTGCAAAAATTGCATTCAAACGCTGAGTCAGCTTTAGAAGCTATGATATTGCACGCCTGGCTTTCGTCTCCCTTCCTTGATGACGCCTTCGAGGTCTTATGATGTCTTGAGCGTTTCCTATTTGTTTTGTTGTGTTTCACACACTGGCTTTTAGTTGGTGCAGGTGTAGTATCCTGTCCTCTTGGTATTGCCTGTGCCGTTTCAGTGCTAGACTGTGACAATGCAGGCGTAGTCTCAGGACAGACAAGATCTACACGAGTCTTTGGAATCGGTATGTGGGAAGGGGTTGATGTTCCTGGGTTTTTGCCTTCTCTTGCTGAAGCCCTTGTTACTACAGAGTATGGTGTTTTAGTGCTTTTTCTAAGGCTACTTTCGACAGCAATATTAACAATCACTGTGACTTATGCTATATACGAATAAGAGAGCAACAGTATCTACCCACAAGATTAAGAATAAGACTGAAAAAGTACAAGACAAGGATCGTGCCTGTAAAAATGGCATGCATTTTCATGTAAATTTATGTTTATATGAAAATATAAATTATTATTATAAAAGGTTTTCGACTTTACCTAGTATTTTCTGGATGATCGGCTTCACAGCAATCATGTGGTACACCAACGAGTCTTGTTTATCTGAACGAGTGAGAATGATGCTGCTACAGAAGTGGCACCTGAAGCTTTGACAGTATTTCGAGACAGCTGAACTTACTACACAGAGATTCAATATATAAGTAATGGTTGAATTTAATTCGCCGGCTAGGGTGATCAGGTTTCCCAAGCGGATAATTCACAAAATAAGTATTTTCCGGTTAGAGAGGAGAAAGTACGCCGTATTCCAGGAGCGCGCGCGTAGTCGTTGATACCATGAGTTTCGTTGAGTTAGCTAGTGAATGCAAAACAATCTATGAGACACATAGCATTAAAAAATTTCAAAAAAGAAGCAATATTTGGCCAGAACTCAGCACATAGAAAGGTGGGAGGGTGGTGACTGCTATTCAGTGGACATGATTGTGGGAACTTAGGAGAACCACCCTTATCTGTGGGAAAGTGCTCTATTGATAAGGCTCATAAGTTTGAATAACTTCAACATGAAGAAAGAGAAAAACTGTATGAATGACCCAGCTTGTGTATAAACTCCGCATAAAAGCTCATGGTATGATTTCTGTACTTCGGAAGGACATCAAACTCTATAAATCGGAATAACAGTATAAATGCCACTAAGCCTTCGCTTTTTCTCTACATATTTTACGTACTTTGGCGTTTGGATTTAACTTCTTCAGTACCTGTTCTCAGCATTACCCTATACAGGTGAGAGAATCATCATCATTCGTTTCTCCCTAATTTTTTATTTTTTTTACTACCATAGACTTGAACTAACCGCTAGTATGTAACAATATGGAATTCAATGGCTATAAATTCTTAGTCATAAAAATGGATATGAATCCTGCGTTTATCGCATATTTTCTTTTTGAATTATTATTGTTTGATGTCTGTCTCTGCCCTCTCTAGCTGTTTTCTTCTGTTTTCTTCTTTCGAAAGTACTGCATTGGAGCACTGCAAATGTGCTGTAATGCTGCTTTCTACGTTTGTATTGTTTGAGCGGTGTTTTGATTTAACTACAACCTATATTTGGCAGATATTCAGAATATCGTTAGCACATACGATGAATAACGGAACAAATTCCATCGTGAAATCTATCTGTCATCGCAAAATTGGTCCCTTGTGTCTGCCAATAACAAAATAATGCTGTACTTATCGTCTTCTGTGGAGTTTTATAAATTATCAAACATTTATTAATTGATTAAATGATAATGATTGCAAGCTCTGCATCCTTTGTGTCTTACTCAAGCACCTGTGTATTGTCTTTCTTCTTACCTTCTATTAACGCAACTTTTTGTCATTCCCGCGCGAAGTTGACTGGCTATACCTATATTATCGATAAACATTTAAACTTAAGCCAACATCTTATAACTTATTCCATTAAGGGCAAACATTACACACTTTTTATAAAGTTTCTGAAATTTTCTTCAATTTTTATGTCGTAAAACAGAGTTTAATCCAAAATTGCACTTGCCAAATATGGTCATGCCTGTACAAACGTTGGTATTAGATGGTTGGAGGCAATCGGCAGGAAGCCTTGGACCTAGGTTTCCTGCTAGTTGGCACTCATCAGCAAGGCGTATCTGCAACCTTGAAGGAACTGATGTCCCTTCTGAGATTCGAACCCGCGTCACCCAGTGCTGCAATCAGAGACGTTACCACTGAGCTATTCAGGCTCGCAACTGACCTCCTGTAGGACTGTAGTGGATATTTTTGATTGCATACTAGTCAGTAACTAGTGTAATGTGTCTAGTCCTATCTTCGGTGCAGACTGAATTCTATCAGTCATGTTTGCAATGTGGCCACCATGCTAGGTGGCTTGCAGATACGCCTTGCTGATGAGTGCCAACTAGCACGAAACCTAGGTCCAAGGCTTCCTGCCGATTGCCTCCAACCATCTAATACCAACAATTCACAGTGCACCGTAATGGCGAGCCACCTAGCATGGTGGCCACATTGCAAACATGACTGATAGAATTCAGTCTGCACCGAAGATAGGACTAGACACATTACACTAGTTACTGACTAGTGTGCAATCAAAAATACTGTACAAACGGTATGTAAACCATGTAAATGCTTAATTTATGTGAATAAAACATTATTATTAGTTATGGCCAAAACCTTAACCGGCTAATCGAGAATATTGCTGCCCAACGAGGACGAAACATATTCGCCCTGGCATTACACGGTCAGTTGTTGATAGGAGAGATAACTTCTCGACAAATAATTCCAAGTGTGGTTTTGGATAAACTGATAAAGCGCCGTCTGAAAAAACTTAGGTCGACACGAAGACATCGAACCAACAGTTCTCGAACATTATGTGAAGCCGTTTGCATCCCCATTTATTTGAGGGCAGCAGGATTCCTAATTTTGAGGAATGTTTCTGAGTTTTAGGTGGACATATATACAACAAATCTTTTGACTAGCCGTTGAGTGTAAATAATAATAATAGTCACTTTATTCCACAACAATAACAATTTACAGCATGGAATTTTACATACTGCAATGGTTTAGCTCTGTTTATAATTATATAAATGTATAAAATGTTAAAATATTGATAGTTAATAGGAAAAAATCTGTTTCTTGGCAGCCAAAGACGATAGACCCTATTAAAGGGGTATCTGGGCACGCTGCTGAAAGTCCTGGTAACCAGCCGGGCAACATGCTTGATTCTACTTTGTGTTGTGTAATGATTTGTCTGTGAACATGTAAAAACTGCACGGGCTTTGTTAGTGAATTTCTGCCCATTTGGATTCTACTGTGTTCTATGAGGTGATTTACTTTGTTGACTGATTATATTATTGTGAACATTATTTCATTGATTTTTTGGCGAGGAAATTAACGTTCTTTTCGCGGTGGGTTTTACATTCCCCATTGAGCTTATAAATAGTAAATTTGTATCTTATATTAAATTCTACATGTTTTGTGAGTAAGACCACTTGTGGTCCATTTTGGACGGTTGTACATTTTTCCTTCTGCTAGGTATGGACAATTTTGTATCCAGACATTGTGCTGTCAGTATTTGGATGCCGGACAACCTCATATTCAAAGGTTTGTACTATAAGTGCTTAATAGGTTTTGATAGATGGAAGGATATTGTCAAAGTAGTTGAAGAATGAACGATCAATTTAACGGTTGTTTGCTCAAACCCAACTCCACATTTGGCGGGAGTCATCGATATTGCAGTCATCGTTCTATCGTTCGCTGTCTGTTAGAAGACAGAGAAAAACTATCAGAAGTATTATTGTGATTACTTGTATTAACATTTATCCTTAGACTCTGTGTACAATAACCTTGGGGTTGGTTCTGTATTGACGCAAGAATATAGGATTCTTGAATCATCAATTTGTGTTCTGGTTTTTCGCGTTGGTTATTGACAATAGTTTCTGAAAGTCTTCTAAGAACAGCGTTAAGTCCAGGGTAGTTAAACCTGGACATTGACAAATATACTTTGCAGAATCTGCAATTATTTTCGTTTTAATGTAAATCTGTTTGGAACAGTTTTGTTGTTTCGGATTTTGGATTGTATCTTTTTCGAGAGTTACTCTCACGGTGGTCGTAACCCCTAGTGTATTCGCGAAGGAATGGATGAATATGCATGTAAATGTAAGCAGGAGACGGTCCAAGACAGAAGTAAAACAAAAACCCTAGCGAAACTAACAACACATGATGGAGGGTCGACTAGAGTACACGTTAATCCCTTCAGTTCGGACTGCTGTTTCAAAATATATGTGCAGTCCTTTCATTTCCTCGTAATACCCTCAGTCTCGCGGCATCTGTTTGACACCTCGAGATGACGACAGGAGCCAGTGGTGGACTTTCTGATGAGAATTCTAGAAGGCAAATTAATTGACGTTGAACATACCGTTAGATTTTCTCAACCCTTTCACATTCTGTTGACACATTATTTCTCTTTTTAACATGACCCAGTGTTCACAGGCAGTATCAACAGATTTCTTCGCACAGCCAGTTTTTCAGCTCGATAATGTTCCTTGTCACCATGCAAATATTCTGTATATCAAGGCAGTCTTTCTTTGAAGGGAATGTGATTCAATGCTTAGAGTTTTAGAGTTAGGGCTTAGCAACTTTGCGCGCGGCTATCAGAATGGCTCAGGAGCTAGTACATTCATGCTCTTAGAAATAAAGTAAAGAAATGTATAAACCCTAACTTCATCTGCGGAATAGTCAGTGTTAAATGCTCTGAGATCAGTCCCCATAATTTCTTGATTACGGTGACCAACACACGGAAATGATGGGCCTAAAGTTAAAGCTCAGTAATTGATCATCAGTTTGCTTATATAAGCCCATGGTATCAGGGAAATTTGCTATGGCCAAAGGACATCTCTTCTAAAATCAGGACGCCATTTTACGTATATGATAACCAACTCAGTTTCAACGCAAGCCATATTAAATTAGGGACGGCAAATCGAAGATTTACTGATCAACCAAGTATAACCCAATGTAGCAAGTTGATTACAGAGTAGCTTGACCATATGATTCACAGTTAGCAACTATCAGTAAGCTAAAAAATGACCATAAATAACGTCAGTACAAAACACAGTATTACTTTTGATCATATCTCCACCTGTTCTGTCAACCAGCAGATATCTAAACCACAATAGGCATTGTTGCTTCCAACGAAAAGGAGGCTGGTTTGGATAAAAAAGTTATTGAACGTCCGCTCGCAGTTCACTGTCATTGGCACATGCTATGGCATAAAAGTTGAAATTGAGTTGGAAACATGGAATGGGGCAATTATGGATGGTCTGATGTACCGCGCGAACAGTCTAAAACAGAAAAATTGGGCACGGAAAGCATGAAGTTAAACATTCATCAACTTATTTGCCGTGATAGTTGATTACCAAGTCAATATTTATCTATCCAATGAAAATCGGGTGCCGTCAGGTGTAAAACCAGTGCAAAGAAATCGCAGTGCGATACATAGATTTGAGTAAGACAACCAATCAAGGTGAATCGCCTCATTCTGCAGGAACAGCAATATGCAATTTGATGGCTCGAGATTTCTATGAGGGCTTGAATCTTTATCTTGAAAAAGATGATAATGATCGCCTGGACAGATCATGCTTCTACCTTCAAACATATACCATTCGGTCAGCCTATTACTGAGATGCGACCACGTGGGCTCTGCACAGATTTGCGGGGCATATAATAAATTGACATGCTTTCCTTTGTCGTATCTTCGAATATCACTTAACAATGTCTTATCTCATACATTTTCTAATAACGTCTTCACTTGCTCATTATATTCCACTAAACCTAACATTTTATAGCTCTTTATGAATTTGATTCGACTTATTCTATTCCTATTCTCTATAGGGTACGGTTGGGCACCAAATACACAAAAAGATATGAAATAAAAGCAACCGGCTTGTGGATAATTGTATTAAACCAAAAGTGGACAACATGATAGTAAAACCTATAGGGTAGCATTATACATTGCAAAGGAACTTTGTCAGCCTAGGGATTATAGTCTCCCGTTGTATTTCCTTTATGAATGCATATATTAATGATACATTGCATTTACCTATTTCATTACACTTTAATGATTCACCTTTGCACCTTTACTTTTCTAAAACAGCTTACTATCCATTGTAAACGTTGTGCTTACCTCAATATTGGTTGGCTATCGTATGCCTACAACTACGGGTTGAAAACGAAACGAAGTCGATTTTCCTGCGCAACCTGGAGGACTACTGTTTAATTCAATAATGATACGACATGGGTCAGACAATCAGTGTATTTATATATATAACAAATATTTAGCTGTTCAAACATTATTAACTTGTAGACAATCTACTATTTGTCATTATATCACACTTAATCGTGCCTGTAAAAATGGAATGCATTTTCATGTAAATTTTTGTTTATATGAAAATATAAAATTATTATTATCGAAATAGACAGATTTTGATTGGCTGTTGGTTGGATGGCCTCCTATTGGTCTAAAATATGTCATAGCAGGAAGTATTTTGAAAGCTGTCACTTCAAAGTAATTTGTGCCTAATAGGTGAATATGATCCAACTACAATTTATTAGGTCACGACAGGGGCATACAAGCACTAAATGAAGTATATACTATTATTCATGCCGATTAGCAGATTTGGTAGTGGTCACAAATGTGAATCGCTCCGATCTGTAGGACAGCAACATGCATTATTTTGGCAGCACGAGAATTAAACATGAGTTTAGATACTGAAAGTATAAAAAATTGACTTTATAAAAGAAATTTCAGAAAAAACTAAAACAATAATGACTGTACAGTTCTAGCTTGTAAAAAAACGGTGCTTTCGCTCCTAACATCTACAAGCCTGCTCAGTTTCTTGTCAAGATGCTATCCCATGGGCCATACACAAGTTCGCCAGATATCCTACAGGTCACCATATTCAACAGGTTCTAATCCTTCTAGCCACTTCTCTCTAAAATGTCACTTATATACTTAACGATAATCCTTCTACCTAGTTACTATTATACTCTATTTTATCTCAACTTCCTAGGCCTTTAGTAAAGCTGAAATTTACTCTTCTGTTTTTCTTTTTTCTCATTCACACTCTTCTCTCGCATAAAGTTCGGTTGCTCTGATGGTAAAAAAATTTTTTAAAAAAAACATAACAGCACTCATGTTTGAGAATAACTTTATTTTCATAGTAAACGTCATAGTTTTCTACGGTAAGACCAATATGGTTAGCATCAAACATTGCAAATGTGTTCTATCATATCAAGTACTGTATAGCTTATTCTTGTATTTTTCTTGTAAATATACTTCCAATAATGTATTATTCATGACTGCATTTTATACCACTTTGTAGCTGTGCAGGATTTTCTCCTCTTCCTAAAATAGCGTTCAAGCACGTGGTTGTCGCTCAACTTCGATGGAAACGTTCGTGGAAGATTTACAAATTAACAATTATAAGAATCTGTTCTGATTGCTTGTACTATATAATTCAACAATTTGAACTTTAAAAAAAGTGATAATCTTACTATCCCTTGTAAACGTTGTGCTTACCTCAATATTGGTTGGCTATCGTGTGCCTACAACTACGGGTTGAAAACGAAACGAAGTCGATTTTCCTGCGCAACCTGGAGGACTACTGTTTAATTCAATAATGATACGACATGGGTCAGACAATCAGTGTATTTATATATATAACAAATATTTAGCTGTTCAAACATTATTAACTTGTAGACAATCTACTATTTGTCATTATATCACACTTAATCGTGCCTGTAAAAATGGAATGCATTTTCATGTAAATTTTTGTTTATATGAAAATATAAATTATTATTATAAAACCATTGTGTTGTGCTCGTTAAGCATTGTTAACGCTATTGCGTGATGTTGCAAAATGCTCCTACTACCTCTACTTCAGGAAATGAGCCGTCAGTGTTGTCCAGTATAATGAGTATATTCCAAAGAATAATGCTTCCTTATATATTTTATCCGTGGGTGCAATTTAGGCAGGCTTTTGACAGATTTATGAAGATAATGGCTAAATTCATAATGGATAAGATTTTATTTTAATAAATCACACAGTGTAGTACAGTTATATTAACTGATGACGTTTCGAGCACAAACTATTGCTCATAATCATATCAATCGATTAGATATCTAATCGATTCCACACGTGTATATAAATGAAAGAAAGAAGTTGTGTGAGTAACTTGATATGATTATGAGCAATAGTTTGTGCTCGAAACGTCATCAGTTAATATAACTGTACTACACTGTGTGATTTATTAAAATAAAATCTTATCCACTATAGAGTTATACTCTACCACAGTGGCCAAGTTTTATACTTACATTAATAGCTAACTTGTTCGCTACTTTTTGGGGGGAATCAAACATCCTACCGGGTTGTTTCAAGTTGCATAAAAGATAGATGCTATCCCACGACATATGAGCATGTGAGCTATGGATACACTTCTGGAGGTCATCGTGCTGCCGGAGGTGCTAGCTTGAAATAAGGGTAAGTTGTCTGTGCATGTAAATTTTAAAATTTTAAGTTCAAAATTATTTCGTGTCGGTCGACATTTAAGGTACTGCATGCACCTGAAGGATACAAGATAACAAAATGCAAAACAGGGCATAACTATCCATGCTGGCAGTTTCATATCTACTGATGTATTCAGACGTCGGCTGTCACCGGAGGAAATGATAGTTGTGCAGCCATTTGATGAAAGAAACACTGGTGTTCATGAGATAAAGTTTTAGCACATGAGAGATTCGGCGGAGTTATCATGTATGATGCTATTAAGGATTTACGGGCTGGAATTAATGAGCGCAAGTTTTATCAAATGAATGTGACAGTAGAGTAGAAACTGGTAGTTTACAAGGTCTGCCTCATTGACCGAGGCAAACAGGTTCAGTTAGTGCTCTGCATGACAATGCAGGTTTAGTCTCAAGAATCATTTTTGATCATGATGATATGATCGACCTCTATCGCAAGTTTCCTGAAGTAACTGAAGTGGATTTTATTCGTAAAACGAATTAGATGGGGTTAGTGGCAGTAAAAAAAGGTATAACTTCCTCTACAAATTTATTGCAGATGGCCTTTATTTCTGTTTGTAGTGACTGATTGATATTGTAGAGGAAGGATTGTTCTATCTAACCTTAATGGGGGAGTTTTGCAAATATCAAAGAGATCTTGCAATAGTATACGAGATTTATGACTCATGCATCCAAAACGGTAATATTTACCGTGCGGCTGCACAGATGAATGACCTGGAGGAAGGATATCCTGGATGCAGCATTGTTTTGTACCTTTTCCATGTATGCCAGAAGTTCAACAGGATGGTAAGTTTCGTTCTCTTCAGTGAACATAATGAAAACAGTTCTAAATTCAACCTGTTAAAAAGTAGTTCCATCGAATTGCGTAGACGCGCAGTTATGACAGGTAGGTTAACAGTTAACAGTTAAATGGCAGAATGTTTTTGAGTTAATTAGACCTCATATTTGTGGCAGATGCTGAAGCCTACATCAGAAGATGCTGGATAAGAACTAGAAATTATTGGGCTGCATCTTAAAACAAGTTCACAACCAGAATGGGGAACGATACTAACAGCAGTGTGGAAAATGCTCACAGGAAGCTGAAAAGTTATTTGCGTAAGGGTGATCCACTTGAACTGACGCTATGTGGACTGACCACACAAATATACGTAAATCACGCAAGTGCCAGTGGGTGCTTTTCAGATATTACAATTATGAGGTAAGTTTCAAGAAAATTTATGATCTCTCCTTGGCGCATCCCTTGCTGCAGCCTATATTATGGCTTCACACACCCTTTGCTGCGAGGAAAGTTATAGACTGACAATACCGTATTTTCAACTTCTGTTCTATACCCCTGACCTCAGTTATTTGCGTAGAAGGTATTCACACCTTAGTAAACAGGAATGAGGCTGAATTCTCATATTTGGAGCAATTCACATATAATTCACCATGTGCGCATGTCGTTGAGGCTTCACTGAATTCATATGTAAACTGTGGTATGTTCCCTTTCCTCAGATGTTACTATAAGATATTCTGAGAGATATCGAGGTTTACACGTCAGTATAACACCACAGACATTATTTCGCGTGCTTCTCACTTAGCACCGCAACCAATTGGCATATTTTAGAATGCTTGTGAACGTTTAAGGAGTCGTTTTGTTAACCTGAATTCGAAAAATCTCGATATCACATTTCTGGGAAATGCAGGGGTTAACCAGGAGGTTGGAAATTTTAATACAAAATGAACTGCAGACAGCATTATAAATATGATGCGCCCCTGTGAATCGCTTATTGTCATGAAAATATTAGTATTATCTTTTTTTTCGTATATATTCATAATATAAACATTTACGCCCAAATTGATGTTATAACTCATCTCCAATCGCATGGTTAAGAGCGAACGTTCAAAATAGATCCCGCTTTATTGTTTCATGTTGAAAGTATATTGGAAGTGATTACGAAATTAGAATGGTCTGTATCTCGTTTATTACGTTTTATCAGCCGGAGGTTAATCCTTGCCAGGTTATCCTGAATAACATATAATAATAATAATAATAATAATCACTTTATTCCACAACCGTAACGAATGAGATCCATAATTCAGCTTAAAGGGTTAACTACAACTGAATTTCATTTTGTGCTTTGGACAGATGACTACCATAGCCTAGCATACGCGAAGTGGCTCAATAATTGCAGGTTTACCGTAATAACTCTCACTTCAACAAATGTGCGCTCCTGACTGAAAATGAGCTAATTTTAGCATCCAGTGACAGAAATTGACCTCGACACGTTAGAATATTCAAGACGTCAAAAAACCCTGCGAACGAATTCACAATAACTTATAACGAAACGACAAGGGAACCTATCACGATCTTGAATGTGAATATACCGTCTTTCATTTATCGCTTGCAGAAAGCTATATTCATCAGCTGTTACACTTAACTCGAGAAATCAGGTAGGCAAGGTTCATTGCCACACAAGATCCGAGTAGAACCCTACTGTTACGCCTAACATTGCTGCAACTGCATATAGGATTTTGCATTTTGTATTAGTTATTACTTTTGTGGTTCTTTGGAGTTTTGTACATTTTTTTGTCTTAATGCACATTTTTTGTAAACCACAAGTGATTCCATGTTCTGCCACTGTGTTCTTGATGCTTGAATGCAGGGTGGCCATGTTTGTCGGAGAAATTTTGATTAACGGGATAGTAATCCTGGAGTACCTCAACAGTCTGTTATCAGCATTTAAAACCGTTTGGTTTGTTCATAGATTTCGGTAGATGACCGAGAGCCTGTCTCTTCGAAAGGTCATTCGAGCAGCGGTTATAACAAAATCCTTCAAATCTGACTTGTTTGTAGCACTAACCGTCATATAATAAGTGATTTCGCCAAATTTTGAAGAGGTTATATCTAAAAGTATGGTTGTACATGATGACGTGTGTTAGAAAGCCGAAGAAAATAAGGTGACGACAACCAAAAATTATACACCTTTCCCAAAATACAGCTAACGGTGACGAAAAGTAAAGACCTGGTCACCTGATTGGTGTCATGCAAAGATTATACAAAATAGGGCGAAGCGAGGTCATAGACGCTGAGAGGAAACGAACGTATTAATGACCTGGAAAGATCAGTCGATATTAAAAGAAGAAACTACATTCCAAGCTTCACCCCAGTTGTAACCATTTTAACTTCTAATGCTACACCATTATTACACGGATATTAAATCACATCTTTCAGTATTCTAGGCTGAAACTAGTCTGGCCCTGTTTGGCATAGTAATATATTTATTCCAATCTATGTTTGGTCTATTTCCAACGCCTTTCTGTCACGTTACTCTCATTCGCCTGTCTCTCTGCGTTGCCCAGATTTATGTTATCCGAGGTTACAGGTGGCTCTGCCCACCTGGATGTCTGTTCTTTGGACCAGCTCAAAAAATATGGGCATAAATAATAAGAATAGTACTCCCTCAGAAAAATTCGAAATTCATTTGACGGCAAATCTTGAAGCACGTTTAGGTGGAGCAGGAGGAAGCTGCCCTAAGTTCAGTTGAAATGGTATTGGAGACAGACTAAATAATTGGCAGAGAAAAGCATTTGGGTTCTGTCCCATCTCGCCATTCAGCAGAAAACTCAGGTTACCTGAGGCATTGCACCTTTAAATTTCGTGGGGCTCATATCGTGATGACAATTACCACATAATTTTATGGTGATATTAGGAAACAAGAACAAGTTCTTTACGTTTCCAAGGGATAAACTAATCAACAGGTACCATTTTTAACAATGGCTTTAATGTTTGATCACCCATCTTCGCATATGAGCACATATCTAGGGGTGTTTTCAGGGAAAACTTCAAAGCATCAATATGAGTGCTGTCCTTCTGTATTATGTTAGAGATGACCCATGCGGAATTCCAAAAAACTAACTAATTAGTATGCACTATATGCCTTGTAGTGGTTTCCTGTTAAAAGAGGATGTTTTTATTGTGCCAACTCATGCACAGAAAATGTAGACATGCAAGTCAAAAACATGAAGTAGTCTGCATCTTGTGAAAAGCGTGACCATGGAGACCAGAGAGTGACAGAAACTTCACTTCGTAAAGTGTGACATTCACGGCATAAAGGTACAAGTCTGATGTTTAGACTTATGCCTTCACTCCTGGCATGCTTGTCCACTACGCTATAATAAAAATCTTGCTGGACCTGCGCATTTAAGCTGTGCAAGATATTCATGGAATGTTATTGGCCTCGCATAATCGCTTATCGGAGGGTCACCATAATTCTATCTGGGCTGAAATCCAAGGCTGCGAAGCGAAAGCAAATGCATTCAATGAAAAGCCCTGTTTTGGTCCAGAAAGGTTAGTTGATTGAACCGATATACTTATGGAAGTCGTTTTCAGAAGGATGCTAGTGAAGGGTCTCTACAACATACAGGAGGTATCATATGCTTAAGCATTACTCAGTAGGCCGTTGATAAACAGTAAATACAGTGGGGCGGGATGAGTTCCCACGTAAGGAGATTTGTTTCCTTTTCACAAAAGATCGGTAATGAGTGATGACTATCCTTCCCTGTGTTTGATTTTACGCTTTGTATACTTTCCTACAAGCGTGTTTTTTTAAATCAACGTCCAAAGACACATCCGGAAACCGTAACTATATTTAAGATAACCTTTAGGATGAATATTCATATGTTCAGACAGTAGCTTGTATTGAAGAAACACTTATTTAACTCATCACAGAAAAAATTCAACGTTCTAGGGCCTGAATTCGTGTAAGGTCGGATCTGTTAAAATCCCATGTTTTTCGTGTAAATTAGCTGCTCTACATGAAAATGTATGTCTGTATCACCAAAACTTATGGGTTGACATCAGCCAAAGACAGCTGTGTAGCGAAGAGTATGTAAGTTGTCGGCTATCACAATAAAGACATGAAATATTTTCACTGATACGCAGAGGAAAAATTGAGTCGAGAATCTAATTGTATTCCTGGAAAATAGCTAAAACAAAATCTGGAAGGGTTAGTTAATCGTTGATGTTACTTACGATGATTTTAAAGAAGGAGAATTTTATGTATACAACACTCTCACGGTATGCTGAAAATAAACTTATGGTAGATTGATTCAGATAGAGGAGATTAATGGAGATTTCCACATTCTTTCCAGCACAATGAAAATAAGAGTTACATTGATTTGACTACGATCTTCAAGCTTTCTCTCCAAAATGGAGTGTTACCGCGTGACTGGAAAGACGCCATAGTAACACCCATCCACAAAGGAGGATCAAGACAAAGCCCTTCAAATTGCAAGCCTATCAGTCTCACCAGCACTTTAATTAAGACACTGGAGAGAATCATCAAGAAAAGCATAATGGCATATCTAGAAAATAGAAGCTTATTATCAAGAGCACAGCATGGCTTCCGAAGGAACCTCTCATGCCTGTCAAATCTTCTCACTGCAAGAGAAAGCTGGGTCAAATCCAGGGACAACAGAAGACCCGTTGATGTCGTCTTCATAGACTTCAGCAAAGCCTTCGATAAAGTTCTCTACACAAGACTACGCATGAAGCTGGAAAGTCTTGGTATCAAAGGCAGCTTACTAAACTGGCTCAGGGAATTCCTCATAGATAGGAGGCAGAGGGTTAGGATCAACTCGAAACTCTCCTCTTGGACAGCAGTACGCAGCGGAGTACGACAAGGCACGGTACTCGGATCTCTCCTATTCATTTTGTATATCAATGAGTTATCTCTGCTCACCGACTCCCCTATGGTCCTATACGCAGATGACTTAAAAATTTGGAAAGAGCTGAAGGGCAACAGTAACACGTCCACGTTGCAAGAGGACCTCAACAAATTGTCAGAGTGGTCCATAGAATGGATGCTCCCGATAAATGTGGCAAAATGTGCAACCATGCGCATTGGACAAGCAAGCACGAGCTCTTTGAACTAGAGGGAATTACACTTCCATCAGTTCAGACTCACTTGGACTTAGGTGTCATAGTTAGCCACGACTTAAAAACCACAGCAAACTGTCATGCGGTGGCCGCACGTAGTTTCAGGTCCTCATGGGCAGTTCGCAGAGCCTTCATTAGAATCACCAAAGATATGTTCACCTTATATACATCTCTGGTGAGGTCAAGACTGGAAAACTGCATCCAGGCCGCCAGCCCTTGTCTAAAAGGGGACTCACTTATTCTAGAAAGGGTTCAAAGGAAGGCAACACGTATGATTCATGGCATGACTAACTTATCATACGAGGAAAGACTAGACAGTTTAAATCTCTTCTCCCTGTCATACCGTAGGCAGAGAGGGGATTTAATCACAATTCTTAAAATTCTAAGTAGTGACTACGAACCTGACCTATTTTCTCTTTTCCTTCCCACCAGGTCGGAACATCTTAGAGGACATAGCAGGAGAGTTCAAAAGCCAAGAAGAAATCATATTGCTGTTGAGTACTGGTTCTCACACCGAGTCATAAACTCTTGGAACCGACTCCCAGAAGAAGTGGTGTCTGCAACCTCAGCTGATTCGTTCAAGAAGGGTTTGGACAACCACAGAAATTTACTAGAAAAGGATTAACATAGGCTCCAAGCCTTCTATCCTCAACCAATAAATCTGAAATCTGATTTCTGACCTCCATATCAGTTAGTGCACTGAAGAGGGCGATTCAAGTGTCGC
This sequence comes from Trichobilharzia szidati, assembly GCA_944472155.2. Lineage (NCBI taxonomy): Eukaryota > Metazoa > Platyhelminthes > Trematoda > Strigeidida > Schistosomatidae > Trichobilharzia > Trichobilharzia szidati. The sequence goes on along the minus strand of OX235276.1, from coordinate 28,372,877 downwards.
GCCAACCATCAAAAATGACAGCTAAGGCAGCCAGCAAAGTTGTTAAGCAGCTAGCTGGGAGCGGAACAGGTCAGAGTTTGATGGATCGAGTGACTCAGGCAAAATACAGCCTAGCGGGCTCCGGTTTGGGTAAAGTTGTTGCAAAAGCAACAACAGAAGAGATTGGAGCCCCCAAGAAAAAGCATATTGATTGTGGGTTCTATTCTGCTGAGAATTACTTTCTTAGATCTTGTAAACTGTAGCAATGAGCCGAATGTTTCCATCCCTTTACTTGCTGGACTTCTTGTAGAGCGTACGCAAGAAAAGTCATGGGTGATTGTTTTTAAGGCACTTATAACGACTCATAACCTTATGAACTTTGGAAATGAAGTAGGACCGAAGTGATGTAATATTTCAATACTTCAGAAATTCTCTCACTATCTTGCCTCAAACAACTGTCCAGTTAATCTACCTAGTTTCAATGACAAGACGAGCTCTCAATGTATGCATATTGGTTTTATGATATATTTGTAGCTTATGAGATGTCGATGTTCATTCGCAAGTATTCGAAGTATTTGAGCGAAAAGATTGCCTCATACAGAGCTATGGCCTTTGATTTCTGCAAAGTAAAGCGAGGGTGAGTCATACTGTTATTCTTCCCAGTGTGAACGTTTATTTGATGCTTGCTGTGCATATTAGTAACAAATGTGCAGATTTTTGTGGTCATCGGGTTGCGCATGTTTGTATTTCCGCATCATTGGTTTCTTGTGTCAGGAGTCAGTATTTGTTTGGCTTTGACACCGAACAGTAATTAATGGCGTTGCATATTAAATTATAGTTTTTGTTATACCACTAAGTGTAAGTGGGCAAGTAAAAGAACTGGAACAGTTTAATTTGTTTACCATGAACAATCTGTATCAGTATTTAAAGGTGGTTCTCATACATGGATATTTTATTTCCTTTTGAGCAATATAACACGTGAATATAATTCATAGTGTTTCCCTATAAAATACCACTATCCCGCATCAATCTAAACTTCATATAAGTGGAAGTTCGGTGTGTCTGATAGAGTCACCTATGAAAGTTTCAGTTCACAGACAAATTATTTGATGCATTTATTTTTCATTCCTGGAGTCACCAGTTTCTTGTTTGCGTCTGCTTATTTTGTCCCTGTAGTTGCTTCTGCTTCGCGTTATTCCCGAGGGTGACACATCGTATTAACTCAATGATCTGTCATGGTCTAAGTCACTATTACACATTGTATGTACGTTGTGGATCCACCTTAAGTATTTTAACCTTTTCCGTGGTCATTTTTGTTTTCTCTGGCACCAAAATTTCAACTAAATAGATTTCAGAGTCTACACTTTGTTCCGTAGGATGTAAATGCTAGTTCTTAGTTAACTGGGACATGGGGTTTCATGTCAAAATATGGATGTATTATTTATGACAGAAAGCGCTGTACCGAATTTCTATTGATATTCTGGAAGATAGGAATGTAATTAGTAGTCCTTATTTGACTTTTCGCCAACCCATACTGCTTAATTCCTTTAAATGCAATCTGACTTTTGAGACTATTAATCATCCTTTTGCTCACTCCATAGTGGGTGACTGACTCGATATCCAACCTTCTTGCATAAAAGTTGCGGGGTCATCTGCATTTACTATTGAGTGATATCAAAGCCACAAAGGCTAAGTTAAACATGACCGACAACCAATTACAGTTGCAGGTGGTATAACCAAATCAAATGCTTCATATTCTGGATTTACTTGACGAGTTCATGGAAGGTCGTGTGTTTGATTACTGTGTTAATAGTTAGCTTGTCAGGATAACTGGTCTGTTGAGATTTCTGAATAAATTAAATGACGCATAAATGCATCTCATAACCGCGATTTGCAGTTATTTTCTTAACAATTCGGAGAATTATTTCCTACTATATCTGATTAGTCGCTCAAGATAATTGGTTGGATTGATTGGGATGGCTGCTACAGTTTAGTTTCACCATAAATATCATTACAATATATGTTTATTGACTCTATTACTGCTCTGAAAAATTAGCGTGCATTGTATTTAATTTTCGCAACCATTAAATAATCCTTTGGTTGCATTTGCGCACTTAAGGATGTCGGGAGCTGAGTTCCATCAGAGTATGTAATTCTGACCGATTTTGCAGTGTGTCATTTTGTCATGAAATTATAGTTAACTAGTTTTATTTCTCTCAGACGTGACGATGGAGTATTGCGAACGATGCCAGTTGATAAGGTAATCGGTGTTGTGGATTGCATGTTGTGAATCATGTATGTAGTGAGTACATGTAGTCATTATTTACTCATATAATATTCGTTGCTTCACTTCTTACATTTAATGTGGTTGGTTAGTAAGAGCAAAACTACTGTCAAGGTTGATGTGAGGTGATTTGGGTTGTGAACAAAATACTCCGAATTACTGTTCCTCGGATTTATTCGCAAATCGTCCTAAAAGTGATAAAAGTTGAACTTCAAATGGGCCATTCATTATTATGGTAAGTAGGATAGTTAGTGTAAGCTTTGAGGACAAACACCACTATTACTATAACAACGTGCTGTAAGATCGTCAGCCTAATTATACAGTTCACTTTGTGTTTCCTGTTGAAATATATATTTGGCTTACTCACTTCATTGTCTTCATTTAGACGTATCTGCTAATCACACACATCACTATTAAATGTCTCCATAATGGTTAAGATTTTATTTTGATAAATCACACAGCGTTGTACAGTTATATTAACTGATGACGTTCCCAGCACAAACCATTGCTCATAATCATATCATATGATTATGAGCAATAGTTTGTGCTGGGAACGTCATCAGTTAATATAACTGTACAACGCTGTGTGATTTATCAAAATAAAATCTTAACCATTATGGAGTTATACTCTACCACAGTGCCCAAGTTTTATACTTATATCAACTATTAAATGTTACACCTAGTCTGAATGAACAAAACACAAGAACTCGCTGTCTTTTTGAAACATTTCAGACTATCCTAACCTACACTGCCTTCCCGTAAGTGTGCAAATAACTCATTAATTTTGGCGGTACAGAAAAGGTATCTTAACTACTGAACGATAATGCATTAAGCAGCATTTAGAAATAAGGCTCAGAATAGATATATATGTGCTTCTCACAGATACAATTGAGGTCAATAAATTGAAAAAAAAGACAGCTGCTTCATACTATTTATTATCATTGATATGTTTATTAGGAAAGCATTTAACTATCAACTGATTGTCAACTGAGTAGGACAAGAATACTAAGACCACGTAAGATGTAGACAAGTTATTAATTTGAGAGCTCAAGAAGTATGTTTATTTCTTAATTATCACAAAAGGATATATTTACCGGTGTCACTTTGTTACTTAACCCTAGACCGATCAATTAACTGGACTGTCTTCCTTAAAATTAAATTAATGGTGACTTAAGTAGCAAGTAAACTTCATCTGTAAATGTACTTTTTGACAATAAATTCATCTTTTTGTTTCGCTTCTCTATTATGTGAGGAATCAAAGATACGCGAAAAGCTAGAACTCTATGTATATCTACTGTGGTTTTCAATCGCTTTGAGACCTGTTACTTGTGCCAGTTCCTGCAGAGCATTGCTATAGGACAGCGTCTAAAAGTAGTAATTAAGATTTTTCGAGTTTATTAGGTAGGATTTCTTTTCTAAACACATTGTGTCCCAATCTTTCTTGAACAGTAATCTACCACTATCATTTTGTGTTGTAGTGTCATTCTGTTCCCCTTCACTACATTTGTTATTGTCAATTGCATGCGCTTTATGCGATATTGGTAAATGCTCTTTTTTCTTAAACCTAAAGAAGTCATTTGTACGCGGAATTTTGAACTACTAGGCTCACACCACCTCAAATACTGGTAATACTGGTCAGACAGAGCATAGGTGTATTGTGCTACTAATTCACTTAGTAACTGTCATTTTATAACATCTTTTTCAGCTTTTGAAGGCTCTTCCAGTAATGCAGTCACAGATATTAACTCTTCTTGAGTTCGATGTGAGTTAGTGATTATAATGTAGTATGTCAGTTTTTTGCCTTATATAGTGTTTAATTTGGTTAATTCACATGATGGTCAATGATGTTATCCTCCCTCTGCGTACTAGATAGTATCAATAAGGATAAGAGTGGTTACCATAGCCATGTACAGGAAGTTGCATATAGTTACTAAGCTGCAATGTTCACTGTCAATTGGAGGATCTGGACTTCGCCGATGATATATGTCTGATTTCCCACAAACTGAAAGATATGCAAGCGAAAAGCAACAAGTTGGCAGAAGAAGCATCAAAGATAGGACTTCAGGTGAACATAGAGAAAACAGAGGTCATGAAGATTCCCGGGCAACACCACCACCAACAACAACAGACAACAATCAGCATAAATGGGAGGAACCTGAAAGAAACAACCTCTTCTACCTACCTGGGAAGCATCGTTTCAGCTACAGGCGGAACTGACGAGGATATCAAAGCAAGAATCGGAAAAGCAAGACAAGCTTTCACTACTCTCAAGTCTGTGTGGAGGTCAACAACTCTCAGCATCAAAAATAAGATCCGGATTTTCAACTCCAATGTGAAGTCAGTGCTACTATACAGATCAGAGACTTGGCGCGTCATAAAAAGCATCTCAAACAAATTACAGACCTTCATTAACAGTTGTCTTCGCTCAATACTCAAGATCAGATGGCCAGAAAAGATCAGCAACAGAGACCTCTGGGAGCAAACCAACCAGGAACCGATTGTGAAACAAATATGCAGAAGGAAGTGGAGATGGATTGGCCATACTCTGAGGAAACCATCAAGTGACATTACTAGACAAGCCCTTGAGTGGAACCCGAAAGGGAAGCGGCGAGTTGGTCGTCCAAGGGTGACTTAGAGGAGGTCATGTGAAGAGGAGATGAAAACGTGTGGGCAGACTTGGAGCCAGGTGAAGACTCTAGCAGAGAACCGAACTCAATGGAGATGCACGGCTGAAGCCCTATGTTCCTCTAGGAATTAAAGGATACAATAATATCATAATAATAATAATTGTCACTTTAGTTTGATCCAGTTGGTCATTTTATTTGTAGTGAGTCAGTTGTTGATCGCTATTTAGGACTTAAGCATTAATAGAAGTGTGCTTCCAGTATTGGGAGGTGAAAGCTCTTTGAATTAGCAGAAACAAAAATATCATTTTTCTTGGGTGACTAAAGTCTAACAGAGACAACTTATATGGCGTGTCTAAAGTTGTTATATTTTGTGGAGTTAATTCCTCAAAGGATATACTTAGTGGTGACAGTGCCATAACCTATGCAAAAGTGCGCACTCATAGAGCTAATCGCCTTCATTATGTAGCCGAAATGATGGCTGCACGAGGTAAACATACTATTGTCATACTTTTGTTTATACAGTACCGTGAACCACTTCCAGAGCCCCACTATAGTGTAAGATGTTTGGATTATTATGTTAGACGTATTACTATACATTTAAAGACATTATAGATTATTAAAAAACAAATGTTGAAGTCAGCATTTTACCATAGGTTATTGTAATAAAGAAGTACAATTTTGAAGATTAGTAAGTACCAGAGATAGATAGTGTTGTTTAGTTTTGTTCATATAAGCTAATAGTTTTTGTTCTTATCTTCACAGGCCCTTGAAAAGGATCTAAATAACGCAATCATCAATGCTGCCTTCCTACTGTTATATAAAGATCTAATTCGTCTGTTTGCCTCATACAACGAGGGCATGATTAATTTGATAGGTAGGTGGTTGATATACTTCTTGTTGGATATACTTATGTATTTCTTCCAATTTAAGTTAGTTCGCGAGTTTGGAAATAATTTAGATTTTTTATGAAATGGAATCTTATTAACGAACAAAATCAGTTTTTTGTGTTGTATCTGACAACATCATGGTTTTATAGAGAATCTCTTTTGAAACAATACTGTTAAGCTACATAACAGGAATCCTGCACTTTTGAAAGGCAGAGAATATCAGATAGTGCTCTGGAACTTCTACTTAGTCCCAAACTACCAGATAATAACAGCCTTTGAAGCAGCGGTCTGTTATTCTGGGTCTTATAAGAAATATAACTGCCTTGCTGATGGAGTCAGAGAAACTTCGTGTCTCACATTCAGAAATTCTATGCCAGCTTTATGTTGGTGTTTTCAACTGATGAATTTCATGCAGAATTTTACAAAATGCCACACAGGGCAAATGTGTGATTTCTCGGGCTCTGAATACATGTTGTATGTCTGATATGTATACATAAAACCTAAGTGAATATGTTTGATTGACCCTGACTAACCAACCCTGTGAATTTGCAGAATTCTTAGTGTGAGTGAGAATCTTTGGCTGCTTCTAATGTCAAAAGCACTAAGTTCAGTAGCCGAAACTTCACTACATGGGTGGACTTTCTTGAATAAGCGTATGTATTTGGTTGATCTGAGTTTGTCTGTGAAAAAAGTAAGAAAAGATTGTGACAATCGTGGATGTCATTTTTTAATATTATCATTAGTATCCGCTTATGCAGTAATTGCTTTCCATCTGGATGAAGTAAAGAATAGGTCGTATGAGAAGCTTTCTGGTTTGCTGCCGGAGTTAAATTGCTCACAGACGATATCAGCAAATAAAGAACCCTATGGAAAAACAACAGTACTCTGTACTATATGCAGTTCAGCTAACCCCAACTGTTTTGCATCCATGAGAAGAAAAACAAAGCAAGTAGAAGTTTGCATTTTTACTGTTGTTATCAGATCAAAATGGAGGCATCTCAGTTGTTGCGTATTTTCAGCTAGCAACCGATCTAATGTTATTGAATAGTTACACATACAACTTTATAGTTTCTATAATCAGATGTATTTTTTGAAGATAACATTTATTGTTAATCCTGTGTATGTGTGTATACGTTCTGTGCAGAAAAGTATTTCACTCTTAAACGAAGACAGTGTCGACTTGGATTGGATTTATACCATGCATTTCCTGGTTTGTTATCTAAACTAACAGAATTCCTCACACTTGCTGAGGTATGTTTCGTGTATTTTGAATTTCCTTGCTTCTGCTGTTCACATATTAAAACCTAGAAATTACTATATATAACAATTATTTACTTTGGGATTGCTGAAAAGTTTGTAATACTTTAGGGAAGAGGTAGGATCTTCTTTTTAAGACGAATTTATTCACGAAATGACATCCACCGCAGTACCACTGAAGGATAAATAGAAAATAATAATGACGAAGCATTCGTTTTCGGCAAAGTCGTAATTTGGTACCATGAAGAACTTATTCCTCACTGTCTTCGCTTTGAGTTATTAAAAAGCCTGCAAGCTAGAAAGAAATATCTTTCCATGGGTTTTTAGTTTTCATCGTATCTCTGGTCAATGTTTATTTCTGACGAAATTTACCGAGTGATCAGTAAAATACCCTGCAGGAATTACAATTATTCTCATAATTTTCTGTGGATATACTGGTAATTAGGATGTAAGGTATACAGACAAGATAAATTAATTCCACCTTTTTCACTATAGAATAAATTTGCCTTAGGTTTCAGTTGTAGAGATATTTGCTCATTTTAAGGTTATCCTCGGTTTTTTGTTTATTTGAACTTTTTTTCCAATTGGTACTAATTGCACATGTTTTTGTTCCTTCACACAGAGTATGGGAATCGGTGACAAGGACAGTCTCGGATTACAACCCGTAAGTTGTTACCGATTTTCTAGTTGAACTCTATCATTTTAAAGACTAGGTACCAATTTTGACAGTTAAAGTGTTTGTTTTTGAGTTTTTATTTACTCAGGTATGTTTACTTCAAATTCTTCATTCTCCTTTTCAGCTTTTGTCCTACTGTGGTTTACGTCTTTTGATTATATCATTTTCACTGCTTTCCTTCCTGTTACACATTGGCTTTTATGTTAATCATGCAGTACAACTACCCTCTGGAATATGAGCTACATTGTATGTTTGGGTCACTTTGAACGAATTAGATGAAATGGAATTGACATCCCGCACCTAATTATTTAAAGTCATGTGCTGTAACTAATGCAACACAATTCCAGACTCTAATGGTGATGTGAGTTGAGAAAGCGGTAACCATTAAGCAGCACTGTCGAATGCCATGATGATTACATGTATCTGTTTGTCTATCTCATGCATATTGCTAATTTTCAAAAGTTCACATATTTTTTACGACGCGCTTTAAACGTCTGTACTTTGTATTGGATTACTTTGCGTGAAGGAATCTGACTTTGATTCACTGGGGTACGTTTGTTGATCATCACTCAGTCATTATTTCTTTCTTCTTTACTGTTAGGTCCCAGAAAAAGTTATTCAAGCAATGGAACAGCACTTACAAATCTTGGAGAGTAAAAAAGGGTATGTGATCGTAATCTTCAATTGTAGTTGCATTGTTATTCATTGTATCGTACAGACTATCATAACATACATGCAAATGTTAGTTTGTATTCATTAGAGTTGAATAAACCGCTAATATTCTCTTCGGTGTATCAGGGTAGCGCGCTTACATAGTTTTAATTCTATTTGTTATGTTATCTGAGCATTTCTAAATAGCCGTGACAGTCTCTTTTCCTTCTATTCTTCCAGATCAGATGACGAAGATGAAGGGACAAGTGAAACAACTCGCTCTAAATCAAATGTACCAAAGAAACCGACTGTACCTGTCCCTATACCAAATCAAAAGGCGACTTCCAATGATAGTAGCAAGTCAGTTACAAGTAGTGTTCCACAACCACAACCGGATAAAACTGATAACTCTTCAACGAGGCATAAAACTCAAGAAGTGAATCTTATTGAGGAAGCACAACAGGCAAGTGATATCGATGAGCCAACTGTTCCACATCCATCTGTTATAGTGAATGATGAAGGTTAGTTAAAACTTTTGGTTTAAGTACGAGTTTCTGTTTTGGTTAATTATTTATATTCATTTATTCTGTTCTAAATCAGCATTTTTCAGTTTCTCAGGTAACCTTCTTGTCGAGCAGATTTGTGTTTCACTTGAGTCATCAACCTTGTCTATGGGTATTAATCAGTAATGTTTGGCAGTTCATCCATAATCATATAAGCTTCCTAAATATATCTTCTCATTCCATTTTCATCCGATTTATATTAGGGAGGCATGGAATAACTCATTGATAATGATTATTTAGTACACTTATTTCCTTTAATAAATTTGTATAACGTTGTTGAAACGTCTCTACTTGTCAATTCGCTTTGTGTGGATCATAGAAAGTGAAGGTATAAATAAACAAAATAATAGGTTGGTAAAGAGTAAGGAGTACGACTGACACTAATCGTGGTAATATAATCAGAAAGTGATTACCTAGATAAGCTAAGTTTAACAATAAATCGGTCTTGCACACGTGAGGCTTTCACCCCAGAATATTTCAACATACACCCCTGTATGTTTTTGGCTATTGTCTTGTAACGTGTTTTGTCACATACGAAAATTTGTAGTCTACAACGTGCGTTTGTCGAGATTTTGAAGTTGATGTTTTTTCCAAGCTATTCGGGTGCATAGTTGCCTTCTTGGAAGCGCGCAGAGGGCGGTTTCCCTTCCTGCATGTGTGCATTTAAACACATGAATTAGTATGCAAAATGCGATTTGACGTAATCACCTGAGAAATATTGAGGTTTTCTGATAGAGCCCGTTTTCGGCCTTTCCCACAGTTATCATTTGAACTACGTAGTCTTACAGATGACAAAATGTAGTCCTTGTCACGTCTGCTGTGGAATGATGACCTGGTTAGCAGTTGGATGTCGTTACTTAATTGGTTCGAATTCTGCCACTATCCAAATTTTCATTTCACCTTCAATCATCACCTTTGGCACCTGTAACTGTCTGTCAACCCAGTTAGTTTCACCATGAATTATAATAGACAAATAAGTGTGTGTGTGTATTTCTCAAGTACATTACATTTTTCAGATAAAGTCTGTTTTTCAATAACTGTGTCCAAATAATTGATTAGATTACCTGAGGTCATATTGGTCTGCAAGATAGTGAATGAAGTCAGCACTATCCTGATGGGCAATTCACCCGGACTCTACATAACTCTGTGTACTTACCCCTATTTCAACTGTTTATTGTCTAAGTTGATTATTACCAACCCCTCTCTGTTCATTCTGTTTTGTCATTTTAGATGGATTACCTTCTGCTTTACAAGAGGAGATAATTGAGGCTGCTAGAGGACATTTTTCGGAAACTGTTGTAAAGAGTAATGAGGCTGTTAAACGCTCATCTGCCGTTAATGTTCCAGTTCACACACAATTGGGAAGGTTAGTGTCATTTCTATGTATTTGTTTTATTATAAGATTGACAGTACATAAAAAGTAGTCTTTTTTCTTGTAATATATGGATGATGACTCTCATTCCGAGTAACTGAGACATTTATGGTCAAAATCCTGTAGTCATCATGCTCTCTGCTTCCTCCGATCATCCTCCATTTCTGTAAGGTGAGGTGCAAAGAACCATACAGCACACACAACCTAAGATGAGTAGTCTGTTATCATATGGGTGCCAAAAATGTTAGAAACTGACGAAATCCAACTGAGCATTTTGTATCTGTACTGAGATTTTCTTAACTAATCAGTCCATTAAAGTTTAACCGACTTTCAAATTGGTCAGTACTATCACTAATGGCACTACCTGCTCTTTAATTAGGGTTTGGTGGAGTTAAGTCTCGTAATGTCACTTTACATTAAAAAGGGATGCCAAATGTATTCACAGTCTGGCTCAGTGAAATTTGGAGACTCTGCATGTCGCCATCGTACTTTTACTAAGTTATCGTCGTCTGTATGCTTGATATTCAATGTTCCTGTGATGTCGAAGTCATCAAGATCGAAAATATCAATTTACCTGTAATAATGAATATAATTCACCATTCCTAGAGGACGTCTGATTGTCATTACAACAGACGACAAATGTTCATAACCTTTTAACACTGTTTAGATTCCATAGAATTGCTCTAAAAAGCATAAAACTTTCTAGGCACTTTCTTCACAACCGGACAGCATCACAACTCCCAACCTAGCGAACAGTTTAATGTTGTCCTCAGTACAAGAAATAAAGGTAGTGTACAATTAGGCATTTTGTTGTCGAATAATGAAAATCTTATTAATACATTCCCAACGATGCTTGTAATCTGCTCGCTTTACTCAGGTTCGCCCTCCCTGAATTCCATTTCGGCTTCCTAGCGCGTGCATTGTGAATGTGCTGGTGTCTTTCATACAAAAAGTTTCTCTTGATAAGAAGGAAGTCCCTTACAAACTGCTATTTGTGAAGTGTTTATTGTGGTTTTCTGGTTGAACTATAATTTACAGCACATATGTATATGATGTGTACACATATGCGTACTCATGATTTTCTATTAATATTCTTTTTCACACATATAGATCCGAACACCGTACTGTTTCAGTCCCACCAACTCGTTCTAGATCACCTTCACCAGCTCGTCCGCTACCTTCACCTAGTCATACTGCTGCTGTACCCAAACGACCGTCTGTCAGTGTAAGCGATAGTGAAATGGAAGAGGAAAAATCTCATTTGAATGCAGATATCGATAAAACGAAACATAATTTATCTTTGCTAGGTATGATATATATGTATATATATGCTGATAATTATTTGGTTTGTTTGCACATAGTAATTAATTATGTATCTGCAACAAATAACAGCTGGTCATGTGGTTAGAGTGACAAATCTGACGTTTCTTGATAGTGGTACCGGTTGTAGCAATTTTTGTGTGCACATTGAGTAGGTGGTAACATGAAGAAAGACACCCTACACTGACTCTGACGAATAACTTCATGAATTTGTGTCATATCTTAGTCTGACTGCTGGAGCTGATTGTTTCCCTGACTTGAACTTTTCTCCTTTGTATGTAAGATTTCCTTCTTATCGATATAACATGTAATGTCTGAAATGCTATATAAAATGATTATGAAAAGGTAGTGTATAAGAAGTTTTAAGTGTTACATAATTCTTTTGTGTACTTGAGTGATTTGTCAAATGAACATATGTTCGCCAAAGTGAACTTATAATTCTAAATAAGCATGATGAAGACTACTGAAACCATATGGTATTTGGCAACTGTTTTATCGTAGTGAGGGATTCTTCAGTCACGGATGTTCATAGCTGCGAAATATTAAGCTTAATGTTGTCAGATATCGAGAATTTTATCTCTCTCTATGCCTCTGAAATATTTGAACGCAGGAATTTCGAGTTACAAATTCTTGTCATATCTACACATACTGAAACTGTCAACCGACTTTCTCTGACCCATATGTATTATTGATATAAGTATAAAACTTGGGCACTGTGGTAGAGTATAATTCCATAATGGATAAGATTTTATTTTGATAAATCACACAGTGTAGTACAGTTATATTAACTGATGACGTTTCGAGCACAAACTATTGCTCACTTCACGCACTATTGCACTTCACGCAATAACAAACAACCACACAATAGGGTGGGATAGGGTTAAAATTCTAAAAAGTAATATAGGTAGGTGGAAAGAGAGGTTGATTACGGAATCCTTATTCATCGAGTCTACACCCAACACATCCAACAGAAGTGACTCAATGCAAATACCAGAAATATGGAAGATATTATTACCGCCAGTCAAATCAGAAGAGGATAAATAGTCTTAAAATTCTATTTCCATTCAAGCACATCATAACATTCTAACAATTAACTTATTATGACTATAAAAACACTCGTCGTATTTCCCATCTAATTGCAATGGATTAATAACACTCGTATTATTGCCACCAGTCAAATCAGAAGAGGATAATAAATAATCTTAAAATTCTATTTCCATTCAAACACATCAACACATTCTAACAATCAACTTATTATGACTATAAAAACACTCGTCGTATTTCCCATCTAATTGCAATGGATTAATAACACTCGTACTATTATTTCTGAATGTACATTATCTCATATTGAATTTTATTCCAATATCTAGTCGATTCCACACATGTATATAAATGAAGGAAAGAAGTTGTGTGAGTAACTTGATATGATTATGAGCAATAGTTTGTGCTCGAAACGTCATCAGTTAATATAACTGTACTACACTGTGTGATTTATCAAAATAAAATCTTATCCATTATGGAATTTTCTCTGACCCAGTGGTTTGACGATAACGTGTTCAGGTATAAAAATGATTGTCATGAACTAAACCACTTATATGACCCTTAATACAGATAGGTAATACTATCTTTTTTATGATGAGGCCGACCTTAAAATCAACTATCGTGTCACAGTACGTTCAGTTAGTCAGTTGTGTTACAGTAGTCTTTAATAAATTTGTCCAACAGTATCTCGTTTTTCAATCTTGATTCTACACAATTTTGTTTAAGAGACTGTTAGCTTTCAGTAACAGCATACGCATAGCTGTTTTCTGGATTTAAGATGCACAGATGATGATTTTATTATTCTACTACAACTGTATCACAGTTGTAAATTAAGCGTTTTATAAATTTGTATCTCAACATTTATATTGATGTTCATTTTCACGGCTTATTATTCTTGGTAATATTGACTTCCACTCATTCATACTGTTTGCTTAATTTTTTCTACTTCAGGCCTTGATCAAAAAGCAGCCGAGCAAACTGATGCGTCTCCTATATGTGGTAGCCCATTTGCTGGGGATGAAGAGCCTGTTGCACCAGCTGCAGATACTACTGGCTGGTCGGATAAATCAGGTGGGCTCATTTTTCAGTTGTAAATCTGTACAGTCCGTTTGATTAGTGTGTCGTGTGTAGTAGGGAAGAGCGTCGATACATCATGTTATGCCAGTATACTTTTGCTTGCTATGAAGATACATTAAATAAGTTAATTATTAGCTAGTAGAAAATAAATGATCGTGTAGCGTGGAACGGGACTGTATCAGTCTTACTTAGTACACTTCGTATCGCTTGAAAATGAACGGAAAAGCATAAAGTCAAAGAGAAAGGGTTGCACGGAAAAAGTAAGTAATTATGAAATACTCATGAGAAACTTTTAGGTTGTAAGACTGCTAAAAATGTTATCTATTTCAAACAATGTTAACAACAGCTTTCAACCTATATTAACCCCTGCTACTCAAGCTAAATGTTGCAGTATGATACAGATCAGCAGTCATTTACAGGGTTTCATCATGAGCTAACATCGGTTAGAGAGTCATTGGAAAACCTAGTAGTGCTGGACAGCTCCTTCGTCAACCTAGTTTGGCACTCTTCGGCAGCATGTACCCACTGGGTTTCGAACGCAGAACCTCCCACTTACAAGGCCAGCTCGTGGACCATTAAGCCACTTGGATCCGATCCATTGGCCTGTATATGAAGCTCGACTTCTGTCGATTAGCGATATAGCTCGACCACTAGCCACATCAGTTGCTTCGCAGATGTTGTGCGCGGAGTAATTTTAATTACTGAATGAAACTACACCAAATCTTCTAGTCAAACCCTGATTTAAGAGTAGAAGCTTTTACCGTAAGTTTTGATTATTCCTATCTACTTTGAATACATTTTCTAGCTAATGCCGGACAGTCTCAAACTAGCCATCCTTCAGCACTGGATGATTTACTTGGTCTTGATTTGTTGTCATCTGATCCCTTACCACAGTCTAATATTGAGCCTATTCCATATTCAGCTCAAGAAGTTAAACCAGCAGATACAAATGATGCAAAGTCTACAGCAAATACTAATACTACTTCAAGTAAGCATAATTTTGGATAGAAACATTTTCGTTTATCAAATTCTGGCGTTTAGTTTATGAATTATTCTCATTAGGAAATTGATTTAATAGTTTCCCCACGAAAACTTGAACTTAAGCAGTCGTCATCCCAAGGCTGTGGAGTTTGAAGTCTGACTAAAAAATAAAATTATTCATACACAACTTCCTTTTAACTGACAGCACATCTAATTGCATTTCCCTTTGCCTTTAAATTTCCTCTTGCCATTCACTTCATGAACATGTTATTATGACCTTGATTATTTG
Organism: Trichobilharzia szidati; assembly: GCA_944472155.2. Classification (NCBI taxonomy): domain Eukaryota; kingdom Metazoa; phylum Platyhelminthes; class Trematoda; order Strigeidida; family Schistosomatidae; genus Trichobilharzia; species Trichobilharzia szidati. The sequence goes on along the minus strand of OX235276.1, from coordinate 28,357,873 downwards.
TGTTAGAGAAATTTGAGTGCTACTTAAAAGTGGAAATCGTCTCTATTCATAACGTAGTCATTTGATTGCGTTCAATTTTGACTTGCTTCGAAACTGTGAATATAGTAATGCCTTTTCTGATATCTCTTGTCAGTTTTTCACTGAGTTTATGTCTTATTGTTTGATATTTGTTGTCGTCAATGTTTTGTGGCTTTAAGAATCTTCTGTGTTCTTTGAGTGAATTCGTAATACTTTTAGTGGGAATGATAAATCCAATAACGCATTAAGAGTCAAGCATACTACGTAGCAGTGCACGGTCCGGATCTATGACTGCGAATGGATATGTATCATCTTACCGTTCAAAATTTTATTTTCATGGTTTTACGAGTGCCCGGCCGACAACTGCTACCTTGTCGTGATGGTCGGGCTTGAATACTGCAGTGACCCAGCAAGCTAAACTGGCTGGGATTCATGTTCCTTCAGGTCCTACCATGCCAGGAAGGTTGTTTGGATATCGGTTAAACTAAAAGCAGTTACCATGGTTTACATGGGCTCTAGAATCTAGTCGGATCAAATGGCGTATGAACCTATATTGGTCACTGGCAACCATGGGAACGTAGCTCCTGACGCTGCTCCACTGCCTTGCGGATTAGACTCCAAGTCAAAGGCTCGTGGGGTGGTCCCCTAAGAAAACCACCTGCTTCGGTCTGGGCACCCGGGGAGTATCTCAGCCCCCACATAATAAATGAAATGAAGCAACAAACTATCAGTGGAACTTATCGCGCGTTAGTAACTATGCTTCCAAGCAATAATGATGTCTCAAATAACACATCTCTTTCCAACCTTACTTTTATTTTTATACATAGACTCCTGTATTTTTCCTTTGCTAACCTTGACGTCTTCACCTTCGACATCCTTTCGCCTTTGTCTGAATTCCCAGCCTATCTGTGCCGTTTCGAGATGTTATTGAGTAGTCTTCAAAATGGTTGTCCCCAATGCAACACCTAACACAGATATCCTGAAACCGCGTGCCGCGTTCAAGCTGGCCTCCTACAATGTTTAGACACTGATCCAAATCGGGCAACAGGCAGGGTTGGTAAGAACATTTGAAAGCGTCGCTATCGATGTCTGCTGCATTTCGGGGATCCGCATTCAAGATCCCAGCGACGTGCTTCGATTATCCTCTCCATCTGAAAGTTCTAGTAGTATGTACCACCTGCGCTTGTCCGGGGACCCTGTGGCGTCAGCATCCAGCGTAGCTGGTGTCGGTGTCACACTAAGCGCTAGAGCCGAAGCTGCATTACTCGATTGAATCCCACTAACAGTTGTTTATGTGCTGTGAGGCTGGAAGGTCATACGAAAGTAATGAGTGGTAGTCCAGATAGGCGGTGTCTATTTGTTGTCTCTGCCTATGCACCGACGGATTGCAGCCCGGATGTAATTAAGGGTGAGTTCTATTACCAACTGAACGATCTCTTGAAATAGGTGGGTCGGAGGGATATCGTAGTGGCTGGGGACTTGAATGCACAGGTTGACGGAGAATCGTCTAGGTAGTCAATAGGGCTTACATCGTCACAGGTCAGATAATGGGGACCGTCTTCTGCAACTTTGCGCAGATCACAACCTATTTCCACCCAGCACCAACTTCCGGTACAGCCATCGCCGTAGCGCTACCTGGTGTCTTCCCTCTACGAATCAAGCTTGGACTCAGATTGATCATATTGCTATCAGTTTCCGGTGGCAAGGATGCATACAAAACTGCCGCTCCTTCTGGAGCACATGCCTGGACTCCGATCATGCGTTAGTGTGTGCCAGGTTCGTCTCGCCATTTGAAGGGATTCATAGAGACTATCGATGGTGGTTTTTTGGCTTCCGTCGTTTTCAGTGCACACAGAGTGAAGAGGAAGTGAAGAGCCATTAAGTAGAGGAGTTGCATTAGTAGAAGGAAGGCAAGATAATAGAGATGAAGATGAAGACAAAGGTGAGTGAGGAATAGAGAGGTTTCGCGTGCACTTCGGATTGTGAGGGCGATTGTTACTTCCCGGCTGCTCACACCGTGGAAGTTGGTTGCGTGACCGCAGAGCCCAGGGGACAACTGCTTGAGGCCGGTCACACGGCCTGTTTTTGTTTGTTGTTTTTCATTTGGTGTGTCTCAGTAGCGTATTTATCACTTCTGCCCTGTGACATGGCAGCAGAAAGCGCGGTCGTTGTTAATCCGGGCCCCGACCGATCCGGCATGATATTTTGTGATTTATTTGAAGTCATAACCAAGGGACGTGTATACTGCTCAGCAGTTCGCTCCGTCCTTCTCTATGGCGGTGAGACGTGGCCATTGAGAGCGGAAGACATGAAGAGATTGTCTGTTTTTGACCACAGATGTTTACGATCTCTTTCTCGCGTTAGGTGGTATAATAAGGTAAGTAATGTTGACGTTAGGCGTAGAGTGTTGGGCAAAGAGGGAAAATCACTCGAAGAGGCTATGAAGTTACATAGATTGAGATGGTCAGGTCACGTGCTGCGCATGCCTAGCCATCGTCTCCCCCGACGGGCATTACTAGCTGATATAGGTGCAGGTTGGAAAAGAGTAAGTGGTGGCCAAACAAAAACATGGCATCAATCCATGAAATCCCTGACAGTTAAACTGAGTCAGGTAGGGAGATGCAGACTTCCAGGTTGGGGCCCGCCCTCGGGACTCTAAGAATCAATGGTTGGAGACAATAGGTGACATGGCTCAAAATCGTTGTCAATGGCGCAGATGTATTCAGTCTCTTTAACCTTCATATTCCTTTCTACCATTACTCATTATGTTTCAATCTTATACTTATCTAAATTCTATTGATTCTCTTCTCTCCTTTTCCTGTCTACCTTTGTGTGCTATTTGGAACGTGGCAACTCGAACTGCTGCACTTCGGTGCAAAGTTCTATGTTGAATCCAGCAGCAGAAGGGATTCATAAAAGGCGTCGTCTAAACGTTGATGTCAGCAAATTAGTATCACCTGCTACTTCTTTGAAATACCAGAATGAGTTACAATTACTGCTTGCTAGCAACCCCCCAGGTGGTATAGATGAACACTGGCTTCATCTGCAAGATGCCATGCAAATGACGAGTGTAGCCACTTGCGGCTTCAAAGAATGCTCCGCTAAAAACTACTGGGTTTATGCGAGTTCCTTACAACTTCTGGATGAATGCCGGTCCATTCCGGCTGGCAGCGAATACAGCACTAAGCGAAAAGCGATTACGCGCAAGATTAGACAGTGTTTACGTAAGGACAGTGAAGCCTGGTGGTCAGAACGTGCGTGTGAGATGGAGTCAGCTGCTGCATCTGGCAACGGTCGGGAGCTGTTCTAGCTCATCCGAGCCTCCGGCAGCAAGAAACAAGGTGTGAGCGAGACGGTCTGTGAGGCGGATGGCACTCCAATTACCAGCCTGGAACGCTGGGCAGAGCACTTTGAGAAACAGCTTAGCTGGCCACCAGCTTCGGTACCTGCTGTCACTAACTCCAGTGCTCCTTGGTCGGTTAGTACCGACCCATCCACCGAAGCGCAGGTCCGTAAGGAACTCCAAGTGTTAAAACGCCATATAGCACCCGGCCCAGAGAATCTACCTCTGGCTCTTTCAACAGATGGTGGCGAGACTCTCGCAATGGCTATAACTGGTTTATTCAGGAAGGCATGGAAGACAGAGAGTGTACCATCAATATAGAACGAAGCCATTATCGTCCCCATCTTTAAAGAGGGTTGACGTAATTCATGTGACAATCATAAGGGTATCAGTCTGCTACCAGCTGCGTCTAAAATATTGGATGTTGTCTTGCTCCGCAGGCTGTGCTAAACACGTGAAGGATTGGTTCGCGAAGAGCAGGCTGGGTTTCGTTCAGGTCGTGGATGCATTGATCATGTGTTCACCCTTCGTTAGTTGTTGGAACACCGCCACACGTATTGCAGGCCAACGATCGTTGTGTTTCTTGATATTAGGGTTGCCTTCGATTCGTTGGATAGAAATATGCTCTGGGGAGTGCTTTCTGTCTGTTAGAGAGGGGTGTACTTGAGGAATTTGTTAACGTCTTGAAAGCCCTATACAGAAATACCTCAGGTAGAGTGAAGGCATAAAAGCAACTATCATCACTGTTCCCAACTAACAGTGGGGTTAGACAGGGTTTCCCGATCTCCCCATTTCTCTTTAATTTTGCCATCGATGACATTCTGGAGTCAGCTCTGAAGGATGTGCGTGAAAGTGGTGTAGATCTGCTCCCTGGAGATAGACTTTTCGACCTCGAATATGCAGACGATATCGTCTTACTGCGCGATAGCATGCACTTAATCAGTTGGCGATCAGTGTCTCTAAGTATGATATCTGTTTTGCGCCGTCTAAGTGCAAAGTACTGTTACAAGATTGGCAGGAGCATGTACCTGCACTCACTCTTGCAGGTGAACCGTTTGAAGTTGTTGGTAAGTCTGTGTATCTGGCTAGCTGTGTGAGTGCTGGTGGAGCGGTGACGGATGAGATTTCCAACCGTATCATGAAGGCTAGGGTGGCATACATCAACCTGAGCCACCTCTGGCGCCTTCGCGACGTTAGTCTGGTTATCAAAGGTTGGGTATACAATGCTTCGGGGTGGGCTGTCTTGCTCTACGTCTGTGAAGCCTGGCCTGCTCGAGCTGAGGATGTGCGGCGGCTCTGCGTATTCGATCATTGCTGTCTCAGGATTGCTTGTGTTCGATGGCATCATCGCGTGAGTAATTCTGAGGTTCGACGACGTGTGTTTGAACACAATGGAGATCACCATTTGTTGAGTGGCGTCATCTAAAAACACCGGTGGCTTGAACATGTGCTAAGAATATCATCCCAGAGGCTTCCGCACAGGTCTCTGTTCGCTAGCCCTGGGACGGGATGGAAAAGGCAGAGAGGTGGTCAGTCCATGACTTGGCGTCGTGGAATGAAGGATATTTGTGCTAGGTTAGTATCGGTTGGTGCGTCACGTCTCCCTAATTGGAGTCCGAGAGATAGCTCGAAACGTTATCGGATATGGCCAAGAACCGTAATCAATGGCGAATGTGCTGCAATTTCCTTCTTTCTTCCTTTGCTGATGATAGTTAACGAATACTGTTTGAACTTGTTAAGTATGTCTGTTTTCCTTGCAGATGAAATTCTTTATCCGTTCTCCACCTATATTTTTTTTTAAACTTTTAATCTATGCTGCTTTATTATTATTGTATGGCGCATCTTCTTGGTGGCATATTGCATCAAGTTTTTCTGCGTTTAAATAAATTTACGAGAGCGTAAAAAATTTCCCCGTAGTTCTGTTTTGAAACATCCAATTCATTCTGGACATTGAGTCAAATCACAAACTAACTTCAGAGTTACCTACAGAGTGTATGTCGACGTTGCCAAAGACATTCGAATTAAACTTCGGACCGCAGAAGCCCTTGCAATTCATATGCTAAATGCTGAACGCAGAAGTTAGTTCAGTCATTGATGTGTCTAGGATTTTTAAGCCGTAACTTTTTCCACATGATTTCACCTCTATGCGGTATCACACTGATCTTGACTTAACCTTCTTTCAGCTTTAGTTGACCGGAACTGTCTTGTAAACTATGTTGCGTCTCTCAGTTTGTTTAATTTTGCTTTAATCTCTGCCTGGCTAATTTTTCATATATATATATATATATATATATATATATATACATATATATATATACATATATATATTAACACTTAGAGTCTTGTAATATATCGTTTTTCGTTACTTTAGTTGCCTTGGGTTTCTGTTATCTTCTGTATTTTTGATATTAGTGAAGAAAAAAACAAGTTTAATCGGAGAGGCTCTTTTCGGCAAATTTATTTTGGATAACTTCTTCAGGTTCCGCATTTGTGTGTCTTTAATAATTTAAGAATTGTTGTCTTTAACAACATTAATGCTGTTTTGAATTACACTGAATCAATAATATCGGCACACTACATTTTGAAAGCATCATTAAAAGTGGGAGATAATATGTATTAATTTGACACTAGACTGAATATCAGATAAATTAAGGGAAGTTTGACAGAATTCATGAATTTATAGGTTCGACAACAGGGCAGGATAGCAGTGGTGGCTGGACCTGTTTCGCTTGCACTCGGAGTGTTTGGTGTATAGAGGCCCTTGGTAACTTATTCGATACCCGATAAGTGATAGAGAAAGGCTCTTCAGTGCTAGCTTTGTGGCCTGTTTGAACGACGTGATCTAACATAGAATCACGCTGGCAGGTGTCCCCGAGCACGAAAAATTAGGTTCCTAGAGCACTAACGGAGCAGTTGAAATGATAGATACAATAACAGGTGGCTAACCTAGGTACTTCGTCTTTCAGTTTCGGAATCACAACCGGTTGTGTGGAAAGTACAAGCTGCAACTTACCGCCATTAAACGTTCTTTGAATCGATTTTCTCAACTTGTTGGTTATTATATCGCTTGGTATTATTATTATTATTATTGTTCCCTTGGGTTCCTAGTGGAACATAGGGCTTCAACTGCACGTCTCCATTTGCTTCTGTCTTGTGCTGTACTTTTCACTTGCGTCCATGTTAGTCCATACTGTTTCAGCTCCTCCTCACACGATCTCCTCCATATCACCCTTGGACGTCCCACTCGCCGCTTCCCTTTCGGGTTCCACTCGAGGGCCTGACGCGCGATGTCACTCAACGGCCTCCTCAGCGAGTGTCCAATCCATCTCCACTTCCTCCTGCATATTTGTTGGGCGATTGGTTCTTGTTTTGTTTGTTCCCATAGCTTCTTGTTTGTGATTCTTTCCGGCCATCTGATCTTCAGTATAGAACGAAGACAGTTGTTGATAAATGTCTGCAACCTGTTGGAAATATTCTTTGTGACCCGCCAAGTTTCTGATCCGTATAGAAGAACTGATTGACTTGACGTTTGTATTGAAAATCCGAATTTTGTTGTTGATGCAGGCTGAGTGACGAAGATTTCCAGATTGGTTTCAGGCTGATGAATGTGTTTCTCGCCTTCCCGATTCTCGATTTGACATCCTCGTCCGTTCCTCCTGTGGTTGAGACAATGCTCCCTAGATAAGTGAATGAAGTAACCTCTTTCAAATCCCTCCCGTTGATGGTGATTGGCGCTGGATGTTGCTGCTGTTGTTGTTGTTGGTTGGTAATTTTCATGACCTCCGTCTTGTCTATGTTCACCTGGAGTCCTGTCTTTGCTGCTTCTTCGACCAGTTTGTCGGTTTTTGCTTGTAAGTCTTCGATTTTGTGTGACATCAAACATAAATCATCCGCAAAATCCAGGTCTTCTAGGTTCTTCACGTCGGTCAAGGATATCCCTGTCTTCTCGTTTCCCACTGTCTGACGCATAATCCAGTCCACCACAATTAGGAATATCATTGGTGATATTAAGCACCCTTGGCTGACTCCTGTGTTTACTCCAAACGCCTCACTGAGTTTTCGGTTGTGAATCACTTGACATGTGCCGTTGTCGTACAGCTGTTGAATAAGGTTGATGAATATTTGGGGTACGCCGTAGTACTCGAGTGGTTTCCAAATTACTTCGCGGTCAACGCTGTCGAAGGCCTTCTCAAAGTCTATAAAGTTGAGGTAGAGGTTTGATTGCCATTCCATGCTTTGTTCGATGATGATGCGTAGAGTTGCAATTTGGTCAGAACATGATTTGCCTTTCCTGAATCCAGCTTGTTCTGGTCGGAGTTCTGTATCCAGTGCGTCCTTTATTCTCTCCAGGATGATGCGACTCAGGATTTTACTTGGCGTCGACAGGAGCATGATTCCTCGCCAGTTCTTGCAGAGTCCTAGGTCGCCCTTCTTTGGTAGTTTCACGAGGTAACCTTTCCTCCAGTCAGTAGGCACTTTTCCCTCCTTCCAGACTTTTTGCAATAATGGAGTCAGCATATCTGCTGTCGTTTCTGGGTCCGCTTTCAGTGCTTCCGGGGGTATTCCATCTGGTCCAGCTGCTTTTCCAGCTTTCAGAAGCTTGATTGCATTCAAGACTTCAGTTTTCGTTGGAGGATTGGTGTCAACTTGCAGTTGCGTACGTGCTGTTGTTGGTATATTCGAATACAATTCAGATGTGATATACCAAGCGATATAATAACCAACAAGTTGAGAAAATCGATTCAAAGAACGTTTAATGGCGGTAAGTTGCAGCTTGTACTTTCCACACAACCGGTTGTGATTCCGAAACTGAAAGACGAAGTACCTAGGTTAGCCACCTGTTATTGTATCTATCATTTCAACTGCTCCTGTGGAACCAGTTATGTTGGCCGTTAGTTGCTCTAGGAACATAATTTTCCGTGGCTGGGAACACTTACCATCCTGGTTGAACAAAAGTGTTTTATAGCCATCAACAGTTCAATGGGAGATACATGATAGCCTTATTCATTTACCGAAAATTCTGACAATGTCCTTCAACCACATTGTAATCAGTCACCTGTAAAAAAAAGGCGGATATGATATATTATTTGATGAGGTCCTGTCGATTGATCTGTGTCTTCATAGAAAAAGATGTACTGTTTCTCATGATAAAAATAAAATAGTTTCTTGACAATTAAAAAGTAAAACGGAAATAGTTAAGAGAATGAATAAGTGTGGAGTTAGAGCTGTTTGCATTTCCTATTGGCTATTGTATTACATTTCCCTGTGACAGTATTAACGACTACTTGTTCAGTGGGAATTTGTGCTTACAAAGGAGAGCGTAAAGCGAATTTATCAACTTTTCTGTTTAACCTGAACTGTGAACTCAATACACTAATTAATAAAGCAATTCGATGATAAAGAAAGACTCATGAGTAATCCCCATCCAGGTATCAATGAAAAGAACAAAACAAATGTATCAACGAAAAGGCTGTTTTCGGTAAATTCATTTTCTTTAGCTGCATGATGGCATTCATATGCGGCTTTTTCCTAAAGGAGAATAGTAACAAATGTCGTGAGTTGTCATAATCATAGTTGTTAATATTAGTCAATACATAAGAGGAGTTGAATAAAGGTGTTGGAATTATGTAATAAGATAAATAATTTAGTGAATGAGGTGCGGTCGGAATGCATATAGAAACACTGTGATATTACGCAGGAGTTCGAGAGAAATATAAGAGTTACAAATGAAAATCAGGTTGTTAGAAAACAATGTCTTCATTACCATGATAGTAGAAGTGGTTGTGTACTTCCCTTTTGTATGCAAAACTCCGACTTCTCTATTTGAATGAAGGCAGCTGCAGTGATTCAGAGGAGGTGAAAGCGTATTGTCTTTTATAGGCTATTCTTCACTTTTCAAATTACTTTAAAGGGGAGGTTTGTTGAGATAAAATGATCCGTGTTGACGAGACATTCAATCATCTCAGTCCTTATGGAACAACTGCTGTCTGTCTTCAAACATACCGGTTAGTGTTCTTGAACAGTTTTAGATGTGCCAAAGGAATAGTATACCCGACTCCACAGGAACAGGTGAATTGATATATACACATAGAAGTGGTTGAACACGACATCTTGTTTCTCAGGCTTCTGTGGAGCAGTGGACCTAGTGTTACTGTGATGAATGGTTTTTCTCAAAGATGTCAGAAATTTCCTATTAGGAATATCGCAGGTTGAGTCTCCCCTGAACAAGAGTGTATATAAATGCGATTGTACAGCTAAAGAAAATGAATTCGCTAAAAAGTCTCATTGTTGAACTACGTGTTTTTTTCATTAATACCTGAATGGGAATTATTCATGATTTTTTTATATTCATTGATGTTGTGGGTTCGGTCGTCTGATAACTACCAAATAACTAGCCAAGATCACTACCCAACTTACTTTTATGTCCGAACTTAACATTACCAAAATGTTTCACATAGCTGTATATATTTTAACTAGAATCAAAATTTAGTTCGTGTTTCCATTTTCTGTAGTACTGTTTCTTTTCTCAAATAATGTTTCTGTGACTGTTGATGAATTTAATAGATTTTTTTATTTGTGCAGTATTACATCACCATGTGCAAGTTTACACTTTGAGCTATTATCTGTGTTTAATGTGTGGAACCTGCTAATGTTTTATAACTGTTTCGATGCTGGTAAAAATAGATTCTTTTAATCAGTCGACTCTATTTCCATCAGCTACATTCTAGATACTCACTTGAATTTCGTCCGCAACTCGTTTGTCTTCACATTTGGTAACCTTAACCAGTGTTCGGTATAAATCTTAAATCGTTTGAGAACAGTAGTCTCAAATCCTATTCTGACATAGTATTCCTCACTTTTGCTTTTCTTCGTTGCAGCAATTGATGATTTGTTATCACTTGATCCTTTACTGACGAAAGATGATACCAGTGCTACACCTGTTTCTTCTCAACCACAATCAGCCAATCCTCCCGGGTCAGTGGCTAGTGGTTTACCTGCCGGTGAGTATAAACATTCGTATATTTCTATACATACTTACCTGTGGTAACATATTTGAATACAGCCATCCCTAATCACCGCCATCAACATTAATATTGAACGGACTGGAAATTACCATCAAAATTGAATATTCATAAAATCCGGTGATAAGAAACGGTAATAAAGAAAACAGAATAAGGAAGACTATGGATATAACATCCAAAAAGCCTCGGTCAGTTCACGCTGAAAACAAAGGTGCCTTACAAACCTACTGTCCCACACATACTTAGCATTCTTCCCAGTGATGAGTTTTCACAGGCAATGGTCTCACGTTTTATATATGCCTAAGGAACAGACTATTAAACTTGATGACAGTCTTATAAACAATTTGAATTTTATATAGAATTTCGTAGATTGGGTAGATAATGGTGATATCGGGTATCGGGCTGAGTTGAATTACTTGGTTCAGTATTGTGAGGGAGAGGCAAAGGGAGCTTATCGATCATTGTGTTTCATTAGAATAACGAAAATGGTTAAAAAAATCCCTAGAATTGTTAGAGCATACATTCTGGCAAAAGCGTGTTGTAGCCTGAACCTTCATAGACAAACTTCTAAATTTCCTGAATATAGGAGGAGGAAGTGACACATCACTATTGAGGAAGCTGTCTAATGGGATGTAAGCATCATGGGAGCTAACACTGAAATAAATGAAATTAGATTTCGGATTTGGATTCCGGCAAAACTATTAAAAACCCAGTCCTGAAACTCCTTGTCCACTGACAACGAGGATAAGTAAAAGTTGCTTGGAACATCATAAAGAACGGTCACTAGCTGTCGTTTAGTGATTTACCCTTTACTTGTCAAGGAGCAGTCAGATATTACTAACACCAGGTATAGATTGCTAGTTACAGGATAACTCACTCGAAGAGACAATAAAGAGATTAGGTATCCTCACGAAGAAGAACTCTAACCCAGACTCTAGATACCAAGTGTCTGCTTCCCAACTTTCAGAGTCCAATATTGGAAATCTGACTAGCTATTCTAAGGAGTCACGTTTGTTTGTTTCACCTCGTACACTATGTTTGGGAGAGTATTTCTTAGACCAATATCAGCAGCTTAAAGACGAAGATCTTAGTGTAAGTCTAAAATTCGTTTTTGAGAAAAAACTATGCAACATCTGTTTAAATGCAAACCATTTATCAAATCACTGTTCGTCCTCCAGGCCCTGTACAGTTCGAGGTGGTGTTTGGAGACACCATACATCAACTGGATATGATTATGAGTAATAAACTGTGAAACACAAAATAATCGAGCAAAGAATATTCTTTTCGATAAATTCCTCTTCCGGCTCTACAATTATATACATATATGTTTATATACATAGAATATTCTAGATTAGTAGTCAATAACAATATTAGCGTTTTTTAAATAATATCGATTTGTAAAGTATGATCAATGCTATTGCTGTTCATTAAAGATGCTTAAATAATAATAATAATAATCATAATAATAATAAAGTTATAACAGCGAATAGAATATCAACTAAAATTAGGGAAATATCACAAAATTTCTGGATTATTCAAACCTGAATGGCCAAGGTAATGATAATGACTGAACTAACTTCTTTTGGGTGCATAAATTAGGCTTATTAATATGAATCCCCACAGCCTCAGCAATATTTAGAAGTCGAACTCTTAAAGCAAAATTGAGATTCGTAGGTATGCAGTAAATGACCCTGAAAGCATGATTAACGTCAATCTTGTGTTCTGTCTCCACAAGATGCGCCAGAATAGCACTGCGAATAGATTTTGTTTGACCTTTGCTTAACCAGGCAGGGTGATGTTCGGAAATTCGACGAGAAACACGCCTAATTGTACGGCCTATGTAACTGGCTCCACAGGAGCAGTTAAATTGGTATATACACATGGAAGAGGCGAAATTAGGCAGTTTGTCTTTTATTCCCGAACGCAGAAGAGGAGTGGTTGTGAAGATACAGCGTAATTGAGCAGCAGGGAATGCTCTTTTTACTGCATTTCTGAGGCGATGTGTTAGTATCTCAATTGTGTTGTCTCCTAGGAACTGCATCTGTAAGAACGAGGCTTTCTTTGGAACTGTTGGTAACTTGGACTGTTTTGGCTTTAGATTCATATTCTTATCAATAAACTTTTCGGGATAACCATTCTCACTTAGCAACCGTTTAATATTGTTAAGCTCCTCGTCAAGACATTCATCCGAGCAAATCTCTCTTACTCTGTTGACCAAGCACTTTATTAGATTGCGTTTGTATTTCAAGGGCACAAAGCTGAGAAAATGTGTGTACTGGCCCGTTGATGTAGGTTTTCTATAAACACTTCTTCTTCTTATTGTGCTATCCTCTTTTCTGGTCATAAGGACGTCTAAAAATGAAATACTAGATTCCTTTTCTTTCTCAATAGTAAAATTTATTGCAGGATGTACCTCATTAAATTTATCCAGGATGTCCTTTGCCTCCTTTTCGTTCTTCATAATCAAAAAATTATCACCCATCTATCGACAATAAAATTCGAGTTCATTAATAACATCCTTCAAAGGCCCATTTTCTAGTTTCACAAGGAAAATTTCGGTTAGAATGTGTCCCAGCGGTCACCCCATTGCCACACCGTCGATTTGTCTATATAGTTCCTCATTAAATAAAAAGTGGACATTCAATGCAAATACCAGAGATATTGAAGATATTGTGGTGAGAGCTGGATGCTAGCCAAAGTTGGTAGACAGTAATTGACGTCAGTGTTTATGTCCCCGATATTGGTGGTGAGAAAATGAGAACAAAGGCTTCGCGTAGGCAGATACAATTAGCATATAGATGATCTGACACAGCCACAAAGAGATGCGAGGTTAACTTTCTGTGAGAAACAACCAATCAAAAGACTGTATTTTGTATTGACAATAATCTACAATAATGTACATTATATTCTATAAATATGTGTTGATTTTCCTTAATAAACGATCTGTTGCCTGGCCCTTGTCTTCTGTTGTTACAATATTATTACCATCAGTTAAATCAGAGGAGGATAATAAATAATGTTAAAATGTATTCAATTCACATCATAACATTCTAACAAGTTACTTATTTTTTACTATAAAAACATCTGATTTCCCATCTGATTGTATTTTATTGATAGCGCTAATATTATTTCTAAATGTACTTTATCTTATTTTGATATATTCAAATGTCTAATCAATTTTAATCATATATATAAAAATGAAGCGAAAAAGTTGTGTGAGTGACTTGATATGATTATGAGCAGTGGTTTGTGCTCGGAACTTCATCAGTAAATATTACTGTATAACAACACTGTGTGATTTATCAAAATAAAATTTTATCTATAATTTAAGTTCGGCCGTGAAGACTTTCTTTCATGAATGGGCCAGGCGGTTTCTTAGTATTTCTGCCGATGAGCCGCCAGTTAATTGTAGATTCAAGTAGAGAAGATTTTGGGGAGCACAAACTGTGTGCAGTTTTAGAGGTTTAGTCTTCACAGATTTTGTGATGAAATTTTCAGTGTGGTCATTTTCAAGAGGGATTCTTCTGAGAGTTTTCAGCTCTTCTTCCATAGTGTAAGGTCTTCGAATGTTGCTGATTTGGTGACTCATTGAATGGATCAAGCTTCGTTTTGCATATAGAGGCATCCAACCAGGAAATTTAGTGAGTTTTACTTATTATAGCTTGATTCCACACAGTATTTTGGTACAACTATGGAATTTTCAGCATGTGATATCAGTAGCCCAAATTTAGCAGGCCGACCATTGATATCGGGTGTGCGTCGGCAGGGGATCGAGCCCCGGACCATGTGCATGGTCAGCAAGAGTCCTAACCGCTGTGCCACCGACGCACACAAATCCTGTCAGATTCCTACGGTAGTTAGACAGGAGAAGGGTAATATGCAAACGGAACTGGTGGTTTACACAATGAAAGTGCATTTTTTTCGGAGCAATGTCTTCACCAAGTTTCATGACGTTGTCTTGCAAAAGACCATCTCGGATAAGGTTGATGAGTTCGATAAGAGTGTTATTCAAGTAACTAGAAAACAGTTTTATGGTGACGATCAGCCTATAAATGTTTAACAATATTAGACAAGAGTAAGCTTATCTTTAATTGAATTTTGGCGTTTGAAACCGTGGCCACTGGGTTCGAGCCTCGGTGGGAACATAATCATCACTCACTGAGAAATGCAGGTACATCCAACTGACGAGTCCCAAATAGGACGAAATGCGCATCCTGGATTCCACTGCTAGTCACCGTCCACCAATTAAGTAAGCTTATCTGTTCTCAACTGAAGCAGATTCCAAAACTAGCGGGATTTCATTTGCTCCGCAACTTTCTGACCATTCTATTCTGGTATAATGGGAGTGTTTGTTGGGTTGTGATTCAATTAGTGTGGTCTCGTTGCGCTGCTGGTTTATGATTTTAGGAATAACGATAAAATGAGATTATGGCAGAATTGTCGTTCTGGTGGCATGATCAATATCCTCAAGTGGTACTATTTGGGTTACGGATATATAAATACCTAATTTTCTACATGTCACTTTGATGTCTGTTTGTATATCTCTCACCCCACTTATTGATTTTTAGACCTAATTTTCTCTCACCCCACTTATGACTTCTGAAATGCTATTGTTTGTTGACTGTTTTGATTTTTCAATGTAATTAGTGTCTCTTTCAGGTCATTTAAAGCCTATATACGCAAGTGCTGTTGATACGAGAAAGTAAAAACTCTATACGTCAACAGTCTCGTTTCTTCGTGTCTTCTTCCGTCGCATTTCCAGTGGTATAGTATCGTGGTGTCATTGTTGTTGCTAATATTGGTTAGAACAATAGGCTTGCGAATGGACTAGACAAGGAATTCGTTGGCACAATCACCAAGTGTATTAATGATCATATCAAAATTAGCGACGGGTACACATCAGTTATGTGCTAATATCTTGGTTCCCACTATCTCTGTTGACAGTACAGTCTTCATCACTATGTATGGAAAAGGAGTGACTTCGCACAAATATTAGGTGTTTATGGAATGTTAAAGTAGTGCAGTTACCAAAAGTAATAAATGCCAATGCATCTATCAAATAAAAAGAAAACTTACGAAGGAGTAACTGCTAGCTGAACGTATTAACGAATAATACATATATATATATATATATATATATATATACATGAGGTAGGTGAAATTATTGCCCATTGTTCTTTGGCTTTCCTTGGTTCAGTAATTGGTCTTCACACCTGATGATATTTGCCATATCGTCAGATGGTGTTTACAACCTCGGTATAAAGCTGCTCCTTTTTCATTGTTTTCCATCAGAAACGTAACTTCTCTTGTATACATGTATATCTGATGGATGTTTCTACTCTTAATTAGTTGATTTTCCTTTTTCTGATTTCCTAAACGTCTGTCTCTTTTGGAATACTGTTCTGTAGGCTTGAAGCCCGTGCCCGCAACTGTTCCTATTCGCCCAGCTGTTGTAACTGCTTCTCAGAATAAAAATCCTCTCGATGCCTTGGATAGTACTTTGTCAAATCTAGCTTCAAGTTTGGGCGGTCAACCAACATGGGGAACTACTAATATCAAGGTAATTTGTTCTAAACTTGCTTACTGGTCGTCGGTCAATTAATATTTTGTTAAAGGTTTTTCCCATCATGGGACTAATTGTTTACCTTGTTCTGTATTCTTTTTTGTGTAGAAGAAGCCGTTAAGTGAAAGCGGGAAACCTACGGTAAGATGTGTACTTCAGGGTTTTTTCCAATGGTATTTTAACACATTATTTTCATGTCACACAGTGTGTGTGATTCATTTTATTATCATCATGAATGATTAGTCTGTTAACAAAGTTAGTTCGATTGATTGTGTTACTGATAGTGAGTTTTAATTCACACTGTACATTTACACCGGTATTTAAGTAAGATGGTATCTTTGCTTGATGACTCTCAGGAATTGGCTTAAAATAGTAATCATCTTATGATTTATTGTGTGATCGGATGACCGTAAAATTTCGTCATCTTTTTCTTATCTCGGGTCTTGGTCAAATCGACAACCAGTCAGAACTATCTGTTCTCACTTCCATGGGCAGATTTTAATGTGATAAAAAATGTATAAATATGACGTGTTTATATCTTAAATAAAAAATCGAATCCTAACAATCACAAGCCAGTCTTTGTCTTTTGATATTTACATGACTCAGCGAAGCGGAAGGTTACCACGCTCGAATTAGCGTATTTAGCATATCAGTTGAGTAGTCCAATGCATCAGTACTATTATTCCCACACAAACGTCCACTAACACAGAGCATTAAAATAGACAATAAGCGTGTGTGTTAAACATGTCCCTTCCACCTGAGTTGATGTTGGTTTATCCATCTTTCGTTCGACTAACCCACCGCGTTGGATACCGTATAACTCCTAAGTTCGCCAGACACATCATCCATTCCTGTTTTTCGTATACTCACACATGTTTTCTGGTAGATACACACGCGTTGCCTTTATCTTATTTTTTTACTGAATCAACTTAAACAGAGGTGATTGAATGTCTTATAATGCTCGCAAATATTCGTGGGGTTAATGTTGGATTATGGATTATATGGTCTCATTTTAGATATTTTGGCACTCTTTTTAACATTTTAACTGATTGGTATTTATTCTATTAATGTTATATAATGTTATACTGAACTGAATGAGAACCGTAGTCACTTTGTTCTGTCTGCGCCTGCCTAATATGCCTATCTGCCTGTGGTACGTTCCAATTCACTGAGCCACGCAAATATCAAAAAACAAAGGCTGGTCTGTGATTGTATATTGTAATCACAACAACATGGTATTTATACATTTTCTTTACAACAATAAAGTCGGCCTCACAGCCATGAGAAATGATTGATCGCGTAATTAATCACAACGTGCGTGAGGGACGATTATACACTGCTTTATGCGGGATCCTATCAATTAAGTACAAGAATTGTTGTTTACTCCATTTAATCCTTTCTCATAAACTCGAAATATTAGGTCAAAGGATAGACGCATACCTTCGATTTCCTGTATTCAAGTGAAAGGAGTAAACTTAAAATGAAGATATATTTATTAATTGTAATCACTATTTATCCTTATTACTATGATGACATCCATAGAAAGAGTTCAATAAATAATAGCATTTCTATTCACTTACGTAGTAGAATTTTTTTTAAATTTGCTTACTCTTGTCTTATAGACTGTCATTTTCTAATCATCTCGTATTTTGCAAACAGACTATACATTGTCAGCACCAACGTAGCTGACATATATCATCCAGCATTTTATAGGTTTTGTACTTGTATTCGATTCTGTTATCTTCGGTTTGTCAGAAAACTTGCTATTGCAGCTTGCTGCAGTGTATCAATGATATCACTTTGTTGGCTTACATATTTATAAGCTTTTGTTTTGAACTTGTTAGTTGAGTTTCTACATGGGATCAGAAGGTAGTTTGTATAAACTCTTGTTTTAACTGCACTTAAACGTTGGAACTGTTGATGAGCATGTTCTAGAATTCAAATTCCACTCCGTCTATTTTCAACTGGGCATGGTGTACTCACACCTGGTGTGCCTTGTTGTTTAGTACACAAAAATAAATCTGTGCATCGTGTTTAGGTGCTATGAATCTTTTTTTTTGTTGACAAAGTAGTAGATGAAATTACAGTTTGACCAGTTGCTGATCATTTCCAAAATGTTTTTGAGAAATTATGACTAACTTTTATTTCTAAACGTTTTTCACTGCTCTTATTACGATAATACTGTTATGACACTCGGTAGTCTGCGCTAACGAACTTCCCACCTACTGGATTTGTGGGCCTACTGTTCTAATCTCTATTAGCAACAACGGCGACACGACACGGTACCATCGGATCCACGACTCAGGAAGACAGACTGTCGACGTAGAGAGCTTTTACTGTCTTTCAACCAACCGCAAAAAGCGTTGACAGCAATTGTGTATACGTATGCTCTGAATGTCCTTGACAGATACTGATGACATTGATAAGTTAAAACTGTCAGCAACCAATAGGTTTCAAGGTCAAAGGTGTGTAGGGAAGGATACATAAAGCACTGTAAAGATAAATGTAGTGTTTTGGAGTAATTAGTTTTATGTAACATCCCCTATCAGATAAATAAAAAAGTTTACGACAAAGTTAGTACCTCTTCTTCTTTGGGTCAAGTTGAAATCGTGCTGTTTGGGGTCTCTTGGGATTGGATTGCCTTCTGCGCTGAAACTCCTATTGTTCTCCGACGCTCCGGTTTGTTTACCTTCGTATGAACTGGAGGTAGTTTAAATGTTTCAAAGTAGAAGATCTAGGGCTATCTGAGGTTTTCAGGACGTCACGGGGTGGCGTCATAACTAATTTTTATGTCTCATACATGTTTCGTTCCTCATTTCTGCCTAATAAATCACCCATCCGTTTTTATCATAGACTAGGTCACCTTCCTGGAAATAACCTGCAGCACTATTTCCATGGATTGATGGTGTCAGCAACATTATATGGTGGTGGGTGCGCAACATCCGTCCCATCAAAAGTCATGCTGGACTTTTCGTCTATCCTGTCGTTGGCATCGTGCAGTGTACCCGAAGGGACTGTTGCATAATTTTTGGTGTAGTTCGTCCCCCTGCTTTTTACTATAACCCCCTTTGAAGGTGTAACTTTTGAACTAGGGGCGATATGGTGACGTCCGCACCTGTTGTACAGCGTTCTTTCGACAGAAATCTTGAAATACTTGCGATATAAGCAAATACTTTGTGAATTTATTTCATTAAAACATTTCACTGTAGTGTTCTATGAAGTCTATAGTTAATTTTACGAGATTTCCGAGCATCATCCCTCTTTGGCGTAAGCATACTGTGATTGCCTTATTTAAAAATGATTTTTTTCTGACTTTGTTATTGTCCTTCTATATCTATTTGTTTTTTCACTCAGTAACTGTTCGTGGCTTTGGTTATGCAGTTGGTGAGATGCACGCAGGAAATTACATATACCAATGTTATTCTACGTTATGAAATACCCTATCCTCAATTATATTTAACAACGCAATTGTTCGCAGTCTTCATTATCATTGTCACTGTTATCATCATCATTATTGTGAAGCAGTTAGCTGATTTCTGCTATATGCATACTTCCTCTCCTATTTTCTTTTCTTTTTTTCAATATATCTTGAGAGCTTTCATACTTCACATGTGTAGTCAGCATCATTAAGATACCTTATAGATGATTCCTTTTTTGTTTTCTGTTCAATTTCATCATTTAAGAAAAATAATTAACTGTTACTTGTTCGGCAATTTCGATGATATTCCTCCTTGTATTTGCTTAATGTTATTATTTAAGATAACTCAATATCTGCAGAAAAATATTAACCTTTTAACAATATGTTACTGTTCTTTTTTGATAGTTGGAATATGTATACTGATGGCAAGTAGTCTAAAGCAACACTTTTAATATGGGATTTTGATAGTTAGGGGACATGCATCTTTAGTTTCGTCATCACCTACCTGGTAAAAAAACTAACTTAATTCCTTTGTATGATTTTATTAGTTACGCGAACTGATTCTCAAAATTAGGTTAGGATTTGTGGACAAGCTCAGGGAAAATTATTCATATAGGTTGGCATTATTCCTAAGTTCTATTATGTTCACAACTGTATGGTATATTGGTCGAGTGAGGATAAAAGCTGTCGTGAGGTGTTTACGCGAACAGTACAGCAAATGTCACGACAGATTCTGGCTGCCTTAAATAGTTGATGGAACACGTTTGAAACAGCCAAATGTTGCACCTTCTATGAATACAGCATTCTTACAGGTCCATAATCCAACATCACCTTAGTGAGGAAATTCAGGTTGTGATTGACCGTCTCCATTCAACCCATAAAAGTTTACTGCGGCAAATTAGACGTATGGCAGCGCATATCCTCACCCGGATCGGTCACTTGTGTTTCCCCGCCTTTTTGTTGTTCAAACACAGTAATTTGTGTTCCTGTAGACTATAAGACCATTATCACAGACTAGTAAGTTATTAAACAGACTGGATACATTTCAACGGATATTGCCATTTAGTACGTATTGATCATCTAGTAGTATTTTCAACCAATTCTTCTCTTAGTTGTGGCTTCATTTTTGGGGTGTGTTGGAGTCAGAAAAACACTATAAATATTTAAACACCAGTGACACCCTACATGCAAGGGAAATTAAACATAGTCTTGTTTGGTGTTTTAATTTTATGTTTTGATAATAATCCAATATCGTTTTTACGAGCTAGTATAAACCAATTTGATTTCTTTGTGCTCGCCTCTTGATTGTGAGGTATAGGTTCCTGATCTTTGGTAAACTTCTGCGTAGCTGGTCCCGCAACTCGACTGTCGTAGCTTTGGTTGACTCCAAAAGGAGTAGTTCTGGGACTAATTATATTTGGTTTGCAGTATGAGGTGTTAAAACTATTACTCCTGAGAATGGATGGGTGTACGTTATCGGAAGATCTCAAAATGTATATCCAATTTACTTGTTAGTTTGTCCACCTTTTACCAAGTTGATATCTTTGACCTGAAAGGAAAATAATGAGTTACTAAAGTTACATATTCCAGAGAGTTTTATGAATAAACTTGATGGTAGCAGAGTCGCTTACCAGGTATATAGTACTTCAATATGTAAGAGATTGTTTGGCATATGCATAAAGTGACCAAAATTTAATAACGAAATCTGCTAGTGATCTTCAGAATATTGCTTAGTGTTAATAACACGAATTTTTTGTTCACTGAGTGTAGAAGTTTTCATTACAGATGAACAAAACCTTTTGTTTAAGCTAACGCCGTCTGTTTACAGAACTTTGTCCGCCATAATCCACCTAATGAAGATTCACTTATAATTTATATTTTAAGATCAATGCCTTTCAATATTCATTCACAACATTAGGGCTTATGTTGCACTCGTTAAGCATATGAATCTCAGTCCATATTTCTTTAAACGTCTGGTGTGATCCCTCTTTTTTGTCTGTTATCATGATGTTTGGCAAATAGGTGCGCTGAAAATTCAAGATATGAGGACTACGGTGGATGTTCTCAGTACTTATGTTTCTGTCGTTCGATACGCCTTAAATTCAACGACGGATACTGGTGGCACCATTATTTCTGGTTGTTTGAGAATAAATCTTTATGAAAGCTGGGAATATGTTTTCGGGACTGGGCATCTTATAGTTGTTAATTGGTATAACAATTCCACACATGTAGTTACTAGCACCCAGTTTATTGTTGTTAGTAGCTGGAATGGTTTGGAACGGGTTTACATCACCAGGATTCGTGGTTCCTGAATAAGTGCTGATTCATTCCATGCTAAAGAGCCTTACGCCAGATGTTATACTCTCTGTCTGACAGAATGTACCAACAGGCGTCAAGAAACTGCCAGGACATCATAGAAATGCATTAGCTTCTATCAATACAATTTCCTCAACCGAAATGGAAGTTATTCATCAAGTTCGCGGTGTCTTTCAAATTATTGACGACAGCACTTATCACGGAACATTGGATGCTGACCCTCACTGTTTAAGTCAACTTGTTTAGCTGAAGGTTTCCGGTCTGGCATCCACGCCATTTGTACTCCGTTGTGTAACGTCCGTTCGTCCGTGCACGATCCCTAGCCAGCTAAGCAATCCTCCCACACTTCGATTTGGTCCCGAAATATGTCTCATAATTTGGACGAACAACTATCGTGTTTACTACAGAAGTTGTGGGCATTAGAACTTGCGTTAGTATACTCGGTACTATCCGTGGACGTCAATACCGTCAGTCTCTAAACTGTTTAAATGCAAACAAAAGCGGCAATTTCTTTATGCATTTATGTTACTTGTAGCTGGCAGCAATATTACACTCTTCAGTAAAACCAGATGGAAGACGCCAAGTAACGCTACAGTGATAGTTGTACCGGAAATCGGTACCAGTTGAAAACAGGTATTCTGCAGGAAGATGGTCCCCGTTGTTTGATCTGTGACCAGATGGTCTGGATAATCCTTATATCCCAGTCCTGTTCTATTATGGGTACCATGAGTTGAACCGCACAAAATTATGTAGTTCCTGCAAGTGTTGTGAAACTGCATGTATGCCCAAACCGAAATGGGTGATTGCGCTAAATGGCCGCCTCTCCGGTCACCAACTTGGAGGCTGATTCGGGAGTTACGTTCCTATAGATCTTCTTAGAAAAAGCAAGTCCGTAATTCACTCCGTGCACATGTACACCCTAGCTTTGAAATCTGGGTTTCCCACCTACCCTAAGTAGTCGTGTATGTTCGGCCTTCTCGTTATAAGTGCCAGACGCACGCGCCCGCTTTTATGAGGAAAACAGACTTCGCCTAGAAGCAGTGGATAATACTTCTCTAGGAGAGTCTGTGAGCATGCACCCATAAGTGATCATTTTGAGAGGAAGCCAGAAGTTTACCAGGCCTTGTCGCACCAGGTCGTTTACGGGGCAGAGTCTCTAAATATCTGTCATCTGATCTTATGCCTATGCATTAAGTTAATTAGATACACTTCTGTATCTGTCAGACCCTATTCCTTGCATTACTCACTCAACTGCTGAAGTCACTAAATCGCTCTAATTTCCTACCCATGAAAATGCATAGCATTACTCCATTTTGTATTGTTTTAGTAATCCAACTGGCCCGTGTATGGTAATCTGTTCACGAGCATCCTTTGAAGTAGGTGTTCGCCTTTTTATCCCTATGCATTTTGAAGGAAAATAGAAGAAGGACATTGCAGAGTAATACTGAAGCGTGCTTTAGATGGAATCATATTCCATCAAATTGTGCATTATCCATTGCTGTACTGCTTCAAGATTCTGCGCAAAGCGAATACTTTAGGAGATGGCAGGAAGAAGGTATCGCGTTTACGTGAAGTTCGATACATGCCAAAGCAAGTTTCTATCCTACAGCTCCTGAAACATCTCTTCGGTGTCGACGTAGGTAAATCAAAGCACTTAACTGGTAGTCCAAAATATGAAATATATTTTGCGATCAAAGTCGTAGTAAGAGGATGATTGCTTAACTAGTAACGGATGCTCAACGAACAGACTTAACACAACGCAGTGCCAGAATGGCGTAGATGATTGACTGCGGGTTGTCTAGATGACACGTCAAGTTGAGCGATGAAGATCAGCATCCAGTGTTGAGTGATGAATGCTGCAGATAAATAATTTTAAGGAATACTATGCCACTTTAATACCATGTGATGTAGCGCGATGAAAATTTTGTGTTGTGTGTAAATGAATTTTCCAGAATAAGGCTATTGTTATAGATAACTAATTTCTAATTGCTCCTTGGAAAATATTATGGGTAAATGTGCGAAAATGGCTGAAATAAGTAAAAATCCCCAATAATAAAAGTTGGTCAGAATCGTATCGACATTTATACAGATCAAAAATGGACTCCCAGAATTTTCTCAAAGCATTTGAAGTCAAGAAATTACCCTAAAATGCCTTAGATTTACTCATGAAAGACCAAAATCCTCCTCCTAAACTTTTCTCGCTTGTAGTGCTCCATTCACAGCACAGAAATTAACCTAGAGCTCAAATTATCTGTAGGAACAGAGTCAAACTAATTGCAACTGGTTAAACCACCTAAGTGGGACGACTTTGTTGCAAAGTCCATGGTTGTGCATCCTTGCAATATGTGCCGAAGGCTAGCAGATAAAATGTTATTAAGAGGACTTCATTTGTATTTGTACTGCGTGGTGAAAAATAAGAGGTACATGAATAATGGGGATTTGCGAAGTTCTGGTTAGAATTGGCTTAAGTTTGATTTCTGACATTGTGTAGCCGTTGAAATTAGCAAGCCCGGAGACGACACATGGTATCTGAATGGCACACTGAAGTCACGCAATGGGGGCTACCTTCCCAAATGTACATAAACCTGATGCAGTGAACGCGACAGCAAACTGGTACCACAGGTTTTAACAGATGGCTGGTGATAGGGGCCAAAGCAAAAGACAGTAATAATGTAGAAAACAAAACGCATTTAATTTTGTGTGGAGATAGAAAATGACGATATTTAACTAAATAATCGAATAAGGAATCAGTGATTAATTGGCTACAGCTCATTCGCATTATTTCTATGGTGTAGATTGAGATACTAACCGGTGAGGGATAGGAGTTTGTCCTGACGGGCTACCACCTTTGCGATTCACTTGAAGTCTGACGCCTGCATCTGCCAGTCTGCAATACCAGCTGTATTACTATGCTTGCTGGTGACGAAAACAGGTTTAAATGCTGCCCCAACTTCATAAATATTGGAGCCTGCATGCTTCATACTTCTGAAGTTAGGATATTCCTAATGTTTTGTGAGAAATCTTTTCACCTATCCGGGTAAAAGTAAAATATAGCCTTTCAACCCGCAACATTTACAAAAGAACCTGTATGCATGTGAGAAGACGGGAGAGTCTGTGAACCTGTGGATATCTGAGAGCGTTTTTCTCGAGAGGCTAGAGTCAATCTTCCTGTAGTTACACCAGATCATTTATGGCGGGACAGGACTACATCCTTAGCCAGTATTTGTGTGACCTTGGCACAACATATGTACTTGTGACTCATACTAGAACTGCGCTAGAGATATCGAGTATAACTAGGACAAACAGGAGACCAGCAACCAAGACAAAATACATAATTGACGAACCTAGATAAGTTACAGTGTTTGACGGAATTTAGTATTTATTATAGTTATGGGGAATACATTTCAATGCAAGTTTGCTGAGATTTGAAATAAGGCAATGGATTTATCATCTACGATATCCGTTGCGTCTTATAGTGCACCCTCAAACAATAAAGTTGTATTTTATATAGCATATCGTATTTCGTTTTCATGTAACCGTTTGCCTTTCACTGGACTGTTGTACATTTTTTGTTTGCATGCAAATTTTTGTCAACGGCGAGCCATTTTGTGTTTAGCCATTGTTCTCTTTTTATTTCACTGTCAGGTTACCTCATAATCAAGGTTTTATACCATAATTATTTGATACATTTTGTCAAACAGAACTGCAAATCTTGCAGCTTCTTAATCAGAATGTTGTCGATAAAGTTCTGCTTGGATCCATTTTGACTTTTGGAATTGGTCTGTATCTCCAAGCTGTAACATTCGTCACATATTTTCGATTACACTGCCTCCCACGCGTTCCATTATTAATGTGTGGATCTTGTTCATATGAGCAGATAGAATAGTAGGAAATCTACTAGAGAACAGCGAAGCGTTCATTATGATCAACCTTATTTTGCAGACATAGTTTCGATTCAGCCTACATCCGTCTATTGTTGATTGCAGTTCATTTACTGCTTCTATCACTTTTTTTCTAAAAGAGAATAAATATAGTGACAAACATCTTCGAAGTAAAAATAGTGTTCATCTCCACATATACTCAGCTATCCCGTGATTTAATTCTGATATGACGCATTCACCGATAGAATTTGAACTTCGTGGTGGATTTCCTCTCCCTTCAGCAGTGCTCAATTGTGTGTTCTATGTATTATGAATATTTTGACTGCGTTCTGTTATCGAAATTTCCCTATTCAGATTGATGCGATCCCTGGAAGGCCGAACAGGTGATTTTTCACTGGTATCTACTCAGGATACGAGTGCTTTATTTAGTGGACTATTGATCTTAGTGAAACTGAAAATTCACAGGCAATAAACATATTCTTTGAAAAACTCGAGGTGGATTTCGTCAACTGACCTTTGTCACTCAGATTCAGTGGTATCAGAACGTTTATATTTTGTAAGCTTGCCTCGGAGATGTGGAATTCATCCACAACACTCATTAAACTGGAAGCTAGTGAATCCTGTTCTCTTAACAATGAATACTCCTTGAAGTCTTCTATTGATCACAAACAGTTTGTTCAGAAAGCGCGGTAGCTTAGGAAACTAGTTAGCTGAGCCTCTTGAACGATATCGAGTTTTATACTGATATCGAGCTGTCTTTTGGCTGACTTAGACGAGAAAACATTTTCATGATTACTGTGTGATCATCTATCCCGCTAGATCCCAGCTTTGTCCACACTACTAATTAACCCTTTAGCTTGATACACCTTTAGAGGCTGACGGTATTGACGTTCGTGGATAGTACCGAGTATACTAACGCAACTTCTAATACCCACAACTTCTATAATATTTGTTCCGCGTAGACCAAAGGCAAAGCAAAACACGACAGTTGTTCGTCCAAATTATGAGACATATTTCGGGACCAAATCGAAGTGTGGGAGGATTGCTTAGCTGGCTAGGGATCGTGCACGGACGAACGGACGTTACACAACGGAGTACAAATGGCGTGGATGCCAGACCGGAAACCTTCAGCTAAACAAGTTGACTTAAACAGTGAGGGTTAGCATCCAATGTTCCGTGATAAGTGCTGTCGTCAGTAATTTTGAGGAATCATTTTCCGCTACACACCTGACCCAGGCAACCACGACGTTCCTGACAAAGCCCTAACTGTTGAAGGGATACTAGAACACTTGCAGCTGCCTAAAGGTGTGTGTTTATTGACCATTATATGAAGAGAGTGTGGGGATATGCAGTCACTTAAAAACGAGGCTGCCTATCTCTTGGGCGAGGGTATAGGCTATGACGGTTTAATTTCTCCGCGCCTCAGGTTTTCTCGTCTTTCATTGGCTTGAACAGTGGTGGCTAATTTGATATTTAATTTGTCCATGTTAGGTGATGTCGTTGCAGGTTTGTGTGCTTGAGGTATGCGTTGTTTACAAGCATATTTGATGAAAATAAATGTAAAATTTGAGTATTCTAACGTTTTCTTTTACTTATTTGTGCATGTACAAGGCTTGGCTTATCATACACTCGGTTTGTTGGCCTATCGGTTGCTGGCGATGTCAAGGAACCCGTGAGTTCTTTGGCTTTTCTCGATTTTAGGTTATACGTGTAGCATTTTATCGGTGGATATTGCTCAGTGATGTATTTCAATGTTGCTTTTTCTACGGAATTATATTGAAACAGTCGTGAGACAGATGGATACTAATTGACAAAGCCTTTTTAGTTTATTGCAGGTAGCCAATGCGAGTGAGAGCATTATTTATCCTGTAATATTGTGTGCATAATTCTATTTTTGTTTACTCTTCCACCTTTTGTAGTTAATAATGTGCTGTATAAGTGTCAACGATGGACATGGTCTCGCAACTCGTGCGCATCTGAAAGCGGGAGAAGTAGTCGCACAAATGGACCATTTTCTTAATATGTAAACAAACTAATGTTGTATTATAATAAATATGAACTTTTCATGTAAATCTTGTTGTCTTTCAATTCATGTATTCGCTTTGTGAGCACGGCATGCTAGACCGGTGCTCCCTAGGACTTGAACTCGTTACTATACTTAAGTGTAATTCTGTACGAACACTATCCACCGATATGCGTGGTGAATTATAAGTAGTTTAGTGGCCCTTAAGTCTCTGTCAACAGTTACGTGAAAACGTCTCATAGTCATACGCAAGTCTGTAGGGAACAATGACAACAACAGGTAGAATTTAGGCACTGCATTGCAGTTCCAGTTCGTATACGGTTAGGTGTATTCCAAATCAGTGTATTACTAATATTTAAATTAAAGCGTTATGGCAGTCCCTATGATAACGGGTGTTAACGTATACTGTAAAATTAAGTTTACACATAACGAATAAATAAGTAGGTTGAGCTGTAGCAGTCGTAGTAACATTCCGCTTACGTTTAATTATGCAGTCAAATAAATCATCAAGTATCATTGATAAGTCTGACATCTGCATCTTTTCATGCAAAAAACTTAGTTTCACTCAGATAGAATAAGAAAAGTATTGTAAGCAGGATGTTAAATCTATTTAATGAAAAAAAATAAGCAAATGTCTTTACACAATTGTTTTTCGTAATTATTTCGCCCATGTTGAATTGCTGTGACCAAGTTGACTGACATTACCGGATATCTGTAAATAAGTGAACAAAGTGTATGTTTTTAAATCGCTGAAGTAAGGAAGAAGTAATGTTAAAGTTAAACGCTTTAAATTTCCATATCTTTGCTGAAAAAGGTTCATTTTCCTTTTTCATTCTTTGGTGATGACAGCATTCTTCTGTATTTTTTAATGTCACACAAAGATTGTTCGTCTAATACAGTATAGCAGCAAGCAAATAATAAGTGTTAACTAGTAAACCATTCACAATGAACACTGTACAGAAAACTTCATCACATCTTCATTTTAACCAACTTTTCCTTCACGCACAGAAGCATGCAGTCACTACATACACTCAAGCATTGTAACCTGAACATCACAAAATCCCTACAGATAACTTCTTTCATAATAAATGATTTAAACATATGAGCCATAAGTGCATCTTCCATATCCTTCATAGCCAGAAGTAATTCATTAAGGATCTCAGAATATCTTAGTGATCTGAACACGAACGATTGTTAAGACTGGGATAACTTACGTAACAGGTGCAGTAGTTGTAGGACACACCTGCTAGCTACTAATCGACAGAAAATTGATACTAATTTTAAGTAGTCTGACATTTCAGGAGGACCATCTGCAGTATTCTTCGTAACCCCATGCACACTGATATACACATAATCTGATGCCATTTTTGACAATGAACAATTAAAGCCTTCTGACATTCCAAGTGCAAATGTCAATTAAACTAGTATCATGTCTTCGCCTAAGCAATTTTAAATGGGAAATTCATCTAAGTAGATATAATCACCAGGAAATGCAGCAGCCTGTCTCATTCATTGCATGATCTCTTCCATGTGCTATGGAATATTTCAGTCATCACAGATGATAAAATAAGTGTCTGACATCCTCAAAACACACATCTAACTTATGTCTCTAGGCTATTTCTCTTTCAAATGCACCATTCTCATAGAATAACTGGGATGACAACAGCCATTGCCTGCCGTCAATTTACAACCTTAAGATCTGAAACAACTCACAAAAAACAATGCCTAAATGCTCTAAACCCCTAATAATGGACTTTTTATGCGATATTTCTTCAAAATGATGACCTTTTTATTAGTAATTTGTCTAGGCTGTCATGACAATTTTACGCATTACTACGAACACAATACACAAAAATATTGCATTTTTCGGCTACAGAAGCCTAAAACTAGTCAAATAGAATCTATTTTCACAATACTGAGCGGTTAGAACGTCTCTATAGGCGTGAACGCGATAACCCATGCAATGCGCGAAAACACCTTATCATAGAACATAGCCTCACTCCTATCTCTTGTCCCTGGATGATTGTATTCTCCACCATGTATTTCAGTCTGTACAGACAAACAAATTAACCGCCGTAGGCGAAATGGCTGAGGTTGAATCGGTTTGATGAACTTCTTCTATCCCCCTGAACTTTCATATCACTTTGTATAATACTGGCTATGTGTCTACCATTCCGATTTGTCAGACACTGAAAATCTTATACTCACCAACATCTTGACGTCAATAATTTTGCTACCATACAGTTCCTGGAAAGCTGCAAAAGCCCTTTGACTAAGTTTGGTGACATCAAACCTCTAGCGAAGTCAGATATAACAATGATTTTTATCGGTCACTAAGTCCACCTAACAACTGCCACAACAAGTTGAAAGCTCTCCCAGTTAATACGCATGATATCCTCGGCCACTTAATCACAAGGTGAACTGAACTTAAAAACTTTCTCGATGTAGTTTGAAAAAATTAGCTGATGGAAAATTTTAAAATTGAGTTTTCCATCGCCACTTCTTATTCTTTTCTTGTAATTATTAGATGACATTGACAGCGTGAACAATCACTGTTGCATCTATAATCATACGGAGACCTATTTCTTACTGGCTGATGTCTATTTTTGTGCGTACATCATACTCTTCAAAACAATAGCTTAACTTCATTTTATTCCAATGAAGCTGAGAGAAACCTCATCGGGGCCTGCCATTGATCTATGGCGGTTTGACAACATTGAAGAGTGACCACCATAAAATCTGAGCTTTTGTTTGACCTTCATATATGGCTAATGACAATCAGAGCCCACAGCTCGAATACCTGTGTGGGTGACCACCTTTTTTCTCATGGAATATACCACTATTTCGCAGCCTTCTTGAATAAACCACATTGACTGATCTGAACATAAGTCCATCAAGACTGCTGCATTTGTCATACCAAACTGCCTAAACTAATAAGCAATAGGAATTTCTTAGAAATCTACTGGGGTAACTGAATACCGAGAGACAAAGCCTGGAAAGTTTTATCTTTTTTAACAATTTATTGAGGATACAGACTGTGAAATATGTCTTCATTTTCAGGATGACTGGTTCTTCGTAACCATTGGAGCTGTTCACTGTTATAAGATGAGTCCTAGATGATCAGGTTCGTCTACCGAATCACTAAGAAATCTCTACCAAAAAATCAACCTCACCAGTGCCATACCCTGTCTTGTTAAAACAAGAGATTCACTGAAGAAAATATAATGATTTATGCAGTTAAACGTAGCACATCACTTCACCTACAGGGTCAGGGAAAAGTAGAGGTCCTTAGAAGCTAGAAGGAAATACGAAAGCGTAGTGGCTTCAAGTAGAAAAGTGAAACCATTTGTATGTATTAGTCTCCAAAGCAAGTAACGCACTTGAACGAGTCTGGAGTAAGTAGTGGGTATACTGCATGTAAGACAGGGTTCGTCATGCTCAACACTGTGAGTGTATGTCGGACGGAAGTGTTGACTTTCTCCACATTGTTATACTGTATACTGCGTGCAGTTTGTTTTGCCATGAGAGAGGGGAAACTAGACTGCTCACAGATCACAAGCAGGTACTCTGAGCGCGTCGACTGCACCCTAAATTAGGATATACGTCTCCACACCATCGATGTTCAATCCAGAATAGCTACACACGTGGACACCAATAAAAAGACTATAGATTTGCGAATCCATGGGCCGTTGAGATTCCCGATACATCATCATCTCTCTGTTTGTCGATGGCAGTCTTAAAAATTAGACTGAGATAAAACCACAGCTGACTACCGATGCCTAAATAGTGTGCCGAAACCCTGTATATCACAATTCGTAAGCTGTTTCACCGCTGGTCATCATGCGAAAGCAGACTAACTGCTGTAAGTTGCATATTGTTCCTGTTTTAAATGACATTGTGGCAGAAGCCTGGTTTCCGAATACCTATAGCACTCCTGCGAATTTGATGGAAATTTTGCTAACTGATAATTTTAGGAATTGAATATGAGTAGAAAAGTGATGCTATGCAGTGCTAAATGTGGCTGCGATGCACTGGTGATATACTAGAAGCTTGGAAAATTTGAATACCATGCCAGTGACATAACACTTGTGGTTGTAGAGAAGGCTTTTTTCCTCTTTGACATGAAGTCCTTTTCTGAAATTTTTCTGAAAGTGGAATCGACTACCCACATTACTCATGGATTCAAGCGCATCAAAATGAGGGAGATAACTTACGAATATGCATCACATACCATTTATATGGAAAATTTCACTCACTACAGTGTGCTTAAGTCTATTCTTGGCCTATTTTTACTCTTCTCCACCAAATAAATCAACCCATTTGTTCTTTTTGATTTCGATAGTAAAACTGTGAAAATGAGGAAGATTTACTCGCCATGTTTCTACGTGTAATTTACTGCGTAGTAATTTTATCTTTATTCAGAATGTTTCCAGTCTGTCTGCTAGACTATATTAGCAAGCCAGAGTAACATCACTACGTGGATGCAAAACGTACATTTCATTCTAAAAAGACTGACCCTTCCCCCTACAGAATTTAAAGGTAGTTTAAACCACTGAAATCTGCCAGAGATCCACAATGACTACGGATTACCAGTAAGAGAGTCATGAAGTCACCCCTTCATGAAAACATTGGATAATTTAACACTTCCAAGCCGCCGATTCTAGTTTTGACGCTACGTTTCTCGTATGAGCTCAGGTACGTTTAGCCTATTGTTTACTGAGTTTCGCAGGAACTAAGTCCTTGAAAAGGAAACCTGATGAGCCTGTTAGTGATCAGGCTGCAAATAAACCAACCGACAATACAAAAGGGGTTTCGAAACGTCCCTTGTCTATAAGTCCTATCAAACTAAACATACCTGCACAGGTTGGGTAGTCTTAGTTAATATCGTGTAGATTGCCTCCTCAGGAACCTCTACCGGAAATACCAAAACGTGTGAATAGCAAACTTCGTGAAATCTTCAATTCAGATGAAGAAGTGAGTTTGTTAGATGCCATAGCATACACGTCTTCAGAGTGAAGAAGAGGAAATTCCGACGGAAGCCAGAATACGGATGCGAAATTTAGGAAGGTACTGCTTTGAAATTTTGTTCGTGAGTTCTCTGTATCCGCCTATTTAGTAGGCGAATCTTAGTACTTATCATTAATAGGTGATGAAATATTTTGTAATAGTTCAGCAGCTGTTTTAGGCGTTGATTAAGTCTACAAAGTACTAGGTATAGAAACCGTTTTCGATGCTTCATCCGAATTCAGTGGAGAAGTATAGTTGGACCGATAAGCTAATCGTATTCGTGATAGGTCTTGCCGTTTTATAAAACACTAACTGCTAGCTTGAGACATGTTAGCTGCTTATTTCAAGTTTTTAGGATATTGAGCATTAGTACTTGGTTATATTAGGCATTGACGACTATGGTATTTCGGTCGCTAGTGTCTCTCTGTGTGTAATAAATCCCCCAATTTATCTGCGGTAACGGACCGATTTTCTTGACATTCTTTATCTACTTCACGGGCAGGAGAACAACAGTGGCACCACATAAATGCAGATACTTGTTGACTTCTTTATGTATTGTGTTCAGAGATAATGCATTTTTAAAGGCGAACCGACAGATATCTTGTGTTTTCCGGCATAATTGTTGCATTTTGTCACTATTAGTACAATGGTTAGTAATTGGATCATTAAAATGACTTTATATGGTACCTGCCGCTAGTGCACGTTGCATGTCCCCCACCTCTATACAAGTTTGAAAACGTGGGATTGTTTACTGACGCTCTTATGCATCTTGCTTAACAGGGATAGTTTGGCAGTCTGCACATATGAAATGAAAGGTTTCCCCGGTGTGGAAATACTTAACTTCTAAACTTCTTTATCTACCACCAGCAAGCTGTTTAAAGTAATAAATGGCATCAGCATTCAAGGAAATACTGAATGAACTTGATAGATGGTGATCCTAAACTGATCATATTAATACTGTATATGTAACACTATCTTGACAAGGTTCAGTTACTAGTTCGTAACATGAATTTGACTGGAAGATCTGTGATTATAAGGTCCTACCTACAGTCACTGATTTCATAAATTAATAGTGTCCCGGTTCGGCTAGACTAAACTCTGCATTACGATTATCATGAAGAAGGCGGGCAACTCGGGATGATTGGACTACTGGACGAAGATATTTAACTCTTTTGACTGACTACTCTGTTTACAAAACACAGTACATATGTTAGTACCATTAATCACTCTGCATTTCCTTCACATATAAGCAGTCGTAAACGTCAAATCAGACTGTCGGTCACAGGACGTATGTACTACACAGCAGTCCACCTCCACTATGTTTTTGAAATATGGCCGTTAAAATTAAAAGACCTGAGGGGGTTACCTCTCTTTGATTACAAACGTTCACGTTTTGTTCCCGTGTTAGATGGCACCATATGTTGAGAAATATCGAGTTTAGGTATTGCGGGAAAGTCAGTCGACGGAGTCGAAAAGCTACATCGATTAAAGTGGCTAGTAGGGATGTCAGGGAGCCACTGACTTTTTCGACGGAAAATGCTAGTTGACATAAGATTGAGTTGGAAAATAGTCAGTTGTGGTCAAAACAAAACTTGTCACTGTCCTATGAATTCCTTTGTAAGCTGGTTGGAGCGCTGTAAAGAGGTGTAGACTACTTGGTTGGGATCCTAGAAAAGCCAAGGGCTGATATTTTACTCAATAGTGCATGTGCACTCTCTATGAATCTCTAGATCCGCCATGTTCCCATTTACTTCTTTCTCCCGTACGTTTGTATTTTTGCCTGTGTGCCCTACAGAAGATGGCACCCTTGTGAAAAGTTCTACAGTCGTATGAAGATACTTAAGACTTATATATTCCATCTCCAGGACCCAATTTTTACAACTGTTAAATAAGATAGAATGCATCGACCCTTGCGGTAGATATTTCACCGAGCCGTAGGACTAAGTTCGCAAATGTTACACAAGCTTTCTGTTTTTATCTAGAAATCTTACCACTTATCAATAGAGTTGATATCCGCCGAATGAATGAAGTCAGTAACTTCGGGTCCTACCATTAAACTGTGGGTCGGTGACGACAAGGTTCGGATCTAAATCTTGCATTTGACAAATGCAGGGAAAATGTTAAACATGCCTATTTCCAGTCGATATGTTGAAATCTACATACTTAAATGATTAAACTGAATGAAGGTAAGGTAGATCCTTTCTAGTTGGAAAGGAAGAGTCACCTTGACTAGAACATTTGCAACCTCAATAACTGGTGTATCTAGTTTGGGTTCATAACACTTGGAATCATTTATGCGCATGATGATGGCAACGGAACACTGTTTTACGGACGAGCTAAACATATATACCTAACTACTTTTAGATACACTCCAACTTCTTGTGGACCGAATTCTTTCGGAAAAGGAAGGTTTGGTTTCGTTGATCGAAGGGCGTTGCTTAACAGACAAACAGAAGCGTTAAATGCAGCCGTTTCAGAGGACAATAACCGCTAAAAACCCTTATTCTTAAATAATTTCACAAGGCTAATGACACATAACTAACAATGCTACTTTGTTGTGTTTGGGGTTTAACATCTTTAATATTACTGTATAAAGGAAAACAAAACAAAGATGTAATTGTAATTATGTTGTTTAATTTTGATTATTCTTTTTTTCTTGTTTAAAGTTATTACATATTTACTGATTTCACTGCAAACTTCTTTTCTGTATTTTGCTGGTGGTGACTTAGTATTGCTAAAAGGAGGGCAGCTGAAACACGCGAATTTAGGTCAGCGTTCTCTACGTCATGGTAGGATGGAACATCTCCCCACCGATTAACCTGAAAGGTGATAGGAATACTCGCGTCCTTTAGTTGGGTGTAATTTAGATAAAAATATAAAACATTACTTCAAAGAAATGCTAGTGGAATTCGTAATCGGAATGACACCATCAGCGTACTTAGTATCACAGAGAAAGGTTTATACGAATAATAGAGGGACTTGGGTAATTGCTCCTTTTCAAAACAAAGTCGTATATCGATAAATAGAAGTATTGTGGGCAACTATATTTGTATTTAGATGTGAAAGCTTCGAAAGTAACTTGGAAGAAATGTTGTAACTGCTTTTACCACAACAATAACACATTATCTTAAAATGTATTCTTTTTCACAACTTCCTTCAAGTGCAATAAGATTTACCCGTAGTACTTATTTGTCCAAATATAGTGAGACATCTGATCTTTATTCAACAACAAATCACAGGAGTGGCTTCCCTGAATCGCCTTACATAATACAAGTAAGCACACTAGGCTGTGTTCCACTGATAATAACTTACAAAAGTCTGGCGATACTCTGTAGTAATAATAATAATAAAGAATTCAACTGACAAACTAATGCAGAATATCAAACACAAGTACATCACTTCTACTGATTACTCAAGCTTATTGTAAAGGGTACTTCGAAGTAAGAAGAAATAATACAAAAACATCTATGAAAAGTAATACATTATAAAGTGAATCTTAAGTTGCCACTACTTCATGTTATAGCTTGAGTGCCGTCTTTTGGGTCTAGTGAACCACTGACCGCCTAGATCAATATCTGGTATCTTCATTGAAAAGACGTTTTCGAAACATGTAGATACAACTGGTAAGTAGATAATAACAAGCTACACTACGTGTTACTAGTAGCTTTTTTTCTACCAATGGATAATAAGATGGTACACTGAAACCTTTATGAATGATTTTCAAACAATGATAAAGATATAGACCTTTATTCCATTTACAAGACTGAATTAATCAGCTTGGAGACTAGTGAAGGCCACCGCCTACGAATATTTGGATTAAACAGTACATAGACTAAACCACAATTATTAAATGGGACCAAAACAGTAGAAATTGAGCATTAATGAATTAAACTGACCTGAAATAACATTTCTATCTGACTTAATTCTACAGCTTTCGCAGCAGAACAATATCCATCCAACATAGCCAATGTAAGGTATACCGACTTTAAGTTTTCGACACATGACTTAATACCTACGTTATGAAAGACGAAAAGAATACACTGCGATCATGACTCTACAATATATTTTGTCAAAAACCAGCAGCAGCGATTAAAAGCTATTAAGTGTTGGACAGTTTTTTGTACTGGTTTTGGACTCTTCATCTGTGATCAGTCGTGGACTAACAACGGATTGTGCTTAAAACTACTGAACTTTGAAGTTACAACATCATTCGTCTACCACTCTGATACAGAAGTTCACCATCTGCACAAATGTGCCTCTTTGAAAGGTCCCAATTTGTATTTTTCGACCATCCATATTTGTTAATCTAACATTATTGAAAACATCGGCAGTTTAGACCAACAATAACAATGCAGTACCCTGATTGCGCGACCTTATGACTGCACACACTTCATAAGTCGTAATGTTCGAATAACATAGTAACCATATATGCATATCAAGCTGTAAAAATCAAAATATCTCATCGATTATCCCTATTAGGCTAAGAGATGATGCAGATTTACTGAAAAATCAAATATTTTAGTGGAACACCGGAGACGTCTCTTTATCTTTCACTTACAATAACTGTTTCGCCACTGTAGCACAGTATTATTATAATAGTAGTATGCACATTGATAGAAACCAACTGAACCTCGTTCAAGGAACCAATTACGATAATAAGTATTAATTTGAAATAATTTAGAAACTAATGAAAAATAAGACAAAAAAACAAACCTGTCAATCCCCAAATATTATAACTTCCAAAATGACGAGTCAATTTAGCCTTATCCTCAGAAGATAATTTAGCGAACGACGTCATGCTGTTAGTAACTACAGGACTGATTTGATAATGTTTGCCAATCCAATTAATTATAGGATCCCAGGCAGCAGACTGTATAGCGACCAGGTCATCTGGCTCTTGACATCGAAAACTAATAAAAAAAGGTAATACGTAAAGCAGCTATAAGAAATATTAAACACACTCATAGAGTTTTAGACGATACATAGGTGTCGTGTATAGAGTAGTTGGGACCTAAACACCTATGCCTGCATTAGGTGACAAGATGGAACTTGGTAAAGGCATACGATTCCTGAAGTTTACAGATACATTGACCTGATGAGTGCCAAGAAATACAAACCACGTTTTGGCATTTCCACTAACTACTGTTGACATCAAATCTGTCATAATATTGTATCCCTTGACTTAATGACTGTCTTGCACATATGGTCGATGGGTTACAACTGGCTCAGTTGGAGTCAAACAGCTAAATTAAGTACCACCACTAACCCATTTATTTACACTGATATGTCCGTAAATCTCAATGGGTGTAATCCGCATACTTGACAAAGTATATAGCTTGTAGAATCCCGAAGTTTGACAAATAATATTCCGGAACAGAAAACCAGATTCTGACTGCAAGCACTACATTCTAATTTTTTACATAAATGACGGGTGCAATTTTGGACAAAGACAACGGTAAGCATATTTTTCGAAAAAACAGCAGCCTAACACGAGTAATTTTTTGTGAAACCATTAGTTAATGCGAATAAATGTCGAAGTAGGGAGAATTACTGATCATTTATATTTAGGAAAATTTCAAATCTTATTTTAAGGAGGTGAATAAAGGGTACTTGAAGAGGAAGTGGAAAAAGGATATAGACTAAAGCAGAGCTTTGAAGAGTAATTCATCAATTCAGAAAACTACTATTTTAAAATCACAGGGAAAAAGAAATTGAAGCAAAGGAAAACTAACGTAAAGTTAAGTAATTCAATAAAACCTACGAAGGCAGAGACTGCGATGTAGATATCCTTCAGAAGTTGGTGAGTGATTTAAAACAAAAACGTAGGTCAAGAAAACGCCAAAGTATTTTAGCTCAGGTGGATGCTTTTCATGTGGTTGTGTTCGCTGAGCCGGCTACTTTAATTGAAAAAATAGGATTCAGTCTCATAGCGCTGAGTCCCAGACGTTAAAACAATTTTAGTGTTACTTCGACTGTCAATGGTTTCAGCCAGCGGTCTTGTAGATGAGTGATTTGTAATTATTCACTTAGTGTGCATTCTAGGTAGATCGTGTAGTTCATTTGGCACAGCACCAAATCGGTTACTCGTTAAAATGCCATCACTGTAAGGTATGAATTTCTAATTCACTCATCCTCCCTATCTCATTTCTTACTGAACATCTTAATTTGGCTGTTCAAAAATCCTTAGCTAAATAAGAAAGTAACAAATTATTTCATAAATGCAAATAAGGTATTTACCATATTGTGTCTGAGTCGGCATACTGCATGACTGCACCAACCAAAACATCATGTTCATTATCTGGAGTGTCCAATGCTCTATTGCATAGTGTTGTCTATGAAGTAAAAGATGTTTCCAATAGGAAAATATAAAAATGAATCAATAAGAAGTGTTAGGTTAAAGAATATTCGAGCGAGAAAAACAAAAAAACTCCTGGCGTTGCAAAGATAAATAGGTGTTAAAATTAAATATGACGCAATGCTGATATAACATGGTTCTGTTAGGAAATTACAATCCAACACCGTGGTAAAGTTATATTTCTATATTTAGGCTTCAAAGAATAAACCGTTCCTTGACACATAAGAAGATCGACGTAAATCTTTAAACAGTAATATATATCGATATATACATCGTTATTACGATATGCAAAATTACTGCTTGCTTATTCCGTTTCAAGACAACTTGGAAGACCACTGGAACTCTCTGAAGGTAATTTTCAACGAAACGTGTTCAACGGTTTTAGGAAGAAAGAAGAGACAAGACAAGGAATGGCTCTCAACGGACACTTGGAAGCTAATAGAGGAGAGGAGAATGGTGAAAGAGAAAATGATTCAATGCAAAGATGGACAAGAGAAAGAGACGCTGAGCTCAACTTACACAGCACTGGACAAAGAAGTGAAGAAGAGTGCCAGGAAGGACAAAAGACAATTCTACGACAACCTGGTTACTGAAGCTGAGAAGGCAGCAGGCAAAAAGGACCTAAGGACACTATATCAGATAACCAAGTCTCTATCCGGGTAGAGATCAACACAATTGAAACCTATAAAAGACAGCCAAGGGAACCCAATTACCAAAGAAGAAAGACAGATTAAACAATGGGCGGACCACTTCAAAGGACTCTTGGACCGACCACCATCTACAACCCGTCCGGAAATACCAACAACAGCACGTACACAACTGCAAGTTGACGCCGATCCTCCAACGAAAGCTGAAGTCTTGAATGCAATCAAGCTTCTGAAAGCTGGACCAGGTGGAATACCCCCTGAAGCACTGAAAGCGGACCCAGAAACGACAGCAGATATGCTGACTCCATTATTGCAAAAAGTCTGGAAGGAGGGAAAAGTGCCTACTGACTGGAGGAAAGGTTACCTCGTGAAACTACCAAAGAAGGGCGACCTAGGACTCTGCAAGAACTGGCGAGGAATCATGCTCCTGTCGACGCCAAGTAAAATCCTGAGTCGCATCATCCTGGAGAGAATAAAGGACGCACTGGATACAGAACTCCGACTAGAACAAGCTGGATTCAGGAAAGGCAAATCATGTTCTGACCAAATTGCAACTCTACGCATCATCATCGAACAAAGCATGGAATGGCAATCAAACCTCTACCTCAACTTTATAGACTTTGAGAAGGCCTTCGACAGCGTTGACCGCGAAGTAATTTGGAAACTACTCGAGTACTACGGCGTACCCCAAATATTCATCAACCTTATTCAACAGCTGTACGACAACGGCACATGTCAAGTGATTCACAACAGAAAACTCAGTGAGGCGTTTGGAGTAAACACAGGAGTCAGCCAAGGGTGCTTATTATCACCAATGATGTTCCTAATTGTGGTGGACTGGATTATGCGTCAGACAGTGGGAAACGAGAAGACAGGGATATCCTTGACCGACGTGAAGAACCTAGAAGACCTGGATTTCGCAGATGACTTATGTCTGATGTCACACAAAATCGAAGACTTACAAGCGAAAATCGACAAACTGGTCGAAGAAGCAGCAAAGACAGGACTCCAGGTGAACATAGACAAGACGGAGGTTATGAAAATTACCAACCAACAACAACAACAGCAGCAACATCCAGCGCCAATCACCATCAACGGGAGGGATTTGAAAGAGGTTACTTCATTCACTTATCTAGGGAGCATTGTCTCAACTACAGGAGGAACAGACGAGGATATCAAATCGAGAATCGGGAAGGCGAGAAACACATTCATCAACCTGAAACCAATCTGGAAATCTTCGTCACTCAGCCTGCATCAACAACAAAATTCGGATTTTCAATACAAACGTCAAGTCAATCAGTTCTTCTATACGGATCAGAAACTTGGCGGGTCACAAAGAATATTTCCAACAGGTTGCAGACATTTATCAACAACTGTCTTCGTTCTATACTGAAGATCAGATGGCCGGAAAGAATCACAAACAAGAAGCTATGGGAACAAACAAAACAAGAACCAATCGCCCAACAAATATGCAGGAGAAAGTGGAGATGGATTGGACACTCGCTGAGGAGGCCGCTGAATGACATCGCGCGTCAGGCCCTCGAGTGGAACCCGAAAGGGAAGCGGCGAGTGGGACGTCCAAGGGTGACATGGAGGAGATCGTGTGAAGAGGAGCTGAAACAGTATGGACTAACATGGATGCAAGTGAAAAGTACAGCAGAAGACAGAAACAAGTGGAGACGTGCAGTTGAAGCCCTATGTTCCACTAGGAACCCAGGAGAACAATACAATAATAAAATTATTACATTTAAATGTCATGCTTAGGAGTTCTATGTGGTAATTTGATTTACAAAAGTTATGGTGACTCTGCAAAACACTGTTAACATACGTTACGAGTAACCACAGAAAAATCTTAGAAGAAATCAATGAACAAGCTAACTGATACATTGTTTCCAAACAAACAAAATATTAGAATACAACTTGGACAGTTAAATCTACATAACTTCATCAGAAAATTGAGGTGAAGGAAGACCTTAATGTCAAATACAAAAAGACGTTATTAACACGAATGCCATCAAAACAACTCCATCGATTGGAAACATTTATTCCTCGATACGAATTTAAAACAAGCAATAAAGGTTAATAAAGCAGGATTTAATGAATTCATCAAATTTCGGGAGATATATCTCCCAATGTAACTTCAAAAGTATATATCCGTGTATGTAGAGTATTCAGCTGACGAGTTCTACCGAAATTTGATGAATTCATTAAATCCTGCTTTATTAACCTTTATTGCTTGTTTTAAACTCCATCGATCCTGGCAGATCTAATCTTTCATGGGAGGCCATCTAATCTCCTGGTGATTCCAGACTTGTAAGTAACTGATGAGCAGCTAACTTTGCGTAAAGCGTTTTCACCAACTAGTTTTAATTAATCAACAATATCAACATGATTCTTAAAAAAGGAACGCTGAGGTTACGGAGCGCTTACAATAGAATTTTGTAGAGAAAGGTAAAACAAATAAGTTTGCATTAGCAATCGACAATCATCAAACACTTTTAGGTGCAGCTCACAGTATATACAAATCTGTAACAACTAATCGGAATATTCTGAAGGCTAAAATATTTTATTCTCTGCAAAATTACGTTAGCATTAAGGAATCAGTTAAAATTTTGGTTCAAAACTCGACTCTCATCCTAATAATACAGTCAGCAGTGAAATCAGTTTATATAATAAAAAATCAATTTAGTGTAAGTAGCTAAATCCCATGTTTAGAAAATTGTAAACACATAACTGTAGTAATTTTCTATTCGTAATAATTACTGTGCACTGAACCTACTAAAGGCATTGTATATCGCTTTATTGTATCCTTCTGACTGTCCCATTCATGTGCAACAGCGACAGCCAAGGCTTGATTTGGTACTTGAAAATAACGACCAGTAGGAGTTCGAAGTTTACGATTATCAAGAAGGATTTCAAAAGTAGGATACTGAATACCTGGAAGAAACAAAGAAATTTCTCCATATAAAAACACATTACATTCTTAACCATAGTTATCACTCATTGATTGCTCAGTTTAGGTGTAATATGGCAGAAAGTTTTGAGGCTAAACGTAGTGTAAGGGAAAAGATAAATCAGTCTTTCTCAGACTACATAGCTGGAGATGTCACACAATGTACTCCACTTCTTTCGTGAAAGGACAGTGTCGATTGAAAAGATCATGTTAATGAAGAGTCAAGTGTTGTCACTTTGAAATACGGTATCAGTCTCTGGTTTTAGAACCACTTAGAATATTACAGACTGACAGCTTGATTTGCTGAGATATTAAGATTTGGTGATCGAAGATTCATGGTGCAGTATCTTAGAATTGTTCACAACAGCGTAAATAATTTCCCTCCTTATAACCGTCGAGATTTTAAGAAGACACGGATTTCACTCCTCAACACGTTTCTCCACTATAGTATCATTCACTACTTGAATTCAATTGGTAGACGGTGATTAGCAGTGGAATCCAGGATGTGCGTTTCGTCCCATTTGGAACTCTTCACTGGATGTCCCTGCATTCCCCAGTGAGTGATGGTGTTCTCGCTGAGGCCCGAACACAGGGCCCATAGTTTCAAACGCTGAAGCGTTATCCACTAGACCACTTGGGCCACGAGAGCCTTAGGTCCAATTAATCACCGGGAAAATCTGAAATTGAGTTAAATCATTCATTACATGTTCCATTCTTCTGTGTGGTGTACTGAAGTATAGCAATCTGAAATTATGCGCTTCTCCACGTGACTCAGCACTGATCCCTCTCTCTCTCTCTCTTTCTGTCAATCATTATTGTTCCCCTGAGTTCCTAGTGGAACATAGGGCTTCAACTGCACGTCTCCACTTGTTTCTGTCTTCTGCTGTACTTTTCACTTGCATCCATGTTAGTCCATACTGTTTCAGCTCCTCTTCACACGATCTCCTCCATGTCACCCTTGGACGTCCCACTCGCCGCTTCCCTTTCGGGTTCCACTCGAGGGCCTGACGCGCGATGTCATTCAGCGGCCTCCTCAGCGAGTGTCCAATCCATCTCCACTTTCTCCTGCATATTTGTTGGGCGATTGGTTCTTGTTTTGT
Source organism: Trichobilharzia szidati (assembly GCA_944472155.2). Classification (NCBI taxonomy): domain Eukaryota; kingdom Metazoa; phylum Platyhelminthes; class Trematoda; order Strigeidida; family Schistosomatidae; genus Trichobilharzia; species Trichobilharzia szidati. The sequence goes on along the minus strand of OX235276.1, from coordinate 28,314,227 downwards.
TTGTTCCCATAGCTTCTTGTTTGTGATTCTTTCCGGCCATCTGATCTTCAGTATAGAACGAAGACAGTTGTTGATAAATGTCTGCAACCTGTTGGAAATATTCTTTGTGACCCGCCAAGTTTCTGATCCGTATAGAAGAACTGATTGACTTGACGTTTGTATTGAAAATCCGAATTTTGTTGTTGATGCAGGCTGAGTGACGAAGATTTCCAGATTGGTTTCAGGTTGATGAATGTGTTTCTCGCCTTCCCGATTCTCGATTTGATATCCTCGTCTGTTCCTCCTGTAGTTGAGACAATGCTCCCTAGATAAGTGAATGAAGTAACCTCTTTCAAATCCCTCCCGTTGATGGTGATTGGCGCTGGATGTTGCTGCTGTTGTTGTTGTTGGTTGGTAATTTTCATAACCTCCGTCTTGTCTATGTTCACCTGGAGTCCTGTCTTTGCTGCTTCTTCGACCAGTTTGTCGATTTTCGCTTGTAAGTCTTCGATTTTGTGTGACATCAGACATAAGTCATCTGCGAAATCCAGGTCTTCTAGGTTCTTCACGTCGGTCAAGGATATCCCTGTCTTCTCGTTTCCCACTGTCTGACGCATAATCCAGTCCACCACAATTAGGAACATCATTGGTGATAATAAACACCCTTGGCTGACTCCTGTGTTTACTCCAAACGCCTCACTGAGTTTTCTGTTGTGAATCACTTGACATGTGCCGTTGTCGTACAGCTGTTGAATAAGGTTGATGAATATTTGGGGTACGCCGTAGTACTCGAGTAGTTTCCAAATTACTTCGCGGTCAACGCTGTCGAAGGCCTTCTCAAAGTCTATAAAGTTGAGGTAGAGGTTTGATTGCCATTCCATGCTTTGTTCGATGATGATGCGTAGAGTTGCAATTTGGTCAGAACATGATTTGCCTTTCCTGAATCCAGCTTGTTCTAGTCGGAGTTCTGTATCCAGTGCGTCCTTTATTCTCTCCAGGATGATGCAACTCAGGATTTTACTTGGCGTCGACAGGAGCATGATTCCTCGCCAGTTCTTGCAGAGTCCTAGGTCGCCCTTCTTTGGTAGTTTCACGAGGTAACCTTTCCTCCAGTCAGTAGGCACTTTTCCCTCCTTCCAGACTTTTTGCAATAATGGAGTCAGCATATCTGCTGTCGTCTCTGGGTCCGCTTTCAGTGCTTCAGGGGGTATTCCATCTGGTCCAGCTTTCAGAAGCTTGATTGCATTCAAGACTTCAGCTTTCGTTGGAGGATCGGCGTCAACTTGCAGTTGTGTACGTGCTGTTGTTGGTATTTCCGGATGGGTTGTAGATGGTGGTCGGTCCAAGAGTCCTTTGAAGTGGTCCGCCCATTGTTTAATCTGTCTTTCTTCTTTGGTAATTGGGTTCCCTTGGCTGTCTTTTATAGGTTTCAATTGTGTTGATCTCTTCCCGGATAGAGACTTGGTTATCTGATATAGTGTCCTTAGGTCCTTTTTGCCTGCTGCCTTCTCAGCTTCAGTAACCAGGTTGTCGTAGAATTGTCTTTTGTCCTTCCTGGCACTCTTCTTCACTTCTTTGTCCAGTGCTGTGTAAGTTGAGCTCAGCGTCTCTTTCTCTTGTCCATCTTTGCATTGAATCATTTTCTCTTTCACCATTCTCCTCTCCTCTATTAGCTTCCAAGTGTCCGTTGAGAGCCATTCCTTGTCTTGTCTCTTCTTTCTTCCTAAAACCGTTGAACACGTTTCGTTGAAAATCACTTTCAGAGAGTTACAATGGTCTTCCACGGATGATTCCTCAGTGGTGCCACGTAGTGTTTCCTGCTTTGCTCTGACAGTTGCAGTGAAAATGTCCTTTGTGATTGTGCCCTTCAGTTCTTGCGTGTTGAACTTGCATTGTGGCCTATCCCCAGCTATCCTCGAGGCTTTCAGCTTCACCTTGAAAGTCCCTTGTACTAGATAGTGGTCTGCACCCACATCTGCTCCTCTCCTCGATTTTGTGTCCAGTAGGCTCCGTCTTCACTTCCTTGAGATTGAAATGAAGTCTATCTGGTTTTTGGTGTGTCCATCTGGTGAAATCCAGGTCGCCTTGTGTATATCCCTGCGTTTGAACACACTGCCACCAATCACCAAATCATTGAAGGCGCAGAAGTCTGAGAAGAGTTCGCCATTTTCGTTCATTTCACCGAGGGCCTCGCGACTCATGGTGAGTTCTCTTCCTGTATTGTCTCTTCCCAGTTTCGCATTCATGTCACCCATCAGGATTTTGATATCGCTCTTTGGGACGTTGTCCATTACTGTTTGTAGTTGACTGTAGAAATCCTCCTTCTTCTCATGTTCTGAGACGTTTGTAGGCGCATAGCATTGAATGATTGTAACCTTCTTTCCTTTTGAGTTGAACCTGGCTGTCATTATCCTGGAGGAGATTGGTTCCCAATGCATGAGAGCCTTAGCCGCTGTTGGTGACATCATGACGGCTACTCCCTCGGTGTGCTCGTGATCGTCCTCTGGGTGACCGGAGTAGATTATTGTCTCTCCAGCTGGTAGTTGGCACCTTCCGCATCCGTTCCATCTGCTCTCGCAGATTCCCAACACTTCTTTTCCATATCTCCTCATTTCTGCGGCTACCTGAGCAGCCTTTCCAGTTTCGTACATTGTACGAATATTCCACGTCCCCATCCTTATTTTTGCTTTCATCGAAAGAAGGTACATCGGCTGACTGGCTTTCCGAAGGCTTTTACCAGCCTGCGTCATTTCACTTCCCCGATTCCAGTGAAAAATAAGGTTAGTGTTTGTGTTTCTAGAATTTTCAATATATTTGTGCGTTGAAGTTTTTGTAGCAATTTGGTTACGTTTTGGGGGTGGAATTGCTAGCAGCACGGCATGGCATTCTAACTGAACTCAAGCATTAGTGTAAAAACCAATGGGGGTTGTTATCGGAAGTGATGGTAATCAGGAGTGTTTTACAGGGATGTCCACAGTGACTATATTTATTAAATTTCACTATAGATGTGCTAATGGATGTGACCTTTGTCGACTTCTATATTTCAAGGATTTACTTGTTATCAGCGACAGTTGAACATAAATACTACTACCGTCAAAACTTTTACTACTAACGCTTTACAGTCAAACAAATATTATGGCAAAAATAAAGGTGACATAGTACCCTGTAACCGCCTATACATTTATGTTCAACCATAAGTTGTCTAACTTGAAGCAATAGCATTGATCATACTTTACAAATCGATATTATTTAAAAAAAAAACACTAATATTGTTATTAACTACTAATTTAAAATATTCTGTGTATAAAAACATATATATAATTGTAGAGCCTGGAAGAGGAATTTATCGAAAACAATATTCTTTGCTCGATTAATTTGTTTTTATAGATCTCTGAATGAACATTTTTGCAATATTGTAACTTGAGACAGTTCATGACTACACGCAGATGTCTGAGATTGAATAAGCTGAGTATATTTGAAGACAAAAGTTCACCACGTTTCTGCTCAACAATATGAATGTACAACTGATGTAACAAATGAGTCAGATTTAGATGTTTTAAATGTATGATAACTTCAACGACGATCACTGTGAAAATATATTATTAACTACATAGAGTATTCTAACAAGAAATTATCTAAGAATTCTGAGTTACACTCACGATATCACTCGAAATGAATTAAAAGATGCTGTGTTGTTCCCTAAATACTAATTTTTTGTTTAGAAATAAACCTGTAGAAGAGCCATAGCTCAGAATACATTCTCTGGGCCATTAGAACTCAATATTGTTTGGATGGTGACGCGTTGAGCACTATTTATATAAGACCAAGACGCAGGACCTAAACTGTGGAAAGTGACTACTGCTGAGGCATCCCAAACTAACACAATACAATTCAATTTCCTCAGTTTTCAATACATTCACAGATGGTGTTGGTGGTTCTCATAGAAATTTACTTTGAAGTCATACAAATAACTCAACATATTATTCATTTTTCTAACAAGTGAACAAAAATCACCAACAGGTTATTGCATAAAGCTTAGATGACTGGTAGCCAGCTGTAATGGGAATTAAATCACAAAAGTCTAACCGCTCAAACTATTCTGAACAATGCTTCCATTGTGCTCAAAAATCCTAATGTATATGAAAAAATAACTGATACAATTCACACTCTTTAAACAAGAATACCTAACTTTATATTTTTTCCACTTACTTTCATGTTTTGACTGAGATACAGTCACACTTTTGTAAAATTTCTTTGTCTGAGCTACATAGAAGCATTATCCAGATTTTATTGTACCTGTAAATAAGTTTCTGTGGGCATGATACAAAATACACCGGGAAATAGATGATACGATTTTCTGACTGAACATTTTCGGTAAAAACAATCCAACTGAGTGCCAGTGATAAATTGTCACCAGAAGAGTGCGATTTATGCTGACAAAGTTGAACATGAGGGTAGACAAACAGGATTAATTTAAAATAAAACAAAAAATTAATGAATACAAGAGGTAAACAAAAAACACATTAGTACATTCTAACAATGAAGAGGCTCATGAAAGAGGAAAGGCGTTATGTATCCTAATATCATATTACTTACTCTTGGATAAATAGTTAAAATTAATTTCCACAGGTGACTAACTGAATGTAACAGAAGGCAAACGACTAATTTACAATTACGATTTAACGTTTAGTTCCTATGTATACACGACCTGGAATGCGAGTGATCCCATCAAACCACACCGACCACATACTACTGCTGGGTGAAGACAGGATCCTAATAATTTAGGTAGATATCTGAGTATAATAAAGAGACATTTCTGTATCTACTGAATTAAAGATGATGCATTACGACCGGTTTGAATTAGGGCATATGTAGACGAGTGGTTGAATAGGTCACCCAAATTTTTTACATGATTTCTATTTGCTGTAATGGCGTGCTCTGTGATGAGATCTCAACGAAAGCATGAAATACACGTTTGACACTTAGCAACTAGTACCATTTAAGGCAGACATGATTTTTGACTACTCATAAAGGGATGAATGCAGAATACTTTAGTTTACTGTATCCTCTTCTACAGTTGTGAAACAAGATTAGAAGTCATAAAGTTGTAGACTTTGGGACGTAGGCATCATTGTGGCATTGCTCAAGTGTAGTGGAACTGCAAGAATATGTTAACGTCAAAAATACGATGCTTGACAAAGGGCGTAAACTGTTCCATGAAGTTACGGATCTTCACAGACATAAGCGACCGGGTCAGATACTACGCATGAAGACCTTCCATGTGTTCTGATGAACGACGCTAATGAAAATAACATAGACGTAGCCACAGGCGGTTACACTGGAGTATGACACGGATCTATTAAGTCATAGGATGTTTCTCTTCACTAAATTATAATAATCCACAGATTGTCCATCAAAAAGGAATAAAACGTGCATGATATGGAAATGGTAGTGGCACTGATGGTGTATCCCATTACTATTCAAATACCAATGTCACCCACAGACACTCGATAAAAGTCACAGTCCTTCAGTACTTCTGAGACCCACCCCACTAGCAACCAATAATATGAAAGTTGTGTTCTATTGTGTTAGTTTGCGCTTCAAATTAGTCCGTCTTAGGTCAACTCACGGAGGTGTCCAAGAAACGCTTCACTGGTTGGTAGATAACAGATGCAAAGCAGCCTGAACAGCTGAATTATCATTAATGAGGATTATGAAAGTTACTACAGGAGAGAATTCTAAGGCTACGTTTTGCGATAACCAATTGTATTTCTCATCAGCCACAAGGGCTGAACTGAAAATCATTGACGGGTTCGACGTTTCGGGATTCTTTCGAAAGTTGTAATTTGAAGACTTATGGCATGTGGGCTTAGGTATAACATGAAGTCCTTTTGAAGACGAATGCAGAATCTTATTTGGAAATCTCAGTTTACAAACTACTTCAAAACCTACGGGATGACAAATAAATTAGCCTGGATAAACCGTTAATTTTATAAGTTCACATGCAATGTATATATATATATATATATATATAATACTTGTATTTGCTTGGCCGTAATTGTAAGTGTGCGTGTCAACAGTAACTGGGTGAGAAATTATAAAGGAATTAACTATCATCACCAAGACTACATTCACAGCAACAAAAGTGATATTCGAAAGAGGAATGTGAGGAGAATAAGTACGCACTTAACTTTATGCAATAGAGTTCAGTTTTATATTTTTCATTTTTTCAGATCGTCGGTGGCAGTGAGGCTTGTGAAATAAAATGAAAAGGTAATTTAAAATTTTCCTTTCCTTGAGGGAATAATGCCATATTCTTATTAGTAATACCATTTAATACTGTCTGATATTATTTCATTTACAACAATGTGCAAGTGAATTAGGTACCAGATTTAGCCTTTCACAATCTTATCAAAGTAACCATACACATCCATGCACACTGAATAGTGAAAACACCAAGAGTTGTTTCATGGTAATGACTGACTAATTGTAATAAACAATTGTTTTATCATCGCCTACCGTTCTGTTGTCACCTTGCTTGGGGATGTCAGCAGCCTATGCATAATTCTAAGTAGGTTTGGTTTGTGATAGATGTGACTAACAGAAGTTTGAAGACGTTTCAAACTGGTGAAACAGCGAAGTAGGCTTGTTGGAGAATAAGAGGTAGTCGGACGAAGACACGTAAAAAGTGTTATACACGTGGGAAATTGGTAAGACGTAGAGTGGAACAAGGGGAATATAGAGGACAGTGAATATTTTCTCTGTCATTTCCGAGCATTCCTCTCCTTAATTTTGCATCATTTTTACAATTCACGTGAACATGCATTTACCGTTACGATCTTCGTTTAAATCCTTCAAAAGAATATGAAAGTCTTTTGCACATGAAAATATGCTAATCAAGTTGTAGTCAACTCAACAAAATCTAAGTACTTAAAACAGAACAACTTGGGCTGCCTGGCAGCCTGTCGACAGCCGTAATTTTGAGTGCCCGCGAGTGAGATAAACAAGTGATTTGCTCGCTTGTGATTGGCCAGTTTGTCATTCGACCTGCGGTAATTTCAAACGTCGTTTAACTGCTTGGTTAAGTTCGCAATTGCCAGGAGCGTTTTATCAAGTCGGGTGCATAATTGACAGCACATACTATCACAGCTCATGATAGATTTGATAAACCAGAGGATTTATTTGCTGAATTCAATGAATTCATCCCATATCAAGATAAAAACAGTATATGTAGGTAAACCTACATTTACTGTTTTCCTGTCACGAAGATCGGAAAGCAGGTATCAAATGTCTCAGTAAGCAGTGTAATGCATGTAGGCTACATGTTTTTAGTTGAAATAAACTGGGTGTCCATTCCCTTTCAGGATTAATCATTGGAATAAGCTAGTTGACCACATCAGTATTGCGAGAATGCAGTGAAAGTAAGTAAACACCTGCTTCATAAGATTAAGTGATACATTTAATTGAAATGATTTTATAATAAGTAGTTGTCTATCTAAGTTAATGATGAATTCGTCGCGATAATAATACCTGTTATTGCTTTCATAGTCACTATGAACATGAACGTTATTATTATTGATGCTATCAGAACTCGTATTATTTGTCATAAAGCTGTTGTCACTTTTGTTAAAATCTTTGTTCAAGCTTTGGAAACTATTGCATAAGTTGTCGTTGAATAATTTTTTATTTCATGATGCTTCGATGGACCTACTAGATATCGACCGACGATAAATTGTGAAGTCCCTTGAGTTTAGTGAAAACTATTTGGCTACTTATATATATTGTTTGTGAAGTGATTACTTGTAAATGCTTATGAAGAAACATTTTTTATTCAGATCATACATGTACCACCTAAGTTAATAATGCTTTTCTTAAACCTTTTCAGGCTTATGGAGAAACATATATGTGCTGGTACGCAGATGAAACCTACTGACAGTGACGGAGGACTACTCATGTGAATTATCTGTACATCTCAAATCTAATTTTTGCTTAATAAACACTTTTTTAATGAATCTGTGTTCCTTCTGTTGTAACGCAATTGTGTTCCAGTGACGTTAGTAACACGTGCTAAGTTAGGAATTAAGGGCAAACTTTTAGGAGTAAATGCGGCGTCTGGGAAACTGTTGTTTACGCGATTACATGAACAGATAGCAACGTACCGTGTTCTATAGCTGCGAACCGTAGGTATTCTAATGAAGTATAATTGTATTTCAATAGTAGGCATTCTGTTTTTAATTATTACGATAACCGTAGTTACACTGAGTTCTAAATCTAACAGTATAGGTACATTATTCCCATCTTGGTTTATCACGATAAGTAGAAATCGCAAACTCACTATCTCAGGTAGATTTACTTTTAACCTTGTTTGACTATGAATCCGAAGTCAATTAATAGGTTCCTACTAAGACGATATATAACTAAGCGCTTATAACCTCAATGTTTTCTTTTACAAGTGGACGCAGTAACTTCATTACGGCACGACATAGTCTTCTTATCAATAAGCCTCTCCAAATATCTAATTTTACCTAGCATTTTTAAGATCACGTCATATACTCCGTAACTCACAAATTACGCAAATGCTAGAAATCAGCTTTATCAACTAGAATATACAAACGAATTACGAGGAATACATTTATTAATGAATAAACATGTAGTACATAATCAAAAACACAGCAGATATCTTTTTCTTTATCGCCCAAATCCATGAAATTCCCGAAAGTAGATATTATCTGAAAAAGAACAAAAGAATTCTAAAGATGTAGACATTGTTACCACTGTAAATGCAATAAATAACTACTTAACATGTTTAAAATGATGAACTAATCAGTTTAATTGTACACAATTACATCAGTCAATATTTTTCAAGAAGAAAAAATGGATATTGTATCTACCTGTAAACATCAAGTATGTGCTATAAAATGAGTAAATACTATGCGTATATAATTTCTAAGTATTTCTGCAGATTTACTTTAATGAAATACATGTACAGGAGCTTTGACAGCATTAGCAAAAGTAAACAACAAAGTAAATCAAATAATCAACAAAACCAACTATCCCACCTCATCATGTCCATGTATAATCCTTTAAACTGCAAAAAAAATTCACTACAAGTCGTTATAATATGTCTATTCAAGTAATTCGACATTTTCCGAACGGAAAAGTACGTAATTCAACAATTTGTAAATTGGCCGTAAATTACGGCCGGATAAGGACACCATCATTTCCCGTTTGTGCTAAAAACGCCTTATTACATCAACTTTTAGCAGCAATATAGGTGTAAAAGTGTGTAAAACAACGAAAAATCACCTATTTTCGAAGTTTTTTCATTTTTGAAAGCATTCACCGATGGAGATTTTGGTACTAAATCAGGTAAGGAGTTCCAGTCGTTAACCTCCTAGATGTATTCGAGAGGGAGAGAAAAGATTATTAACGTCACTCCCTACACCAACCTTTAATATACGGTCTGACAAGATTAAGTCACCTCCTCTCCATCGGTATGATAATGGGAAGAGATTTAAATGCTCCAACATTTAATCATAAAAGTGTTAGATTATTATCATTCCCTTGCGTTCCGAGTGGAACATAGGGCTTCAACAACACATCTGTGGAGTGTGTAGCAATGTGATTGTACACTTTTAGGTTATTTGTAGAAATTAGACATATTGTACATAATTTTTGTTTAAAACGCTTCTTGTTGAAATACACTTGGCTTCCGTGTACTATTGGAAAATACATTCTGCTGTTGGAGACGTCGTCTTCTCCTTGGTTTCTTTGGCTTACTAGCTCAGCTCTCACCGTGTTGTATCTTTCGGATTTATTGTAGGAGTCCACTACGCTCAACCGAAGGCAATTATACAACCGGGACTCAGCAGCTACAACCTAATCCGTCCAAACAACTAACGTCTCCGTGGGTTATATAAATAATTTGTAGCAGAGGACTTAAACTTTATTTCCAAGTAACCCTTTTGTCGATATAACGTGTCGTTGCATTTTTGGTAATATACTGTTACTTAACATTCCATTGACTTGAATTTTATTTCTCATATTTTGTAATACTAGTGAACTCTAACATAAGTCCCCTACACATCTCCACTTTGTCCTGTCTTCTGCCGTCCTCTTCATTTGGGTCCACGATTGACCAAAGCCTCTCGCCTCTTCCTCACGTGATCTCCTCCATGTCATCCTAGGACGACCCACTCGTCGCTTCCCAACGGGATTCCACTCGATGGCCTAGCGCGTGATGTCATTCGGTGGCCTTCTCAATGTATGCCCAATCCATCTCCACTTTATTCTACACATTTGTTAAGCGGTCGGTTCTAGGTTGGTTTGTTCCCACAGTTTCTTGTTGCCTATTCCTTCTGGACATTTCATCTTCAGTATGGAGCCAGCGAAGGCAACTGTTGATGGAAGTCTGCAACCTGTTGGAAATCTTTTTCGTGACATGCCAAGTTTCTGACCTGTATAAAAGAACCGACTCGAAATTGGTGTTGAAAATGAGAAACTTGTTCCATATGCTGAGTGTGGAAAATTTCTAAACTGCTTTCAGGTTGATGAAGGCGTATCTGGAATTTCCGATTCTGGCTTTGACATCTTCGTCCATTCCGCTTGTAGTTGAAATGATGCTTCCCAGATAAGTGAAGGAGGTAACCTCTGTTGAACCTCTCCCTCTGATGGTGATAAGTGCTGGTTGTTGTTGCTGTCACCTGGTTATCTTCGACATCTCCGTCTTCTCTGTGTTAACCTGCGGTCTGCCCGACTCTTCAGCCAGTTTGTTGGTTTTCGCTTGCACGTTTTCGACTTTGCGTGACATTAGACATATATCATCTGCGAAATTCAAATCTTCTGGAGTCTTCTTATCGGTGGCCCAGCGTATTCCTCTCTTCTCGTTCTCCACGAACAGTCTGATGCATAATCCAGTCCACCACAATTGTCATCGGTGATAATAGACAGCCTGCTTGTCTTACTCCTGTATGTACTTCGAACGCCCAGCTGAGTTTCCCATTATGGACCACCTGACACGTGCCACTGTCATGTAGCTGTTGAATGAGGTTAATAAAGACTTGGGCACCGCAAGCCGTAGTGTTGAAGTAGTTTCCAAATTACTTCTCGGTCAACGCTGTCCATCGGAGGCTTTTCCGAATTCGATGAATTTTAAGTAGAGGGTTTACTGACGTTCTATGCTTTGTTCTGTGATTATGATGCGTAGAGATGGAATTTGATAAGCATATGATTCACCTTTCTTGAATCCAGTTTGTTCCGGTGGCTGGCGGAGTTCTGCATCCAATGTATTTGTTATTCTCTCCAGGATGGTGCTACTTAGTATTTCACTTGGTGTAGACAGGAACATTATTCCACGCCAGTCCTTGCACAGACCTAAGTCCCTCTTCTTTGGCAGTTTAACGAAGAACCCCTTCTTCCTTCTTTCCAAACTTTTTGCAATAATGGAGTGAGAACGTCTGCCGTAATTTCTGGGGCCGTCTTCAGCGCCTCGGGAGGAATTTTATCTGGTCCTGCTGCCTTCCCGAACTTCAGTAGCTTGATCGCATTCAGGATTTCTGCTTTAATTGGAGAAGTAGTATCCGCTTGCATCTCAGCGTGTGCTGTTGATGGTATTTCTGGGAGAGTTGCCGATGGTGGTCGAGTCCTTTAAAGTGAACAGCTCATTGTTTGATTTGTTTCTCCTCCGTGGTGATCCCGTTCCCTTCAGCATCTTTTATTGGTTTCATAATCTGGATTGATCTCTTTGCAGATAGACTTGGCTACCTGATATAGTGTCCTGATGTCTCCTTTGCCTGCAGCCAGCCTGTTCCACTTCAGCTGAATTTCATTTGCCTTTTCTAGCACTTGTCTTCACTTCTTTATTCAGTGCAGTGTACACTGAACTCAGCTTTTCCTCCTGTTGTCCATCTTTGCATTCAGTCACCACCATTCTGTTTCACCATCCTCCTCTCCCCTATCGGCCTCTATGTATCCGTTGACAGCCATTCCTTGTCTTTTTTCTCTTCCTTCTTCGTACAACACTTGTACACGTTTCCTTGGATATCGCTTTCAGGGAGTTACAGTGTTCTTCCACGCAGGTTTTCTCCATGATGCCACGTAGTGTGTCCGACTTTGCTCTGATATCTGTAGCGAAGGCATCCCTTGTAGCTTTGTCTTTTAGTTTCTGAGTGAGGAACTTAAATTTTGGTCTGCCTCAATTTGTTTTCATGAATTTCAGCTTCACTCTGAAGGTTCTTTGAACTAGATGATTGTCTGAGCCCACACCTGCCCCCTTCTCGACTTTGTCTCCAGCAGGCTGCATTTTCACTTTCTTGAAATTGGGAAGAAATCTGTTTGGTTTGCTGTGTGTCCGTCAGGCGAAATCCATGTTGCTTTATGTATATCCCTGTGGTTGTACACGCTCCCGCCGATCACTAAATCGTTAAAAGAGCAGGAGTCTTCGAACAATTCTCCGTTCTCAATCATTTCTCCGAGCGAGAGCCTCTCGACGCGTGATGAGTTCTCTTCTTGTATTACCCGCTCCCAATTCGGCTGGCTATTATATCGCCCATACGGATTCTGATGTCACCTTTTGAGATGTTGTGCATTACTGTTTGTAGTTGTCTGTAAAAATCCTCCCTCTTCTCTTGTTCCGCGTTGTTTGTAGCACTGTGCGTAGCATTGGATAATTGTTACCTTCCTTCCTTTAGGGTTGATTCTTTGCTGTCATAATCCTGGCTGAAGGTGGTTCCCACAGCTTTAGCAAACTTCTTGGGTTTTCTAAGAAGACCTATATGGGACGCTTTATTGAATGCTTCACCGAGATCTATAAAGACAACGTCCAATAGATATTTCTTATCCCTGGCTACTACCCAGTCTTCCCTAGTTGATAGTAGGCTTGTCAGATAGGATCGTCTTTGTGGAAATCTGTGCTGTTCCAATGCCAGTAAGTCATGTTTCGACATATTAGCTAAGAGCTGATCCGTTATGAGTGTTTCTAATACCTTCGCTATAATTCAGTTCGAACTTACAGGCCTGTCGTTAGATACTAAGTGCCTGCTCCCTCTTTGAAGATGGGGCGAATAAAAGTGTCTCCCGAGTTTCTGGGTAGCCGAGCCTGGGTTAGATACATCTGAAAGATCTCTGTAAGTGAAATGTATTTTTTATATCCACCAATGAGGTTAGCAGTCTACGGCGAAGTCCGTCGGGTTCACCACTTTGAGAACCACTGCATCCTCTACCACAAATGTGGGCACTTTAGTGGCTATAACAGTGACCTCGCTTTGCCCCTCAATTGTACGATTAAACGAAAAGACATCACAAGAGCATCCTGAGAGCACTTCAGCATTTGTTTCGTCCGACTCAGCCGCTTCTCCAGTATTGCTTATGATGGACGGTATACAATTGCCAGTTTTAACCCTACGTTTGATGTACGAGTACAGTCCTTATGCAAAATGCACACAGTTCATTACCAACTGCTCTCACACTCTGTTACTTTTGTCGGTAATATACATATATACGTTTCGAATTTTGCGGCATTCCATCCGAATCTCATCCCTCAGTCACAGCAGACCGGTCCCATAAGTTGTTTTGTTTTCTTAATAACCCCTTATTTCATTACTAATCCAAGATGGTTTATGCGATGGTTTTTGAGGCGTACACCAAGTTACGAAAGATGTGGTGATGCAATCTAGTGCAATCCTAAACCCCATCCGAGGCTCCTCCACAGTCTGGTGTGTATCAACAGACCAGTCAGTCAGGCTTACTGCATTTCAGATTGCAGGTATATTCGCCTTCCAAATGTCTGGGAGAGCAGCTGTTGGCCTACGTATGACGGCGTGAATCCTTAACGTAAAAGCGATAATTACATGGTCACCATTGTCAAGCGGCGCCAGCCATCTAATGTTACTGACATCCTCCTTCTGTTTTTAGCACCAAGTCTAAAGTGGACGGATCATGTTCAGGGTGGTAACGTTTTGGTGCATCCATACGATGCAGAAGTGCTCATTCAAGTACTGTCAGTATGAGTTCTTCGTTGAAACAAATATACAAGGTATGCATAATATAGTACCACTTTCACTAATTCAAATCAGATTTTCAGTTGTGAATGAACGACTTCAAACCCGTGTAAGCGTTTTTCTACCAAGTACCGACATATTGTCCTCCCCTCTCTGAACAACTGTACTGACAGTGCAGACGATGCTTCTTCGGGAAGTTGCTCCTTGGGTTTAATGTCTGACTAAGTGAACCAGAATTTCATGGCTATATAATTGTTCATTGGGTTTAGAACTCTTTCTCTGACCTCTCTGGCTCGTCACCACTTAGCGCAGAAGGGAGTGAAAGATGGGTAAGGGCTAAAGTCATTTCCAAAAATTTTCTGACGTCGCGATTAGTTTCCACTTCTGCTTTCAGTAGGACGAGAAGGGACGCAGGCTGTTAAGCCGTACCTAACATATGCACTACCTGGAATGCTACAAGGGTTTACCAGAGTAATCCGTGGGAAGAGACACGCCAATAAGTACCACTCCTAGTACACCGATAAAAGCTTTTTGCTTACAGTCTACATGGAGTTGAGTGGCACAGTGGTATTGTAGCATACTGAAAAATGACAGCATAAGAAGGCGGTTGACGATAATAGTTGTCCTAAACATCTTCAAGACATGACATTATGCCACGCTGTTTCGATTTTTTGCGGTATGCAGGCAGCAGTTTGGGTGAACATTAAAAGGGGCTATTGTTTTAACTTGTGTCGATACGGTATGAAGATGGTGATTATTTGAAATTGTTAAGGAGAATAAACCGCTGGATTTTCACTTCAGCGACAGAGGGCCATCCGTAGGTGTATATTTCAACAAATACGTGGCGAATAACATGATGAACTGATACTATTTCCTCCAGTCGATTTGGACAACCAGACTGACCCATTTACTAGCCCATCTTACCTTGGAAAAGCCTTAAAAAGTATTTCTTATCTACCTGATGACCTCGTTTCGAACGGCACATTCCGTCCACCATTAGTCAAAGTGATCAACAGCAGACGATATATATAGTCCTTCAGTCTCTCATACTTTAAAGGACCCGTTATATCTGCATTTCTATGCTGATAATGTCACTGCTGTGTTTAAAATAGTATTTTCAGACGAGTTAAAGCTGCTTGTTTTCTTTGTTTATGAGGACGGTATATCCATGTCTACAAGTATCTGATCGGGTAAAAACTCCTCTCCGAGCCGTCTTTTATTGTTCATTTTTCTTTCAGGTTGCAGCCAGTGTCATCCAAGTGTGTGGTGCCATATTATGAGCCGAAAAACTGACCCGGTTGATGACTTATAGCAAAGTAGCAAGTTTAGCCACAGTGTTAATGGTCGCGTCCACCTTTGTCTGTCGAGAGCATCTTCAGTGTGAAGTAGCTTTGTACATCCTCAACTATCAATTTGTCTATTGTTTGCACGCCACTGAATGTAAGTGGGCAGTAGTCCCGTATAAATATTTTGTAGAGCAGAGTTCTCCATTCATAACTGTAAAAATTACTCGTTAAGAAATAAATCTAGCATATATGTGTGGATACGATCTCAAAGTGACAAGTTACGTGAATGTTTCTGTCCTAAATCCTCAGATGTGTATGCCCCTGTAACCCCAAATTGAACGCAAGACTGTGGCCACATATACGCGGCTGACCATGCCATACATGGATGTTATTGGATTCTCCTGTTATCCAGCCTACTGTCAATTAGAGGTCACTGATCGTGTCTCTATATGTTAGATTGAGGTCAACTATACATAAACGCGCCTTGGTCATTATAAAGGATTATTAGAAGCTGTTCATACACAGTGTGTTTTGGGGGAAGATGTGCAATACTGTCCTGAACAACACCAACACTTGTCGGTCTATATTCTGAAATAGTTCATGCAAATGTTTTCATTATGCAAAAATTAAACAGAAGTGATTTTATTCAGTTAAAGTTGGGGTTAAGGACTTTGCAATTGTAACCTGTTTATTGGCGAGTTGATTGAGACTCTAGGGAGTTCTTCCCAGTAATCAGAGTGTCGACAATTGAAGCATCCGAGGGTGACATGGAGGAGATCGTACGAGGGGATAAGAAACTATGCACAGTCGTGGGACAAGCTAAGGAAGACTACAGAGAATAGGACAAAGGGGAGATGTGATGTTGAAGCCCTATGTTCCAACCGAAACCGAAGGGAACAACGATAATAGTGATACAAAAATAACCAGAATGTGAATTCACGTAATATCTCGCCATGACTAGTCTGTCAGGCAGATGGAGGCAACTGGTCAGCTCAACATATTTAATTTTTATTTTGTTCAACAGAGATCGTAATGGCTGTAATAAAAACAGTGAACCTACTACTTCATCACAGCAATACGCGATCACTAGCGCGTACCATATAAAATCATGTGGCCCATTTGATAGCTGCAGGAAATAGTAGAGCGACGAACCAGTTCGATAAGTGGCGAAATGGTTAACTCTCAAGACTGTCAAGATTCACCCTTTAATGAGAATCACATAGTTGCCATTAGGTATAAGTTCATTGCTAAATATAATGGGACGTCGAGTCTGGAGTTGAACTTTCGTGGCCAAAAGCACGGTCATTTTGTGCCGCAGTCGATAATTTCATATAGTATTTGTTCTAAATTCAGTGGACTTCTGTTCATCAAAAAATATTATTTCAAAGCTCAAATCCATTAGAAAAATATCAAGTTTAAGTAGCATACAAACACTAATACTCTCTCATGGACTGGTGACAACTATACCAATGTGCCTTTATTTAGTATTTCATCTATCAAGTACCCGCCTACTCTACGAAATGCATCCATTTGTCTTATTGTGAACCAGTCACTGTTAGTTCTGTCATTTCATTAGTCCCAACTGGGTAATTAGGATTTTCGAATATTTGTTTTGTGGGGATTTTGTTTGATTGGATAGAGGATTTCATCATGAGCTGACCCGGTGGGTGAGTGCTGATGAAAGTCCCAAATTAGGACGAAACAGCTGTTCAGTACTCTAAGGTTTTCCAGTGGTTCTCTAACCGATGTCAGATTTCATGGTCCACAAACAATCCACTTTACTGAAACCAATTATTCTTAGCTGTTTCTGTGGCAGTAACCAGATAGTCCAGGAGCCCTGCTTATCTGTGGAGCACACTGACCAACTTATCAACTTCACCAATAATTTACAAATTAGGCACCTAAAAAATTAATTCCAAATTAATTATTTAGATGTCTTCTTTGCTTACAGTTTACGGCAATTTTGAATAAGCAACGTAGTCTACTTACAATTCCCCTATCCCCGAATCACTTTTGAGCAGTGTTTATTAATTTAAACACTAGATGTGATATTGTACAGTTTTTCTACCCATTCCGTTGGCATTTATTTTCACATTTCCTATCTTTTCATAGCAAGAACACTTTTGAGTGGTGCCACAAGTGCACACTGCACTGAGAAACCCACAAACTGTTTAAGTCGAAGTTCATGGCGTTAACACTTACTCGTATAATCATTTCGATCAGTGTACAATAAAATGTGTGTCGGTGGCACAGCAGTTAGGACGCTCGCTGACCGTGCACATGGTCCGGGGTTGGATCCCCGGTCACCGACGCACTCCTTTACCTCGCTAAGCCAGAAATAATGCTGATGAAGAGGAAAGGTTGGGCATGAGGCTAGCAACCCTATCCTGTAAAAATAAACACTGCTACAGAAACTTCAAGCCACCAGGTTGAAGCCCTATGTTCCACTGGGAAAGTGAAGGAAAAACAAAAAAAACAATAAAATAATTTTCGGAAACAACGGTAGTCAGCTGTTTGTAAATGTTAAGTATGAATGCTTGCATGCCAGGAAACATTACGCAACAGCAACAAAAACGTGTTCGTGAGGACTTTAATGTAGCGATCAATCTACACTAAGTATTGAATTCAGTTGAATAAACCTGACAAACATCAAAACATTACGACTAATAATATTTTACGAGTCAGCATAGGCCAACAACTTGATAACTAAGACATGGTATAATTGCTCAGATATGGTCACGCCTGTGTAAAAGGTATGTTGTTTATTTCAACGGCCTTAATTTGTGCCAAAACTATCATAAATAATGCTTTAATTTTAAATATTATTCGGGATTAGAATCTACAGTTGATGCGTTGGTAAGGTATTCATGACCATTAACAGCCTTCGTATACTTGCAGTGACTAACTTTTTGTGTGTGTTCTGTAATCACAACTTGAAAGATTTCGGTGTTCCGTGAAGTTTGACTATGCCTGAAATTAGCCCTTAGGCTCTTGCTCTAAGATCGGTCAGAAGTCAACAAACAACACCTATTGGTATCTCCTCTGTTGAGCGGCGTCATTTCGATAAACACTTGCGAGGTTTTTGAAATAATTCAATGGATTTATGAACAGATGAAAAGACCTAGAACTCTTTCGTAACCAATCGGCTAATGGTCAAACAATCTCGGTACAACATAGCATATGGCGACGGTATAAACCATTACAATCAGGAATTCATCTTAATTGCCTGAAAGAGATGCTAGAAGTGGGTGACCTAAGACGACTTAGAAATCAGGTAGTATCAAGAAAGTGCTAACTGACGACATAGTGCCACAAAAGTTTCGAATTTTTCTTACGAAATTTACCTATGTCAAGATTACTGTAGTTCTATATAGCCCAAATCGCTCAGATTATGTCCAGTAGTCTTCTGCCGAAGTTTTTCCTACAACAATTTCATCACGATATGGGTCAATAAACATACTGTTATTCAAGGCTTAGTCAACATATCATTGAAATGTTTTGGGTGCTGTAATTGAACCAGTTGACTAGATAACAGCACTATGTCAAACTTTCAGCAAAACGGACAGCCACAATCAAAGAGTTTGTAATTTTATTTGAAAGTGTACATTGTTAATATGCTGCTGAACAAGTAGAGGGATCAGGTTTGTTGAAGATATCGGAAGGCTATTAGCCATTCAGTAATGGTCTATAGAGAATGGAAAGCTCACAATAAATAAACGTAAGTGTGATCCATATATAAAACTTCACTGTGTACCAATCCCTTCCGTACAGCGAATGAAACCTTCTGGGCTCTAGTTGTAGTGATGTTCACGCCTACCAGGTAGCCATGGTTTGTTCTCCACGATATTGTATTCCTAGTTGAGAAGGAGTTGTCATTTGCAAAGTCATTCTCGGGTGTTGTCATATGATTGACGAAATTCTGGTGCGGATAGTTATAATTTAGAGGTTCTTCAAACTACAGATAAATGTCAGAAATATAAGATGATCGCCCGTCATTCCATGAGATTTGAATCTCACAGTACTGAAGTGCCCACCAGAAGGTTATTCAAGCAGTCGAGAAAACTGACATAGACAACAAAACAGGTGGGGGTTCACTATAAATTTGTGAAAAATACTGACTGTATCCCTAAATGACAACTGGATGGGATGTTGGAAGTACTCCATTGAGGTTTTTGGGTGACAGCATCAACTGACTTAAGTTAGACTGTTTGACTGCAAGCTTGCTGCAGTTGACAGATGTATTCGAGAAAATTCAAACGAATAGATTTTGAAAACCAAATGATTTTGGCGTTGTCAGGATGTTACAGCTGGGGCGAATAATGCTTTGACTTGGTTTCAGTAGTGAAATGCACCAGACGACTCGACTGAATACCGAACATGACTGTTCTTCCTCTGATACTCTCTGATAATCTGAGCTGACTGAAAACTCTGAAGACAAGATTGATATGTGCTGGTGAGAAGTATGAGGTTACTAGAAAAAATATGTTATATGTGTATATGCATATGAAACCCATGGCTAGTTTAGTTGTCTGTATATGAAAGGATATCCGAAGTTTTCCAATCTAAGTACAGGTAACGTCTTCCACTTCAGCCTACAATGGACTTAGCAGTCAGCTGTGGTTTAGGCCGCTCCTCATCGACTTTTGGTGAGGATGGTCTAGGACTAGTAGGACCACTTTAAAAATTTTGGCGTTGCGTGAGCTTCTACAGACAGCAGACAGACTTTGTTCCTCTTTGTTACACGTTTCTTTCATCGATCAGAACACCGGCTGATTTATAGTTCTTGCGTTAACCTCTCTTCAGGAGTGACTTTCCTCAAGTAATCCTGATGCAATCCAATAGAGAATGCAGGGAAGGATGAAGACGGACCATAAAAATGACTGATTTGGTTATCACGTTAGTAAGGTAGTATCTTGTGTAGGTTTGAACAGTGAACATGTATTTACCGATTCACCTCAGAAGGCATTAGGGAAATAGTCAAGGAAAGAACCGGAATATGAGAAATACAAAATTTCCTGTTCACAACCATGTTTTTCTGTCTGTAATAGACGTGGTAAAAGTCAGGTCACGTTTAAAGTGCAATGGAATGCCAATGAGTCTTGAAGAATTGCCATAGTTTGACTTCTTGGGGTGCAGAGCTTGCATGTACTGTGCTCTAGCTACTAGGTAATAATTATTATCCCCCTAGGTACCAGGTCGAACGTAGAGCTTCAGCAGAATATACCTATATCATCCTGTTTTCTGCGGTCATCTTTATTATCCCGACATCCCTTGGTTCTCGCACGATCTCAATGTCACCCTTAGACGTCCAACCCGTCGTTCCTTATTTTGGTTCCGCTTGGTAGCCTGATGCGGTATATCATCCACTAGTCTCCCCAAAATTAGCCCCTCTATTTCCATTTTCTTGGGCGAAATTTTTGGCCACTGGCTATTGGTTGGTTCGGTGCCAGAGTTCTTTTTTTAGTAATTTATGGCCATTCGATCTTTACTATGGAGCGCAGGTAGAGGTTGATGAAAGTCTGCAGTTGCCTGTTAGGAATCTTTCTAACAAAGCGCCAAGTCTCTGAAATATAAACGAGAACTGCCTTGGCATCGGTGCCATGCTTCCTTAGAAATCAACAAACTATAGGTTGTCAATGAAGGAATGTAGTCCAAGGAGTTCGTCAAAAAAGGTGTGGGATGTCGGAAAGGGAATGATGCCAGTTTTCTGTATACATAAAGGGGGTTAACATGTCAATTTGTTTGCAATATTTAATACTTCGAAAAAGGATCATTTTATTACGGATTACACAACGATAAAATATCCTGCTTTAATTACTGTGTGGTAGCCATTTTCGTTAAAGTGATCTATGGTTGTTTCAGATACTATTAATCACTTCAATCAATCTATGCACAATGGAAAAATCTTTCAGGAATAATAATAGGCTGTCGAGACTACTGTCTCTTTCACCAAGGACCATAACAACCATATTGGATGTTGTATCATGATACCCGACTGATTTGAGTGGAACGTAACAGTTATGCACACCTTACGACGGTTTTGTAACCAGCGTAGTTTCAAGGGTTGTGCGTATGTATTAGGGTAATTAAGGTTTCCGTTTTGAACTTCTTTGCATAACAGTGCATCAGCCTTTGTTACTGGAGGAGGTTGGGCTGTTACCAAAATGAATGGCTTACGTATAATAAATAAGTCCCTTGTTGTTTCCTGCAGCACTGTTCCATTAGTTACAAAGTTTTCTGAGATAAACCTCAATGATTGGATGTCTTCACCAGTTTCCGCAATAGATCAGTTGAAGGTAATTTTCACTTTTTGTTACATTTCACAGACTAATGATGAGTGCTATCGAACAAAAATGGAGATGTTGTGTATGGAGCTTCAGGTAAATAAATCAGATTTAAAAAGTGTTGAATGTCTGACAAGAAATAATAGTTAACTGTTTGTTTTAATTGTAGTGTTTGATATGAGTAATAAGGATAAATACTTCCCAAGCTCACAATAATTCCATAAAGCCGTTATATTGTAAATAAATATTTTATCTACGTAGTATGTAATGCTGGTAGTGCTTAAATATAGTTTTGAACTCTTCAGCAATGCGATAAGTTCTGAGGAATAGCATTTTTATTTGAAATAATCCCTTCAGTGCTGAAAAATACCACCCAGTGCTGAAATAACTGACGATACTTAAAAATGGTAGTAAATTCTTGACTAATTCAGTTAGTGCTGATAAATCGCTCTAGGAGGCCTGTAAATAAAGGAAGCAATCACATGATTTGACCTCATATCTTGAGTAGGACGGCAGTTTTAACTGATTGTTGACACCAAAGAACGTCGGGACTTCATGATGCTAAAATCTAATAGCCGGAGATTATTAGGGAGGTAATTCTGTATATCTCACAGTATTTCTACTCAGTGGAAATTCTGACTACTAAGTTCCTAGTAAGTATTTTCTCCATTGTAGTTCCATAAAATTTACCTTCTCTTGTATGTCTACTCTTTTGGAATCTTGCAATTTGAAAAGATGCACATGTATGTGAAGTTTTCCTATGACCTATCCGTTAGTACAATGAAGTTCGATTTTTGTTTAGGTAATTGATATTTTTTTGTGAGGAAAGTCAAGTGTTACACGGAACAAATGCAGCGTTGTGGTATTAGTTATATGGAACTTATCCTTTTGATACTCCATAGCAGGGTCTTTATAAGTCTTAAGTTGTGAAAACAAATTCTCATTCTATCATTGTTAAGATATGTTGTTTAACAGTAAATCGCTTGAAGGCATTATTCTGTTTAAATCCAAAGTCACTCAAGGCTTTAGCTCACAGTTGTTACTGAAGTAGCCCGTGTGTCATATATGGTATATAAGTGTCCATAGTGTAATATACTTGTCCGTGCCCAAATAATGTATTCTACCCAGGCCAAGACTGACATAAAATCCACGCAAGAAGGATTTTATTATTTCATTTATATTGTTGTGTGAAAATAGTCTTTTTTGAAGTGCGTTTTATTATAATAGACATAGGGGCGAAAGCGAATTAACCAAGAAAAAATCCCAGGCATCTAAGCCCTGATGCATTGGTTGTTTCTAACGGGTAACCCAATAGCCTATGTAACTTGACCATTGTATGAAGGGATCTGTATTATACTTGGTTTAATTTAAGGTGTTTGGTCTTTTTCTTGTCACAACTAAAATGACTAATAATTTATCTGAACTAGATTGAATTATTAGCGTAAGACTTTGTACAAGTGCCTCAATTCAACATATCGGTAGAGATTTTTCTCAGTATTTATCCAAGATATACATAAATAATTTCAGACTACTCCTTTCTTCACAAGGCAGTTTTTTGTGCTACCCATCTTACAACTTTACGGCTTATCGTTACACCCTAACAGTGTGCATGACTATTGGCTGCTTGCAATTTTTCATACTGGTTCTGGTTATAACTTCGTTTGCCTCGTAAACTGTAGATAGAAAATCTATATTACCCTGTACAGCTCAGAGCAACAGTCGATAGCTTCATGTGCTGTTCTTGGGATCTCGGTGTAATCACTCAGACTTTTCTTAAAACATTTTATTAATAGAGATTTATTTAACTTGAAGACTTCGTTGTGTTCAAAAGCGTGCAGTGTATTTCACTTTGTGTTTAAAGGGTCACTTGTGTAAACAAATTGAAAGAATTGATGGGAAGGCTAAATTCCGCGTGGATAAATGGGATCGTCGTGCTGTAAGTCGAATAATTATTAGTATATTTTCTCTGTCACATTCGATTTTTCATGTTTTGGAGATTTAATGTATTCTATTCTATTCAAAGTGTATCACAATAGGGAGTAACTCACCTTTAAAACTCACCTGAAGGAATTCGGTCAGCACAAAATTG
The DNA here is from genome assembly GCA_944472155.2 of Trichobilharzia szidati. NCBI lineage: Eukaryota > Metazoa > Platyhelminthes > Trematoda > Strigeidida > Schistosomatidae > Trichobilharzia > Trichobilharzia szidati. The sequence goes on along the minus strand of OX235276.1, from coordinate 28,290,592 downwards.
TAGAGAATGTGATATTGGTTCATTCGTAACATCTGACTGCAATACTGAGTGATAATTTCACTGTAAGGGAGTTCATTTCTTCGACGTTGCACGTACGCCTTGTTAACGAGCACCTGTAAACATAAAATCTAAGTCTAGCCTTCGCTGCCGATAGTCTCCAAATTTCCACCGTGAATGCAGTATCTGTGGAATTTTCGCATATTGCAACCAAACTTTATCCATATTTTGAGTGAAAAGTTGCTAATATACTCTTTAGGAGCTATGCTATACTTTCTCGGGTTTTATGTGTTTCATTCTTATAGACTTTGAGTAAGATTTGACTTAGCAGTTATACAAAAATTGGGTGCGGAATGACTATATACATATAAAATTATATTTGTATAAAGCTCAACGTTATCGAAATAAGTAGTTCCAACGTTTAGTTCGGCAAACGAGTCCGAATGTATTTTGTCAGTGGATTGGGTTACGTAACAAGTTTGTTGACATAAATACATAAAGTGTATAACTCAAAGTAGATGTAAAAGGACTGATCTTAAGTTGATTCAGTTTTACTTTACCCTGTCTTTAATTGGTATTCAGTCACGGAGATGCTTCACAGTCTGACTACTTGATTTTGTAACACACTTTTTAATAATGATATTTTCATTTGGTGTGAATATTTCTTATAGAAGATTTTGTCACCTTTAACTTTATTAGGTAATGAACAATGTTAACTTTCCTGTCATATGTTAATCTTTGTTACCTTACTCTTTGTAACTTAGTACAAAGAGAATGAAGTGTTTATAGTATGAACGTGAGGCTTTCTCCGTTAATTTAATGTATCGACAATGATATTTGTGTATTATTGGGTTTGTGTTGATTTGCGCGTTGATTGTTATTTATGGAGAGTTAAGTCCAACTGATAGATTTTTGTTTTGTGAGCTCACACTTTATACTATTTCGAGACAGAAAATTATGATTCTTGAAATATCTCCATCCAGGCATTAGTGAAAACAAAACACGTAGTTCAGCGAAGAGTCTCTTTTCGGCGAATTCATTTCTTTATATAAATGTATATGGATTATTTTGTAGGTATGTGTAGATTAAGTTTGTCAAACAAAACACAGGTGGCTATGATTATTTTAACTAAACAGGTGAGAATTAATAAGTTTTGGGTGGAGTTATATTATGTTATTGTTCCCTTGGGTTCCTAGTGGAACATAGGGCTTCAACTGCACGTCTCCACTTGTTTCTGTCTTCTGCTGTACTTTTCACTTGCATCCATGTTAGTCCATACTGTTTCAGCTCCTCTTCACACGATCTCCTCCATGTCACTCTTGGACGTCCCACTCGCCGCTTCCCTTTCGGGTTCCACTCGAGGGCCTGACGCGCGATGTCACTCAGCGGCCTCCTCAGCGAGTGTCCAATCCATCTCCACTTTCTCCTGCATATTTGTTGGGCGATTGGTTCTTGTTTTGTTTGTTCCCATAGCTTCTTGTTTGTGATTCTTTCCGGCCATCTGATCTTCAGTATAGAACGAAGACAGTTGTTGATAAATGTCTGCAACCTGTTGGAAATATTCTTTGTGACCCGCCAAGTTTCTGATCCGTATAGAAGAACTGATTGACTTGACGTTTGTATTGAAAATCCGAATTTTGTTGTTGATGCAGGCTGAGTGACGAAGATTTCCAGATTGGTTTCAGGTTGATGAATGTGTTTCTCGCCTTCCCGATTCTCGATTTGATATCCTCGTCTGTTCCTCCTGTAGTTGAGACAATGCTCCCTAGATAAGTGAATGAAGTAACCTCTTTCAAATCCCTCCCGTTGATGGTGATTGGCGCTGGATGTTGCTGCTGTTGTTGTTGTTGGTTGGTAATTTTCATAACCTCCGTCTTGTCTATGTTCACCTGGAGTCCTGTCTTTGCTGCTTCTTCGACCAGTTTGTCGGTTTTCGCTTGTAAGTCTTCGATTTTGTGTGACATCAGACATAAGTCATCTGCGAAATCCAGGTCTTCTAGGTTCTTCACGTCGGTCAAGGATATCCCTGTCTTCTCGTTTCCCACTGTCTGACGCATAATCCAGTCCACCACAATTAGGAACATCATTGGTGATAATAAGCACCCTTGGCTGACTCCTGTGTTTACTCCAAACGCCTCACTGAGTTTTCTGTTGTGAATCACTTGACATGTGCCGTTGTCGTACAGCTGTTGAATAAGGTTGATGAATATTTGGGGTACGCCGTAGTACTCGAGTAGTTTCCAAATTACTTCGCGGTCAACGCTGTCGAAGGCCTTCTCAAAGTCTATAAAGTTGAGGTAGAGGTTTGATTGCCATTCCATGCTTTGTTCGATGATGATGCGTAGAGTTGCAATTTGGTCAGAACATGATTTGCCTTTCCTGAATCCAGCTTGTTCTAGTCGGAGTTCTGTATCCAGTGCGTCCTTTATTCTCTCCAGGATGATGCGACTCAGGATTTTACTTGGCGTCGACAGGAGCATGATTCCTCGCCAGTTCTTGCAGAGTCCTAGGTCGCCCTTCTTTGGTAGTTTCACGAGGTAACCTTTCCTCCAGTCAGTAGGCACTTTTCCCTCCTTCCAGACTTTTTGCAATAATGGAGTCAGCATATCTGCTGTCGTTTCTGGGTCCGCTTTCAGTGCTTCAGGGGGTATTCCACCTGGTCCAGCTTTCAGAAGCTTGATTGCATTCAAGACTTCAGCTTTCGTTGGAGGATCGGCGTCAACTTGCAGTTGTGTACGTGCTGTTGTTGGTATTTCCGGACGGGTTGTAGATGGTGGTCGGTCCAAGAGTCCTTTGAAGTGGTCCGCCCATTGTTTAATCTGTCTTTCTTCTTTGGTAATTGGGTTCCCTTGGCTGTCTTTTATAGGTTTCAATTGTGTTGATCTCTTCCCGGATAGAGACTTGGTTATCTGATATAGTGTCCTTAGGTCCTTTTTGCCTGCTGCCTTCTCAGCTTCAGTAACCAGGTTGTCGTAGAATTGTCTTTTGTCCTTCCTGGCACTCTTCTTCACTTCTTTGTCCAGTGCTGTGTAAGTTGAGCTCAGCGTCTCTTTCTCTTGTCCATCTTTGCATTGAATCATTTTCTCTTTCACCATTCTCCTCTCCTCTATTAGCTTCCAAGTGTCCGTTGAGAGCCATTCCTTGTCTTGTCTCTTCTTTCTTCCTAAAACCGTTGAACACGTTTCGTTGAAAATCACTTTCAGAGAGTTCCAATGGTCTTCCACGGATGATTCCTCAGTGGTGCCACGTAGTGTTTCCTGCTTTGCTCTGACAGTTGCAGTGAAAATGTCCTTTGTGATTGTGCCCTTCAGTTCTTGCGTGTTGAACTTGCATTGTGGCCTATCCCCAGCTATCCTCGAGGCTTTTAGCTTCACCTTGAAAGTCCCTTGTACTAGATAGTGGTCTGCACCCACATCTGCTCCTCTCCTCGATTTTGTGTCCAGTAGGCTCCGTCTTCACTTCCTTGAGATTGAAATGAAGTCTATCTGGTTTTTGGTGTGTCCATCTGGTGAAATCCAGGTCGCCTTGTGTATATCCCTGCGTTTGAACACACTGCCACCAATCACCAAATCATTGAAGGCGCAGAAGTCTGAGAAGAGTTCGCCATTTTCGTTCATTTCACCGAGGGCCTCGCGACTCATGGTGAGTTCTCTTCCTGTATTGTCTCTTCCCAGTTTCGCATTCATGTCACCCATCAGGATTTTGATATCGCTCTTTGGGACGTTGTCCATTACTGTTTGTAGTTGACTGTAGAAATCCTCCTTCTTCTCATGTTCTGAGACGTTTGTAGGCGCATAGCATTGAATGATTGTAACCTTCTTTCCTTTTGAGTTGAACCTGGCTGTCATTATCCTGGAGGAGATTGGTTCCCAATGCATGAGAGCCTTAGCCGCTGTTGGTGACATCATGACGGCTACTCCCTCGGTGTGCTCGTGATCGTCCTCTGGGTGACCGGAGTAGATTATTGTCTCTCCAGCTGGTAGTTGGCACCTTCCGCATCCGTTCCATCTGCTCTCGCAGATTCCCAACACTTCTTTTCCATATCTCCTCATTTCTGCGGCTACCTGAGCAGCCTTTCCAGTTTCGTACATTGTACGAATATTCCACGTCCCCATCCTTATTTTTGCTTTCATCGAAAGAAGGTACATCGGCTGACTGGCTTTCCGAAGGCTTTTACCAGCCTGCGTCATTTCACTTCCCCGATTCCAGTGAAAAATAAGGTTAGTGTTTGTGTTTCTAGAATTTTCAATATATATATTCTTAGCGTTGCTGCAAAGAATGTTCTTCTCAGAGATGATGCGATCCTTCTCTTGAGAATATCGCTTGCTAAATCTCCCTTGAAATCTAAGTTCATGTAGAGTTTCTTTTTAGTCGCAATTAAAGTTTCGTTTCTCCGAATTCTTGGTTTGATATTTTTGTCGATGAATCTTATTGGGTATCCATTTTGGATGAAAATTTCTCTTAGAATATCTAATTCTGTTTTGCAGAACGTCGGGACTACAGATGCGGGTGGCGAGTGATTTAATTAAATTCCGCTTTTGTTGAATGGGTACCCAGCTATAGAAGCTTGTTAGTTGACCATTCCAAGTAGGTTTCCTATGGATCGATCTTCTTAGGCTCCCGTCAGTTCTTCTTGTTAGTTCCACATAAGGAAACGGAATTTTTGATTCGTTTTCCATTTGAAGGGTGAATTTTATTGCTGGATGGCAACAGTTATATGTCTTCAGCAGTGGATTGGGGTCATTGTTGTTGTCACAAATAATGAATATGTCGTCCACATATCTTTTATGCAGTCGTAAATTGTTGATGATCGGCTTTAGTGGACCTTTCTCAAAGCTTGCGTTTTGGACACTTTCTTAAGACTAGTGTTATTTTCCTGTCTGCTGACGGCCATAAATTCCCTGAGCCATCTAATGTGTGGATTGGCCGGTGTAGTATTTTTAATAGTCTTTGAAATTAATTATAATAAAGATATTTTGTATTTCCCAATGAATGAAAAACAAAATGATATTGCTTTTACTGACTTTTCGCTATTTAATGCTATTAACTTTATAAAAGTATGATTAAGCCAGAATTTAAAAAAATCTCAGCTTATATAAAACAACTTAATTATTGTTTGTCAGCATAGGGTTAATTTTGCGTTGTCAAGTTGGCCAACTGGTAAAGACAACAAAACCAGGTGTAGATTGTTGGATTTGATAAGTGTGTAAAGTTATAAAAGCAGCGTGTGTTTACATAATGACATTGCTTATCACATTCGTGTTGATTTTGTCATTTCGTGGGGAAGGGAGGTGTTGTAACCAGGTCAAATTCTGTTTTAGTCCATCATTCAGCCTATTCAGACACTTTGGATTCCACTTGATATGAAGTGCTTCTGATATTAGACGTTCTTGGACGTGATTTCTGAAATTTTTCTGGATTATTTCAGTATTGTCAAAATCAACTTTGTGGCGTGATTCTATGGCGTGTAGACCTATGGCTGATGATTTTTCAAGCTTTTCTAGTTGGTTTGTGTAGTGTCACAAGATGTAATCTATTTTATATCTTTCATATAGCAGTGAAAGGAGTTGTGGCTCACTGGTCTAGACTCTGAATTGTAAACCACGGGGTCATGTGTTTGAACCCTTCACCACATACTGAGGTTTGGAGGGCCAAGTGGTATCGTTAATACTAATAAAACAGCTGTGGCTCATCGCCAAGTGCATGGAGATGCAAGTGGTCATCAAGCCAAAGAAAGAAATTAACTCATATTGTGGGCAGCTGGATAGTCATAAGCTCGAACCAATTTGAGCCATCAAACTTAACCCACCACACAACAAGTGGGGTTTGTGTTTTAGTTACATCACTAAGTTATGCTACAGGACTAAATTTTGTTTAGGAGTGTTTTCAAATACTTTCAGTGACCTAATTTTACGAAATGCACACTCCAAGGTGGAATTTCACTACATTTTGTTTTAGAAACTTTCCATAAACTCAGCTCCAGACGAATAGAGCAACTGTTAGATTTTTAGGTCACTTAGATCTGATTGGAGAGTACTTTTAGTAACTTCTGGCTGCTGAAATCAATCTGCTCTATCAACTGGGTACATTCACGATTGTTCTGTCTATCTGATTGGATGGTAACAGGCAAATCTGGTTGTAGAGAATCTTGGTGTAGTTTTCTTTGAAGTATGCTGTGAAGATATTGTCTAGTAAGATGATGGAAGCTTTGCAGCTAAACCATCTAGTTGAGTGAACACAACGCCAAAATCACACTCATGAGCTACAAATCTTCTCCATTATTTCTATATAGAGAATCTGCAGTTCTCTTTTATTTCTAAAGTTGGGACCTGTTGGTTTGAGTTCTCTGCTCCCATCTAACAAATTATATTTTTGGCTAGCAGTGACACAATTAAAGTGATCAGTAGCCGTAATGAACATGCACAAGTTTCTTGATTGTGTATTTTATGTAATTGTACTGAAATGTTTCCTACAATTATATTTAACTGGAGATTTACTTATCGTCACAGTGGTATTTTATTATATAAATGCATTAGTGTAGTCCATCTTGTTATTTGTCCTCCGTCTGTACATAAGATGTATGTATGCAAGCATAGTGAAAAGACATCGTCTATGAACCACTGTTGGATACCTGGTTTTATGCTAATTTTGTTCCCTAAGTCATCTTTTTGGTTGACAATTATTTCGATGTCGTACTACACATCCTCAAGTGAACATGTGTTTTGTTACGTCATTCGTATTTAAACTGAATTAGTCATTGTATAATTGTGGGGGTGTATGTTCAACTCATTTTTCTTACAGTAAGTGCAGATAAGTCCCTGTTTACCTTTCGTTATTTAAATACAGTAAACTGCGGTCACTTTTAGGAGTTTCACTGACTTTCCTTGTTTTAATGTAGAAATGAAAGTCCCAGTGGTTTAATCCATTGACTCTTTTTTACTGGACATCCACATGCAGAGCTATTAGTATTTTCCACCATCTAAAGAGTGAATTTTTCTACTTTTAAATTCATCACTGTGTTTGAAAATGACCTTTTTCTTTACAGTAATCTTTATCCCTATCATCATTGCTTTATAGGGTGGCGGCGGAATTTCTTGCATTTTAGAAAACGGTGAAGTCTTTGAAAAGGCTGGTGTAAACATAAGTGTTATCAGTGGGAACCTCAGTCCAATGGCTGTGAAGGAAATGCGTTCAAGGTTAGTCCTAATGTGGTATTAGCAGATTTAAATATCTTGATTTTCATTGAAAATTTGATTCAGCGTCTCGGTACAGGTTGATGTAGTAAGCTGTGAGCTATACGTTCTACCTAGTCACTTAGGTCTTAACAGGTGGAGGAGTGTGTGAATGTCATTATTTAGGCCAATGAGCCACGCCTTTACCGGAGATAAACAGAAGACGTTTCATATCTGTTTTACTGGGTACTGCTGTCTGTTTTTCGTCATCTTTGGAGGTAACTTATCATGTTACAATAAATTGTGCTACTCTTTCGCAAATTGAACTAAATTAAGATTGGTCATTATGCTTTGGGTTATTTTCATCTCCCCTTGAAATAACCTTTCTATTTAAACATTAGGAATGAATGAAGTCTTTCATTATTGGTGTACCTCTGTGGCTGATAAGGTGGAGGGGGGAGACGGTATCGTAAAATAGTTTTTGTCTTCCATTTTCAAGTGTTTGCTTAATATTGTTTAGTGAAATCCATCTGTTTCACAAACTGATAAAGTAGTGCGTTGTTATTATGTCACTTAAGATTGAAAGCGTGCAGTTGTCTTTTCACGCGTCCCTTGATTGCTAGTTGGATTATCTCACTTGTCCTAGATTGACATTTGAACTCAATTATTCGGAACAGATTTTTCATGTACCAGCCTAAGTGACACTTATCATATGAGGGCTGATGATATTATTCAGTTGTCTAGGCTAAAGTAGGTGGGTCAGGACTTGAGCCCATGACTTGTTGTCTGAAAACGGGTGCTTAAGCCAATGAATCACAAGATGTTAAGTGAAATGTCGATGCTAAAATACACTTTTTGTATTCCTGTCATCATTGCAGTCGGTTAGATTTATGTAAACTTCCCATTCACACTATAATACATATTCTTAAACTAAGAGTTGGTTGAAATATGTAGTTAGTATTTCAAAAGTTCGACAAAGAATGATAAAGTGGTTTTGTGTTTTAAACCATGTAATCACATTCATCAGTCACCTTCGGCATTTTCCATTTTCCAACATTAAATGAAAATGGTCTTATGAGTTATATGCTATAATCACAACTTATTGTGTGTTCCGGTGTAGATAAGAAGTAAATAAAATAATACTTATAGATTATGAAATCTTGTGTGAGTATTTACTTTTTGGCCATCTTACTTTGTGTTTTTGTCTTTAAAAATGGTGTAGACATAAAGATATTGATCCAGACGCAGACTGCAAATTTTTCGCTTGTGGCATTAGTTCAGTTATCCATCCTGTGAGTTCATTCAGTTATTCTCAGTATGTTATTAATGTCTGTTGGTATAATTTATTTTAAATGTGTCTATTCATTGAAAGTTTTTCACGTTCGTAAATGCGCCTTACTGGTGGATGCTAAAAACACGAAACTGAACTGAAGTGGAGTGGAGCCTAATGATCGAATCCAGACATCTTCTAACATTAAAGGCGCACACGTTGATTTGTAAGCTTATAGCAAATGACTTTTCCATTGTTTTTTAAGCTACTTAGACGAAATATTAGGAGATATATGTTATTTTATAATAAAGCGGTAATACATTTATTATATAATAACTCTCAGTTCTTGGTGAACCGATGGGCCACGGGTTTGAGTCCCGGTCCACCTACTTCAGTCTGGCCAACTGGGTAGTATCGTCAACCCTCATACTCTTTGTGTATGGCTCTTAGTCTTGTACATGGAAAATCTGTCCTGCGTAGTTATGCTGAGACCATTTAAGCTAGTTTTGTTGTGACACATTGATGCTGACATAGTCAGGTAATTTTTGAGGTTAAAATAAGGACTTGGGTCTTGATAAAACTCAAATTGACACGATATTGATCTGACGCTCTACTGAGTAAGATACAAAACTGACCCTCTGGTCGGGTCTAAATTTCTCTTTGAAAACAAACCTTTCACTTGATAAAAATATTAGCTGTCCAACTACCTTTTACTGAGATAGTTGTAACCTAAATAAAGCACTTCCCCTCCTTACATAATTTAGTAACATTTAGACTGGGATGACAACAGCTGATCGATCATACAGTCTATGATAAGGATGATGACTGTTTAACAGTGACAAATAATTTATCCACAGGAAAAAATTGATAAAACCTTCAATAGTTTTGTTGTGTATTTGTTAAAATATGATAGTGAGTAGCGGTAATATCAGTGTAAATGATTGTTAATCACAAATTGATTCATCTGCATTGCAAAGTGTAGCAGATAATGACCATTTAGCTTCGAATGCATCCTTTGACATCGTCTACAAGGTCCGATAAAGTTTACCAAGAGGCAGATGAGTTCATTTGCTTTGTATAGCGGAAACTTTAGCGATACACAACATAAAGCCAGGACTTTGTGTGCAGTAACAACTTGTACGTTCTCTCTCGTTTTACCATATGGTTCTTAAAACTTCTTTATTCTGTATTGTTCTACTTTCTTTTTTCTTATTTCACTTTCCGTTTTCACATTCTAACATTGTGTTTATTTTATTTTATTGACGACACTTCAGTCATCTTATTTTCCCACTTTATTGCATTTCAACACAACAAATTCACATTTCATAGTGTAATTTATTGTCCTATCATGTGTCCGTTTTTGCTGATTTAATACCTTTTATATTTGAAAATAAATTAAGAACTAGTTAACACCTGAGCCTAGGGTCAGTTAATAGAGTATTTTAAATGTTACCAATGCGAATGATCAACTTTTCAACTTTTATATGATCTTTCACCTTTCCAACAAGCATGTTTACTATTTATGCCTTTGATATGATTTTAGCTTAACCCTTATGTACCGACGACGCACTTTAATTTCCGTTATTTTGAAGTGGATATGGGTAATAATCGTAAATCATGGTGGTATGGTGGTGGTGCTGATTTAACACCATATTATCTATTCGATGAAGATGCTAAACACTTTCATGAACAACTTAAACTAGCCTGTGATAAACATCATGAATCATTTTATCCACGTTTCAAAAAATGGTGTGATGATTACTTCTATTTAAAACATAGAGGTATGTCTTCTTTTGTATATTCAACGTATTGTGTGTGCATCTTTTTCTTGTATTGTTCACTTACATATTGTTTTAATAACAATGATAAATTAAATTGATGGATGGTGATTAGCAGTGGAATCCAGGATGCGCATTTCGTCCTATTTAGGGCTTGTCATCTGGATGTGCCTGTACTCTCCAGTGAGTGATGGTGTCCCCACTGAGACTCAAACCCAGTATCTGTAGTTTCAAACGCCAAAGCATTATCCACTAGACCACTTGGGTATCAGTAACTATTTAATTCAATTTGAACTTTCCCGTTGATTGATCGGACTGAAATGCTCGGTCTCAGGGTGAAATGTTGGCCCCTCGTACAAATGCTTCGACGATGTCTGATTATTTAACTGCTAGTCACCGTCCACCAATTTACTTCAAGTTGAATAATCAGATATTTTCGAAGCATTTGTACGAGGGGCTGACATTTCAACCTGAGGCCGAGCATTTCAGTCCAATTAATCTACTGGAAAGTCCAAATTGAATTGAATAAGTAATGATAAACCTTTATTTTAAACAATATGTAAACACACAGTACAGAAAATTTCAGCTTATTTGGTTCCAAAATATTTCCACATTATACACGATTTACATGTAAAGTAATAATCTGAAGTATATCACATGACATCTGAGTGTTTGTTGCATATGGAGAGAGAACCAATTCTGTACATATTTTCTCCATTTTTCTCAAGAATTGCGCAGCAATTTGATATAAGAATAAAACTTGGGCACTGTGGTAGAGTGTAATTCCATTATGGGTAAATTTTATTTTGATACAGTCTCACAGTGTTATACAGTAATATTTACTGATGACGTTTCGAGCACAATTTATTGCTCATAGTCATATCAAGGTAATCACACGACTTCCTAAATTCATTTATATAGTTCCATTGTTTTTCACTTGATTTTTACTTGATTTGATTGGTAGTATTATTTTCCATATTTCAGGTATGAGTGATGATTCATTCCTATTGCATGTGTTGGGTGTAGATTCGATGAACAAAGATTCAGTAATCAACCTCTCTCTCCACCTACCTAGATTACTTTTTAGAATTTTAACCCTCTCCCACCCTATTGTGTGGTTGTGTGTTAATGCATGCATTGCGATTGCCGAGCTTTTTTCTAAATTACTTATCTTCTCTGGGTCAACCATTCTTACCTTAGCTAAATTCTTATGTTCTGACAATCTGACTACCCCTGACCTACTAGTTTGACCTATGTAGTTGACCTCACAGTCATTGCAGGGTATTTTGTAAATTATATTATTTTGTCTAATTGGGTCCACTGGGTCCTTTAACCTACAGAGCTTGTCCCTGAGTGAGTTTGTAGATTTAAATGCCACCCTAATTCCTGCTTTATTTAGAATCCTACGTAGGGTCTCAGATGTCCCTTCTTTATATGGTATAACTGTAGATGACTTATATTCTCTCTTATTTATTTTATTACTACTAGTTTCACAATTCTTTTTATTTTTCTTTTGGCGTTTTTCAATCTTCCTAATGAATTTTAGAGGATAGTTATTTAAAACCAACGCCTCTTCTATCTGTTTTATTTCATCATTAAGGTCTTTTTTTGTGCTACTTAGTGCTATTGCTCGGTTTGTTAAACACTTAACTAAGCCTGCCTTAACAGTTAAAGGATGAGATGAATTAAAGTCTAAATATCTATTAGAATGCGTTGGTTTTCTATAAACACTAGTGTGTAGTTTGCCTTCTTCTATTCGTTTTATTTTACAATCTAACATAGCTAATTCTCCTTGCTCGTTTTCGGTTTCAAATGTGAATTTTATTCCCTCCACTAGTGAGTTTATGTGTGTCAAGAAGCTAGAGATATGTTCTGTTTTTAACACTGTGAAAGTGTCATCCACATATTTCCACCATATTTTTGGAGTAGGATTAAATGTATTAAGTGCCATATTTTCCCAGCTATCCATAAATATATCTGCCACGATAGGGGATATTGGTGATCCCATTGCTACACCTTCAGTTTGTCTATATATTTTGCCTTGGAATTTAAATATAGTAGATGTGAGGCATAGCTGAATCCCTAAAATAATTTCCTCAATGAACAGCTTTGTCCTATGATTGAGTTCAGTATCCGCAGTTAGTTCTTTTTTAACTGCTTCTAAGGCCATATTGACTGGTATATCAGTGTAAAGACTGGTTATATCAAAACTAACCATTGTTTCATCATTATCTAGTTGTATGTCATTTAGTTAGGTTGAAGGACCCAGTGGACCCAATTAGACAAAATAATATAATTTACAAAATACCCTGCAATGACTGTGAGGTCAACTACATAGGTCAAACTCGTAGGTCAGGGGTAGTCAGATTGTCAGAACATAAGAATTTAGCTAAGGTAAGAATGGTTGACCCAGAGAAGATAAGTAATTTAGAAAAAAGCTCGGCAATCGCAATGCATGCATTAACACACAACCACACAATAGGGTGGGAGAGGGTTAAAATTCTAAAAAGTAATCTAGGTAGGTGGAGAGAGAGGTTGATTACTGAATCTTTGTTCATCGAATCTACACCTAACACATGCAATAGGAATGAATCATCACTCATACCTGAAATATGGAAAATAATACTACCAATCAAATCAGGTAAAAATCAAGTGAAAAACAATGGAACTATATAAATGAATTTAGGAAGTCGTGTGATTACCTTGATATGACTATGAGCAATAAATTGTGCTCGAAACGTCATCAGTAAATATTACTGTATAACACTGTGAGACTGTATCAAAATAAAATTTACCCATAATGCGCAGCAATATGCTGAAAGCTAATTAAATATATGTCTGTCTGTCTGGATTCAACATAGAACTTGGCACCGAAGTGCAGCAGTTCGAGTTGCCACGTTCCAAATAGCACACAAGGAAGACAAGAAGATGAGTGCAGGGAATCAATAGAGTTTTGACAAGTATAAGAGTGAAACAGAATGAGTAATGGTAGAAAGGAATATGAAGGTTAAAGAGACTGAATACATCTGCGCCATTGACAACGATTTTGAGCCATGTCACCTATTGTCTCCAGCCATTGATTCTTAGAGTCCCGAGAGCGGGCCCCAACCCGGAAGTCTGCATCTCCCTACCTGACTGAGTTTAACTGTCAAGGATTTCATGGACTGATGCCATGTTTTTGTTTGGCCACCACTTACTCTTTTCCAACCTGCACCTATATCAGCTAGTAATGCCCGTCGGGGGAGACGATGGTTAGGCATGCGCAGCACGTGACCTAACCATCTCAATCTATGTAACTTTATAGCCTCTTCGAGTGATTTTCCCTCTTTGCCCAACACTCTACGCCTAACGTTAACATTACTTACCTTATTATACCACCTAACGCGAGAAAGAGATCGTAAACATCTGTGGTCAAAAACAGACAATCTCTTCATGTCTTCCGCTCTCAATGGCCACGTCTCACCGCCATAGAGAAGGACGGAGCGAACTGCTGAGCAGTATACACGTCCCTTGGTTGACAGTCGGATGTCACGCCTACGCCAGAGACGGTGTAAGTTAGCGAAAGCAGCCCGAGCTTTCTGGATCCGTGCTGTGATTTCGTCACCAATCAATCCGTTGGTGCTGATGCAACTTCCTAAATAGGTGAAGTGGTCAACATGTTCTATCACTTCACTCCCTATCACTAAGCTTGGAGTTGACGTAGTCCAGTCCTGTAGCAGCATCTTACATTTCACAGGGGCGAATCGCATGCCAAACATACGAAGATTGCTGCTCAAGGTGTTCAGAAGACTCTGCATTTTGTCAGCGTCCTCCCCTAACAGGACTATGTCGTCTGCGTATTCTAAGTCTATAAGACTATTCCCTGGTAACAAGTCGATTCCTAAGTCGTTACGTTCGGTTAAGGATACTTCCATTAGCATATCTATGATGAAGTTAAACAGAAATGGGGAAAGTGGACATCCTTGACGGACACCACTGGTTGTTATCAATTCAGATGACAATTCCCCATAAGCCCTTACACAGCTACGTGAGTTTGAGTAGAGTGCCTTGATTAGTGCAATGTACTTTCTTGGCACTCCCTTCATAGTCAAACATTGCCATAGAACCTCTCGATCCACGGAGTCGAAGGCCGCCTTCAAGTCAAGAAATATGGCAATTGTTGGACGCCTAAAAGTGTGCCTATGTTCTAGGATCTGTCGGAGAGTGAAGATATGATCTATGCACCCTCTACCTGGCCTAAAGCCCGCTTGATTTTCCCTCGTTTGTTCCTCCCGAGTTCGGCTTAGTCTGTTCATGATTACTGAGCCTAGGATTTTAGAGACTATGTTCGTTAGGCTGATTCCTCTATGATTATCACATGAGGACTTATCTCCCTTCTTGAATACTGGTATGATAAGTGACTTACCCCAGTCTGATGGAACCGTCTCTGATTCCCAGACGTTACCTAGTACCTTAGTTAAACTATATACTAGCATGTCACCCCCATATTTAAACACCTCCGGAATAATTCCGTCGGGTCCTGCCGCTTTGCCTCGTTTCAAACTACAGATAGCTTTGGTGACCTCACTTACAGACGGTGGGCCAGTGTCTATGTCCCATTCGGATGTGTGCTGGATGGCGGGGAGGCTCAGTGTGGCTGTAGGCAAGTTAAACTGTTCCTCGAAGTGTTCTTTCCAGCGTTCGAGGCGTCTATCGTGAGAGCTAATTAAGGAGCCATTTTTCTCACAAATAGTCTCACTTATGATTTGCTTTCTCCCACCCGTTTCCCTGATGAGTCTAAAGAGTTGCCTAGTGTTGCCTATCGCCGATGCTTTTTCCATCTCTTTCGCCTTTGCCAACCACCACTGTTCACGGTCCTTGCGGAGACTTTTCGTAAGTTTCCTTTTGTGCAGCTTTCGCTCCTCATTGAATTCGGAGCTCGCCGGAATAAGTCTTCTAGCATCTATCAGTTCGGATGAGGCAGTCGAAATCCAATGGCTTTTACTCACCTTTGGATTTACCTTATTCACAGCTTTTACAGCTGTATCTATGGCTGACTGAATATTTTTCCAGGTTTCTTCAGGATGAGCGCAGCTGTCAAACTCAGATATGTGTTTAGCTAGTTCTTCCTCAAATAGGGACTTAGTTTCCTGATCGAGCTGGGGACGTGATGGGTTTACCGCCAGCTGTTTCCTACGTCCGTTCAGTCGTAAGCACACACGAGCGCGGACCAGTGCGTGATCGGTATCTACACACGTGTTCCAGAAGGAGCGACAATCCCCTACCGACCCACGCCAACGATAGCTTATTGCTATGTGGTCTATTTGTGTCCAGCGTTGGTTTGATGATGGAGGTCGCCAGGTAAGACAGTGTCTCTCCTTGTGTTTGAAGTTAGTGCTTACAAGAAACAAGTGATTATCTGAACAGAACTGTAGGAGACGGTCACCGTTGTCGGTTCGCTGGCACGGAATTCCGTATGTGCCACCGACATTCTTCTCAGATTGACACAATTTCCCCACTTGAGCATTAAAGTCACCAGCTAAAACGACTATATCTGAGCGTTTAGCCTTTCGCAGCAAACTAGACAGCTTTTGGTAGAACTCATCCTTCGTTTCATCCGAACTGCAGTCAGTGGGGGCGTAGGCGGAGATTACGAAAAGGCATCGGCGAGTAGTGCAGTCCTTTCTCCTTTTCACTGATCCGTTCAGACGGACAGCACACATTCGGCTATCTACCGGGATCCAGTCAAGTAATGTCTTTTCTGCCCTAGTACTCAGAGCTATCCCAACACCAGCTAATCCTCGTGAGCTAGCCGTCTCATCTCCTGACACCCTCAAGGTGAATTTTGCAGATTCATCCTGTTGGCCAGGTGGGGTTAGGTGAATAACCACACTTGGGTCCTGTATGCGTGTTTCTGAAACACAACATACATCAATGGCTCGGGATGCCAGAGTCTTGGCTAGTGATGCCTGTTGTCCTATTTGGCAAAGTGTCCTAACATTAAATGCCCCTATATGAAATTGGTGACGTGGCTTTAGGAGACTATCGATGGTGGCTTTTTGGCTTCCATCGTTATCAGTGCACACAGAGTGAAGAGGAAGTGAAGGGCCATTAAGTAGAGGAGTTGCATTAGTAGAAGGAAGGTAAGATAATAGAGATGAAGATGAAGACAAAGGTGAGTGAGGAATAGAGAGGTTTCGCGTGCTCTTCGGGTTGTGAGGGCGATTGTTACTTCCCGGCTGCCCACACCGTGGAAGTTGGTTGCGTGACCGCAGAGCCCAGGGGACAACTGCTTGAGGCCGGTCACACACGGCCTGTTTTTGTTTGTTGTTTTTTATTTGGTGTGTCTCAGTAGCGTATTTATCACTTCTGCCCTGTGACACGGCAGCAGAAAGCGCGGTCGTTGTTAATCCGGGCCCCGACCGATCCGGCATGATATTTTGTGATTTGTTTGAAGTCATAGGATTGGATTGGGTAACTGCTTTTAGTCTAACCGCTATCCAAACAACCTTTCTGGCATGGTAAGACCTGCAGGAACATAAGTTCCAGCCAGTATAGCTTGTTGGGTCATTGCGGTGTTCAAGCCCGACCACCACGTCAAGGTAGCAGCTTTCGGTCGGGAATTAAATATATGTGCGAGTTCATGTAGTGATCATTTGATATAATTGTATGATTAAAACAATGAGAAATGCAGAAGAGTTTAAGCATTTGGTGGGTGGAAATTCTGGTAGTTCAGTGATTTAAGCAGGCCGCCATCAGTCAATCAACCAACAGACTGCTAACGCTATAAGACATGTTTTTAGGCTATTGATATACATTGGAATAATTTTATCCAAATTCTATTCCACTAATAATTGTACACATTTTAAGTGGTGGTCTAGCTATATGGTTTATACTGTTAGCTCTGACAGATTGACGTAATTATTTCTTTGTGGGTAAGTCATCAAAAGTTATCAGGGTGGACTGCATAGTTCGTCTTCTGTCGGCCTTAGATCCTATAAAATTATTTAAAATAATCCCAGTGTGTTTAGAAAATCAAAACAAGATTTTTTGAAATTTCATACATTGCCATGGAACGCCTAGAAGACGGTAGTCTTCAAAAGTCAATTTATCGAAAGCCCACATGGAAAGGACAATACTTACATTTTAATAGCTTTTGTTCAAATAGCTCTAAACACGGTCTAGTCAAGACTCTGTACTATAGAGCGAGGAGAATATGTTCTATAGAGAAATTAGAGAAAGAATTTGATGTTCTTGAAGATATTGAAGAGCAATGGGTACCCTCAAAGGTTCATCAACAAGTATGGAAGATCTGAAGTCACAAATATAAAACAAATCACAGTGGGAAAAAAGCCAATCTACTTTCAGCTTGATTATAAAGGTGAAAACATTGCAGCGATGATCAACATCACTAGCCATAGCCTATCATGCAGCTAAGCTCGTTCCCGTCTATTGAACAGTTTGCTCTTTGGTGCAATCAAAAATCGATAGATATCCTTCTCATGTTAACTCCAGCTGTATACACAAATTTACATGTATGTTTTTCATCTCTCACCCGAATGCGAAATGCTGAAAAGTTTCCATTGTGTATGATTATAATTGTTCGGAATAGTGTTTAATATTACATATATATGTATATATTATTAGTGTATGCGTATATTCATCGATTGATGTTTGTTTAAAATGAACTTTGTGCAAGTATGTTAAAATTGTTTTTGTAGATACAGTTAATAATGTCTTTACCCTGTAAGCAGCTGACGAGAAGGCAACGAAATAAAAGATTTTTTGAGTCTTTTCACCGTGTAAACCATAGTTTCTTTAGCTGTATTAGCACTCATTGTAACATTTTTTGCTACACATTGGTCGAAATATTTCTTCTGTTCACTCATCTTTTATTATTACTTATTATTTTCATCACATACATCTATGTTTGAAGGTGAGACGCGTGGTGTTGGTGGGATATTTTTCGATGATTTAGAAGACACATCACAAGAGAAAGTATTCAGTTTTGTAAAAGTAGGTTTTATTTAAAAATGCATGATTGATATTTTATTGACATTTAATTTCCTAAATTGTTTTAAATATATTGGTAGATAATAATAGTTATTAAGTTGTATTACAATATGACAGAACTGAGTGAATACTAATGTGCTGGCGACAAGCAAATGACTGTCATAGACTTGATCCTGAATAGTATTTGTAAGGTGACACTTCAGTGCCCGTTGATTTTTATCGGCCTCCATAAACGACCTGCTACGGCTGAGGGTGCGTAAACTTTGGTCCTCCTCTCGAAATGCTCTCACGTGACCATGCGTTCGCAGATTCTGCCAGATAAGTCCTATTTACTATCTTCATGTGGTGAGGGTGTT
Source organism: Trichobilharzia szidati (assembly GCA_944472155.2). Classification (NCBI taxonomy): domain Eukaryota; kingdom Metazoa; phylum Platyhelminthes; class Trematoda; order Strigeidida; family Schistosomatidae; genus Trichobilharzia; species Trichobilharzia szidati. The sequence goes on along the minus strand of OX235276.1, from coordinate 28,272,027 downwards.
CCTTGCACAAGTGAAACGGCGATTGCACATATCTGGCGCTTACAACCGGACTGGTGGACATGCAGGTTTACCTAAAGGAGGTGGAAGACCCTGATTCCCAAACTATAGTGTACATGGAACACGGAGTCCCAAAGAATCGTATAGCGTATGGACCTGTTTCGATCTCCGGGAACCATGGGGGTGTAGCTCCGGAAGCTGCTTCACTGCTTTGTGAATCAGAATCCACGTTAGAAGCTCAAAGTGATCTCTTAAGATTGCTTCAATCTGGGCCTCCGATCAGTATTCTGACTTTGACACAAACTATGAGAATTTGTGTGGTGCCTCTCTTGGTGATTTCTAATGGTTCTCTACCTGATTTCGATTCTTCATGTAAACTGTCTTAACATTATAGGTTTCCAGACCGCAGATGTTATGAATTTCCTGGAATAATTTGAGCGCCGAGTCAGATTGAATCATTATAAATCATTTAAAATAATCCCAGCGTGTTTAAGAAAACATCAAAACAAGATTTTTCTGAATGTTTCACTGTGTAAGCCACATGATCTCCAGCAGAATTATTCGGATTTTATTAATCATCAAAATATATAGTCAGAAATTACATATATTGAAGTCAGTTCATTTGAAAGTCACTTGTCTATAGAAATTTGTACAAAAGCAATATGTAAGCAGTCATCATATATTTGTAGTGACTAATATCAAATTGTCATTGTGCGCATTTGTCTGTATGAATGTGTGTGAGTGTATATTACTTTTCCAATGGAAAAGACGTCAATTCACATGTGATAAACATGATAATATTTTAATAAAGATCACGGAGGTTCATAGGGCTGTGGCTTACACAGCGAAACGTTCAGAAAAATCTTATTTCGACTTTTTTAAAATTACGCTGGGATTATTGCATATAATTTATGTCTTAACATTACTTATATTGCTTAGGATTTGTTGTAACTGGTTTGGAACAAACTGCATCGGTCAATGGATATATTAATAGTCGTGTAAACTAGTGAATGGATTAAATATTTAGTAGGACTTAATACCTATTGATATAAAAGCGGTTGTTTTGTTTTCGTATCATAGCTGTATGTTGTAGCCATTCAGGTGTATCCTACTGGTGGGTATTTTAAATGAGTGTAATGCCCGACTTAAATTCACCTCCGCCATCCATTGGTTCATTGGCCTAAGCACTTGACTTTCTCTCAATGGGTTCAGGGTTCTAATCTGGTTCCACCTACTCGAGTTTAAGCAGCCGGTTAGTATGATCAGTCCTTACACTATAAGTATCACCCATATCCTAGCATATGGAAAAACATCTATCATTGGCTTTTAAAAGAGAGGTGGAGTCCTGCAAAAATCAAACGAAAAATATGTGGCACACGTTTGTGTATGTCTCAGTGTTTGATACACATGGTGATAAAAGTCTTATTTGTTTCTTAAGAAAAGAAATCAAACCAGAAGTATGATGACGACTGGGAATCGTAGATAGTATATGCTGTGTATTTATTGATTTTAATGCTTTCTTAAACGCTTCACAGTGTGATACACTGATAACCTTGATGTGCATGTATTATAATCAATAATGTTAAGTAAGTAGTGATAAATTGTATCACTTTTTTTTAATAGTCTCAAATATAGTTGTAGCTGTGATTATCGCTTTAGCTTATATTATCAGTCATAAGGCTTTTGATAATTAGCCTAGTTTTGATTGATCAAGTGCCTAGTAATTCATTTAAAAGAGTTGTAAGAAACAGACTGATTTCAAGGCAATTTTTGTCTTCAATAAGGCTTATCAGACAGAGAAAGCATTACACAGCTGTTTCATTCTTAATGCAATCTCACAGCTTTGTTCGAAATTAAGCCTTAGACTCTAAGGTTTCTCAATAGACACATAATTATAGAATCAATTATTACTTTTTCCTCAGGCAATATCTAACTATTAAAAGAAAGCTGATGTGCATTAGTGACGTTGGATAGTTTTTTTAAATAGTTTTTTTTAATAAATTGCTAGAATTAAGAAAACGTGGATCAACAGACTTTTATTCAATAACTTTGGGATAAAGTACTTACAACCCTTAATGAAATTCTCCACTGAGACGTTACTGTTGACGGGATTTGCCTTGATTATTTTTTGTGCAGTTGACGTTAGTTTTTGTTAAAAGTGATTGTAAAATCTTGCTTAAGGTTTTATTTATTTATTTATTTTCAATAGACTAGTTTATTATTATCATCATTATTTCTTTTAATAGTCGTGTGCTGAGGCTATAATTCCAGCCTATTTGCCTATTGTTGAAAAACGAAAAAACTTGAAGTATACTGACTTGGAACGGTAAATTTACTTTTGTTGTACATTAATATTTACTGCATGTCATATTTTGATTTGTTGAGGCTTCTTTTTTGTGGTATGATGCATGGGGCATATATTATTAGTGAAGAGCGAAAGTTTGCCTATTTCCTCTATCACATGTAACTTACCAGGGGTGGTTGCTAGTATAAAGGAAATGATAAGGAGCTTTTTTATTCAGTGACTGAAGTACTTGTACCCTTAGTGAAACTATGGCTAAGTTGTTTAAGCGCCGGTCCTAACTCTCCGTCTCATCTTCAGAAATCTGGATAACCAGGTTGTAATACTGACTGACCTAGCCTACGTTGCATGTTGAGTTTCATTATTGATTATGCTAACTCCATAGTATATTAGATTTTTGCATATTGGCAACTATCAACTTATCATCATGTGTGCCGAATGACTATAAATCATGATAACTTATGTTTTACATTCTGCTATTTGATCATTGACATATTTTTAGTTTTGTTCCAATGTATTTGGCCGGTTGTAGAGTGTTGTCAGACAAGAAAGACAAATCAGTAAATGAATATGTCAACCCAAATAGGATGAGTTTGTTGTGACATATCTTAGGCATATTTAGTGATTTTTTCCTTCAATAAACAATGTTAAATCGATTAGGTTTAATTGAGAAACGTTGAGAAGTTGACCTAGACGAAAATATGGCACCAATGAATTTGAATTCTGATTCTTAGCCTACATCGTGTTAATGTAGGTAGGCTTTTTGATTGATGTATATAATACAGCTGGAATCAATTAGTTCAAAATAATTCTCATAACTGTAGATGCATTCATAGCGTACAATCTAGTTTCGAAAAGAGGTAAAATATTTCATTCTACCCAAAGCATATCATTAATTTATGCAACGTGGTTTTTGCAGTCTAACGATCCACATGCATACATAATTCTAATTGTAGTTTTGATAAGATTGATCTTATTGTGAAAAAGACTCGGTTGAAGCTGAAACAAAAGTTTGGATCTTAGTGGAGAGGGATTGCTGTTTGATACTTACTATAATAAATCAGGATGAAACAGTGATGGCATATGTCTATTAACATTGTGTGGAGTAGAGCCATTATTGTGAGTAAAAAATAGTGATGAATTGTGAAAGCAAGTTCAATATGATGACAAATTTTCTGATTACGTAGAGAGGGATGGTATCCACCAATGACTTATGCATAAAAAATATATTCGTAAGGTTTTTGTACTCCTCCTGTGAAGATTGATCATATCACTTGAACATTCATATCTAAATATACACTTCTAACCCCTTGGCTAAATGTTGAGTGTCATATTCATGCTGTCAATCGGTTAAGAATACACTTGTCCATTTGAAAAATAGATAAGGAGAATGGATTGGGAGATAAATAATCCAGCTGAATTCCGAGATGTATTGTAGTTTAAGCGTTAACTAAGTTCTTTTTCAGCACATGATGTATTGATTTTATCTGTCTCTGTGTTCGTGGTTAATTAGTAGATGCAGAGTAGTACTATGCGACTAAAGTGTGTTTCATTTGTTTGACCACTCATGTTTCAGTCAGTGGAACATAGCTTCGAACTCTGTTGTGTCTACCAAGATGTGGGCAAACAAGAAATGACGTCAGCTCTTACACAATAGGTCTTCTTTATCACCAAATGCATGCAAATGTGAATGGTTATTAACTGATATTCGAATAATTGACAGTGACATGACATTCTTATGAAACCACTATCAGTTATTTTTGATAAATCTGATTTTCTTACCGATAAAGCAGAGAATAACAGAATTATTCTTTGCTTCGATCACGATAACAGTCAGATTACATGCTTAATTATTTATCACAGATGGTTTTTTGTAATGATCTTGAAAAAAGTAGCCAATTTAGAATTTGAGGGAATGAAATTTGGTATTGCAATTTTTGTTATTCATTATTATGTTTCATGCAACCCAAGGGAAAAAAGTTTTCCCCTTGAGGATTCTAATTTGCATCATCTACCCCAGATAATGTACCACAAAGACATCCGTGTTACAGATGACCCTTAGTTAAATTTCATACACATATATTCATTACTGTGCGATAACTGTTTGAGCTTATAAGTTCACTGTCTTGATCGAAGTCTATAGGTTCAGTTTGTAATATAGGTAACAAGATTTCCGCAAAAGAATTTAAGAATTTAGAATACGTGGAGGCAATCATAAGTTCTATCTGAAATTATTCATTATTATTATTATTCGCTGAAAACAAAAGATTGCTCATAATACTATAATACTTAATGTTTTTTTTACCCTTATTATTATTATTAATCCCTTTTTAGTGAGTGGCAGTTGGTTAGGCGTGGACGTTATGTGGAGTTTAACCTAATTTATGATCGTGGCACAAAATTCGGCTTAGCTACTCCAGAAGCGAGAATTGAAAGTATTTTAATGTCACTGCCACTTTTTGCTGTAAGCATTACTTCTAACCGTTTTCTTTATTCACTCTAAACCGTTTTTATGGTGTCAGTGCAGTGTGGTACATTGTCAAATATGAAGACTGTTTTACATAGTCGGTATGATTAGTTAATTCTGCCGTGACTGTGAACAGCACAAGCACTTTAAAGTAACTTTAGTAAATGATGTCTGCAACCTTCGATTCTAATGGACTGTGTCTTTTTAAAAATTTGAGTTCCGAGTTAGACTGAATCGTTATGAAATTACGTAAAATAATCCTAACGTGTTCCGATCAACTGTTGTTGTCGTTTACAAATCTCATTTTAGTCATTTTGTTAGCTGATAAGTTAATTAAAGCCTACTTGCTCTGAAACATAGAAGTCAAGTTCGAAACGCGGTGTTTTAACATGCATCTTATCCATTTGGACTTTTAGTAGGACTATCATAAAAGATCTGTGTAATTTCTATTCTTTACGATTGAAACTCGTGTGTGTGATATATTTAGACTATGAAAAAAGGAAAACCGTATGTCACAGTATTTCTTTTGACCCAACTACTGAGTACTAATGCTTTCTGCACAAGATCTCGTGTTCGACCTCTAACAGAATGAATACTGTCAGGGGCTGATGAGTCTTAGACTGGCATAAGACAACTGCTCAGCACCCTTTGGTCTTCACTAATTGTTTAACTAATAACAATAATATTATTGACTTTTTCCAAAGGTTATGTTTGATACAATGTCGAATTTACAGTATATAGTATAATATTCCATATAATCCTCTCTTTACATTTACATAGTATAGGGGAAAATAATAAACAGGTCATTTACATCAACAATAATGTCAGTAAAGAATATGGATGTAAAATTAGGATAAAAAAGTCAATAGGAATAGTGATAATAATGTATTAATGATTGAAATAATAAAAAGGGTCGTTTACTTGACGTCTTGCAGTAAGTTAGTGGTTTCACGCATGACATTTTTCTCACAACATAGAAAGCCTACCAAATAAGTTATCGTCGAGTTTTTGTACTTATTTTTTCCGACCATAAAGTCTTTTGTAATTGCTTTCAGTCCTACTTGATGCGATGTCAGTTTTTGGATAAATCTGCTTCGATATATTCGAGCGTATACACTTTACTCACCGTGTAACCGTAGGTGAGAAGAGACTGGGTAACCGAATGTTTATTTGGAATTTGATATCTATATATATATGGGGAAATTAGGTACACTTTACGTGAAAATTGTCATTTGCACAGATATTCGGTGTTATGCTACTTCTGCCATTCGTCCTGTGTTTCTTTTTCTGCTTATCATGACTCCCATGTTTTGCCTTAATACTGGTTCATTTCTTCTCTGTGACATCAAATCTATCTCTTCACTATTTGATATTTCTGTGCCAATGAAGTCTGTTTATATACTACTGATAAATCTTGTCAGTAGTACGCGCCACAACCATACACCTTTGTGTTTAAACACTTACAAAATAAGAAAACGTTGTGTGAAGCAACTGTTCGTGGAAATTCCCTCCAACATATTTGTGCACTATCTGGATATATGTGTAATCATCATTCGATTCTGTTCCTTTAAAGGCTATGTGGAGAATCTGTTCTTCCATAACCTAAATAGAGAAGTCTAATGACAAGGTTTACAAATTCTACTACAATGCACATAGTCAGCCTATAGATTATATGAATTCTAATAATTTCAATTTGTGTAGTTGAATTACAAAAGAAAGTGTAAGGAGAGTGAACCAACGGGGATATACTTTCCTATTAAAAGAGTTTGGTCTATATGGTTGCAAATAATGTTATTTTCTGTCGGCCGTCAGCCTTTCGTGTCATTTTCATACATTCATGCGTTATATCATGTTTTGATTTTTCCATTTAGCAATGGACATATTGTTATGATAATTCAAAAGATCCTAGAAATCAATCGCTTATCGATGTGCTTACACATCCCAAAGAATGGGTTTAATGCATGGAAACAGTCTCTTGTCGTTTATCCTGGATTTTTTTTAAAAACTTTCTTTTGTAAATAATCTTTACTTTTTCTAACCACTACTGTAATTATTACTACTGTTACTACTACCTCTACACATAATACTAATAATAATATTAGAAGGAGTAAATGAGTTTCACTCATTTCTTTTTGTCTAGATATTTTTGCAAATTTTGTATAGTTTGTGCTGCTTATACTAACATATGTACAACTATAAATGCATTTTTTGTTCAATAAAAATAATTATTTTACCAGTCCACTTCACTTCTATACTTCGTTAGTTAGTTAGTTGGTTGGTTATTAGTATTGTTCCGCATAGGTTTCAGGCATACTGGCTTTATTAACGTTTTAGTTTGTTCTATTTCGATTGTCTTTTGTTACATTAGTACAGAAAACTGTGTTGTATGATTGATTTTGTTAGGCTAGTATGAAATAAAGTTGCTGGTTCATCCGCAAAAGAAGCATTATATTGCTATGTGTGTTATAAGCTGGTTGATGGAAATTTCTCTCGATCTGGATGTCATCTTTGTGATAAGAATAGCTTAGCTGAAATCTTGTTGGATTCCTTGTTTCTTTCTTAGGTTACAGATTCAGCTACTTCATAGACTTAATAATTGATTTTTCAAAAATCAAGTTAACAGTAAGTGGTTTAGCTCATCTTCAATAATAAAATCTACTAATTCGAAAAAAAACACTTTTGGAATGTATATCCAGTTGATTCAAAGAAACGTTAGGCGTATATTGTCATTGGAGACAAGGTTTACGAAACTTTATTCTTTGTCATCATGACTTGACATGTGTAGTCCCTAAGATTGTGGTTCTGTATTGTTACAAACGGATAGAATAGCATAGAGCTCATTGATACATAGAAGTGTATCGGCTTCGATTCCCGCTATTTGAAAAACTACACAGAAACAAAGTGGACAGACACAATGATATCACACTACACGAAAATTGCTATGTGAAGGGAAGTACAATTAAATAAAGCTTATTAATGCCTGTAGATCTCGATAATTATGATAGGCTTTATCGAGATCTTAAAAGTTAATGATTTTCAGTCACAACTCAGTTCAATTTTAATGGATTTCAATGATTTGTGCCATGTTTCACTGTGTATATGTATGTCTATCTTTCAATACTTCCCTAATTCCGTTAAAACTGATCATCATGGAATAAGTAACAGTGTTTAGCTATGCAAAGTAGTTGTGGAAGATTAGGCATGTTAGAAATATTTGTGGACAGTGGATGCATCATGCTTTATGATGATGAGGGATCGATAATAACTGATTAAAATTGAATTTAATTATCATAGTAGACATTTAAATCCTTGGGTATCAACTAGTTAGCTTGACTTATTTATCTAAATATTAATGAGTGGTTAGATATACTACTTAATGCCAACTTTACGTACTGTATTTTGTTATCAAAATTTGGGAGTAGATTAGCAGGGAAACACATTTGAAATGGAGATGCACTGCTTTGCGTTATATTTTCTTACCACTTAGCTCATTGGCTCATTAGGCACACCCGACCCATAGACTTTAATCAACCTCTAGGAATAAACAGTCAAACTAGTTGCCGTTTCATGGGTAATCTACACGAATTTTTCATACAGTGGAAGCAGACGAATGAAGTCCCCACGAATGTGTGTGGAAAACTATTTAAACTGTGAATAGCTGTTCGCTAGTATCAAATAAGAATGTACGATCAATCCTTCCCATGATGAGTTTGAGTAGTACGAAAATTACACCTGAGAACCAATAAAATATTTATTTTAATGCTATTAGCATTTGGAAACGTCCGTTGTTTTTAATTTCAAAATGTACAAAAGATTGTTTAAATATTTCCCATGAGTGTGACCCTGATCAACTGTGGTGACCTAGGAGTTGGTATTTTACCAGGGAAGAATTTGCTTAGACAATTCAGATCGTATTATCCTCTTACGTGAAGATAGTGACAAAATTCTGAGTCTTTTAAACACTGAGTGGAAATCTTAATATGTTTGGCGCATGATTCGCCTCTGTTAAATGTGGGCTGATGGTGAAGAATCGCTGTGCACCGACTGCTAGTTTAAGGATAGGGTGTGAAATGGTTGAATGTTTTGATCGCTTTGACTATTTAGGAAGTGGTATCACTCCTAATGGACTGACTGCCAACGCAATTTCAGCTCGGATTGAAAAGGCTGGTTTGTCATTTGCTAATTTGTCCCATCTCTAATGGAAACGTGATATCTGTCTACTGATCAAAGAATGTTTGCACTGCACAGCAGCTCACTTTGCCCTTCTTAATGACTGTGAGACATGGCCACTGGAAGGCCTGCTTTTTATCTCTCGTGTTAAGTGGTATAATATAGTGAGTGAATCATAGGTGAGGCCAGGCGTTGGGTGTTAGGCAAGGTAGGGAAGTCAGTCCATGAGGCTGTGAAGTTACATCGGTTGAGATGGACAGGACACGTATCATGTATGCCGAACCTCCTCTACTACAGTTGGTGACAGCTCAAAACCGTTTCCAGTGGTGCAGCTGAATTATCACTTAGTGATATCCCAGATGCATTAAATCCTCATGTTTCTCTTTGTAACTATTCTCTCTCCTGTACATTTCCACCCTAATTTTCTTATTTTTTTCTCTGCTCCTATGTGTGCTTTTATGAGTTGTGGCAGTTGAACTGTTAGATTTCTGTGCTAAGTTCTACGCTGAGAATTCAGTTGCGATTATTCTTGTGTGTACTTTATGAAATGACTTTATCTAGTTGTTGGTTACAGAGTATTATGCTGTCATTTGGACGACGCCTTACATAGTTATGGGTATGCACCACATGAAGAGTCTACGGTGGCACATATTCACTGCTTGTTTTATTCGCCGGTTTTGAACCCGGTAATGAAAGAAGGTCAGGCGTAGGCCTAGTAGCCCCACTCCGTAGGAAATACATATCCATCGCTACTGAAATTTCAAAACACAAAAAAATATCCCAGTTATTAAAAAGCCACTATTATTACATAGAAAAACTGACTGACAAGTGAACGTAGAATCCTGCATACAAATGTATCATTTCAAGTTGTTACCCTTCAGAATAGTATACAAAAGCAGGTGAACATATGCGTAATGTTGCTACAATGAGAAAAGGGGACTGTCAATGAAGAAAGAAATATATTTTAATAAAAATGTTGAGTATTTCGAAGACTGGGTACTAGATATATCTGTGTCACTGTGAATGACTTGATCGACAGAACCAAGGGCGTTTAGTCGATAGTTACGAGGATGCTAACCAAGCAATCCACATGACTGAGTTTAGCGCTCAAAAGAAATAAATGGTTGGTAATATGTGTCATCCTGGTCGCACAGTTGTATTCAAACGTAATTATATTTCAATGTACATCATTTTTTTTCAGTATGTCGGTATCATATTATGCACAACACATCCTGGTTATTTCGGTTGGCTAATATTAACAACCACTGGAATCAAAAATTCTCAATTTGAAAATTATACATGCAATTAATAACGAAGTCATCAACTAACACCAGTTAACAACTCAGTTAAAATGGCAAAAATCTAATCAAATGTGTACAAACATTGTTCAAAGGAACAAAGGCACCGTGTTGTACCAACCATACGGAGAAAGGAAGATATTTATCGACATTCTGTTTTTTGGAAGAATGGTTATCGATTCAATTTTGTCAATAGGCGTTTGACGAATTTCTTGTCAACTAAAAGCTATTCTATAAAGGCTGACAGAAATGTCGTGGGGAATATATTGGAGATCGAAGCAAGTGTTTCTGAATAGCTTAAAAGCCTACGTAATCTCTCCACTCCATATTATTGAAGTCAAAGTATGTGAGGAAAAAGAACAGGAAAGTAATGCAATAAAAAGGAAATAAACTGTGAGAAGTGCCGAAAACACCACAATAGAAACAGTAGCGCTTGTCTTCAGCTCAGTTTACATAAATATCGATTAGCTGTTAAACAACAAGATGTAAATTTACCTATTCTACTGCATATCAGCAGCTGCGGTCACGAAATTGATTAGGCTAATGTGCATGTTTTGAACAAGGGAAACATGCTGGAGAACTTTCGGAAGTTTAGTACTCGAAGCTATTAGCAATCAATAAATCCATTGATACTGATATTATTTACCAACCAATAAAGAGCACAGGTGAGAGCAGCGAGCCCTCAGTTTAATTTTGCAGTTCAGTCAACGAAAGTATACGTACATGTAGTGATCATGTTTACATAACCTATATGTATTAGCTGTGGTCAACAGGACAAGCTTTCAGTCTACTAATACATAAATTCAGAATTTAACTCCGATGGAAGCAATTATCGCTCTAAGAATTCAGTCTGCACCAAACAAAGGACTAGACACATTACATTAGTTACTAACTAGCGTCCAATCAAAAGATCACATCACACTGCTTGTGAAATATAACTCGACCGAAACAGTCGTCTGCACAGTATACCCGTGACGAATTTAAAGCGAATTAAGTAAATAAAACCTGTCTTATATAGGTGAATGTTTTCTCCCTGAATAATGACTGTCCATAAAATTTCAGGCAACTGCATCAGTCTGAATAAGAAAACATAGTACAACAGACTTCAACGTTTCTTTCTTATTCAGACGCAAGCATAACTCCCCCATGGACTAGATAGAAAACTGCATTTAGGTCAATAAAAATGAGGGATGTCAAATACCATTAATATATCTCTACTGCAGACCTTGTTGAATTGTTTGAATCTACCCAATGTCATTCTTCTTTAACCTGAATTCCATCTGGTGTTTTCGATTTTGTTTTTCGTTTTCACTTTCCATTTAGCAGAGAAAATGTTATACACTACGTTATGTTTACTGTGACATTTGTGGAATTATTTATTTGTCTTCATTCATACTGAAATTATTAATCATGTAGATCAGTTTCCAGGTATTATCTCCGATTTCTGTACAACAGCAAGTACTACAGCAAATTTAACTGGTGATCGTCAATCATTACTCTTAATCGCTTTTGTAATCAAATTGTTAGGTTCAATTAATGTGACTTGTTTCTAGCAAAAGACAGACTTCCTGACCTTCCTGAAAGTCGTTGGATCATTGTAGCATACGGTCAGCTAATCAATAACACATCTATGCCAGGTGCATTTGTCTCCAAGGTTATTTTGAGGAATTTTTCCAGTGATATTCTCATCAACTTTTGTATTTCTCAAGCCAGTTTAACCCCAGTGACTTCCTAATATTTTTGTTACTTCTCTCCAAATACTTTAGTAATTTTCTTTTAATGGGACTTCTATAAACTAAACAATTATTCTTCTCAACTCTCTTTTTATAGCCCATCTCATTCAAGTGTCATTGAAATGGCCAGACGACATTTAGAATCAGCTTTAGCAGCTGGTGCTTTTATGGAATATGGTATAGCACCGTGTTTTCGATTCACGCGTATACGATTTGTTCGGCATTGTTTCCCACCGAATTATGATTGTCCAAACAAGTTTGCCGAGTTAATTATTGATGGTAACGATGTTGATGATATTGATAAATTGATCAATGAAGGAGTGAACACTTATGATAATACATATATAGTCACCAAATGTAATTGTTTTGGTTTAGAGAATTTGAAAAAGCCATTAAATGATGATGACAATGACGATGTAGACGGAAATACATATATGAGGAATAAACAACTGATTGTAAGCAGTGGTGACTGTGAAGATGTGAACAAACACGATACAACTGCCTGTCGTTTACATATGCGAGATTATCTGAGAAGACAACCGTGGCGTCGTTTACAGGATGATTATGCAATACATGCAATACAATTTAGTATAGATGGAAAGTATATTTTAGCTGGTTCTGCAAATACAAGTATTCGAGTAAGCCTGTTTTTGTTATTTTAAAGTAAAAATCTTGTTTTGATTTTCTTAACACGCTGGGATTAATTTAAATAATTTATAATTTTTTAGTGTTAAACATTTCTTAAAGTTCCAATAGTGATAAGTCTCTTCAAGACGAGAATATTTTTAGTGTTACTTTTTACTCAAGAATGAACTTCATTCACGTGTTATACAAAAGTGAATGAATATGCTGAGAAGTCTTGAAATAAAATGCTCACTTTTGTTACCCGGAAATTTGATTTTTGTTGTTGTTGTTGCTGTTTTAACCGTCTAAGAACACTTAACTGTAAGATAAATATATATAATCCACTTTAGACATCAAGCACTTTTCTGATTTCTGTGTTTACTATAGCAATCACTATTCAGTGTAACTATGACAGTTTGGAAGAAGTGAAGACTTACGGATTTTGTAAGAGTATGTCATTCAGTTAGCACCTGTTGTTGAGACATAAAGTAATCACATACTACAGTTACTATACTATTCATCATTTAACGCTCTGAGTGGAACATATGACTCCGAGCTTGAGCTGTGAAGTTTCAGTAGCAGCGGTGTTTGCCTTTTACGGGGTGGAGTTTCGGATATTGCATGATCAAAATCAAATTTTGCTAAAGAATAGATTTTTTCTCATTTCACCTAAGTATCGCAAAACATTTTCAGCTTCTCGAAGAAAATTTGTCATATCTATTTAAAAGTGGATTTCAAATCGATATCACCATCTATGTACATCAAGACAGAGTCTTCAGTTTACTATGTAAGAGTGTTTTAGTGTATGGGTAAACAACTGTTCATCGTTCCTCATAATTCTGTGTTACTTATTTGATATCGATTTGGTGATAAAAAAATCTGCTTGCAAATAAATCAACTTTTCACTATTGAACATCTCTTCATTTTTCATAAGTGAATAGCTTCCAGATCCATTCTCTTATGATTCTGCAGAGAAGTACTGATTGATAAAGTCTGTATAGTCGAATGTGAAGAGTGGTAATGAAATATGACGGCGGACGATAGTGGCACTGATATAAAATAATTCTCTTCATTACGAGTGGAACATTCGCTTTTAGGCTTGAAGCCTTGACATTTCAGTAGCTTCGGTGATGTTTTTGTAGGATGGGGTAGTTGGCCTCACTCTCAACCTTCCCTTTATTCTAGGCTTACTACTGGCTAAGTGAGCTATAGGACTGCCTTGGCCGGCTTTCGAAGCTTAAACCACGTGCGTGGTTGGTGAGTATGCTCTCAGTGAACCACCAATGAGCTGATTTCATGACATAGCAAAAATGCGTTCAGTCCTAAATGGGCGGAATAACTATCTGGTGTTTATATCGGCTCAATATGGATAGCGATGTTAAGTGGTACGTAGTATATAATGTTCAGTTAGCACATTTAGTTTTAAGTATTGGTTTGTAGGGATTTGGTTGATTGGTTACAGGATTTCATCATGAGCTGACATTGGTTAGAGAACCATTGGAAAACCAATTGGGAGTACTGGACAGCAGTTTCGTCCTAGTTTGGGGCTCTTCAGCAGTACGCGCCCACCGGGGTTCGAACCCAGGACCTTCTGGTTACAAGGCGAGCTCGTATACCATTAAGCCACTGGGACCCGATCCAATGGCCCATGAATTCTAACTTCTGTCAATTCACGATATAGCGCAACCGCTAGCCAATGTCTTCGGCGAGTATTTGTCCTCACACCCGACCGGCTGCACCCTACTGGTCACGACTTCCCACTGGAACCTCAGGTAACTACCTACCTGAATTGTGCCAGTCGCCAGTGAGCATCTCATTGATATTCAAGTATTGGTTTGTACGGATTTGGTTTTAGTTTTAGTTTTTTCCTTAAACCTTTCAACAGCCGTTCAGACTACTGTTGTGATTACTGTTGAACGTTGTCTTTTATTATTTTCCAGTATCATGATTCATCTACTAACAAAGTAGATTTTTGGTACTGGGACTGTTTTACCTAAATATTTTAAATACTTATGCATATTCTATATAAGTTTATATCCTATTGTACATATTTCATTCACATCTTTTCTAAAAAACATTAAACCAGGTGATTCAAACATCTGATGGTATACAGCGTGTATTGCCTAGACCGTCTAAATGGACATTGGGTATGCCTGTTACAGCTATACGATTTATGCCAACTAAATATGAATGGGCTGTTGCGTGTAATTCACACGGAGAAGTATTTACCTTTCAACCAGATTCAGAAGGATTTGAAACATTATTTACAGGTAGTTCTGATATATATTTATATTTCCCCTCACTTATGTTTGGTGTTCTTTAAGAATGCCCAATCAAAAAAAATTCTCGAGAATTAGTTTGTAGGGATTTGATTTGTTCCAAGCTGGATCACTGATCGATGATAGTTAGAGAACTATTAAAAATCAAGGAGTACTGAACAGACATTCTGTCCTATTTTGCAACTTGTCATCACTACGCACCCACGACCCTACCCTACGTGGTGCTGGAATATCGGTTAGTGTTGACTGCTACATTAAGGAAGGAGATCGATATGACCAAATCTGTTTTTTAGTATAATACTGTTATATTTCTCTTCAATTACACTTTGTGTAATCATAATTTTTAGATGCTATTCCGGTTTATTTTTCCCCAACCTTAATTAAATGAATTTGTCAAAATAATGATAACGTGGCTAAAATTTGATCTAATCTCTTCCCAACATTGTATAAAGAAATGGCCATTTAAATACTGTGTCATGATCACAGTACTACATATTTTCCAGTTCCCCTTTGGTTATCACTTACAATATAAGTCTTCAGCCATGAGAAAAAGTAGTTTCTCTCTGATCATCAAAAAAGGATCACTGGGTTCCGAGATGTGACATTTTGGAAGTCATTCACACCATGCCCTAGTATATGGTGAGAAGTTTTTCATGCGAAGTACTCACAGTTTCGTCGAAATCATGAATGTATGGGTTAAAATGCACTGTGTTTTAACAGTCATCACTTATTTTCTTTGTCTTGATGTACAGTTTAGCTCATCGAAATAAAATCACAGTCTTTCAGCCAGGGGGCTGCTAATATTGACAGCTTGCACAGAAATACTCCAGTCAGTCTTATAGTAATAGAGTTTGGTAAGTTCAAGCTGTTTTATTTCTTTTATCCTGCCTGTGGCTGGCCGAGTAACGGGCCACCCTTATTTGTGCGTTGGTAGCACAGTGGTTAGGACTCTCGCCGACCATGCACGTGGTCCAGGGTTCGATCCCCTGCCGACGCACAACTGATATCTATGGCCGGCCTGCAAAATTTGGGCTACCAATATCACATGCTGAAAATTCATTACCTGTACCAAAAAATACGGTGTGGCATCAAGCTGTAATCAAAAATCAAAAAAATTCTTTAAATCACACAAATTCAAAAACTTGCAGGCGAATACCAACAAGGTGACAGAAGAAAAGAGAAGACAGCACTTCAAGTGAACTTGCAGAAGACGAAGGTGATGAAGATAACTAATCAAGCAACAACTGGCAACCACCACTTATAATAGAACAAATATGAACGAGATTTTTTTTCCACTTATCTAGGCAGTACCGTCTCAATTACAGGCTGCACTGATGGGATATCAAACGCAGAATTAGAAAAGCAAGACAGGAATTCATTACCTTGAAATCTGTGAGAATCCGCTGCATTCAGCATAAAGAACAAAATTCGGATTTTCAACACCAGTGTCGTCAGTGCTTCTATATGGTTCAGAGACTAGGCTTGTCATGGGAAACGTATCCAACGGGCTTCAGACTTCCATCAACAGCTACCATCGTTGCTTCCAAGTGAAGATCATATGGTCAGAAAGGATTAGCAAAAGGGAACTTTGGAGACAAACTGACGGAAGACCTATTGACCAACAAACATGCAGAAGAAAATGGAGATGGACATACGCTGGGTAGACCGTTGAGTGACAACATACGCCAGGCTCTTGAGTGGAATCCAAATGGGAAACTATGAGTCAGGTGTGAGTTCTAGGGTGACATGGAAAACCTTATGAACTTGCGCCAGTTTTTTCAGTACAATATATTGGTAATCGAAACCTTAATTCACTTGTCATTTTGTATTATTTATCTAAATAATCGATAATACTATATCCACTTTATTTTGAATTTATTTTTTAGAACCTCAACAGACATATACACTGGATATGTCTCCTGATGGTTTGGAGTTAGCAACTGGTGGTACAGATCGAAGAATTCGTATATATGCCTTGCAACCAGGTGGTGTCATCGGTTTGCCGTATGAAATAACTGATGAGACATCGTATGATATGAGTAAAGGTTAGTGAAAACCTAAATTTTCACATCATATTATACATGCAGAGATATATAAGGTGTTTAGTATTCTTGCATTTAACTGCAACAAAATTTTCTTTTAAGCAGATGAGTCTTAACTAACAGCTGTAGTGTTTAGTGTCTGATGCATAGGACGTTGTCAGTAGTCAAATGAAAGATTAGTCATTGAGTTAACAAGGAAAATTAAGACTATAATTAAGAAAGGTTTTAGATTTCGGCTTTTTGGACATCTGATCGATCCGAAGGTAAATTTCCTTATACAATACGACTTGGAGAATTACTATAAATGAAAAATAAGGGACTAACTTTTTACTATAGTCTGTAGCTTCTAGGTGGTCTTCATCAGTGACTGCACTAGAGATTCAATACCTAGCCGTCATATTTAAATAACAGCATTTAATGACTGGGTCACTAGAATGAAATCAAGTGGCTTGTGGGTGACTGTTGCTTCACATCTTGAAGAGACAGGTGTTGAAGAATATAGGGAATACTACTGCTTCTAAACATGGCGGTTACGAGCTGGGTTAATTGAAACATTGGTAATAATGCGAAGGAATTAATTTGTCACTTGAGTAATAAGAGAGGAGGAATGATCATTTTACTAAGTTCATGGATGGTGGAGTAAGTCATCCACATGTTCGAAAAAAGTAAAACAGCTGTGTGAATTCCAGCAGAAGATTCAGGTTTGGTGTATACCAGGTGAACTCAAACTCTTACTCAGTGATATATTGTACAAATCATCAAAGTTTATATCAGATGAGAGACTTTCAGTATCAACTCGCGATGTCTACCATCTATTTGATGTGTAAAAACAAAGCTTCATACTGACTTTTCCTGCTTTTTACCTAACTATGAGAATGGGGTTTCAAACTTTTAAGTTATAATGGTGGAAGTGTTGCTTTTATACAGGATGAGTTTACTGGCCTTACTCTCAGACCGTCCCTCTTTTCCGGGATTACTACCACTTAGCAAACTAGGCGAGGTTTAAGAGTGTGTTGGCATACGTAACTAGAGAGCATTATACCACTGAACCGCTGGAGTATGGCAAATTGATGATGAAGATGCCTAATCCGGTGTAGGTGACTTCACAGTGGCAATTAAACTCATGATTATACACCAACAAAGTAGGTAAAATTGCTCATTCTATTTTTGCCTTACAAACTAAATCTCAACCAAATGATGAATAAGCAGCATAAATCAGAATTTTGTCAAGACCTTTTTAATTATGACATATGGAAGATTCATTTTTATTAGCAGTAAATTCTTAGGGAAATATTTGCACTCTGATTTAATGAATTTGCTTGTATTGGTAGGAATTTTTACTGAGTAAATATTATTCATCTCCTAGTCGACAGGGTTTCTGAACAATCTTAGTGAAAGGTATTCGTTGTCTTTTTTAACCAGGTTATCACATGCCTGGTAGTATGAAGAGAGGTTTAATTGAAACAGCGAGAAATAAAAATTATGAAATTTTAAATAATGCTGTTGAACGAAGTAGATCCAACTATCCTGGTGGTAGACCAGATCAAATTGTTGATATTACTGTTAAACCATACAGTGTTATACAATGTTACAGTACATCTGAGACAAATCAACTGAGTATACATGAACCAGCAGCTTTTTATAGTTACTATGAACAACAAAATCCTCCTGCCATTCCTTCATTAAGAGAATATGTTGCTACATCACCTGGGATCAATATTACTGAAGGACATTCAATGCGTATTATGGCTTTGAAATATCATCCAAATAAGTCAGCTATGCTTATTAGCGCTGGCTGGGATAATCTGGTCAAGGTTAGTTAGAAAAATAATCGTCATTGTATCCTTTATTGTGTACTTTATTTTATTCCTTTGGGTTCCGAGTGGAACTTGGGCAGTCAAGTTTCAGCTTTGAAATTTCAGTAGCAGTGGTGTTTATTTCTACGGGGTATGGTTGCTAGCTTCATGCCCAGCCTTCTTCCTCCACTGGGCATTTTACCGGCTAAGAGAGGTTTAGGACCGGGGACCAAACCCGGACCAAGTGTGTGACTAGTGAGGATTATACCACTGAACGAAATGAAGTACACTATGGTATGCTTCACTTATCCTTATATATAGTTACTATAGATTACATCATTCATTAATTTATTCACCTGGTCTGTCATTAATTGGTCTCATCCATTAAATCTCATCGTCAATCGGAATTATAGTAGCTTTATAGCAATGTCTATGGCTGTGGTGATGTGTGAGTTGACTTCGTTTGTACACATGCTTATTTAAAACATGTTTGTCAGTATGAAACGCAACTCAAGCATATGTTTCTACAGGTTGTATTCAACTTCTTAACACTAATACAAAAGTACATTTCGATACACTGAGTCTCTTATTTGTATACAAATGTAACTAGAGAAGATAAGAGGCTTCGTAACGGACCTTTTTTAAGGAAAAACACATCATATTTATCCATTCTGAGTCACATTAAAGTGTGGCTAGATCAGAGGAGAATGAATGGTTGTTAATCGGCCAAAGGTTAAAAAAGTTGTCCAATGGGGTTATTTCGTGTCCACAACGTAAACTAATTCCAGACTTGAGGAATAAGCATGTCTACCTCTGCAGCCATTGATTTAAAATTATGATTTCAGTTTTGACCGCTTCTTATCAGTCTTCATCACGCTACACAACTGTATTGCAAACTTCATCGGGAGAATTTGTTTTGCGTTTAATACTACAAAGTATAACAGTGATCAGCCGACTTACAGATACCACAACATTTGGTCTATACCATAAATTCCAGACAGAATCCGAATGATAGTGAAATTTAGTCACGTTATATGGTTCTATCATTCAGTCACATTTATTCCAAACACTTTAAAGATACAATCATTAATCACTAGTTCCTCCCAGTGATGAAAAAGAGTTGAAGTCAGTAAGACTGAATATTTTACATTGCAAAGTTTGTGGAGAACTGGTGTATTTAAGCAGAAGTTGGAAACCATGGGTCATTGACTTCTATCTACGTTGAGATCTGAATGTCTTAAACTCCATTTCTCATGTAGTTATCAACGCGTACTCTGAGACGAAGATGAAACGAGGATAAAACAGTAGTCCTTTTAACAATATGGTTATATTTTATTTTCGGGATTATTTTATTATACGGAGTTCATCAAGGAACATGTTCCAAAGGTGAGTTCACCAAGTGTGGTAAAATATTGTGTTTTCATCGTAAATCAGGGTTAAATAAGAAACTACTGGAAACATTGGGGCTGTCTTAGTCTCCACTTTTTGTGATTTATTATTGGGTGATCGTTCAAAAATACATTCAAAATTTACAAATCTTTAAATATTATCTTTAGAGAATCTATTAGTAACATTTTCTAGCACAAGTTATGACACATCATATCTTTGGATCGAATAGACTTCGATAAATTGATAGAGAAATCAAAATAATATCAAAAGTTGGAGTCTGGTTTAAGGCGAGAGAAAAAAGATAAAATAAGTGATGTGATAATATAACTAAGTTGGTGATAAGGTATAAAGCCATCTGTTAACCCTAGCAGTTAGTGTTTGCATAGATTTGTACCAAATAGTTGCCAAATAGTTTGGCCACTTTTAGCCTTTCTTCTAGCTAACTCTTACTTCCCTAAACATGCCTTATCCATGTGGGTGGTGAGTTGGTATACACAACTAGGTTTCAGTTAGCTTTGTTAACATTAGTGTTGTTATTATTTTGTTTGAGTAATTGAAAAGTGATCCAAATAAATGTACTAGATTTTAACACTTCAACTGTATACAAATCTGTGTTACCATTAGTCACTTTACGCAACACATTATCAAATATTTTTGTAGATAATTTATTTTACTTTGATGTAATTTTTTTGTGTATTACTAGAAGCATATTTCATGGTGTGAAGGCAGTATTTATCTCTGTCTATAGATAGTTGCTGTGACAGTGTCTGTTTGTGAAAGTAGTGCTGAGATAGTATATTGTACTAAATGATTTTATTCGAACTCATGCGCCTAAGAGCTTATAGAGAAGTGTGTCTGTTAGTAGTTCCCAGTGTCTTCATTTCTATTTAATTTCAATAACGAATATGATCCTGATGCATTGAGTTGTTTCATGTATTGATGTTTTATTAGCAAAAGTCTAGTTAATGTAGACTACTCAGGTGATATAGTCCTTTCAGATGGAGATGCTGATAAGATCCAGAGTCTTATAAATCCCTAAAGGAAAATCTAAGTATATTTGGCATAGGATTTCCACCTCCCCCTCACAGCGTTACGTAATTTTAGGTGAAATAACGTGGTAAGCAATCATGAGGGTAATTGCAGAATTTTAAGCAAGGAAGGCAGGTCAGTCGATTAAGACAGCTAGAACATGTATTACACACGCTGGGCCATTGTTTTTCTAGATTAGCAATGTAAACTTAAAGGACACTGATTTGGAGAAGATTTGCAAGCAGTCATCGATCTACGAAGTCCTTGACTAATGATTTGAGTTTCGTAGTTAGGTGTAGCTTGCTCTTCATAGGTCTTTAAGATGTTAAGAATCATTGGTAGGTGTCTGTTGGTGATTTGACGTGGATAACTTGAGTTCTTGTGGTTTTCCGAATTCCTAAACTTCTTATTAGTTTTAACCTTATTGTTCTTTACTCCATATATCTTCGCTTGTTGTATTTTAATTACATTTATTTTTCTACTTTTGTGTACATCTCTGATGTGTGGTGAATTGAAGTGATTCACTTTCTTGTAAAGCTGCATTTTGATGTGTCAGGCAGTAAACGTCAAATGGTGGCTTAATTATTCATTATCTGCCTGAAGATCTGAAGTCACTTGATTCGATGCGTCACGAATGTTTCCCGTGGATACTATTAAACATTTTTGATTCACAAAAAAGTTTACTATCTTGTGCGTTTTGATTTTCTCTAGCTACCAGTGAATCATCACAAGAACCACTTTGAATTCTGTTATAAGTCCAAAACATGACGACTTAAATACTATTAAAATGGAGAGTTTGTAGAGGTTTGATTAATTTCATGGCCAATTTTGTCTAGAGGTCAAGTTGGTCTAAGAGTTACAGTGAACTGAACAGCATTGTACACCTGTTTTCTACCGATTTCGGACAGGTTATTTCCACAAGTTTTCGGTTTTTGTCTAGTGGTGTCGTAATTGGTTTCAGTTTGTGATAATGGTCACTGTAATAAAATTAAGTCAATACTAGTAAAATAAAGTGAAGAAGAATAACTCTTCGAATTATATGAAGTATATTTAAGAAACCATTATAATTATTACAAATAGTTAATCACATATTTATTCACTCACAGTTAGGTATTATGTAATCGATTGTATCTTTCTTAATTGGACAAAAAAATATCACGTAGCCATTTAAACGCAATAAAAGTAACGATATAAGTATGTAATTTCGCATGATAAATATTGTTTTCAGGTGTAATGCATCTGTTTGTCTCTTTAGCTGGAAGATATAGAAACATTAGAGAGAAACTATGAGCATAGATAAATCGGAAACATTGTCTTACATGAAGCTCAGCACTGAAATAAGCAAATCGTGGACATTAGATTTCTTCAGTTTATACACTGACTCTCTGAAAAGTTTGAAAAAAAAGATTGATATAAGTGTTTAATTATTGTTGGTCACATCTTTAGGTATCAGACTCTCCAGTCAGGTTAAATTTTTACTGATTCTCACTGTGTGTGGAAACTGAAAGCATTCAAGCTTCTAAAATAGGATAATGCACAATGTATACGAGTAACTTCTGTGAGTGGCTAAAAATCACTTACACCATTCAAAAACTTTCACTAACCAGATAGAAGTGATATACACACTAGATAGTCGTTTTTCTGACCTCGTCACTATTGTGACCAGGTCAGTTCACCTGTGATGGCCGCATCATTAAGTTCACTCAATTACTAACTAGCTCTTTTTGTGAGTTGATAACAATAAATCAAGTGTTAACAATATTCAGTATGCAATGAAGTCTCTGATAAGAGATTCCTGCTAAGCGGTTTGAAGGTCTACCGGCTACACACATAACTTGGCACTGAATAATCCACAATCTGAAGTAAAAGCAGTAATTCTTTCATGCAGAAAATAAAAGACATTTCAGCAAAGAAAATTTTCTTTATTGAAGTAGTCATCTTCAAATGTGTGTTTATAAATTCACTTGCTCTTGTGATGTTAATTATGTTGTCCGCAGAAAGCTCACACTTTCCAAACACATGTCTGAGCATTATGCGGTATGTTTATCAGGAGGACAGTCCAAATCAGCAACTTGATGGATTCTGGAGCACCTGGTAAACTCGTGCCACGCAGCTCCACCGAAGTCTTCTCTTACAAATATCTACAACGTAAGGCCAAATGGTGTGAGGGGTGTTAGTTTTCAACACTTGTAAATGGCGGAGGCGGTATTGACTCGTCCATATAATCCCGAATTTTGTACACAGAAAATCTTTGTCCAGCCTCTTATTCTACCACAGTCTTAAACCCTTCACTACTTATTTATTTCTATGTTTAGTGGGCACTTTGTAAGTTACTGGTATTGATTATCTACACTATACCAGTCTTACTACAAATTCACTATTATCACTTTTACTTGTTCCTTATGTGAATTTGATTAGGTCTTTTCTTTCCTTCTTCACACTTGGCAAATAGAAACTCAACCACCTTACTTCTCATCTAATAACAATTCTCATCTTATCAAATTTTGGACTCTTACTTCTGTTGTGTTATTGACCATTACTCAGTTTCATTTTTATCTTAAGAAACTACTTCAGAATAACTATATTAATTGCATCACACTCCCCTAGTACTCTCTAATAGACTACTAGAAGTCTTTAGTAATTATAAATACAACTACACTGCCTTTGAAGATGTCTTCGTCTATATGGAAGATTGTCTTCGCTGAACTGTCTTTATATTCTTCATTGCTCAATGGACATCTTCGCATTTCAGTGATTATTTCCTTCTTCATTGTGTTGAGGAAATCTTCTTCAGTAATTCACACGATTCATCAGTTTTCTCCGGCTACCTAAATTTTGCCTTTCTACTGTGATTCAAGAAAGAGTTTCACAACTAAACACCTTCGAAAGAAGAATGTATTACTTTGCTCAGAAATGTTAGTTTAGCCTATTCAGTTAGGAAACATATTTTGGTATGGGAAGAAACCTACCTTGCAATTAGGTTTTTTTATCATTTCTACAGGCCATTTACCACACTTTCTATCATTATATTTTCTCTGAGTAGTGAATTATTTAACAGCTAAATTTATTTTCCATTTTGTATTAACTTTCTTCTCTTTATTTTATTCAAATGAATTCTTTATTCTTCTGTATAATTGTTGTAATTGTGACCAGTTAGTTAGTGATACTGCTTAAAGTGTCTAATTTCTTAATGTTATTTTTCATCATGTAATTTCTACTTTTATAGGCGTTTTACTGTCTTTTGTTTTGTTTGCTCCTTTTTATTTCCTCTTTTTCTTAGTTTGAACCACCCTCAGGTGACGTAATATCTATCAATTTTAGCAATTTCACTACATTATTACCAATCATACATTCCTATGCAAACTTAATTGACATGGTCATCCACTTATAACATATATCGAGAAGGTTACAGTTTGTTCCTTATGTTTGGTGAGACTGCAAAGTGAATAATGCTGAAATCAGTCTATGTAATTGTTAATTTCCAGCTACTTAACCCACTTCCAAGTATGTTGTGAATAACAAGGTACTGCATTTCTCAACATAAAAAAACACTTCTGTTGGAAATATAATTAAATTGCGCATAGTCTACAAATAGTTAGACTGAGACCTCTAACCTATGAATGTGGTGGCTGACTGTTACTCCAAGACACATAGAGTATTCCAGATAAGATATTCGGGGTATTTCGAATTGTTTTTTGGAAACTGTCTTTGGTATCATGGAAAGGCTGGATAAAACTGAATAATTGTAATTGTGATTTCTCATTTGAATCTCTTAAGGTACACTATGCAAAATACCTTAGTTAGAAACTAACGTACATGATGTATTTAAGTTTGTTTTCATAACATAATTATTTATGTGCAAATTATTCATTAACTTCATTGGTCATTTCATGTTCCTCCTTCATATACAAAAATAACGTATTTAGTGTGTATCTTAACTGACTAAACTATTTCATGCAGTTTTGATATGAAAGACTGAACTGTCCTAAGTGGATAATTTTGAAGTTTAAAACGAAAACTAAAGTCATATCAAGACTTGGACACAACGCTACTGTGTTAAATAATCAGTGCTTCATCAAGTGCTAACAGGTACTTAATTTTAGCCTATTAAACCATCTAGAACATTCTGATGGATAGCCAGTCATTCACTACTCCTTTCTAATCCAGCAGCATTACAACTGGAAGGAGGAAATCTGACTGACATCTAGATTGATACTGATGACTAAACAGTTATATGCTACTCACTTGTGCAAAATCTCCAATTAATAAGGTGTAATTAAGCCTTTATTGGCATCTGTATCTCGTGGCCCAGTTGGTAGATCACAGGACCAATAATTCGGGATCCACAGTATTGAATCAAAGTATCTGCATTTTTCAGATATCTGGGAGGAATTAGAAATGTTTGGCAAGAAATATATATAAATATTCACTTAGTTGTGTAGACTACATATATCAAGTTACACAGCGTTTTAACTCCAAATGTCACCTTATAATTAGATGCTTTTCTGGTACATATATGCGTGGCTTTCACGTTTTTACTATAAAATAACTTATATGTATCATTATTAAGAATTACCCTTACTGGACTCTTATACTCACCACAGGTATGAGGTAACAACTGAATCAAGACAATACATATATACCATTCGCTCACTTACCTAAGAACTATGCGTTTAAAAATACAGTCAGTTGTCAACACAAAATAAATCACACGTATTGGTTATCTGAGATATCTTTAGGGTGGCACAGTCATACTGTTATAACGGATAATGATTGAGGATGAAATTACGCTCTAGTTTACATGATATTCGAACAAACATCCTCCAGATCGCTTGTGTGATGCTTTGTGAACTACCAGTAACTTCTCACGGCTCATTTAGTGCGGTATCAAAATGATAATTGGCAAGCCGTCAGATTGAATCCTGTTACGTCAAAAGTTTTTTTGTGTTATCTTTTGCACTGCGAAATGCTTCACCGGAACATTCACATTAGAAAAAAGAATGATATGCTTTATAGCTAAATGATTGTTACTTCTAAACATTAAGACAGGAAAATGATAGCTTACAAGAACAGCTGTACAATGGTATTTTGGAGGCCTCTGAGGCGAATCCTACCCTGACCCAGACTTGCGTTTCACCTTTAGTAGTTACCCAATATTTCACTTCTAGTCTGCCATTCTAAGATCATCCCAGATAGTCTCGCTATCCGTAAAATAATAATCGCGTAAATTTCCTGAAGTAAATAAAAAAAATGATCTTTTATGGTGAATACAGCTAATTGAATTAATTATTTGCATTTCTCACTGTGATTTTTCTCCGTTGCTTTCTTAGATATGGGATACTAGACAACAAACTGGTCCAGTATTTCAGATTTATGGACCGCATATTGCCAGTCCTGATGGATTAGACATAGATGATAATTACTTGTTAACAGCTTCTTGGAGAGGAAAACAAAGTCTTGAGGTAAATTATTTCGAATACACGTCGAAATTTATATGAAATCTATTTTTCCCTATCAAATTTTAAATTAGTTTGTCATTGATGTATATCTCATAGAGATTATAAGAGACTGATGGTATCACTATCTTCTTTCAATGTAATCAGTATAAATCATTATCAAATCTATGAATTCACACACATGTTGTTGAGGTAAATGTTGATGATAATAAACTTTCACATTCGGAATATGAACACATTATTTACTGTCGTTAGTATATTTACCTCTTTCGTTTCCATCTAATATGAAACCTATTATTTGGTTGATGGTCGTCGTTTGCAGTGGAATCCAGGTCGTTTGTTTTGTCCTACATAAGGCTCATCAGCTTGGTGTAAATTCATCCTCAGTAGATGACACTATCCCCCATCGTTTCGAATACCAAATTGTTATCCGCTAGGGCAGTGAACCGCAAATGCGCTTCTTAGATTTCAGTACCAGCTATTATGTTAACCCTACAGCATCATTGGAACCGATGTATCAACACAAACTGAGCGTTTCGGTTCAATAAAACCAATCAGCTGGAAATTCAGAATAATAGTTTCACGAAAAAATTGAAAGGAGGCTGATTACAAATTAATAAGATGATAAATATTATTTGTTTAAGTAAGTTTTGATTTTCCCATTGAATGGTTGGCAACTTATCGAAATTGACTCTGACTAATAACAACTGATACCCACTGCGCAAAACGCGGCTCACTTAGCCCAAGTGGTCTAGTGAATACCGCCTTGGAGTTTGAAACAAAGCGTACTGGGCCAGAGTCCCAATGGGAACAATATTACTCACTGAGGATTGTAGTTACATCTAGTTGACGAGACTGTTCATAGAACTTGATCTTCGTTGACTCTGCATACACTGTGCACCAGAAAGTACTTGGCAGATGTTTTGTTTTGTGACGCTTCAGTAGCATGCACTTGACTTGAGAAAGTTCTAGAGGTATTTCCGGTCAGAAATCAAAATATAGCAACTACCGAAGTCGCGCAAAAAGGCCGACAGATTTCCTAGCTTTTTATGCAAATGTGATTTTGTTTTCAGAATCTTAATGACAAATCTATTCAAACGGTAATGCGTCTTTGGAATTGCTGACAAAATAGATCATGTTTTCATCATATGGCTTAAATTGGCGACAGATGATTGAATCTAACCGCAGTTTCCAGTAACCAGTGCGACAGCTGTTCTTAAGCGCATTGAGATAATGACCATGCGGAATGCAAAATGAACTAGAAAAAGTGTAGTTTGGTTAACTTCACCAAAATGAATCCTTGAACACAATAGTTGCATAAACGACATTCTGCTGATCGGTTTGTGTATATCATTCATTCCTACGAGAGTTATTTGTAACCTAAATACTGAGTGGAATAGGTTTTATTTATAGAACGAACATCAATTTTCTCCAGATTACAGCTATTGTTAGCGCATGGGCGCCATTAAGTGTGAAGCCTAATGAATTCTTAGCATCTGTCATCAACGAAGTGTCCTCTGGCTCATTCTTGTATCATCAGTATTATTGTTTCTAATAGATATGGGATTTTCGTGTGTTGACATCATCCACTGGGAAAGCAAAAACCTTTCATTTACACCCAAGCAATCCTGCCAGTTTAATGGATATTGGCGAATACTCAAAGTCAAATCCTCCATTGTCTTGTCAGAATCCTCAAGAAGGACCAGCTGAAGTACTACCAATGTCTGGGTCAGTTTGGGGTGAGTATGGAATGGAAGACTCTGGTGAATATTTGTATGCTGCAAGATTTCTTCCATGTCGCGCTGTTGTAGCTGGCGGTTCAGGTTTTCGACAAATAAGAGTCATTGGGAGAGATACTCACTTAGTAAGTTAATCCTGTTTGTCAGTTGATGATATATGACGAAGTATTACTTGTGTAATTTCATATTTTTTCTTCGTTTTCTGAGAACGTAGCGTCAGATCGTTTATCCAGTGACAGAAATCGGGTAAATCCAAAGAACGCGTTTCGTCCTACCCTAGGTTCATCAGGTGTATTTACCTGGACTCCTGTGGATGTCTGCACTCACTGACATTATGACCAATCGGTCATCAGTTGAAAGTAAAAAGCATCACTTAATGGGTTACCAGTAAATGGCAAATATTTCTGGGTTAAGTGTCATACTTACATAAAATATTGTCGCCGATCTCCGTACCCTACTTATAGAGTCTTTTTCATTGCACATATTGATTTGACGAATGAAAATTCTCTAGTCAGTCTGTGCCCTTCACGTAATGATGTCAGACTTTTGGACAGTGGTTGTTCCCCACTGATTGTTTATGTTTTAGTGCATCAGTAGCCATAGCTAAATTCTTCCAGGTTATTTATGTTAAATTAAGTTAGATTCTTATGCTGTGGCAAGCTCACCCGAATTAACTACTCTCATGTATATACTTGGCAGAGTACGCATTATAAGTAATGCGTTGACTTTACAGACTGATAAATTTATGTGGTTTTCAGTGAGAGATGAATTCATTTTTTGTCTTTAAACTGTGGTTAACATCATCGAAAAGTTCGCACTTGAAGCTAATAGGCCGACACAGAATAATCATTTCATACATTTTACTGGGTTTATTTCTTTTATGCTAATTAATCAAAGACAGTTTCACTGAGTGTATTTATTTTCATGCAATAAATCATCCACAGACTTCTCAATTATTGTATAAGATTACGTCCTATCACAGCTTCTGAGTGTTTCTTATAAATAAATATTGTATGCGAAATGTAGTTAGAGAAAGGAGAAAGATAATCCTCTATGTGACGTCGGTGGTTCAGTGGTAGAATACAACGTGGTTCGGCTTCCGATTCCCAGCCGACACATTCCTAGATCTTACATAGTTTAGTAGATGACAAAAAGTCTGGGAAAAATGAATTTTTTGGAGGTGAACTTAGCATTCACACTTCACAGGAAAAATAACACAGCTACTGAGACTTCAAGACTTCAAGTCTGGAGCCCTATGTTCCACTCGGATCGCAAAGGAGTGGAAAAATACTGATTCACAATACTGATATATCAATCGAAATGCCTTTTGATGCAAGTAAGAATGAAGTGAGTAATTGTCATGAAAGTAGTAACTGAAAGTAGGTTACATGTAAAAATAATGCTGGTGGTACATCTGTAATCTGACCCCAACAGTTTTTATATTTCAGAATAATAGATGCCAAGATGTAAAGACGTAGACCTGACTCGTTGAAAGGATTACTTTAATTCTGTTTAAATTATGTTTTCATACGCAACAGTCGAGTTACTTTACCTGTGAGGACTAGTATGTAGACTTATGATACGGTACCATCTCACTGTCATCTAAAAAAGAAAAGGTAATTAAAATTATAATTTATAGCTATTTATCTTCCCAGTGTTACTCATTTTCGTGGCTATACATTTCTAAACACATAATTCAAACAATAAAATTTACGTATGAAATTTCGATCAAAAGTTGGAGTTGAGGAACGGATAACGAAGGAGAATGTAAGGGTATTGAATAATACAGGAAATAGTCCAGAAAATTTAAGAAAAATGAATAATGAAGGGATAAGAGTAAACTGACCAAAAGACAATCAGAATTTAAAAGTGACTCTTCTACGGCTGAGTTAGAGAATGATTGCATGCGTTCCTGTTGAATTCACACATAACCTTTCAAGCCGTGAGTTTTACTAAACATTCTTTCTTTTCATCAATACCTTATTCATACACCTTTGGAACGTTTCGTAGAACTTAGTAAAGAACTTCGAACAACTTTCCAAGAAGTCCCTGGTGCTCAGGCCTAGAGTTGGAGACATCAGTATAACAACAAAACTTTAGGATAATTTAGTAATACCGGGATGTTTAAATTTCGTCTTTAACATGGAGGTAGCTCACACCTAATTTTGCTTGTCTAGAATGTGATTTCAACCCTGTGATAAAGTCATCAACTTGTCTAAGAGTCTCCCTACTGACACTGCGGAATATGAAATGCTGGCTGCTGACTTCGATTCATGATGATAACGCTACTATTGACAGAAGTGTAGTTACGTCAAACGGTGAGTCCCGAAAAGAATAAGACTATCATCCTTAACCCCACCGACTTATCAACTTCAAATACGTGAAATTTAAATAAATCCCAGATATACTCTTAAAGTGTCTATAAAGTGCTAAAATATTCCTGGTAGTCGCGTCGACCGATTTTTCTGAAATGTGACAAGAAGGTTTTTAAACGTTTTACATTTTTATAAATTAAAACTTCGTGATTATCAAATGGACACGTAAACAAAAATCATTGTCATGTGGTTATTCGAAAAAGCCATCATATACCAGTTCACAAATCCAAAATGCATGAATTTAATCCAGAAGCAATGGTGACATCATAGTAGAGGTTTGAAAGTTCTCTATAAGCAGAGTTTATTTCTAAATCTTATCTAGTCAATTTTATAGCCTGTAAGGTCAGCATGTGATAAAGAATTAGGTCTTTTATTCAGCTTCAATAAAATCATGAATAATTTATTCAGCCGATAACTTATTTTGGTTGTTTCAACAGTATTGCAGTCTACATGTTTTGTTTTATTGTCTCATGAATTAAGCATATAATACTGAAATTCAGAAAGCAGGTCGCCTTTTTCTCTTAACACTGACTAGCTGGCTGTCTTTATCGAGACTGACGCTAGCTGATATAACATAGGAGTAGAATTTAGTCTTTGTGATAGAACGCAATTCTTAGATTAGGTTAGTTTCTTTGATATTGCACACAGTGAAACAGAACTGTCCAAATGCCCAACTTTTTCACATCAATAAATCTAAACTTGTTTTGGATATCTATGTATTCATCAGTTTACTTCTGTTTTCTGTTCTTTTTCTCTTTACCTTCTTATTTCATCTTGTTTTCTAGTTCACTGTTATTGTTGACTTTTAGATACAAATTTCAAAACACTGATTAGTGAACAGAGAATATTCTTCCTCTACACCTTCCTCCTAACTAGGTTCTACAGTTATATATATGCATAGTAGTTAGAGAATAGTTGTTATTAACAAAATCAACATGTTTTTTAAATAACACTGAGACATTAAGATTAGTAAATTACAGTTCATAAAATCATGTGTGTATGTGGTACTGTGCATAGGTATGACACTAAACTATATAACGAACAAATTAAGATGAATAATATAGTATTCATGAATTTTTAGATTCCACAACAGCCTAGGGTAGCAGCAGTAGCCGAACCTGTTTCTTTTGTTCTCAGAATTCCTTTTGCTTTACTCAGTCTGTTTTGGCTTCGTTACCTAGAGGCCTTTGGTAGTTTTTTCGGTACTTGGTAAACGATAGAAACAGACTGGTTAATGCTGGCTTTATGGCCTATTCTGGCTAGGTGTCTCATTACCGAAGTATTAGTAGTATTCACTGTACTTTTATTTAGCGTCATTGGTAAGTGTTCTCGAGCTCTAAAAATCAAGTTCCTAGAGCAACGGCTTTTTTGCTTAAAACCGAAAAAAGTAAACAATTAGTTCATTTACATAAATATATATGATAATCAGATGGTGGATATAAATAGTATAATCAGTCATAATAGTAGTAGTGATAATAGTAATAATAATGATAATGGTTTTATCAATAATAAGGATGAAAAAGTGAGGCAATCTGTGATA
Organism: Trichobilharzia szidati; assembly: GCA_944472155.2. Classification (NCBI taxonomy): domain Eukaryota; kingdom Metazoa; phylum Platyhelminthes; class Trematoda; order Strigeidida; family Schistosomatidae; genus Trichobilharzia; species Trichobilharzia szidati. Next base: position 28,239,791 of record OX235276.1, on the reverse strand, counting down.
ACACGAATAATGAAAAACAGCATGATTAAACAAACAAATGTTCAGGTGGAAGTAGTCAATAAAGGCTAGTAAAAACAAATGAACCGATTAAGTAATGCTAGATTGTAAGCGAAGTAAATAAAACATGTTTTGAATGGTGTGATAAAATTAAGGGATGATAAGAGAGGGGTTGAAAATATAACTAATGAGTGGTGTATAAGTAATCAGTTGGTTATGTTTTAATAGGCCAAGGGAGGGATAATGGCTGAATGAACTTCTTTTGAATGCGTAGTTTAGGTTTAATAGTTCGAATGCCTATCGCCTATCACCTACAATAACCTTGAATTAGAGTTATGTGAAATAATTGTGAAACAGTCGTTAATATTGATTTTGTGACCTGACATTAATTAGTGTTTTGCAATGGATTTCTATTCAGATTACTCGCATTGGGATTTTCTATATAATTTAGTAGCCATTTTGGAACATGTTCTTTTATTTTTATTTATGTGCATTTGTGGATAATTAAAATTGATGTTTGCTTTATTACTGAGAAAAAAAATCACTTTTCATTAGCGTCTTTTATAACGCTGGGTAAAAGTAATTGAATGTTTGTTGTTTTCGAAATACTGACACGAGTTAATGGTGTACTTAAGTTAACTGTGGGATTCCGAGTAGTGGTTCGAGCAGTCTACCCACTAAATTGTCTATCTCATGTAGTTTGCAATCTGTGTAAGATTCCTAATTTCAGCCATATATCTAAGATTCGCTTAGAAGGAAAGTGTCATATTCGGTAGCTGATTCTATTCAATTTTATGACTGTGCAGCACGGTAGTTGAAAGTAAAGACTTCAGGTGATACGACCTATAACCCTTCACAATGATACTAAATTCTCAAAGTTCTGTATTAAAACTGTCACGCATTCATCACTGTAACGTATTGATGAGTTCAGAACGATGACAAAGTGACTATGGTTTGTAATATTTCCTGATACAAAATCTACTGATACAATCTAGGCTCATCTGTTAACTTTAATTCATGCTTGAACAATCTATGATATTGATTTTTCTTATCGATTTTTATGACTAATGTCTCCTCTCAATTTGTATTATACACTCTAGATATACATATACTTGTTGTTCTTTAGTTTGTACATGGTCAACTGCTGAAAAGTTCTTTTTAAAATGATTTTTTAACACTTGTGACAATTTTATTCACATCAAATCAATATTATTTTCAATTTCGACCAGTTAAGTTTTGTCTATTTTGTAATAGTAAGGCGATACAAGACAAGTAAGGCCAAAACAAATGTTTATTGTAACAAGATACAATGTAATGCTATATGAATTTATTCATTGGATATTTCATTTTGCCTCATCCTATTGCATGGTGGCATGTATTTGCGTTCAGTGGTATAGCTGAGCTATATTCTAGATTTATTATCTTAGCTCAGCTATAGCACTACATACAACTTCACATAACCCTGCAACTGGATGGGGCGAATCGACAGTCTTTAAGTCTAATATAGCAAGGTCGAGAGACAGATTGACAACAGAAGCTATATTTATCGAATCAGATGAGAATGCACGCAGTAGGAATCATTATACACCTGTCCCAGACACCTGGAAAAATCTACTACCTCAACGATGAATGGGGAGGAATAAACATAACTATAAAACTCGAGTTTTGAATTCGTGTGATTATAATTGATATAATTAGGAACATTGAATTCTGTTCGAAAAGTGATTCAGTGAATGATACTATTTCACTTTGTGATACATTATTATTCCCTTGGGTTCGGAGTGGAAAATAGGGACACAACAGTACATCTGCATTTTTTCCTGTTCTTTCCAGTCCTACTTAACTGGTTCCACGATTTCTCATAAGCTCTGATCTCCTCCTCACTCGAACTCTTGTATGTCACCCTCGGATGCTCAACTAACCGTTCCCTAATCATATTCTATTCGGGAGAGGACCTGGAGTATAACTTCACTGAGTAGTCTCTTTAACGTATGTCTGATCCATCTCCATTTCCTTCATTCTAAGTTCTCAATTGGCTCGTTGCCAGAGTTCCTAGTTACTTATCCTCTCACGTCATCGAATCATCAGCATGCAGCGAAGGCAGCTGTCGTTCATAGTCTACAGCAATCTGTTCGAAATGCTTATGGTGACTCGTGCGACAAGCCTCTCAACCATGCACAAGCATTGACTTGACATTTGTGTTGAAGATCCGGATCTTGTTCTTTATTCCGAGTGAAGCAGATTTCCAAACTGATTTCAGAGTAATGAAGGTCTGTCTTGATTTTCTAATCCTGAATTTGACATCCTCATCTGTTCCGCCTGCAGTTGAAACGATGCTTCCTGGCCAGATGAGTGAAGTAAGTGACCTCTTTCAGATTTCTCCAGTTGATGGTGAGTGGTGCTTGTTGTTGTTGGTTGGTTATCTTCATCACTTATTTCTTCTTTATGTTCACCTGAAGTCTTGTCTGACAGACAAATTAATATGAAATCGCATACACCCACAGTGCCCATGTTTTACACATATCTTAAAATATAATGTACATACTGGAAATCATAAATCTCACAGTGATGAAACATTTTGCAAATAATAATGTTAGTAATATATTCTTTGTCTTTTTTACTGGATTCTATTTAGTGTTGTTATCTTGTTGTCGTGCCTTTTCTTGATTAACTTTTCTGCTGACTTACAAATTGTCATTAATTTGCTCAAAGGCGTTACTTGATATACTACCCCTATCTCTTCATAATTGCCACACACCACACTGTCGCTTTGTCTATTTGCTTGCTCGTTTGTCTCCTATCAGTTATATATTGTAGTTAAGAAACATCTTTCATACAGTAATATTAACTAACTTCGATAGTGGTCGAATTTGATTAGAATGGGATCCCTAACGGCGGTTGTTGTGGTTATGGGTCTGTTAATCTTATGGTGAAGAAATGATATTCAGCTGCTGAATGTATGTTAATTTCACCTTATTTGCTAAACATTTGTTTAAAATATTACCTAAGAGAATGGTATACAACCGTTACTCTTCACATTATGATTAATGCACATGGGCCTAAATAGAATTTAGCAGTCAGCTTGCATGCACTATCCAATTATTCAGGTGGTTAATCTCTTCCTGTATAGTCTATCAGTAAGATGGTGTGTTCCACCTACTGATATCAATTAGTTGCATGACATATTGTCATATGGACTGTATAATTTGCAAATGACGAGTTTAATTCTGCGCACTATCCGTTTATCCAAACAGCTAGCTAGAATGTGGATGGTTTCAAATGATTTGACTTCCTAAACTGACTGTAACTAGTAACACTGTTGAAAGGCCCTTTTCCAAACGAGCGAACCTGCCTTCTATTGTTTAGATCATTTCGGTCTGACTGGTTGGTGTTCATTTTCTCTGTTAGTGGTTGCTAACTATTCATACTGCCTTCTACTATGTTATTATTTGATCTCGATAGTGGTGGGTGAAGTTCAAAGAGTTGTGTGATGATACTTATTTTTAATCCATTTGCCAAATATATGAACAGATAAAAGGAACACTATTGGGATCACTCATATCTGGAACTACTATACAAAGCTTGGAAAACATTACAACGTAGATGGCACGTTTGTCATTATTAGTATTCTCTTGGGTTCCCAGTGGAACATAGGTCCCCAACAGCACATTTCCACTTTCTTCTATTTACTACTGTCCTCTTTAGCTGGATGAACGGTTGCCAATAATCTCTGAACTCTTCCTCCCTAAACGACCTCCTCCATGTCACTCTAGGACAACCAACTCATCGCTTCTTATTGGGATTCCTTTCGAGCGATGGCCTGCACTGCCTGCGATGACATTCTACGGCCTCCTCAACGCGTGTCCGATCCATCTCCATTTTCTCCTAAATATTTGTTGGGCAATTAGCTATTGGTTGGTTTGTTGCCAGAGTTTCTTCTTGCTGATTCTTTCTGGCCACTGGATCTTCAATAAACAACGAAGGTAATAATTAGAAGAAATGATCTAGAAAGTACTCATTAATTAATCAGTAACATTTTTGAAGATCATAAGTTCATAAAAGATGATGATCGGGTAATAAAATTTCTTTCTTAGACGTCTAATTCAAGAGAACGAACACAGGAAATCAACTCAGACCAAATACTCAATTACAACAGCAATAATTTAAGAGCATATGAAGTAAATTATGTACAAATATTATTCAAAAGAGCTGAAATACACTGCAGAACTCCAGTTCTAAGGAGAATTGATGAAAAATATGTGTTAACCGTTTTCAATTTAAGGATACCCAGATGATTTCCATCGAAAAATCTAACCTCGAATCAAGCTACCAGCAAGAAACAATCCACATGAACCGCAGGAAAATTTCTTTAACTAGACATTAAGAATGTTTCCGAAATAATAGCTGAAACAACGAGGCAATTTGGAATATATATCACACACAAACCATCATAATCACTCAATATTATGCAGATCAAAAGATCCAGCAGGAAAAGGAGACAAGACCAATGCCATCTGCAAAGTAAATTACATGAGCTGTGATAAGCACTGTACTGGTGAAAGTGGGCTACCACTTAGGGTCCAAGAACATAAACTAGCAGTCGAAAGACACGATATGTATTCTTTCATATCAATGCATGTAGACAACTATAGATACCGATTTAACTGAGATGATATAGGAATTTTGAATAGTGGAAACACCGAAAATGATGAGAATTTCCTATAAACCCGGCACTCAGATGAATCAGCGAATGACAAACACACCATCATAGATCAAATATATCAACTGATAAAGAGTAAGTTACACAAAAGAACTAGTCAAATTCAAGGTAAATAAAAACAATGAATACTGATGCAAATTAACACCCAATAAAGACAGCAGATAAAATTATATCACTCTTGGAAAATGCATGTAAGTTCACTCCAGGATGAAAATTGTGCTGAAGATGTTTTCTAAAAGGACAGTGAATGGCTCTCAACCAAATCACCCCGCTTAGAGAATACAACCGCATCGGCATGTTTATGTTCATAATACGTTAAAAATCTGTTTGTTTAGTATATTACACTAGTTATACTTTTGTTTTTATTCTGTTCTTCAAATAGCCAATTGTTAGAATCCCAACAGATTCTGTAGTACAAACAATCGATACAGCACTTGATGGTCGATATGTCGGTGCTGGATGTTCAAGTGGGACTGTTACTCTTATAGCATTAGCGTAAACTGTTTGAACATTTATCACTAATCAAGCATGCAGAGAAGTTGGTCATTAGAATGCTTTTTATTTTCCCCCCTCTTGTATCCATGGTTGTAAATATGCTTTAATTGAGTGTATGTGTGTGCATCTTAGAATGGTCCAGTGTGTTCAGAACTCTCTATCTTTTTCATAATTATTTATGCCCAAATTATTAAAATGTTTTACAGCACGAAAACGTATTTATTTTATGTAGAGAGGAATAAAAACACTTCAGATGATATCATCATTAACAGTATTCATTGTATCTCTTTCTTCAGCATATACGTATATGTAAAGAGAATGAAATATAGTAATAAATTATTTACTTGAAAGTAATTATTTGTAAAGCGCACAATTCGAAATTGAAATATATTATGGCATTTTTTATTTGGAGACCTGAAATACTGAAATCACATTTTGGCGTTTGGACTCCTGAACGGAAGAGTCAAAATAACCATGATCACCAACTTAAAGTTATCAGAATTCAACTAAGAAACAAATTATTTTAAGTTGAAAATCATAGTCATCTTGAGACATTCGTTTGAGTTGCGCATATGCCAAAATAAGGCTGATCACTTTGGTCTAGAGACATCAACGGGAAATCTCAAGTATGCGTCATTAATTTCAAACCATACCCACTATAATGGAGGTGGCTGTCATGGCTCAGTAGCCTGGTCGATAAAACTTTAGAGTTTGGGGAGATCAATGCTGAGTTCGAGTCCAGTTAGAAATTCAACTACTCCCTGAAGATGCAGGCGCGTCCAAATGAAAAGTCTTCTGTGAGATGGAACGCGCGGCATGAATTCCACTGCTCACCAGCACGAAATGAATACGGGGGTAATTTACGAAATTTTTGATTCACTACTAGTCTATACTATGCGCACGTTTGTAGCGAGATCATTATAAATATGGTTAGAACAAGCATGAAAGTTCTGAAACATAATAGTTCTAAGGCTATAATACTTGTCCTAGTGATGCGGTTGATGAGAACTTCTCAAGTAACCGTAGGTGAACAGACTAATATTTGTGTAGTTATGGCATTAGGATCAGTGACTCTAATTAAGTCACACTTGGGTCCCATCAGAAGAAATATTCTATGAACCGACAATCGAATGAACATAAAATGTGGTTAATTTACTTGAGAAACTACTTATCTATCAATAAACTGATATCTAGGGATTATTTTCAGGAGTATTCTGTTTTATACTTGTCACTAATCAGTAGAGCATATTTAGTAAATATGTCAGTCCGCTTGAAATGATAAATGTATCTTAATGATGAATATAAATACGCACGAATTTGAATTAATTTAAGGTTTCCTGACTTTTGAATCCTCTGATTCCTTATAGTAACTAAATTTCAGAATAACGCATATGTTGTATTGACAGCGATTACGCCAAATTAATCTATGGTATTCGGTGACGTCTAAGAGTTAAGAGATATGATACTTGTTAATTTTCTCAGATGACTAGTGTAAGTATTACTGACTACAGTGGTAGTCAGTTATGAAGTCGGAACTCAGACGAAACTTTTACACAAGAACTTCACACAAACTGGAAGATTTACAAGCGAAAACTAACAAGTCGGTAGAAGAGGCAGCCATGATGGGACTTCAAGTGAATATAGAGAAGACATAGGTGATGAAGATAACCAACCAACAACAACAAGCACCACTCACCATCAACTGGAGAAATCTGAAAGAGGTCACTTACTTCACTCATCTGGCCAGGAAGCATCGTTTCAACTGCAGGCGGAACAGATGAGGATGTCAAATTCAGGATTAGAAAATCAAGACAGACCTTCATTACTCTGAAATCAGTTTGGAAATCTGCTTCACTCGGAATAAAGAACAAGATCCGGATCTTCAACACAAATGTCAAGTCAATGCTTGTGCATGGTTGAGAGGCTTGTCGCACGAGTCACCATAAGCATTTCGAACAGATTGCTGTAGACTATGAACGACAGCTGCCTTCGCTGCATGCTGATGATTCGATGACGTGAGAGGATAAGTAACTAGGAACTCTGGCAACGAGCCAATTGAGAAATTAGTGCTCAATAAATATACTGAAAGAAATGGAGTTCGATTGGAGTTACCCCGAGCAGACTGTTGAGTGATATCACTCTCTTCGCTGTAAAACGGATTACAAATGGAATGAGACGATTTAGGTTTTTGAGGGTGACATGTGGATGATCAATAGAAAAGGAAAGCTATTGGGCAGTCGTGGAGCCAGTGAAGTGACTGTAGAGAACCGAGTGCAAACGAGGTGTATGGCTGAGACCATATACTGCCGTCGGAATAATAATAATTCCACAGTTATTTATAATGTAAATTAAGTCCAGAAGTAAGATGGTTGATAAGAGAATTCGCTTTTCTTCAACATTAACCAAGTGGTTCTACAGACAGACAAAAATTTATTCAAATATTTTCAAAATTCAAAGGTGTTTCACTTCGGAAGTTGTTCAAACTGAAATTGAAGTGTTCAGAAGGGAATACCATCAATTGTAGAATGTCAAATGTTTTTATTTATTCCACCACTAAAATTATCCCTACAAATTTTCATAGAGACAATCAGTACACTACTTAAAAGAATTTTAAGTAATAATACAATAATTATATGGATAATTTAAGGTAACTAGAGATTGGTGTCTTTAAATTAGTTGACCAATATCACACACTAGATGTTGATTGGTGATTGTAATATCTACAAATATTTCATTCACATAAATTTTGCCAACCAATCGCGTGACAAATACATTCAGTTTGTACTGGATAAATTGATAAAGGCAGTTGTTATCTCATGATGCAACACCTATATCCCATTTTAATCTCCTATCTAATTTTCCTTATAAGTTAGGATGTTGCCATATCAACATGACCCTGACATGATTTATTTTTACCTCAAAAAGTACTTCTGTTTAACTGCTTGTCCCTATCTATCTACTTATCTCACTCAATGTATTATACATTTTTTTTTAAACTGGGGTATTGGCAATTTATTCTAATAAGATTTAGGTTAGTTTGTTTAAAATTACCTATTAAAATTGGCAAATTTCTTAAAAGTTTTTTTTCCTTTTTTAACAACTAACATTGATTGGCAGTGATGTTTCTTGTTAAGTTTTTTTAAAAGTGTTTTCTTAAAAGAGTTTTGAGAATTAAAGTGTAGATTGATAATAATCGTAATAATAATGATAATAATTGTAATTATTATTATTATTATTTTCCACTTTATTACTGACCTGCATTGATGGTTGTATTCTCTAACCACGAGGCTTATTGTTTTTGCAGAATAGAAGAAAATGAATATTGAGTGTCTTTTTGTTCTTCAGATAGTTGCTAGTGCAAATTTATGTACTTCCATTCAGAATTTATGTTTTCGTGTTATGAATGAGAGAGGAAAATGCATTACTAGCGAAGTTCAGAACGGCCTAGATTTTTAGTGTTCATTACTATTGGTAATGTTAATAATAAAGTTAGCCTTGAAATTTATGAAGTATACTGAAATGATTCATTATAAATTATTTAAATTAATCCCAGCGTGTTAAGAAAATCAAAACAAGATTTTTCTGAACGTTTCGCTGTGTAAGCCACAGCTTCTTCAGCAAATCTGCTGAAATTATTTCAGGAATATACTGAAATGAGTTTTATTAAATTCTGACAAAGTGTGAACAGTTCTTAGCAGTTAAAAGTTATTAATGAAGTACTTCGTAACAAGTGTCTACATAAAGTTGTTTCGTGTGATGAATTTTCTGTGTGTAACTGATATTACTACAGATGTTGTCAGTAATCATTACTAATATTATTGAGACTGTTCAGCATTATTCATCTTCGACATCCTTCGATGGAGTTGGAATATAGACGATGACTCCTGTAATAAGAAAGTAAGCATTCAGAAACTGCTTTTTATTATAATGACCATTGATTTTGTACTGTCAATGACCATATCACGTTGTAAACATGGATTCTCGTCCGATCACTGAGGTTAAATGACGTTGAAACCTGTTGTGACTTACATAGGCGCCCAGCTTGGAATACCGGAGTTTGTCAGATTTTGCGTCGGTGATTCAGTGGTAAAACACTCACCACCCACGCACGTGGTCAACTCACAACTACACCTGGAATAGTCAGTAGTAATCCAATTAAAAATTGAAGGTATATAATAAATGCTACTACTACTACTACTACTACTACTACTGAAACTTCACAGCTCAAGACTCAAGCCCTATGTTACCCTCGGAATGCAAAGAAATGAAGAGAATTATATTATATCAGTGCCACTATCGTCCGCTGTCATATTTCATTACTACTTTTCACATCCGACTACACAGACTTTGTCTGGCAGGATTTCTCTGCAGAATCATAGGAGAATGTATCTGGAAGCTATTCACTTGTGAACAATGAAGTGATATTCAATAGTGAAAAGTTGACTTATTTGTTAGTAGATTTTTTAGTCATCAGATAGATATCAATTAAGTAACAGAGAATTAAGTGGCACTATGGACATTTGTTTATCGATACACTAAACACTTACATAGTACACTGAAGACTCTGTTTTGGTGTACATAGATGGTCATATCGGTTTGAAGTCCCCTTTCAATTGAATTTGTTAAATTTTCTTTGAGAAGCTGAAAATGGTTGCGACACCTTGGTTAAATGAGAAAAAATCTATTCTCTAGTAAAACTTCATTTGGATCATCAGATATCTCAAACTTGGTCAGATTTTGAGTGTTTTCGTCAGTATGAAAGACTAAAATTATTTCTCTCCACCAGACTAATTGCATATAACTTCCCCCTCAACTCCCACGGTCTAATTGGATTGCAACAGAAAGTAACATGTATACATAATACCGTTAACGTTGCATTTTGTAAAATCACTGTCAGGAGGACACTTCTGTAAGTACGTTTTCAACACTATCAGTAATTGAAGCACTGGTTTTTTGACAGAAACTACATCGTTCAGAATGAAAAGAAACGCGGTCAATACATTTTCTCAAGAGAAAATTCTTACCCTAAAAAAGAGTGACAAGTTGTTTTATTGCACTGTTCGAATATCCATAAATAAGACCGAAATTCCCGTCTCATACATTGTATAGCCTAAATTTAGTAACACTGCCTGCCAATTATAGTTAAGTGTAATGACTATTCATATAACCATTGAGCAACTATTCGTGCTACAGTTATAATAAAAATCCATTGAATGGGAAGTATACGATATGCATATTACATTTATTACAAAATACTGCATACAATGATTTGTGGAAGTATATTTCGTAAAGTTTCTTCAGTTAACGTTGACAATTTCACTAATTTCAATGCATAAATCCATCTACGTGACTGAAATTCATATCCCTAATTATTCAAGGAGTGATTAGACTCGTTTGATTGGACACTAGTTAGTACCTAGTGTAATGTGTCGAGTCCTTTGTTTGGTGAAGAATGAATTCCATCAGTCATGTTGGCAGTGTGGTCACCATTCTAGGTGGTTCGCCATCAAATATGCTGATGATCTGACTGTATCACTGCCTATCACTTCTGAGTCTGACTGCTCCAAACTTAATAGCTTTCTGTTGGACATCAGCATGTGGTCTAAGTCAAATGGTCTTATGTTAAATCCTTCCAAATGTCAGGCAGTTAACTTTACCTTCAACCATCGACGTGACAAACATGAACTAGTTAGTTCCCATGGTTCCTGTAGCATAGATGGTACAGAAATTGAAACCAAATCAAGCATTAAATACCTTGGATTAGTTCTTTCCTCTGACCTTTCATGGTCATCTCACATTTTATTGGTCTCTAAGAAAATGTTTCGTCTTACCTTCTACATTAAAAAGTTAAGACAACAAGGTATCAGCCAACCTTTAGTTCTGCAATTTTTAAACTCCTGTATTTTACCTATTGTACTTTATTGTTCTCCATTAATCTTTCCTGGGCTTCTTAAAAAAGACTATGCCGTATTACGAAGGGTATTAAATGCTGTGAGTAGGGCTTGTGGTTTGCCACTGCGTGATCTCGCCAATACCATAGTCGAGAGACACGTAAATTCCTGTACAAATTGGGCAAAGGCCGTACTGTCAGACCCTCTGCACCCTCTTTATTCACAACAATCCCCTTGTATCTCATCAGGTAGAACGAGAAGTCAATATAAGAAATTATATGCTCGTACCACTAAGTACAAAAATTCTACAATACCGTATTTAGCCCGTATTTTATGTGATGAAGACACTGTTAGACGTGAAACATATAAGTTACTATGTAATTAGCATAGTGAATCGACCCTTTCATTGTTCATCTTTCTGTAATTCCATGGTGTCACCCTTTCTATCGTTTAATTATAACTTTGCTATTTTTATTTTAGTTGTTATTACTATTATTACTATAATTTTATATTTTTCTCCTTATCCTATACTGTAATTGCTACATAGCTCCTATAAAAACGTTTTGTTATCATTATTATGTATTAATTATTCCGTTTATCTATTTTTTTTTGTTGTTGTCGTTTTTGAGTAAATTAGATGCAATACTGTACTGAATGCTGAAAATTCCTTGCTGTATCATTAATACTGTTTTTGGAATAAAGCAAAATTATTATTATTATTATTATCACAGTGTGCTTTGAATTGCTGATATCAGATGGTTGGCATCCTGCTGACTGCCTCCAACCATCTAAGATTAGATCCATTATCTGAAAAAAGAATGAAATACATCAGTGAAGTGAGAGTTAGTTTGAGTTACAGCGATTAGAAATCTGAAAAACTGATTTACATTACTGTATACATTCATCATAGACATTCGTGATAAACAATGATGACAGCGTTTTTATTCTAGCACAAATTGGATACCTACTGATGAAATCGTGCTTCAGTATCTGTTTTCATAATATAAAGAAGCAGTCTGAGGTAGCGAAATAAAGGGCATATTTAAAGGAATTAGTGACGGGTGTTGGGTAGCAGCTGCAGATTTTTATAAGTCACAGTGATTAAAGTAATAAGCAGTTAATTAGAGTTGAAATATTCAGGTCACGAGTGTTGCCTAAGAGAATAATATGAGTAGGTAGTTATAGGGGTGTGAGATGAGATTGTCAAAATTAACTGGAACTTATAGAGAGGCTGTGCGTCGGTGGCATAGCGGTTAGGACGCTCGCCAACCATGCACATGGTCCTGGGTTGGATCCCCGGTCACCGACGCACTCCTTTACCTCGCTAAGCCAGAAATTATGCTGATGAAGAGGAAAGGTTGGGCATGAGGCTAGCAACCCCATCCTGTAAAAGTAATCACCACTGCTACAGAAACTTCAAGCCACTAGCTTGAAGCCCTATGTTCCGCTGGGGAACGTGAAGGAAAAAAAAATCTATAGAGAGGCTAATACTCGTTTCTTTCTGAATATACAAGTTGAGTACTAACCACTTAACCTCTATAGCTTTGGTGATACATCACAGACTAGAACTAATTTGCTCTTTAATTATCTTAAGTGGTTTTAGAACTTCAAATCAATGAAACCTAAAACTCTTACGTGAAATGTAGTACTTACTTTCTGAACCCGTAACTAATTTCGAACTTAAATTCATGACTCCTCAGTATTCTTATAACTTACACATGTCTCAAAAAACTTGCTGATCCCTGGAGTTCTTTTTCCTAGCTGTTCGTGTATTCATTTAGATCTACTAATTAGTGAATTCAAATATGTAAATACTTTGTATATTGGATTCTGAGAGCGTTTTAGATAGTGTGCATTTGATAATAACCAATGACATAAAGTGATGTCATGTTATCCTGCTCAGTTTCTTGTTCCTGCTTTGTATAATATATTCTAATTGATAAAGTTTATAACTTATGTTATCCTCGATACATTAAACAGATAACACATTTGAGCTACACTGTTATCTCACTTTAAATTAAAATAAAGTAAAAGGAGAACATAAGGGAATTCCCGGCCATGATGTCGCTAGAGTCTTTTAACTAGAAATCACTCTGGTATCGTTTCTAATCTTATTAATAGAAATATGAAAGTGACATCAGATTAATGCTTGAGCGTAAAACTATTCGTTTTTAAGAGTAAAGTAGTAACATGCAAAACTACTAGGTATAGGGATCATGAGTTTATTCTTGTGTTTAGACATACTTATTAACAGTTAGTAAGACCTGATTACGTTAGCCTCCACTACTTAAAAAAAACAAGTTATGCTAGTATTTGGATACCGAATTTATATTACTCATAAGACAAGAATATGCATGTACAAACTTTCATCTCACTTATAAATGTAGTAGTAGACATAAGTGAGTTTAATTAATAACGTAACATGTGGATAACAACGGCAATTAAGCTGTGCTAATCTGGATCGTATGAATATTTGCCAGTATTTACCAGTTGATTACTGAAAACATAATGCAAAGCTCATCTGCTTTTTGTTAAGACAATCACTTACCAAGGTGTTTCAGTATTCTAGCTGACAGCTGAATTGAGAAAATATATTAACCAATAAAGTCCTAAAGACAGAAGGCTTGTAGGTCAGTTCATAAACACATTATATCATTTAAAGATATAAAAGAAAAATCCTTTTAAAATAAATGAAAAGGGAAATCACCAGCTTTGTTTACAGAGATATGTGCCGGCCATGTCAGCTCATGATGAAACCCTCCAACCAATGAAATATAAAATCGAGACTACATGACAAGTTTTAAATGTAGATCAGTTTAATTAAACAGAGCAGAGCAAACGGGTCTACGACTTTTGTGTGTAAAACTAGTACCCAATATTTTAGTACTTCCAAAGTACGGTTCATCACTTGAAAATACATGAATCGGTTACTCCAGATAGTATAAAATAAGCACTGAAAATCTCAGAATTAGTCTAGATATTAAACAGCTTCTTAAAATCCTAATGTAGATTTCACTGAAAACCTATATCACCGAAAGGTTCTTTGAAAGCCGGGGAATCCTAGAAAGGTGTCTTTCTAGTTTGTGACGGTATAGTGATCCTCACCTATAACCCCACTTGAGGTCAAACCCAGGACCCTCCGGTTTTTAGCCGAGCACGTCTTTATTCAGCCATTGAAATAGGAAATCTAAGTGAATCAGTGTTTCTTGTTGATGGGCTTCTAACAGTTGACATTTGATGCTACATTAAAATGTGGTTAAACTGTTCATGTTTATTAATTATAGTCTGAGGCAATCAGTCCCGTTTATAAATTTCGACAAAACGATACGAAGACATAGTTTATATGAAACATGTAATGCATTTGCGCAACACGTTACGGACATTCTGGTCACACACTTACTTGTCATACACAGTTATAACGAAGGTAAGATGACATTAATTACTACAATACAAATCAAACTGTGTACAAGTCAAGGTCAGAGAAAGTTCATATGGAGGGGACAGTATGTATATTATCATAGTTTTTTTCGAGTACAGCATAAAAAGGCGTTGGCTAAGTGTTTGTTCAGACGCATTCACCATATATATACAGCCGACACTAGTGAAGAAGAAACACAACACCTCACTGAAGTATTTTTAGATAGCAATTATACGTTGACATTCATTAAGCGTTAAGGAGGTGTAAAAGAGCTCTACAGATCCAGTCAGCTCCCGAAAAAGATGTTTGCATATCTTCGCCTTTCAGTGGTGATCAACAAAAGCCGGCAATTAATAGAACTTACTATAGAGCCAAATTTATCTTCATAGAGAAGCCGAGATCTATGCTGTCCTGCAAACCCTCACAGTACCCGAAAGATAATGTCACATCTCGTTGTGTTTATCAATTTACATGTATGTGTGGACACGCATACATAGGGAGGACCCATCGGTATCTGCAGGTTAGGGCTACGGAACATATTCCAATGTGGCTGCAACAGTAAATAAAATCACCCTATACAAATGATCCTGGAAATAGATACTAAACATCATCTATAGTGAAGCACATCATAGAGATGGGTCATAAGGTTTATTTCAATAATGCCTTTGAGCCCACATATAAAACAAGGTTGGGTCACATACTTAAATTCGTTGAAGCCTTGATCATAAAAAGAAGGCTTAAACCAGTCTTCAGTAACCAAATATTATTTGTTATTACTTTAAACCTGCCTTCGTAATCCAATCTAGAACAAATGTTTGATTTTTTTAATGATACTTTCCCCCGTTCCCTTCTTAATTTCTTACCTAGACCCTTACGTTATCTTTCTATCCATAACTTGTGAAATTTACCTGCGTTGTAATAGTTCATGCTATCTTGCCTTCTATACAGCTGCGTATTACAAGTACGTGTGTGGTCAGAATGTCCGAAATTTGTTGCGCAAATGCATTACATGTTTCAGATAATCTTCGTCTTCTTATCGTTTTGTCACAGTTATAGTTTGATAAAATCTTAGCTTCTTCAGACATATCAAAACGACAGGTTTGTATTCTGACTATGGCATTTTACTTTTTGGATAGTTAACCGAGTTTACAGTAAACTAGCTTCAATTACCAGCTGTGACCAGTTCACATAATTTAGTCACTAAAGCATTATAATTATGACCTGGACATCTTGGTTTAGAATCCTGTTGAGACAGACATTTTCTAGTTCATCTACATTCACTAGTAATTGCGTAAGTTAAAAATATGTAATAATTCCCTCCAAATCACAATTTGAAGTTATTTTGATTGATTTTGACTAGTAGTGGAATCCAGAGTGTGTATTCCCTTCTGTTTTGTGAGTCAGGATTTAAATTTAGAGCTAAGTGAAATCCAATTTCTAGTCCCCGTGAACTTCCTCTCTCCCTCTCTTTGCTTTTCTTAGTACTTTCTTTATAAATAATAAACTTGCCCTTAAGCATTGCACCACATAAAGTAGTCAAGAACATGAATTTCATTTCTACTGAGACTAATTATTTATTTGTGGTTAGTTTTTAGAAATATAGGATACCAATGTGCGTCGGTGGCACAGTGGTTAGGACTCTCGCCGACCATGAACATGGTCCGGGGTTCGATCCCCTGCCGACGCACACCCGATATCTATGGTCGGCCTGCAAAATTTGGGCTACCGATATCCATGCTGAAAATTCCATACTTGTACTGAAAATACGGTGTAGCATCAAGCTGTAATCAAAAATAAAATAAAAATAAATAAATGAAATATGTAAGGGATGATTTGTTTAACGTTACAGTATTTTCCCTTCCTGTTTCTAAATTTTTCTGTCATTTCAGTCTAACGTTTTTGTGATGTGAGATATTTTGACAGCTACACGTCTGATACGCTTCTTTGAGTTTACTAACTATTGGCTGGTATTTGTGGTTGTGTTTCTTTGCTTATTTAAAAAAAAACTATATGCAATAGTTATACTTGAAGGAAAATATTCAATTGAAATGGTCATATTTCCTTCCGCTGGTATATGAAATTCTATTGGTCGGATTTTCAGTGTTACCATTGAGCTAGAAAGTTGTACACTACCGTTTACTTGGAGTTAGTATCAGAAAATTGAAAGCAATCATTGGGAGTCTAGATCAAATTTGGGTTTCTGTGTTATTCAGTTCATGTTAATAGAAGGAAAACAGAAACTATTATGCTATGATTTTCACTAAAAATTCTGTAAAGCGGATAAGCACTGTTCAGAATTAAGCTATTATTATTACAACATATTATAAAGAAAAGTTATTTGGGAAAATATATGGAAAAGAGTGTTTTTCAGTTTATGGTTAGAATTTTCTCGAAAGACGAATCTTTTTCAAAGTTCAATGAAAATACGGGAATCAGATACGAAGAAAGTTAATTACAGACGCGGGGGAAATTATGGTTACGGTGTGTGAAGAACTGCCACACGTTAAAAAAAGCAAAAGCCAGTTGTGGAAATATAACATAAAGGATGTAGCAGTGCTGAGACTGGTTTGTTATAAATTGGTAGGTACTTATTGTCGAGTGGTTATCTAATAAATCTCTATACATCATATTTGGAAAGATTTCTGTTGTATTTTAAGTCGTGTAGCTTCAACTGAATACTGATCTTCAAATGAATTCATTAGTGCAATACACATCTTTGGTGAACTTATACAAACTCTATCAAAGACTTGAACAAACAGTTTTACAAACACTGGTCGCCGAGTGAAAAGTACACATACGCATAATTTACAAAAGTATAAATCTAAGTGAAATTGAAATAAATAATTCCAACGTCCTCAAACTTCTTCAGGAAGATAATCAAATATAATATACCAAAGGTATATGTGAAATGTCTTATCTACTGTTCATAAGTTCTCACCCAACAATATCTGAATTATAAGCAGTCCAGAAGAGGTATCTTCCCAGCGATTTCATCCTCAAAAGCTGTACAATGGCATTTATATACATCAGTTTACATAGGTACAGTTATTATTTAATTCTAAATGAGAACGGAGATTAAAGGTGATAATAATTTTCAGCTTGATATGAAAGTTCGAAGGTGTGAAAATAGATTACAGTGGGCTTAGAAACAAATTACACAGGACTAGAAAACAGTTCTTAAATAGAATGTAGATGTGACAGGGATAAGTGTGGAGACAAACTGAAATAATAAATTTCTATGGCTGAAATGCAAAAGGAAGGGACTGATGAAAAAACAAAAACTGAAAACTAAGGAGTTGAACCGGACTAAATCCATAGTAAATGTAGAAGTTGAACTACTTTCATTTGAACACATAGCTCCAGCTTTTCGATGCATACAAGTAAGGCTTCTGCAGCACAAAGAGGTCGGAAAAACACCTTTGGTAGACTGTAGTTTACTTTGCAAATGATTCCGAGTGGTTAGTCAATTGAGATGTGATGATATTTGTTGACCTGGCGTCCACTTGTGACGCTTGTGATTGAACCAGTGTCTCTTCTCTGCAACAGTGCTGCGTAGTGCTTTCAAACATGTTTTTAAAGAACGTTCATAGAATGACCTATGTATCCAGGTCCTCACGAGCAAATGAACTGATACATGCACATTGGAGCGATCATGTGATGAAATTTGTCTATCACATTGCATAGGATCAGTGAATGGCTAGAGAATATCACTATTATAGTTGGTTCAGGGAAGACCTTCTTTGGGGAACTAGGTACTTTCCTCTTAAGGATGTCTGCAGCTTAGTCTCCCCTAAAGTTCAGACTGAGATGTTGTGTTTTCTTTGGCGCAGAAGTGCATTCTTCTCTTTTTGGCTTTGGTTTCACGTTCTTCCCCACGAAACGTGTCGGTTATCCATTTTGAGCCAGGATATTTTTGAAAAATAAAAGTTTTAATTTCTAAGCAGTTAGAACTACAAATTCCACTGATACGGTGGATCAGTGAAACAATGAGAGCTCGTTTTCGACTGACAGGTATCCAGCTATAAAAGTTTATCATTTGGTCACTCCACGATGGTTTTCTGTTGATAAAACTTTTTAGAGTTCCATCATCTCTTCTTGCCAATTCCACGTCCAGAATGGAATCTTTGATTCATTTTCTAATTCCATTGTGAATTTAATTGAAGGATGGCAAATGTTAAACACCTGCAAGTTAAAATTTAAATCGGAACCAACGTGACAGATTACAAAAGTGTCGTTGACATACTTTTTGTAGAGCACTAATTTGTCGATTGTTGATCTTAAGATCACATTTTCAAAACTGGTTATAAAGCAGTTTGCCAAAATTGAGCCAGAAGGAGGGTTCATGGAAACTGTACAGCTTTTGAGAATGAAATCGCCGAAAAGATATCTTTGCTGGACTTCTATTTCTTTTCTCATAAATATTCATCAAAAATAAAGTAAAAAATTGCTTCATTTACGAGAGTTGGTTTCCAGGATCTTGACTGATTTCATTTTTGACCACGAGCTGACTTCATTTTGAGGACCATTGAAATCAATCAAATCCTTACAAACCAACAGTTCAAAATTAATACAGTGCTTACTGGTGACTCACTACAAGATAAAGTAGCCTGAAGTCCTAGTGGGAAGTAGTGATCAGCCGGTTCCACCTAGTTGCGTATGAGAACAAATGCCCATGGAAGATATTTGCTGGCAGTCGCCCTATATCGTGAACTAGCATAAGCTAGAATTGACGAGCTTTTGGATTCCGTTCCAGTGGCTAAATGGTTTACATGTTCGTCTTGTAAACTTAAGGTCCTGGGTTCGATCCCTGATGAGGAGTCCCAAACATAAACGAAATGGCTATCCAGTGATCCCTGGTTTTGAATGGTTCTATAAATGAAGTCAATAGAAATTAAAATCGCATACAGTGTGATCAAGATTTGACTGGGGTAGAAGATTTGGAATAAAAATTTCATGAATAACTTCAAACTGCATATGTTACATAAGAAGAATTTGAACTCTTCTAAACTCTATTTGATCAAAACTAACAATCTAAATAATTTGGGACATTGGTTGGAGGATTTCATTATAAGCTGACATCAGTTACAAAAGCATTGGAAAACCTGGGAGTACTGGATAGCTGTTTCGTCCTAGTTTGGGACTCTTCACCATACGTACCCAGCGGGACGCAATAGCTGTCCAGTATTCCCAGGTTTCCCAATGGTTCTCTAACTGATGTCAGCTCATGATGAAATCCCCCAACCAGTCAAACAAAATCCCTACAAAAAACCAATGCTTGAAAAATGTGAGACATGTTATGTTTACAGAGTTCACTAACAAGCCATTTTAAGGTCCGCATACATTGATGGATAAAAATAGATGGGAAGAAGTCACGTGCATGAGTGTCCTGGATATAGGTTATTCAGTTAAGTCGACTCAGTTAGAGGACAACTGTTCACCAACTATGCTGGATAGTAATATGTCTGGAATTGGTAGCTGTTAGCATTTAGGAGACACTGGATTGCAACACAATTTATTGGTTAACTTCATGCCACGAAATCCAATAACCCTCGGCCATGGCTTTTATATTAGGCTGTTCATCGGCACTCTTAGAGAATCCTGAAGTAAGTAGCAATAGGATGTAGAATATTGCGGAAATTCAGGTTACATGTAAAATTCAAAGTTTCTTAAATGAGATGTTACTTTTTCTCTGTGATACAAGGTAAGGCACATCAGTAGTTAAATATATTAGGACGTGTGATATGGCTTTCATGTACCACTGACGCATACGCTTACAGAACAGTAAATGGCTTTTAAATTGCTAGAGGTGTCTCAGTAAGAACCAATGAGACTATTCATCTTTTAATTCGTGAACTGTCCCCCTTCCAGACTTTAATGAAAACAAAACACGTATTTCAGCGAAGAGTGTCTTTTCGGCTAATTCATTCACTCAGCTGTACGATCACAATTATAGATACTTATTTTCATATGTGCGTGTACATTAGGTTTGTCCAATAATAATAAAAATTAGTTAGGATTGTTGTTATTAAGACATTTCAAAAATGTGATGAATAATCAAACCGTAACTAGGTGGAGTGAAGATTGGCAAGAGGGTAGTGGTGATTTGTTGTCAAACAACATTTATTAACGCATAAAAGAAGTTGAATAAGAGTAATACAGTTACGGAATAAGATTAATGGTATAATGAGTGAGTTGTGATTAGGATGTACATAGAAACAAAGGAAAATATCGAATTATGTATGAGTTAAGAAAAAACAAGCACACAAACACCAAATCAGTTGTAGTCAACACGAATGTTACAATGATAGCGGAAGTGGTTGGATAATTTTATTTTGTATACATAACTCTGGTTTTTCCAACTGAAGGACTAAAGCTTCAGCAATACAGTATTCACCTTCTGACATACTGGTTCAATGCATCGAATCAGATAGTCATATCAAGTTGTGGTGTATTATGCTACGGCTATTGCTCATATTTCTACCGACATAAGGCTATATACCTTTACTGGAGACAAAAAGAAACAGCCTTTCAGTTTAAAATCAGTATAACTTGTCTGAAGCGACAATTAGATAAGTGTTACGAGGATTGAGGGAACTTTTTTAACACCGTAGTTGAGCATGTTTGAAAACAAAATATTGAGTCCTGAAAAATGTCAACTTTAAAAGTTGAGACATTCTTGAAAGATATCTATTTCAAAGTCTTGGTTAAGCTGTTTTATGCATGTTTCCAGAAACAGAATTCCACCTTTGACTAAGGTAATCTCAGTGGAATATTGTAATAAAATATTGATTTCATGTATAACACATGGTACAAAGAATAGAATTATTTAGTTTCAAAGCAGTTTTCATTGCTAATTAGTTTCATGTAGAGTATTAATTGAAAGCAGTGTAGTGCTGGAAAGATACTTGGAAGTTTTCAATGGTACCAATTAACAATAAACAGCTTCCATAAAGCACTCATTTAGCTAAAATCCGGTTAAATGTTGAAATGCTAGTTGTGATATCCAAATCGTGTGAGCACGGTTCTAAAATGAGTGATAATTCGGGACATTTTAGGAATACAGAGTAGATTATTCAACATATATGCAGTGCTGCTTGGTTTTCATTATTATTATTTTATTGTTCGCTTAGATTCCAAGCGGAATACAGGACTTCAACAACACACTCTGTCCTATTTTCTGCTCTCCTCTTTAGCTGAACCCACTCTTATCTCTTCCTCTCAGGATCTCCTCCACTCGTCATTCGCATTTGGGTTCCTGTCGATGGCCTGGTGCGCTTTATTTTTCGACAGTCTCTTCGGAAAGTGTCTTATCCATCTCCATTTTCTTCTGCGTATTTGTTGAGCGACAGGTTCTTGGTTAGTTTGTTCCCATAGTTTATTGTTTCTAATTATTCCTGGCTATTTAATCTTCAATATGGAGCAAAGGTAGCTGTTGATTAAAGTTCGCAACCTGTTAGAAGTGGTTTTCGTGACGCTCCAAGTTCTCATTAGTTTACTAATATTTGTTGTTACATAACTAAAACGTACAAATGTATATATAAATATCATATCTGTTGGCAAGGTCATAAGAAACACTGAAGTTTATTAAAATAAGAAAGCCGTAGAGCGAAGAGCTACTCTTTTCAGCAACATCATTCTCAAGCTGTATAGTCGTATATATATATGTATATATATATGTATAGTAAGTTCTTTTAGCATCAAAAGGAATATTTCCAAATATATGTCATTAGAATTGTAACATAAAAAGTGTTAATTGGGTAGAAACTAAGATAAAATAAGTAAATTGAGGTACGTAATATAATTGACGAGGATGAGTAGAATTCACTTAAAACTGAACGCTAGTCGTGTCAACAACAGTGATAATAAGGGGTGAGGAAAGAATTAAATACAATTAAAAATCGAAAACTAAAAATTACGTATTCTGTGTTAAGAGAGATCAGGTCCATTGTGGATTTAGTTACTGAACAAACTTCTTTTGCATACAGACTTCAGGATTTAACATGTGAATTAGCATTGATTCTATGATTTGAAGAAGTTTGATTTGTACTCTTTTAGCAGTATTCGCACGTATTCCGTACATAACTTTGAAGTTGACTTGTCAGTTAGCTTGGTATCCATATTCCATCAGGTGCTCCAGGATAGACCTGTTGGAGGAGCATTTTTCTCTTTTATAACACCATGCGGGTAAATTTTAGATGATACATTTGGATAGCAAATGATGGGTACGGCTGACATACGCAAATCCACACAAGCGTGTGAATTGATAGGTGCATACTGATGAGGACAGCAGTAACAGCTTGTCCTTCACGTTTATATCAATCACTGATTTCGTAGAAAAAGTGAATTTGAGTTCCAGTATTCCCCATCGCAGCAGATATCTTTATGGACAGCTGGGAAAATACTACTCTTAATACATCTTCAGTCCATACTTCAAATTGAAGTATGCGCTGTAGATGTTGTCTAGTAGGGCGACTAAAGCTTCGCAAATTAACTATCCAGCTCAGAGAACACAACCACATCAAAATCATCCACCTGAGCTACAAATCTTCTCCATCACATTTAATCCTACTCCTAAAATATGGTGGCGATATGTGGATGATACTATCACAGTGATAAAAGCAGAACAAACTTCCAGTTTCTTCACATATGTAAATCCACTAGTAAGGGGAATAAAACACATTTGATTGTAAAATAAAACGAACATTAGCGTTTATAAAAAGCCACTCATTCTAATAGATATTTAGACTTTAATTCATCTCATCCGTTTTCTGTCTGTGGAGACAGGCTTAGTGCTACTTCTCGGTTTGTCAGACACTTAACTAAGTAGTATGACAAAATACCTAAACGATGAAATGAAACAGATAGAAGAATAGTTGGTTGGTGTTAAATAACTATCCTATAAAATTCAATAGGAATATTAAAAAAGGTCAAAAGCAAAATAAAAATAATGGTGAAACTAATAATGATAAAATAAATAGGAAAGAATACAAGTCATCTACAGTTTTACCATATAAGGAGGGGACATCTGAGGCCCTACATAGGATTATCAACAAAGCAGGAATTGGGGTAGCATTCAAACCTACAAACCCACTCAAGTAGGACAGGCTTTGTAGGCTGGATAACTCGTGGACGCAATTACACAACATAATATAATTTACAAAATACCTTGCAATGACTGTGAGTGAGGTCAACTACATAGGTGAAACTAGTAGTGGATCAGGAGTAGTGAGATTATTAGAACATATGAATTGTGCTAAGGTTAGAATAATCGACTCCACGAAGATAAGTGGTGTGGAAAAAACTCAGCAATCACACTACATGCATTAACACATAACCACACAATAGGGTGGGTGGGACAGAGTCCAAATTCTCAGAAGTAATATTGGTAGTTGGAAAGGGAGATTGATTATTGAATGCTGGTTCATCGAGTCTAAATCCAACACATGCAACAGAAATGACTCAATGCAAATATAGCAAAACTATTCATTCAGACATCTATAAAACACAAAATAATCGAGCAAAGAATATTCTTTTCGATAAATTCCTCTTCCGGCTCTACAATTATATACATATATGTTTATATACATAGAATATTCTAGATTAGTAGTCAATAACAATATTAGCGTTTTTTAAATAATATCGATTTGTAAAGTGTGATCAATGCCATTGCTGTTCATTATGTATTATTATTATTATTATTATTGTTCCCATGGGTTTCTAGTGGAACATAGGGCTTCAACTGCACGTCTCCACTTGCTTCTGTCTTGTGCTGTACTTTTCACTTGCATCCATGTTATTCCATACTGTTTCATCTCCTCCTCACACGATCTCCTCCATGTCACCCTTGGACGTCCCACTCGCCGCTTCCCTTTCGGGTTCCACTCGAGGGCTTGACGCGCGATGTCACTCAACGGCCTCCTCAGCGAGTGTCCAATCCATCTCCACTTCCTCCTGCATATTTGTTGGGCGATTGGTTCCTGTTTCGTTTGTTCCCATAGCTTCTTGTTTGTGATTCTTTCTGGCCATTTAATCTTCAGTATGGAGCGAAGACAGTTGTTGATAAAGGTCTGCAACCTGTTGAAGATATTCTTGGTGACTCGCCAAGTTTCTGATCCGTATAGAAGAACTGATTGACTTGACGTTTGTATTGAAAATCCGAATTTTGTTGTTGATGCAGGCTGAGTGACGAAGATTTCCAGATTGGTTTCAGGTTGATGAATGTGTTTCTCGCCTTCCCGATTCTCGATTTGACATCCTCGTCCGTTCCTCCTGTGGTTGAGACAATGCTCCCTAGATAAGTGAATGAAGTAACCTCTTTCAAATCCCTCCCGTTGATGGTGATTGGCGCTGGATGTTGCTGCTGTTGTTGTTGTTGGTTGGTTATTTTCATAACCTCCGTCTTGTCTATGTTCACCTGGAGTCCTGTCTTTGCTGCTTCTTCGACCAGTTTGTCGATTTTCGCTTGTAAGTCTTCGATTTTGTGTGACATCAAACATAAATCATCCGCAAAATCCAGGTCTTCTAGGTTCTTCACGTCGGTCAAGGATATCCCTGTCTTCTCGTTTCCCACTGTCTGACGCATAATCCAGTCCACCACAATTAGGAATATCATTGGTGATAATAAGCACCCTTGTCTGACTCCTGTGTTTACTCCAAACGCCTCGCTGAATTTTCCGTTGTGGATCACTTGACATGTGCCGTTGTCGTACAGCTGTTGAATAAGTTTGATGAATATTTGGGGTACGCCGTAGTACTCGAGTAGTTTCCAAATTACTTCGCGGTCAACGCTGTCGAAGGCCTTCTCAAAGTCTATAAAGTTGAGGTAGAGATTTGATTGCCATTCCATGCTTTGTTCGATGATGATGCGTAGAGTTGCAATTTGGTCAGAACATGATTTGCCTTTCCTGAATCCGGCTTGTTCTGGTCGGAGTTCTGTATCCAGCGCGTCCTTGATTCTCTCCAGGATGATGCGACTCAGGATTTTACTTGGCGTCGACAGGAGCATGATTCCTCGCCAGTTCTTGCAGAGTCCTAGGTCGCCCTTCTTTGGTAGTTTCACGAGGTAACCTTTCCTCCAGTCAGTAGGCACTTTTCCCTCCTTCCAGACTTTTTGCAATAATGGAGTCAGCATATCTGCTGTCGTCTCTGGGTCCGCTTTCAGTGCTTCAGGGGGTATTCCATCTGGTTCAGCTGCTTTTCCAGCTTTCAGAAGCTTGATTGCATTCATGACTTCAGTTTTCGTTGGAGGGTTGGTGTCAACTTGCAGTTGTGTACGTGCTGTTGTTGGTATTTCCGGATGGGTTGTAGATGGTGGTCGGTCCAAGAGTCCTTTGAAGTGGTCCGCCCATTGTTTAATCTGTCTTTCTTCTTTGGTAATTGGGTTCCCTTGGCTGTCTTTTATAGGTTTCAATTGTGTTGATCTCTTCCCGGATAGAGACTTGGTTATCTGATATAGTGTCCTTAGGTCCTTTTTGCCTGCTGCCTTCTCAGCTTCAGTAACCAGGTTGTCGTAGAATTGTCTTTTGTCCTTCCTGGCACTCTTCTTCACTTCTTTGTCCAGTGCTGTGTAAGTTGAGCTCAGCGTCTCTTTCTCTTGTCCATCTTTGCATTGAATCATTTTCCCTTTCACCATTCTCCTCTCCTCTATTAGCTTCCAAGTGTCCGTTGAGAGCCATTCCTTGTCTTGTCTCTTCTTTCTTCCTAAAACCGTTGAGCACGTTTCGTTGAAAATCACTTTCAGAGAGTTCCAATGGTCTTCCACGGATGATTCCTCAGTGGTGCCACGTAGTGTTTCCTGCTTTGCTCTGACAGTTGCAGTGAAAATGTCCTGTGTGATTGTGTCCTTCAGTTTGTGAGTGTTGAACTTGCATTGTGGCCTATCCCCAGGTATCCTCGAGGCTTTCAGCTTCACCTTGAAAGTCCCTTGTACTAGATAGTGGTCTGCACCCACATCTGCTCCTCTCCTCGATTTTGTGTCCAGTAGGCTCCGTCTTCACTTCCTTGAGATTGAAATGAAGTCTATCTGGTTTTTGGTGTGTCCATCTGGTGAAATCCAGGTCGCCTTGTGTATATCCCTGCGTTTGAACACACTGCCACCAATCACCAAATCATTGAAGGCGCAGAAGTCTGAGAAGAGTTCACCATTTTCGTTCATTTCACCGAGGGCCTCACGACCCATGGTGAGTTCTCTTCCTGTATTGTCTCCTCCCAGCTTCGCATTCATGTCACCCATCAGGATTTTGATATCGCTCTTTGGGACGTTGTCCATTACTGTTTGTAGTTGACTGTAGAAATCCTCCTTCTTCTCATGTTCTGAGGCGTTTGTAGGCGCGTAGCACTGAATGATTGTAACCTTCTTTCCTTTTGAGTTGAACCTGGCTGTCATTATCCTGGAGGAGATTGGTTCCCAATGCATGAGAGCCTTAGCCGCTGTTGGTGACATCATGATGGCTACTCCCTCGGTGTGCTCGTGATCGTCCTCTGGGTGACCGGAGTAGATTATTGTCTCTCCAGTTGATAGTTGGCTCCTTCCACATCCGTTCCATCTGCTCTCGCAGATTCCCAACACTTCTATTTTATATCTCCTCATTTCTGCGGCTACCTGAGCAGCCTTCCCAGCTTCGTACATTGTACGAACATTCCACGTCCCCATCCTTATTTTCGCTTTCATCGAAAGAAGGCACATCGGCTGACTGGCTTCCCGAAGGCTTTCACCAGCCCGCGTCATTTCACTTCCCCGATTCCAGCGAAAAATAAGGTCACTATTTGTAATTTTAGAATTTTGAATATATTTGTGCGTTGAAGTTTTTGTAGCAATTTGGTTACGTTTTGGGGTTGGAGTTGCTAGCACCACGCCCCAACCCTCCCTCTTTATCCGGGCTTGGGACCGGCTAGAATACTGGTGACCTAGTAATCTAGGCGAGGTTTTGCTGTTCATTAAAGATGCTTAAATTATAATAATAATAATAAAGATATAGTAGCAAATAGAGTATCAACTAAAATTAGGAAAATTTCACAAAAATTCTGGATTATTCAAACCTGGATGGCCAAGGTAATGATAATGACTGAACTAACTTCTTTTGGACGCACAAATTAAACTTCATAATATGGATCCCCACAGCCTCAGCAATATTTAGTAGTTGAACTGTTAAGGCGAAATTGAAATTTGTTGGTATGCGGTAAATGACCCTGAAAGCATGGTTAACATCAATCTTGTGTTCTGTATCCACAAGATGAGATAGAATAGCGCTGCGAATAGATTTCATTGGCCTTTACTTAACCACACAGGGTGATGTTCGGAAATTCGTCGAGAAACACGCCTAATTGTACGGCCTATGTAACTGGCTCCACAGGAGCAGTTAAATTGGTATATACACATGGAAGAGGCGAAATTAGGTAGTTTGTCTTTTATTCCCGAACGCAGAAGAGGAGTGGTTGTGAAGATACAGCGTAATTGAGCAGCAGGGAATGCTCTTTTCACCGCATTTCTGAGGCGATGTGTTAGTATCTCACTTGTGTTGTCTCCCAGGAACTGCATCTGTAAGAACGAGGCTTTCTTTGGAACTGTTGGTAACTTGGACTGTTTTGGCTTTAGATTCATATTCTTATCAATAAACTTTTCGGGATAACCATTCTCACTTAGCAACCGTTTAATATTGCTAAGCTCCTCGTCAAGACATTCATCCGAGCAAATCTCTCTTACTCTGTTGACCAAGCACTTTATTAGATTGCGTTTGTATTTCAAGGGCACAAAGCTGAGAAAATGTGTGTACTGGCCCGTTGATGTAGGTTTTCTATAAACACTTCTTCTTCTTATTGTGCTATCCTCTTTTCTGGTCATAAGGACGTCTAAAAATGAAATACTAGATTCCTTTTCTTTCTCAATAGTAAAATTTATTGCAGGATGTACCTCATTAAATTTATCCAGGATGTCCTTTGCCTCCTTTTCGTTCTTCATAATCAAAAAATTATCACCCATCTATCGACAATAAAATTCGAGTTCATTAATAACATCCTTCAAAGGCCCATTTTCTAGTTTCACAAGGAAAATTTCGGTTAGAATGTGTCCCAGCGGTCACCCCATTGCCACACCGTCGATTTGTCTATATAGTTCCTCATTAAATAAAAAGTGGACATTCAATGCAAATACCAGAGATATTGAAGATATTGTGGTGAGAGCTGGATGCTAGCCAAAGTCGGTAGACAGTAATTGACGTCAGTGTTTATGTCCCCGATATTGGTGGTGAGAAAATGAGAACAAAGGCTTCACGTAGGCAGATACAATTAGCATATAGATGATCTGACACAGCCACAAAGAGATGCGAGGTTAACTTTCTGTGAGAAACAACCAATCAAAAGACTGTATTTTGTATTGACAATAATCTACAATAATGTACATTATATTCTATAAATATGTGTTGATTTTCCTTAATAAACGATCTGTTGCCTGGCCCTTGTCTTCTGTTGTTACAATATTATTACCATCAGTTAAATCAGAGGAGGATAATAAATAATGTTAAAATGTATTCAATTCACATCATAACATTCTAACAAGTTACTTATTTTTTACTATAAAAACATCTGATTTCCCATCTGATTGTATTTTATTGATAGCGCTAATATTATTTCTAAATGTACTTTATCTTATTTTGATATATTCAAATGTCTAATCAATTTTAATCATATATATAAAAATGAAGCGAAAAAGTTGTGTGAGTGACTTGATATGATTATGAGCAGTGGTTTGTGCTCGGAACTTCATCAGTAAATATTACTGTATAACAACACTGTGTGATTTATCAAAATAAAATTTTATCTATAATTTAAGTTCGGCCGTGAAGACTTTCTTTCATGAATGGGCCAGGCGGTTTCTTAGTATTTCTGCCGATGAGCCGCCAGTTAATTGTAGATTCAAGTAGAGAAGATTTTGGGGAGCACAAACTGTGTGCAGTTTTAGAGGTTTAGTCTTCACAGATTTTGTGATGAAATTTTCAGTGTGGTCATTTTCAAGAGGGATTCTTCTGAGAGTTTTCAGCTCTTCTTCCATAGTGTAAGGTCTTCGAATGTTGCTGATTTGGTGACTCATTGAATGGATCAAGCTTCGTTTTGCATATAGAGGCATCCAACCAGGAAATTTAGTGAGTTTTACTTATTATAGCTTGATTCCACACAGTATTTTGGTACAACTATGGAATTTTCAGCATGTGATATCGGTAGCCCAAATTTAGCAGGCCGACCATTGATATCGAGTGTGCGCCGACCTGGATTTAAACCCTGGACCATGTGCACGGTCGGCAAACTTCCTAACAGCTGTGCCAGCGTTGCACATGTCGGCTTTCTGTAGATGGATCTTGTTAATGCCCCATACTGTTCACGTCCTGTTGTTTGTGTCAGACTCCTTCTCCAGTTTGAACTTGATTGCAGGGTGGTAGCTGTTTAGAAGTCCAGAATATCCTTCAAATTCCCCTCATTTCTGAAGATGGTAAAAGTATCGTCTACGTATCTTTTGTAAAACCCAAAGCTGTAAGTCATTTTCTTTAGGTGTTTTTTCAGTTTTAAAATGAATGAATCTGCAAGCAACGGGCGCAGTGGTTAGCCCATGGCTATACCATCTTTTTCGGTATATTTCATTACTAAAAGAGAATTGGACATTGAGAGTGCAAATTACTAGGAGTTCCCTCAAATAATCAGTGGGTATGTTAATGTTTACCTCGTTTGAATCGATACGTTCACATATATGGCATATTGTTCCAGTTAGTAGAACGTTCATTAACTGGGATACAACATCTAGTGAGAACATGGTTTGATAAGAAACGCTGACTTTTTCAATGGAGCTGATTAAGTTGAAGGAATCGCTGGGTGAGTGGCAGGAAACTTACCCTCTGATTAGTTTTAGTAGGTCTGCTAACCATTGGGTGGTGCGGTTCTCAGGTGAATTTGTCATGTCGAGAATAGGTCGAAGAGATGTGTCTTTCTTGTTTATTGATCAAAGTGAAGTGCCTTTCAAATGGTACTCACTAGTCAAATGTCACTGCATGTTATCTATGTCATATTTGTAAATAAAAAATTAGTTTATCACTTGCTTGTTCGATTGGTAACAGGTTTGATCACGAGCTGATATCAGTTAAAGGACCATTGGAAAGCCAGTGAGTACTAGTGAGCCAGTTCTCCTACTTCAGTGGTAGGAACGCACCTGAGTTCGAATCCAGGACCTTCGTGTTACAAGGCGACCTCCTACACCATTGATCCACTAGGATCGGTCCAGAGGCCTACGAATTCCAGCTGGTGCCAGTCCAGTATATATATATATATATATATATATAGCGCAACTACCAATGGGTTGCTAAATGATGTAAGCACATGATCTAACCTGTAGATGTTGACAGTTCTTCTAAACCCGTAAACAAATCTCTTTCGAAATTAAATTCTTCATTATTACCCGTTATCTTAATTCAATAGCCTGTACTGGTCATAATAAACCTTCCTCCCCTCTCTTTTGATTGAATTAATTTATTTTGATCATGAATTTTTCGCTGTTTCGTTTAGCAAGTTCATGTCTCCAGGTGGCAACCTGACTGCTAATCATCAATTGGTATTGATAAGCTACTAATTTTCTAATAAAGTTAAAACTATCAATTTAATTGGTTAGTTTTTTCAAGTCTAGTGTATACAATCTACAATAAAATACGATAATCCTATAGGTGAGTTAAATAACCTTAATTACAATTTATAAACCAATCAGAGATTAGTTACAACAAATTTTAACTTACCTTTGCATTTTATAATGTAACTGAGGTTTTTTATGGGCTGAATTGATGCAAAATTTAAATATAAAATAAGCACGGATTTTGTGTTTTACAAACAAAATGAAGTGAATACTTCTATCACATGTAACTTAATTCAGTCAATTAACAATTCCAAAAATTATCTATATACACTTAAAGAAGAGAAAACAAAACTTATCTGTGTCATGTCAAATGATTTTACACTTGATGACCAACAAAATGAATTATCCGATAAATCAGTAACTTTACAAAATGATTTAGAAGTAAAATGGTATTACTTATCATCTGCTGAAATTTGTGCACTTGTACTAACTTTCTTATATTATATACTCATGATATGCTTGGGTATATTATGTTGGTTAAATGCAAAACGTCGATATAAAAATCGTCAAAGAAATTCAAATACATGGTCAAGATTTCAAATTAGTCCAAATCAGTTGCACATTAAATATACAGATGATGACGGTGATTCTATGGCAAGTTAATTTATATTATATTATGAGCTAAAAAGGTGTCTAATACTCAAGAAAATAAAGTCAAAAAGAATTCAGTATAACTCATGATTGAATCCATCAACTTGAAATTTAATATTTGCCGAAAAGAAATGTGCAGATTCCTGAGTATGCTCATGTTGTTTATCTATAATTTAAAAAAATTTGACTTCAAATATTCAGGGTGAATTCGTAAATATGAGACTTTTAGAGATGCTCATCTTTTTCAGTGCATATATACATAGATAAGTTTTGTACATTCTGTAAATTATAATTGACAATGTTATATATACATACATTATTAATAATTGTTATTAATAATTAATAAGATTGAGTACATTTTGTTTTAAATTATTATTATTATTTCCTTTAGTTCCTAGAGGAACATAGGGCTTCAGCCATGCGTCTCCATTGCGTTCGGCTCTCTGCTAGAGTTTTCACCTGGCTCCAAGTTTTAAATTACTGCCTCTAAATGAACATTGACAGTGATCTTGAGAGAAGCGAATCAAACTACTTCATTCGGTTAACCGTAAACATTCCTTAAAAGTCCTTTATGAAATCAACCAGATAATGTTTAGAAATAGATTAATTATGTTAAGTTAATTAACTGAGTCGAAGTAATTACTTAATCTTATCATCCTGCTGTTGATGTAGATTGCAGCATTGTCATGCGGATTCCTAAATATTTGTATCCTCAAGAATGTTGTAAATGTGAAGCTTCAAATGTGAATCCATATGTGCAAAACACACACACATGAATGCGATAATGGCTTCATATTCATTCAGTTTTATGTGATCCGATAGAAATTTAAACGCTGATCTGTGTCTGTCTAGATTTATAGATGGGTGACATCAAAAGCTTGTTAATTCTTTGTTGTCAAATCACAGTGTATTCTGAAGTAGTAGTTTCATCCCAATAGAGGCCCGTCATCTGAATATGCTCAGACTGTAATAATCACTCATTGGAGTCATAGATTATGTAACAATGACTGGCGGCCTTGAATGGTAGTCAGATTCAGGTAAATATGACCTATGAGGCTGCAATAGGATATCGATCCCACTGCTAGCTATCACCACCGTATCATAACTACAATAAACGAAGTTGGCACACTTGTTCTACAATGTTATTTAATATAAAGAAGTTGATCAGTAACTGAGAAACTTTTATAAATGAAGAAAATCCTCCAAGTAAATACAATGTTGAGTAGGATAGTTATTTATTTGGAAAAAGCTTGTTTTCATTCTTGTAAATCTTTAGTGATGTAAACACCAATTATTTGCTTTGCTTGTGTTTAGGCTTAGACTACCAAAGATCTATGATTAGTCTGTTATTACGGACAATATATACATGACTGTCTGGCCAATATTTGAATCAATCTAAAGTATCACACTAAATTGCACAATTACATCTTTCATGGAGAATTCAAATAAGTTCATTTCATACTAAAGCCTGCACCTTGTACCCATGTGATTGATTGTGAATCTCAAGACCTACAGTCTGCAAGTACGGGTTACTGCTATCAAATGAGGTGGAACTTAATGGTCTGAACTCCCAGACACATGAGGTCAGCAGCTACTAGCGTCATAGACTTCTCTATCTTCGTCTTCCAGCATTTCTTTTGTTCCTATCCCAATTATACTTCCACTAAGACAGTTTGTCAGATTAGCTAGTGTTTAGGCAGACGAAACACTTTTCGAAGTTGCTCCCGTCTGTAAACGCTAAGAATTTTGTCAGCTGATCCATTTATCCCATATTAGGTTCTAATATTGACTTCTGTTCCAACAACATGATGACTTTTCCAAACGATCGGAACATTGTACGAGTGACGGTGTTCAATTATCTCAGGGCATTTAGTTTTTGTGACAATATCAGTTATGTCTTACAAGCATTCAGATGATTTCATCAGCCGCCAGTTCTTGTGTGAACATGGTATGATTAGTCATATAAGGGTAGTGGTTGACGCACTCATTTCCTCTTATCGTATGGGACATATATGCGCATCTTTTCTAGTTACCGAGAGAAGATGAAAAATTGGGAGCGGAATAAACTAACGAACAATCAGCTAAGACCTAATCTAGTCTAGAACTAGCAAGGCTGAAGCTGAGAATCCGATACTATATCAATAGTATTATCTGGAATGTAGCTGTTATTGTTATAACTATTGGTAAATCCCCTAAAAGAGGTGGAATGAATCCCTTACAAACTCTTTTCAAAAGGGTTCAAGCTACAAAATTCAAACTTTCTTAGCATGTTTATGTGTTAAATTAAAGAAGAACCTGAATTAACCATTTAGGATGAAACTTAATGAAAATATGAATTTGATATATCATTACAGTGCAGATTATTCAGCCTAATGGCTATAAATACGAAGATCTATGCCTAGATTAACACGAAAGTGCATACACTCTTTTGTAACAAATTAGTTAGAGCTTAAGAAAAGAAAGACTTATCCATCAAAGTAGTAAAACATTTGTTATATAACTGAGTTATGCTTATATCCAAGTCACTCTGGTTTGTGTTTACAGACACTTATAGATTAAATCTGTCTGTACGCAATGCGAACGTCTAAGCTGTCTTTAAATAATCCATTCAACTCATATGCATACTTGATTATTTGATTAGTAGTGACCAATAGTGAGATTAAGAATGCAAATTTTAAGCCTGTTTGGAAGACTTAACATAAATATGTCTGTTTTGTAATCAGTATTGTCATTTCTTTTATGAACATTCATTTCGAAATCTAGTATTGCTTTTTATACCACTTAGTTAGGACTGTCGCTACTTTCTCACTGAATATTGGTTTACTGTTGAGGTTTTACCTGTTTCATGTAAAAGATTTAGAAGACTGAATCAAGAAGCTGTTGTTGACATGGAAATTATCTCTACTGACGCATACTGATTAGATAGTTCTTCATAACTTTGCCCTTAATACACTAGATGCTTGCCATATTGATTTCAGAGAGTTTTATGACCTTTTTTAGACTCAGAAGGATTTCATAGTTATATTTCGTCTAACTATCAAGCTCATGACCCGATATTCATGGTAGTGCTTTATGAAGAAGTATCCTTTGTGAATCATGGATCAGTGGACTCCATTTCGGCAGCAGAATCGTGAGATCTTCCTCTAAAAACTTGGTGATAGTAGATTAGAATCTTTTTGTGAAATCATAAATATCTACTGTTGGAGATTTTAAATTTAGAACAAATCGTATCTTGGACTTCAGTGATTCTTTCAGCTGTCAAGAGATACTTTAATAGCTGTACAGAAATAATCACTCAATATAAAGCAAGCGTCATACCTTCAATCTCATCGAAAATATTGTTAGTTTTTAAGTAATTCGCCACCGATTATCTATATATGTATATATTTACATATATATTCATTTTAGGAACAAAACTGACTTAAATACTTTTTATGACCCTTTTTTAATCTTTCAGTAGCTTCTTCATTCTCCTCTATCCTAGCTAATATCAATGGTTTGGATGAGTGGACATTTAATGTTCAAATAAAAAATATAGAAAATAAAATAAACAAACAGCAAAAATGCAAACAGTTGAAGAATCGGAAACGCCTATTTTTTTTCCAAAAAAATGTTTAACTTATTTCTGTACATACTTGGATATGAGTATTTAAGTGTAGGTGTATGTGTATGTGTTTAGGCATGTACGTGCACATGTAAGTGAGTTTGTATTTATGTGCATTCATTTGGCGGGGAACCTGATTTGACCTGATTTTTTTAGAGGAGAAACAAAGACAAAAAAGAAAGCGAAATAAATACACAGTTGAGTATTTTGTTTTCTTCTTATTTATTTTTCGACAGTAATACATTTACATTAGCCCACACATGCAAACACACACAAACAACCTGGTAACCAAATATTGTTTATATGCATTGACTCATTTAACTTAACAATCGAAATGAGGTCATTACTAAGGCAATGAAATCGTTTCATAGCTTCGATTCGTTGCGTGAACTTGGAAATAGCACAAAAACGAATTAAGATTATGGATTCTAATTAAATTTTTATTGAGAAGACAAAAAGGGATTGAACAAAGAATGTTCTTTTCGATAACTCCCTCATCTGGTTCAACATCAATGAAGTTATTATTATTATTGTTATTTGAAGTTTACCAGCGGACTGCAATCAGTTGGAGAACCATTGAAAACCAGCACTGGAGTACTAGATAGTTGTTTCGTCAGCAATGCTCATCCACCGGCAGAATTAGAACCCAGGGCCTTCCGGTTACAAAGCAAGCTTGTAGACCATTTGCCACTTGGATCCGACTTAATGGCCCATGAATTCTAACTTCTACCAGTGCGTGATTTTAGCGCGACCACCAGCCAATGTCATAAGCGAGTATTTGTCCTCACTGTCGACCGAATGGACTCCACTGGACACGGCTTTTCACTTGAACTCTAGGAAACTTCGTCCCATAGCTTGTGGTCAAACTTGGAAACAAATGAAATCTTTACTAACCAACTCTTAAAAAATATTGTTCCCTTGGGTTCCGAGTAGAACGTAGGTCTTCAGCATCACATCTCCACTTCATTCTCTGCACTGAGGTCTTTAATTAGGTGACTTTACGACTGTCCAGTAGCTTCGTTTCCCCCTCACATGATTTCCTTCGTGTCAACCTTGGACGCCTAAGTCGTTGTTTCCCAATCGAGTTCCACTCGATGGCCTGGTACATGATGTCATGATCTCCACTGAGTGTGTCCAATCCATCTTCATTTCCTTCTGCATATTTGTTGGGTGGTTCGTTGGCTAACAGAGTTCCTTCTTACTTATCCTTTCTAACCATCTAATCTCATTTTCTTAGAATAAACTAGATGAGTATCTATCACGCATCATTTTCAAACGTGGTTGTCAAATTTTATGTCCTTGGGAAAACATGTTCTATAGAGGAACAAAATTATAAATGTTTACATGGTTCACTGTACACACGGTGACTACTTTAAGACAACGAGGATTAAAGGATATCAATAGCTATATTCTACTGCATCAATAAATCTATTCAAAATAAATAATAAATTGTAGAAAATAAATATGGTACGGGGTGTTTTTGTAATTACAAGTTTAAGTTATAATCTTTTTTTGCATGCAAAACTAATCAATCATAAAATTCAACAACAAAAATATCAATAAGATTATTTGAAGACTAAGTAGCTTAAATATTTATCAGTAGATCAATGAATAATGATTTAATCCGGTCAGTAGTTTACCTTTAATCCCAGTTATGCAGGATTGACTTCCTTCAGGTATTCTATTCAATGGATATAACACAATTTCCTATTTTTGCAGCAAGATAACTTTCAGCTTTTCACTAGAAAAGTGAATTTTCACAGGGCTGATTAGCAAAAACCACAAACTGAAATCAGATCAGAACATCTAGCCCAATTCGCTGCTAATAACTTATAAAGCAAACAAGTGTGAAATAATAGTATGCATTAATTATATTAATCACTTCACTGTACACTTAATCCATGGATTTCAGTTTGGGTTTAGTATAAAATCGATATACATGTGCATGCTGTTTACTCCAAAAACGGAAAGTCAACTGATTTCAGTATCAGTCAAAATTCCATTAGAAAGTAGTAAAAAAGGACATATACGGTGATCGTTTTAAATTGAATAGTAGTAAACAGCAAATATCATATAGAAGAGAAGGCCTAGCAGTGTTACAAATCCTTACGAGACGTCCTGAAATCCATTCACTCAGAGCCCGACTGCCTTTACAAATGGCGAACAGATAGGATCCTAACTAACCTAACTGCCGACAGGTGCTACGATCCTTGCTTCACTTTATCCATAGTCTTTGTAGTGATTTCCTCATTATTATTTTCATTAGTTTAGAATGGGACATTGGGGTTTCAGAAGCATATCTGCACTTTGTCTTGTTCGGTTGGGCCCATGATTGCCAACTGGTTTCTATTTTTACCTCACATGATCTCCTGCATGTCATACTCGGAACTACGCACAACTTGTCATTTCCTTTTCGGGTTTCACTAGAGCGATAACCTGGCGCGTGATTTCATTCAACGGTCTCCTCAGCATATATCCTATCTGTTAGCATTTTCTTTAAGCTGTTTGTTTGGCGATAAGTTCTTGGCTGGTTTCTTCCTAGAGTTCAGTGTTGCTAATCCTTTCCGGTCGTACGATCTTGATTATAGAGCGAAGTTACCCATTAATTAAAGTCTCCAGCTTGTTGGAAATGATTTTTGTGACGCGTCCAACAAGCCCCTGGACGATATTAAAGAACTGACTTGACACTAGTTTTGAAGATTCGAATCCTGGTCCTTATGCTGAGTATAGCAGATTTCCACATCGATTTCAGATTACTGAAGG
Source organism: Trichobilharzia szidati (assembly GCA_944472155.2). Taxonomy (NCBI): domain Eukaryota; kingdom Metazoa; phylum Platyhelminthes; class Trematoda; order Strigeidida; family Schistosomatidae; genus Trichobilharzia; species Trichobilharzia szidati. Next base: position 28,201,646 of record OX235276.1, on the reverse strand, counting down.
TCTATCTCTCCCTTTACATCCTCTCTTTAATATCTTTATCAGTGCCGCACGTAGTTGTTTTCAAATTTTTCTCTTTGATAGTGACTGGTGACTGTCGCTGTTAGGGTGGGGTACCTTCTTCTTTTTTAAAGTTCACTTGAAGCCCAGTATTCGCTGCTAGCGTCTTCTATCAACTTGTTTGCTTTCACCTGTAAATGTTCGAGTTTATGTGATACTGGACATCAGTCGTCCACGAAGTCCGAATCTTTTGGAGGCTTCTTGTTGACCCAACATATTCCTGCCTCTTCACCTCCCACAGTCGGTCTCGTGATCCAGCCTGCTGCAATCAAGAATGTCAGTGGTGACAATAGGCTCTCTTGTCTTTCCTCTGTTTTCACTTGAAAAGTTTTACTTATTTTTTTGTTATGGATCACTTGACGTGTGGCATCATCGTATAGCCTCTTAATGAAGTTGGTTAGGGTTTGAAGCACTGCACTCTGTGGTGGTGAAGCAACTTCCTAGCTTATAAAAATTTATAGAGATAATCATAATTTGATTTTACATTTTTTCATTGAATGAAAGTTATGCCTATATTAAGTGATCAAAGCAGAATTTAAATTTTAAACAACAAAGCTGAATATAAGAAACACATTCAATATAAATGTCAAGTGATACTACACCACAAGGAGTAAAACATAAGCGTTTCTGTTTTCCCATCCTTCTAGACAGTAACTGTGGGTTAAGAGGGCTTTCTCCTCTAGTATGTCGTGTTATTCTATCAATCAAGCAGTCATGAATATTTATTTACCGTTTACAATTAATTATACACTGAGGGATTTTAGCAAATGATACGATGAAAATATGTTATTAACTTGGGATATTTATAGAATTCTAATTTTTTTCAAACAAAAAATAAGGGAAATTATTTTATGAAATATAAACAGAAAATAGAGTAGTAAAATGGATAATAAATACAAACATAAGCACTTGCATATAAACATATATACCTGTATACACGCAAAACTATTAAGATTTTATACAAAGGAACTAACTGCATCAATAATTAATTAATTTAGCATATCACATGAACTTGCAAAATCAGTAGGATTGTTAATTATATTATATATTTAAAAATAATTGATTTACATCTTTGACGATCACAGAGGACATTGCAACTACTCACTTTATAGGTGGTTAAAGGCTATATTTTATAAATGGTAGGTGAGAAGTGAAAACAACTGAAACATAAAAATATTAATAGTGGTATTCTTCTGGAAGGTTTTTAAAAATTGGTTAATTTGTGGTAATTTGCCCCTCGACCACAACTACTTAGATAAACACTAAAACTGAAAAAGATTGAGAAAAGTTGTTTGGTTCTAATACTGGTGACTTTTCAGAAGTATTCATCTTTACGTTTAGGTGACAATGACTACAGAACTACCAGTAGATTCTTTCAACATACTATATTAACCAAGATATCTAACAGCCTTAACTTGCACTAGGCATAATAGGCAATTCTGAAAGTACTCAACCGAAAAAAAACAAATTATGGAGTACTTCTTGGTTCTCAATGATTTCTGACAGAAATCACTGAAATCAATCAGACAGAGAAATTTTGAAATCAATTTAACTGCCAGTTACATACGCCGTACAATTAGGCGTGTTTCTCGACGAATTTCCGAACATCACCCTGTGTGGTTAAGTAAAGGCCAATGAAATCTATTCGCAGCGCTATTCTATCTCATCTTGTGGATACAGAACACAAGATTGATGTTAACCATGCTTTCAGGGTCATTTACCGCATACCAACAAATTTCAATTTCGCCTTAACAGTTCAACTACTAAATATTGCTGAGGCTGTGGGGATCCATATTATGAAGTTTAATTTGTGCGTCCAAAAGAAGTTAGTTCAGTCATTATCATTACCTTGGCCATCCAGGTTTGAATAATCCAGAATTTTTGTGAAATTTTCCTAATTTTAGTTGATACTCTATTTGCTACTATATCTTTATTATTATTATTATTATAATTTAAGCATCTTTAATGAACTGAAATTCCATTGAACTAGTTATACAGATCGATATTATTTAAAATACACTAATGTTGTTATCGACTACTAATCTAGAATATTTAGAAAATATAAAGATTGGGCGAAGAAATATTTACTTTTCAGTTAGATCCTCATCTCTGGCTCTACTCTAATATATATAGCATTTTTATTACAATACACAACAATTTACCAATTAAGTGGCGATATATTTGTTAACAATAATTAGTCAGTGTCAACGTGTCAATGGGGTGATAATTAACGAAGAAAATTAATACACGCAATTAAAAGGTAGAAATGGTTACAACACGTGGATTGCAAACTGCATAATATATGTATGTATACAACTATATATATAATTGTAGAGCCAGAAGAGGAAATTATGGAAAAGAATATTCTTTGCTCAGTTACTTTTGTTCAGTAATCAGTATCAAATTTCAAACCTTTCAGCGGTTTCAGTGTCTGGGCTTGTGTGTTTAATCTTAGATTTGAAATACCTACTAACTGTCTTCAAGAAGACTGAATACCCACATAATTTCATCAAAGCGTTTTTAATCTCAAATCATGATACCAAGAAGAAACCATTATCAATGACCACAAGAAAATTCGCCCTATCATAAAGAATTTATCTGAAAAAATGGCTAGAATACTAAAACCGTTTGAAATAAACATAGCACACAAGCCGACATTATCACTTCATTCGATATTCTGCAGACCGAAGGATCCAACAAAAAGAAGGTAAGATTAATTCTATTTACAAAATAAATTGTATAAACTGCGATAAACATTACATTGATCAAAGGCAACGTCCTCTTCGAGTCAGAATCCAAAAAAATAAATCAGCTATGTAAAGGCACTATATGTATCCTTTCATATCGATTCATGTGGAAAATTACCGACACTAATTTGATTGGGATAATGTAGAAATTCCAATATAGGATACACAGAAACCGCTAGGGAGTTTCTAGGCGCTTGATACTCAAATGAATCAGAGATTAACAAACACATTACTATGAACCGAGTTTACCAGCTAATAAAAAGCAAATCACATGAGAAGAAAGTCCAAATTCCAAGTCAATATAAATTATCCATAGAGGTGCAAATTATCAACCAGTTAGCAGCCAAAGAGGTTGTCAGGCGATACAGTTACATCGTTCATGGAGAATTCAAATAAGTTCATTCCATACTAAAGCCTGTACTGAAGATTTTGTGTAGATTACAATGAAAGCTTTGCAATTAAATCAACTATCTCAGAGAAAACAGCTTAATCAGAATCACCCATCTGAGTTACAAATCTTCTATTGAATCAGTTGGCTACTTATATAGCTTATCAGTAGTTGTTGTAGTATTATCCAAGTTAGTTTGTTTTTTGATTTTATATTATTTATTTGATATTGACTGCATAATCATCAGTGTATTAGTTTAAAGTTATTGTTTTATGACTTTAAGTGAACGTAGGATAAGAATGGAGGTGATTTGTCAATACTGTGGTAATGTTTTTTCAACTAACGGATTAACAAAGCACACTCTACAGTCTTGCCTACATTGATACTTCCAACTATGATATTAACATAATTTCTGAATAATAAAAATCAGCCTCCTAGTGAAGACCTCACACTGTAAGTTCTTTCTAATAGGGAGATATCTTTTTCTGAGACCCCCTAGGGAAAGACAAACATACAGTTACTTTTTTTGAATTTGTCCTATATCAATTTGAAGATATCCCTTTCTAGTCGTGTCATTGTCGCTGGTAGTGTGTGTGTGCATTGAAGTATTCACTCTGTCCAATAATCAGATTTATTTTTTCTGCATTCTGACTACATTTGTCTTCAGTGATCATATAATCTTCGTTATTTGATGTTTATTGTTCCACTCAGCAAAAGTATATTTAAAACAAATTGTTCTAATTGATTAAAGGTGCCCTGTCAGAATTCCAAAAGAATAACCAATAATCAAAGAATATTTGTTTCGATAATTTCTTCATCAGGTTCTACAACTGTATGTCCGTAATAATCAAAGTATCATTTTTATTAACAGCATTTATGTTTGAAATAACATTGAGTCAATAAAATCAATACATTACAGTTCACAAGGATCAGTAAATGTGATACTGTGCATCATCATAAAACATAAATCAGGAAAAATAATACAGCTTTTATGAATTTATGTATTGAGCGTTGCTCTAATTCCCTCATAATCAGTTGAAACCCCTTAATTTAAAGACAAGGTACCTAGTCTAGCTAGCCAACTCTTCTTGCATCTACCATTTCAAGCACTCCTAGGAATCCAGTTGTTTGGAAACACCTACCATTGTGGCTAAATAAAGGTGTAGTGAAAACCATCAACATTTCAATATTAGATCATCTTATCCAAATAGGCCATAAAGCTAACATTGAAGAATCTCCTTCTATCATCTACTGGGTACTAAATGGATGATAAAAAGCAGCTAAGTACTGAATAAATCCATTCGCTTAAAACGAACAGAGCTATGCGTGCACAAGGAACAGTTCCAGTCAATATTGCTACCTTGGCCGTCCTCAGAGCCTATAAACGCGAGGATTATGTATTATTATTTCTCCTAATTTATCTGGTATCCAGTTAAGTTTTATGTTGATGCATATTATCACTCTTAAATATCCTTCTGAACTGTAATCTATGTATATTATTGATTAAATGTTGTTTAAACGATAATGTTTCCAGTAATAACAATAATTATTTAATTATTATTGGCATATAACTGCAGAAAGTGAAGAAGAAATTATCGAAAAGCAAAGTCTCTGTTAGCAGTATGTTGTGTTTGGGGAATTTAAATAGGCTTTTCTGAAGGCAAATACCGTGAGGTGATATAATTCTACAGCTTCTTTACAAGTACATTACATCTAACATCATGGTTAAAAGCAATAAAATGATTGACAACAATCAGCTAAAACTGGGAAAAGAGGAAGTGTTTGTTAGAAATCATACTTTTATCGGTCAAATATCAATCGTACTACTTGTAAGCTAGAAGTGGAGACATACTACGAAATAATAATATGAACTTTTAGAAGTGTGACGTCAGATTGATACTTTTGCTTCACGATAACTTCTCAGGAGCAGAATAATGATAAGCCTACTGTCAGTTGCACAATAAAATAAATCTGAATGGAACAGTCACATTCAAAAGCGGTACAGGCTTATTTGTATACAACAGGATATCTATTGTCATAATTCCATTGGATTCCGAGTAGAGAATAGGGCTTTAGCAGTACATTTATATTTCAAAGTGTTTTCTATAGTCCTCTTTAGCAGTCTTCACGTTTGCCTATAAGCTCTCACCTATGTTTCATACAATCCCCTCTATACCACTCTCGGATTCATACCCAACTTGCTGTTTTATATTCATTAGAACCAGTCAAATAGTGTCAATGCATTAAAGACAGTGTTTTTGACAACAAGGGAATAGATAAGCGGAAATCGTTACTACCTGATGGAAATAATAAAATTCCAAAAAAAGAAAACAAGTGAGAACACAGCAGTAATTTAGTAAAGACAAGATGATAATTTAGAATGTTATTCTGCTCTTGGCAAAGTAAGTAAGTTTTTTTGGATAAATAATTAACGAGACTAAATTATACCTAAAAATGGCGTATCGGTGGTCGTCTAGCATAATACTGTAGGACTGTATAGACCACTATAAAACTGTCTCCTCAAAGGATTAGATTTCGAAAGTTGACAAGGTAAACGAGAATAAGACAGCTGAATAGCTACCGACCACAAGCTGGGCACTTTTCAAAAATTCGCTTGATGAAGTGACGCTAAGTGTTGTTTCCTTGACATGAACAAGTAAACTTGTAGAAGAGAGAGAGGTATTGCACTTTTTAATACATCGATCAACAGCATACTGAAAAAATTACAGTTTTCAGGATGGCTACTTTAGATTTTATCTGCAGAGATCCGAAAAGGTTATTTTTGAGTGTGATTTCGCTAATATGCTGTAGGTTCCTGAAGTGAGTTTTCTTTGGTATCACTGGAACTTTTCATGTTACCTGTTTTCCTTTCAAGTCCCAGTCTAGGTGGATATCTATCTCCTGATACGAAGTCATGTAGGAGTTTAAATTATCCTCCTAATATATCATCTCAAATTCTGCGAATATAACTAAAGTTGGACTTTCTTTTTGTCCCTGAGAGGCAGTTACTGAAGCTAAACTGCCCAGTCCTTATTGGCTTTCTCTAGAATGATCACTGAATAGAACTGCTTTTTCTTTTAGTAAGCAAGATAAAAGGGAACAGAAAAATTAAGTTTCTTTAATTTTAATCGACGGATAAGCAGCTCGCACTGTGTTGTGACGATCGGACATGCAGAATTTTCATCACAGGTGAAAAACGAATCACTTATCTTTCGTAAAGATTAATTTGGCTTAATAGAGGCTTGAGGAAACTGTTTTCAAGACTGACTAAGAAACAGTCAGCTACAAATGAACCAAGAGAGGATCTCATAGCTATGTCAAGTTGCTGCATGCACTAAAGTTTATTGAACTTGAAATGTATATTAACGGTGCATCTGACGGGTAGTTCTTTCAAACAGCTTGCAGGTAAAGAAATTTTAGCCTCGCTAGATATCATTAGAAATAAAGTCTAACTTAGGAAGACGCTTGTTAGAAAAAAAATGTCAATAGAAAGTATCTATCTTTCGATCACACTGTCATCTTTGATAATTGAATGACTTCAAAGCTGTCTTTTACAATACATGACGATAATAATATGCACTTTATTCCAAACGATAATTTCTATACAGAATGGAATTTTCAGTCTTACGTAATATCTTCTCAGATGTCTCGATACATTTTTCAAACCTGACGATCTGATGAGTTGATTGTATCTATGATAAGAAATCTGCTGCGGTCAGTATAAAGAACAAGATTTTAGTTTCAACAATAATGTCAAGCCAGTGCTTCTATGTCTTTCAGAGACTTGGCGTGTCACTGAAAGCATTTCCAACAGGTTTTAGACTCCCATCAACATCTGCCTTCGCTCGATACTGAAGAATAGGTGGATAAAAAGGTTAGAAACAAGGAACTCCATCAACAAACCAACCAAGAATCTATCGCGCAACAAGATCATACAAAGAAGGAAATGGAGATGGACCGGACACAAGCTGAGTGACATCGAGCACCAAGTCATCTCTCTAGTGGAACCAGAGAGGAAAACAGCGAGCTGGGCATCCGAGGGTATCGTGGAGGAGATCGTGTGAGGGGAAAATAAAAACTTTTTGGCGGTCGAGGAGCCAGCTGAATAGGACTGCAGATAACCGGACAAAGTGGAGATGTGTTGTCGTAGCTCTATATTCCACCAGGAACTCAAGGGAATAATAATATAGGAGTTCAGGGTAGAACATTCTTTCCATGTATTTTAGTAGTTCATATAATCTTGGAATAACTCCCCTGAATACCCTTATCTGTTGTTAAACGTCTGAGATATGTCGTTAGTGTTTCACCGTCTTCAGTAGCCTTGTAAGATTTTCTGTTTTACTGTTTGTTAAATAACTTCTAGAAGTTTATCTTATCTGTTAATTAGTTTGTTACAATATCAATCAAGAATATCTTTTGTTACAATTCATGTGCCTTCCCTCAAATAAAATACAATGTTGACTGCTTTTTCCGAGAGTTATCTGAGTTACTTTCTATTCTCTTTCTATGACACATATTTTATTAATTTTTCAGCATCAGCTGTTTAGGAGTGAAGTCTTGAAGTGTTTCACATTACTTTTTGTAACATTCGAAGTCAAATCCTATACTCTGCAGGTGGTATTTCCAAGTTGGACTTTGTTATTTAAACATCTGTTCTGGGAGACACGTGACAGAATTTAGGACTATGTGACAGGGCTTGTATTTAAAGTGTACTTCGAAAGCACATGTGAGTAACTAAAGACGTCTACTACGAGCTCCTTTAATAATCGTGGTTGAGTTTTCGATAGCTTTAGAATTTTTTTTAATTGTGAAAAAGTGTTAAGGCAAGGATTTTATGGGTTTTTCTGAAGTTGATCTCATTCTTTTCACATACTTTGAAGTCCCAGTGGACATCAGCCAATTTGGCATTGCAGCATAACTGTACCACCTACGTATTTTATTGTTGTTTTCATTAATACTGCTGATCTACGTGTTTTGTTTTCATTAATGCATGAAAATTTCACCACCACACATTGGTAATCATGTATTAGTACAGCTATGTAACTACTTAACCAGGAACAACCGAACTCATGGTTATGCAATTATAGTCATAAGGATTTAATTTTTTTCAAGAATAGTCTCTAAATTCATTTAAATGGTTCAAGAATACTTTCATTTATCTTCAAGAGTGATCAATGTCATGCTGTGCGAATTCAATTGAGGAAGGCTTCAAGTTTACCTGTCATCGTTATATATCACTCACTGATTTTAGACGCTTCGAGCCACTCAACTTGTTGCCCTTTGTCACAAATGTGTACTGGAAACGTGAAAGAAAGTAATGTTTCCTGGTAGATTTAAAGCCGTGTCATCCTTTAATGCAGTAATAGACGTAACCGTTTATGAACTGTCATGGTTGCATATGACCTATTGTAGGAGTGAGTTATGTAGTCACTGAATATCAAATTTACAAACGGACATGTCATATGATTGGAACATTTATCGTGAAAAAAATGAACAAATCCCTATCGTTGCTCAGTTCACTTGTTGTGGTAATCATGACAAAACACATACTCGCTAAATATTAACATTTTTATTTGTGAAGACTTGACTGAATTAAACACTGATTCCAGTACGAGCAGACATCAGAGACCTACTAAGAGCTGCAAAGTACTAAGCATCTTGCTTCATCTGAGTTTACATTGACGAACTCATTGTAGGTCGAATTCAGAAACGTCATTTATCGCCATGATTGTTTTATTCACCCACAGACACATAGATCAGTGACGATTTTGGATTAAAATAAATTTGCGCTTTTTACTCTTTATTCCTTAATTCACCCTACTGTCTCAGCTTATTGCAACTGTACTTCTACCGAAATTTTTATAATTCCAAAACACACTGGCTGTCGTTGCAACACTGATTTTCTGAAGTGGAAGATGAAGTCGATGACTTTGTAGTTATCGATCAGAGACATAGGATAGCAGTGGAGCTATGTCACAAAATAATAAAAGAAGGAATTCAAGCATCGCTGGACATCAAGGCAGTGACTGCCTATATTTCAGTTTCCATGCCTGTAGAGATATTGGTTACATTCTGCTTAAGCGACTCAAACTCAGACAAAATTTGTGTGTAACCTCCGTTGATTTTAAAGCAGTCCTTAGGCATTCGTTGGTCTGCTGATAAAATCTAATGCTGACATTAATTCTATCCATATATCACTAATCAGTGAGTGTATTTTCTAGTTTATTTATTCTGTGTGTGCAACTGAATACTATTTACAGTTAGAGCGAACCAACTGAAATGCTGATTAAACTAACAGAGTTACTTTATCTGAACTAATTTACCTACAATGATATGAATTCCTCTTCATTAAAAAGAACAATCTGCAAAACAAAGACTTTATTTTTCATAACAACCATTTCTTATTATGAACTTAAAAGTATTTTTATTCTCCTTTCTCAACTTTTAAAGATTTATTGAATTTTAATTGAAATTTTAGAATGAATTTTACGAGATAAAAAACTGTTTTTAGATGCTAAAATCTAAACAGTACTCAGTTGGACTTATATATATATATATATCATTCTCAAACTCATTCGCCATCGATTGTGTACTTTATCGATTCACTGAATATTGAACGAAGAAACGCCCATTCATAATTTAAAAAGCAGAAGGAAAAAACAAATGAAACAAACAGTATACAATACACGTATATTATGTCAAATGAAATTCGAGGTATGATGTATATACACAACTTCGTTAGATGATGAATACGCTTGTACTAATTAAATTTACTGTCGTCATTATTCAGGTACAATTTGTGAATCTGTATTTCTATATGTGTATGTGTATTAGCGAGAGCGTATGTTTGTGTGCGTGTGTGTGCGTGAGAGAGAGAAAGACGATTTATCTATTAATCACGCAGTTACATGCACGTAATGGCGTCCACAAATAAACATTCAAAGCTATTGTCTAGTTGAGTGGAACATACATTGTTTCAAATAGCTTGCTTTTGTTTTATGCGTAAATGTAATTAACGTGAATCCTGAAGTTTGTAGACCTTGTTTTTAAAACACATCTAAAACGCTTACCTTTAATAGTGTCTGCTGTGATCATTAGTATACTCTTAGTTATTATTTTTAATGCAGAAGCCATCTCTAAAATAACAGAATAACACTGAAAACCTCGACATGCATGCAGGGGATGAAAATATTTGACTAGTCTTCGAATTCGATATTTAGAAAATGGAATAATTTCTAAATATCTTCGTTTACAAATTCTGACTGCTACACGAAAAGTGAAATTGGCAAAAGAACTGTTTAGTAAACTGTTTAAGAAGAAGTACTTGGAAAAGGCTTGAACTCAAATATATCTTTCCCAGTGTATAGGTAGCACTAAGTGAAATAGATAAAACAACTGCTAAGCAAGTCATAGCACAGTGTACATTGAGATACCAGAAGAAAACAAGAGAGAACTTGTCACAACAAATGAATGCAGATTTAAAAAGTTTGAGGGATGACAAAACATAACTACGAAATCATATAAGATTGGATTAGACAAAAAAATAATTGTGATTACTACGATGGACAGACAGTAAATCACGGATTATTCCCATGGAAAAGACGCATTACACTTAAAGCTTATTGCGGAATCTCAAGTCGATTAGTGAAACTTCTAAGGTGGCTGGTTATAGTGACCACGCCACCCGAGTTTTTTTATTTAACTTTATTTATTCACCTCTTGGATCAAATAAGCACCTTTCAGATAATCATACCAAAAGTTGACCTGTTACCATTTTTATCAAATTCAAGTCCATTTGGTTAGCCACTGGGAAACTGAGGTGATATTGGTGAATGGACATTTACGCACTACTCACTTCTATAACAGCAGTCTCAATAACTGACGTCATAGGAGCTGAGCCACTTATCTCAGTTGGCTGATCACCCAGACAATCTTTAGATTAAATAATGCAGTAACTCATTGTCGCTTTTTGATTTCATTTGTTATTCTATAAATAGCTAACCTATTTTTAGGTATCAGTGGAGAACATATTCCACGACTGAGGCTTCAGTTGGCTGGATAAGACCGTAAAAATGTTGGAGAGTTAAAATTCAAGAGGCAGCTTTATGCTTAGATCATTATTGATGTCTAATGTATAGGGGCTAATGAATTAAATTATTTAACAGCAAATCGATATGTGAACTGGAATCTGTCTGAATCCTCAGCTCACTGTCTGTGTACGACTACTTAGATCATTAAGGTAAAAATTCACAAGTTAGGCTAGTAACGTAATTTAGCCAAGCTTTGAATTTCAGTGTGACAGTTCTCCTTCATTTAACAATAACATGCATCTTACGTGTGGACTCTTAATAATAATAATAATAATAATAATAATACATATAATTAATGTGTAGTGTGATGTCTTCCACAAAAATAAGGTACTTGATATATAACCACTGAATTCATCGTAGAAGAAACCAAAGACATATGATTGTCAGTTGTGAGGAGAATTGAAGAAGTGACAGGAAACGAAGGACAGCCTATCCACAACACGAATTAATAATATGATCTACGAACAGGAAACTGTCTGCAAAGTTTAGCATTGTGTCAATACCCATTGTAATTTGTTCCAACTCGCATCTGTGCTAGTAGTAATATGGTAGCGGTGAAAAACGAGGAAAATGTAAACAGATGTAATATTTGTTCCTACTTCCATAGTATGGATATCCAACGTTATTCATAACATATACTTCAATAGGAAACCATTTAGAAACACGATCATTTTTATGATTGGTGGTTGTATAGTACTGATTTTTAATTTCTTCTGTTTATTACTTGTTCAACTATTAATATGACACGTCTTACGTTTAAGGTGAGTTCTTACCTTTTCTGGCTTTAATAAGTGAAGGCATTAAAAATTAAAAGTCTACTTGCAAGTATTTCATAAACATTAAAATGTAGTGCTCCCATTATAATGGACTATCTATTATAATCCCAACACAGTCACACTAAAAATCGTAGAAGGTGAGTACGTTACAGAAACTCAATGAAAATAGTTGCAAAGCCTATCAATGCGAAATTTAGATGGAACAGTATATTTCATAATACTTCTACCTAGCTCCTTACATAATTTTCCTCTTGACCTTTTTTAAACCAAAAAATCAACCACCAACTTGTCGGTATTTCGAAAGAAAAACCTGTCTAATTCTTGACATTGTCTACTGGTATAAAAAAACCGCATACTTGGACAGTGAAAAGTGAGCAAGTACTTCGTCTCATATTATCTCTGACTGTATCTGTCACGTCTCATTTATGTCCCAAAATACACTCATTGAGAACAGACAGAATGGTTATTTTTGTGGGGATCCATATAACATCACCTTTTTTAAGTCGTCAAAATTTGTCGGCCGTCATATTGTCTATTCCTTAATTTAAACTTGTTTTGTTGTATGTTGAAGAGTTATCATAATGCCATTTCACTCAGTGTGGTAGTTTGTAAATAATTTATTGATTCTAAGTATAATATGAAAAAGGAACGGACTGAAGATAGGTGGTTACTAAAGCCCGCAGAACAATGAACAGTGCTCAGATCAAGAATCAACACAATATGATGCGATGTACGGATAAAATTCTTAACTGTGTATGCAGAAGTGGTTTATCCAATTCCTTCATATCCCACCGCCTTAAACGTTTCTTTTATTAAGTTAATAATGATAGTTTGCTTTATTCCAAATAGTACTAAGGTTATAGTGTTAAGTTCTCAGCATTTGATACAATATTGCATCTAATTTTATCGAATAACATTGAAAACCATTGTAAAGATAATATCACAGGATTCTTAGTGGCAGTTTTATTTGGTATTGGTAGAGACAGTAAGATCATAAACACACCAAAAAAAAATTGTAAAATAATGATAATAATATTAGTAGTTAAGATTATCAGTCAATTACATCGAACAACATTAAAAACAATTTTAGGAATAAGATTGCAGGATTGTTAATGGGAGTTCTTATTTGGTGTTTGTAGTGAAATTGTCAATAGTAATAAGGTCAGTAGCTAAGATTGTCAGTTAATTGAGGTAGTGTCACCATAGATTACAATTAGGAGGTAATAAAAGTGGGAATTATTTAGCTAACAACATAGTAGTTCATGAGTTTTACGCGTTACATTGTCTCTATCGCGTAGAACACGGGCCAAATATGGTATTGTTGAGCTCCTACACTTTGTAGTACGAGCATATAATCCTTTTTTAACTGATTTCTAGTTCTACCAGATGAGATAGATGGCAGAGTTGAGAAAAGAGGAGATGTTGAGGGTCATAAAATGTAGATTTAAACCATTTCTCGCATGAGTTTAGATGTTTGTGGGCTAATGTATTGACAAGCCGACCACATGCCCTACCGACAACCAATAATACCATTCTCAAAATGACATAGTCCTTTTACAGTAGACTAAGGGGGAACAGTAAAATGGAAGAGGCAAGATACAAGAGTTAACAAATTGTAAAAGCAGAGGTTGAGTGATTCCAGATTGCTTAGCTTCTTGATGTAGCACCTCATACGGAACATTTTTTGAAGATCGACATAATATGACTGATCAAGTAAGGTCAGAGGATAGAACTATACCAAGTTATTTTGTGTTAGACCTTGTTTTTATTACAGTCCCCTCTATGCTACAAGAACCATGTGTATTGGCCAGTTGTTATAGATCACGTTTATGTCTAGAGGATAAGTCGATAGTCTGGCATTTCGAGGGATTTAACGTAAGACCACTTAGCTTAGACCACTGATATCACGCAAAAAGCAATTTAGTTCATTCATTAAATCCTGCTTTATTAACCTTTATTGCTTGTTTTAAATTTAGTTTGCAACAGTCTGATTGGGACCTGACAGGAAACGAAACGGTCGGATCATCAGTGTGTTTAATAAAGTTGATTTCGTTTTGAAGAGGTAAGTCATGTAAGAAGAAAGAAGAAAGAAAAAGAGAGATAACAGCATCCTGAGGAACACCAGCTTCAGTAAGCAAGGCAGAAGAAGATTCCCCCTTATATACAGTATATTGCATTCTGTTTGAGAAACAAGAATGCAACCAGTTAACAGCTCAGGAATTTATTTACGTAAGGGAAAGCTTGTTTAATAAAAGGCATCTAGGTACTGAGTAAAAAGCAGATGTGTAGTCGAGAAAGGTACAACTTACATATTTAGCCCCTTTGTCTAAACAGGAGATAATGTTATGATGTAATGAAGCGGCAGCATCTAAAGCACTTCTGCCCTGCCTATTAGCAAACTGTTTACGCTCATTCAAACTTTTTCAAGAGGGTACATGGTTGAGTGAATAATTTATCTCTTAATTTCAAAAAAGGAGAGGTAATTGTGATAGGTATTAATTTAACACTACTACCAGGAACTTATTTGGGTACAAAAATGATTTTAATGTCTTTGCAAGCAGCAAGTACAAAATCACTGCAAAAGGAAGTATTGAATATGTTTGTAAGTGGGTAACATAAAGTATCAGCACATCTTCTGAGGACAACAGTAGGTAAACCACAAGGACTTAGGTTCTGGGAAAGTTTTAGAGATTTCAAACACATGAACATCAACAGTATTAAAACCATGAAAGTCACTGACCTTGTAATTTGTTATATTGGAGACAAAAGTATCCTTAGAAGAGCGTATGAAAGACTTGTTGAGAGTATTTACATCAACAGACGGGACATTAATACATTGCTTACAGCAGCTTGTAATTTCACTGGAAAGTCTACAAATGTTTCCTGGATTTTTACATAACACGAGTCTTTGGTTATAAAGGTTGTTCAACCTTTGGATTTCTTATTTAATCAGGATGCCTGTCTTTTTTAAACCAGATTTATCTTTAAACATTTACAGCCTCTCTTTTCTCTTCGTAGCATTTTGAGATGAGGAGAAGAGAAACGGTCAAGCCTTCTAAATAGCTTCTGTTTAGGACAAAATATGTCGAGGTAGAATTTAAGAAAATTCGCAATATTTGTGATTGTATCATTCAGTATGTGCTCAGTAAATAGTTCTCAGTTAGTGTCACTTAGCATATCTCAAAGTTTATGTATATTATCCTGTAAGTAACATTTCTGTTGAGTTCTTTTGGAAAGGTGTGAAAAGACATTTGAGTGTTACTTGCTATATATTTTTGGCACCACTAGAATGATAAAACGACCTGAGTTCATTATGAGAGCCCTTTTGCGTGCTTCATATATCCTAACATCATTTGTGAAGACTAAATCCTGTGTTTTTTCTTCAAGTCGAGTGGCAAAGTTGACAATATTCAAAGTCACAGGAATTTAAGTCATTGGTGACTATTTACAGAGGGTTCTCCAGATGAGAAGCAACAAATATAGTGAATTCATCGGCAAAATCAGATATATCGGAGACAGCAGAGCCAGGCGTAACATAAATGTTTGAGATGAAAATGTATTCATGCTTTGACAAGTGCTAGGGACGATATTTGGCAGTAATACAATTGATAAAGTCACCTTAGAATGTAAAACATACATAGTTTGAAATCAACCACTGGGAATGAATAAAAGCTGCTACTCCTACCTCGCATCTCTTTTTAGAACAAGGTCAATCTTGTCTGAATAATGTGAAACCATTTGGTGGGACCAGATTATCACCATAGATCTCATGAAGCCATGTTTCTTGCATTGTGATTATAGCCGCGTTGTGATAAGTACCAGATGACAGGGGAGGTTGCAGGTGCATAATCCTGTTGGGAAGAGAACGAAAGTTTGTACTAACGATAACAGAAACTAGTTTGATATAAAGGGGTTCTTTTTAGAGCACGCTGCCATCCACTCAGATGCTTTTTGTTAGCTTTCTTAGAGACTTTAAAGTCAATTGGTTTTAAACGTTTTATGAACTCTGGAGAATATGTGATACGATTCGACGTCATCTTATCATAAATAAAATTGAAATACTATAAATTGGATGCAGTATGTACGTGTAAGATTAGGTAGCCCAACTTTCAAACAGGCCAGTTGTACGATAATTTGGCATGTAATCCATATTTATTCAGTTTCTTTTCTCCTTGTTCTTTCCTTTGAAACTTTTAAATTTAAAATATACTTTATGTATATTCTGAACAATTCTTCTATTTCTTAACTCCTGTATTTTCAATAGTAATAATTTCTGAGTGAGATTCATCACTTAATGTTCTTAGAAAGCTCAGTTTATTGTTTTTACTGCCATGTCTTTGTTACCAACTGACATTAATAATTGGTCTTTATAGGCAAATCCCTGACCTTTTAGAACATCATATAACTGTACATTACTGAAGTGAGGTTACGAAAAGAACGTATTGTGCTGACCTATATCTTTTCAATATGATATTTATCAGCTAACGAAATGTTATTGTTTCTCATATGATTTTGTATATGTCATATTTTTTAAAGTCTTATATATTTAGAATTATGCTGATTAGTCATTAGGAGGCAACCAGTGTCCAACGTCAAGTCCATGGTGCTAGTGCAGACTGAATTCTGTTATTGAGGTTTACAGTGTAGTCTTCAGCCCAAGAATCTAAGTTGTGACGTCTCTGAATGTAGCAGTGGGGGGCGCCGCCTCGATTCTCAAAGGAACATGAGTTCATACAGGGTCGTAGCACGCCTTGCTGATGAGTGCAAACATACACGAAACATAGGTTCAGGGCTCCCTGCTGATTGTTTTCAACAAACTAACATATTTCGAATTCTTACAAATTAAGATTGTACGAAAAGTTTTATATCTGAAATTTGCTGAGGAATTAAGAGATGGTTAGCAGCAGAGTGACTGGTTCTCGTTTCGCTCCATTGGTGACTAGCCCGCAGGATCCATCTTTATCCAGGTAAGTCAAAGTGCTTATACAAACGGTTTAGCCGGCTGGTGGGTCCAAAATATGGTGAAACCTGTGGTGGATTCCACTGCTCACCGCCACCTGATATATAACCCTAATGTTAATATCAAAGGTATCATAGAAGCATATTCACACTGAGGTAATATGCTAACAGATTCCAATCATTTCAGCTCAATAGAAACACATTCAATTTATTTACTTTCAAAAACCCCTTATACATTGACAGATAACATCTCTTCGACAATGAATGAGGAATATTCCACATGTTTCACTGTAAAAATGTCAAAATAGAAGTCAAATTAGTCAACCAAGCCGGATGATGTAACAAAGTGAAAATAATAAAATGAAATTTTAAGGCAGAGAGATTTTATCAGGATAGTTATATAGTAAACGAACTGCCCCTCGAAAATAAAATATAAAACGCTTATGTAGATAAGCTGTGCATTTAGTAGCAAAACAGAATCTTTTACATGTTAAATAAATAAACAGTCATCAGCTGCGTGAAAAGCGTCTACAAACACTTATCAGAAAATCCTCATTTACTGTGTTCATAACACAGAAATTGTCAGAAGCCACCAAAAGTTCAGAGACCTAACTGAGAGAGAACCTTCTTTGTTTCAAGTAAAGAAAGATATATGTTCAGTTGTACTTTAGAAACAGAATGTTGATTGTGACAGAAATACCTCGCTTCATAAGAGCAGCTGAATTGATTTACACACACTAAACGAGCTAACAGGAGTAATTTAGCCCTTATGCGTAGTTGAAATACTGGTTTTGTGGAGAACATGAGTTGTGGCGTAGCTAAATAAAAAGTTTTCTCACTTAATGAGGTAATCGGTTTCCTAATGTCTGCATTATTGAGCCTCCTTTAGATTGTAGATTCAAGTGAATAAGTTGTTTAGTAGTCAGGTGTATATGTGAACTATTTGATCTTGATTTTATATTTTTTAGACGAAAAGCTCATAATGACTACTTTTAGTCAAAACATTTTTAGAAGTGCCTAGTTCATAACTAGTGATACCTTTACTGCAGATGTTACAAGATTTTTGACAGATGTAAGACCACATTCCGTTTGATGTTTCTTCTGAAGGGGTCTTCGTATATATTTGTTTCCACATGCGTGTTCTGCGGATAGACTTTAGTATTTTCTAACCAGGTCACATTAGTTCTACGGCTAGGAAATTCATTCACTTTTATGAAATGAGGTGGATTAGCGGATAACTGTAAACGAAAAGAAGAGTAGAATTTGGACAGTGTGGTAGGATATAACTGTATAATAGGATGATTTCATTTGGTGAAACAGACATTATTTGCCAATTGCGTTTTGAGCATAATCTGTTGCCTAAATTACACCTCATACAGAAACAAAATGTTACTAGAAAGAGCGTGACTTCCAATAATATTTTACAACAGTAGAGTATTATGAAAGACGTTTAAATGAAAAATAAAATTGTTTTGGATAGAACAGAAAATATGGAAGAATGCATGAGGTAATAAAAATTGTGTACCTTTATTTTGAAAATATATTCATCAAAGTGATGCAGGGTTCAGAACTATCTCTTTCTACGTGCACAGGTTTGTTTTGAGGCATTTGCCAACCATTGCTTATCAAAGCATAGCAAGCTTGGCTTCTTTTGTCATCAGATAATATAAGAAGGTCGAGAAGAAAGATAAGCAATGATTAAGAAGACATGAACATAAAATATGGTGTCATTCAGAAATATTCAGCATACATTTGTCAGCTCAAATAAGGTCGATTTAAATCCTCTAAACTTAACGCTTCCAAGCGCTAACTTTAATTGATCTCATATACTAATCTTATATCCATTTAGAAAAAACTAAGATCAGTAATCAAAAGATCCATCAGAATTCATATATTATTGGTTAGTTAAAGGCTTTTTTGTAATAGCTTAGCTCCTCTTGGCTAATTCTGCCTTAATTTCAGTATTTAAAAACAGAAATCGGAAATTAAATACCCAGGCGTCATTCTATCTGCTGATCTCTCCTGGTCGTCTCATATCTTAGCAATTTCTAAGAAAATATTCCGTCTTACTTTCTACATCAAGAAGTTAAAACATTCTGGTATAACCCAACCCTTACTCCTACAATTCGTTAATTCTCGCATTCTGCCTCTATTGTTCCCCTTAGTTTTTCCCGGGCTACTGAAAAAAGACTATAATATATAAAGCAGGATGTTAAAGGTTGTCAGCAGGGTAAGCAACGTGCCACTTAACCAGCTTGTTAATATTCTGGTCGATAGGCACATAGACTCATGTGAAAAATGGGCCAAGTCCATGTTATCTAACTCACATCACCCTCTTCACTCACAACTCTCCCTTTGCATTTCATCAGGTAAAACCAGAAGCCTATATAGAAAACTATATGCTCGCACCAGCAAGTACAAAAACTCAACCATACTCTACTTACCTCGTGTTCTGTGTGATAAAGAAAGCATTAGGCGTGACACCTATAATTCATTAAATAGTCAGTAGTACAACTGGATCTCGTCTTTCCAACTCACATCATTTATAGGTACAACATTTTCTTTTTTCTTTTCCTTTTCTCTCTCTTTTTTTCCGTTATGTGCTGCTTTGTTTCTTTCTCTCGCTTACGCCAGCAAATATGACAGCATCTACTTTTCTAACACCTTCAAATACTGTTCAGCTTTACCTTTGCTTCCGACATGCCAATGTGTTGTTGCAATAATGAACTGTGATTTCCTTAATCTATGTAGAATTCTATTTATTGATGATGTACTAACTGGATGCAATACTGTAGTAAAAATGCTGAGAATTCCATTCTGTATTACATGTACTGTTTTGGAATAAAGCAAATTATTATTATTATTATTATTAAAAAGAAAGACATTCAGTTTAATATCTACATGATAAATCCCTTACAAATTAGATCATGAGCTAATACCATTCAGGGAACCATTGATAACCAGGAAGTATTACAGTGCTGCTTCGTCCCAGTTTGAGACTCATAGTCAGTGCGCACCCACGACTTCACAGGAGATTGAACCCAGGGCATTTAGGTTAGAAGGCCAAGCTCTTTGACCATTCAGTCACTAGGATAGAACCCAATGTCCCATGAATTCTAACTTCTATCAGTTGACGTTTTTAGCACGACTGCCAGTTAGTGTCACCGACGAGTACTTGTCTTCACACTCATCCTCGTGGACCCCACTAGTCAAGACTTTTATTCGAACTAAATGCAACGTCGTCCGATATCCAGTCAGTAGATAGCAACTAACTCTTGAGTATATATCTTTTGTCTGTCCAGTCCTTTCTTGAATGAATTATTTGACAAAGAAGGCAGTGATAGCAGAGTACGTTAACTAATTAATCGACTAGAAAACTAATACTTTGCAGTAGTATATTTCATCTTACCTTCAATGTTTTGAGTGTAGTTCAGTTTGATGAGAAATAAAAAGAAAGAAGAGATTCAGTCCCAGAGTCATTCCTCAAAGTCATTATAGTAGTTGTACACAGAACTACAGTCTTTATTTCCTGCCTTGATACTTGTTCGTAGGAGAATACTGTAATGCTACTGTTTTAACATAGATTTCTTCATTTTTACTTTTCTTTATCAGAAGTGCTAACAGCAACAACAAGATCCCTGGACATTCATATTTCACTGAAAGAAGCTACAAAGAAAGAAAATATTATTGCAATAGCTAGAATTAGGCTTTAACTAGATTTTCACGGTTGATTGTCTGTGTCTTTGAAAAAAATGGGCAGGTAATTACAATTTCACTTAGTCACGGCTACAGAACTACATAACATGGGGACAATGAGTTTGAAGATGAATGCAGTATGTTCATTTTTTGATTTGGTATGCAGACATTATTTTTAGTTTATTTGCTCTTCGTGAGATAAAATTAAGTATAATACGCAGCTATACTTATTAAGCATCTTATCCAGTAGCCTAATACTTAAAGCAAGTTAGGTATCCTTATAATTTCCAGTGAGTAAATTCATGACTATGTCATCTTAATCGAATAATAGTGAACACAAGGTGGTCTGTTCTTTTGAAAAGCAGTTATCGATTTCACAGATCGGATTACAACAGTAGACCATCAAATGAACACCTTCTAATTGAAGAACTCATTAATTTTTATTACGTATCATTATATAGAGCCATCTACACAATTTACAGGATCAAGGTTGTTTTCATCAATAGTTTTTAATGCCGTCCTATTAGTTCCTCAAAGAAAAAAACTTGGTGTAATCTCAGGAGATAGTTGGGTGACATCACAGGCCTGGTCCACGAGCGGAAACCGAATGTAATAGGCTTCCGAGGGTGACATCGAGGAGAATGTGTGGGGAGTAAATGAAAGCTTATAGGCGAGCATGAAACCAGTTGAAGACGATTGCAGAGAGCACGAAGAAATGCAGATGTCCTTTTGATGTTCTAAATTCCACTCAGAATCTAAGGAAATAATGATAATAATAATCTCAAGGGAGAAACACGTTTCACAAGCAGTAGTGATTACAGTGATTCCATTCCATTGGTTAAGAAGACTGCCATCATTTATATATATATATGCTATTACCCCAGTTGAGTGGTTCTACTTTCTGAGCTTTTTATATGCTGATAGTGTTTTATTTTCATCTGAAATCAAAAGTCTAATTTATTTATCCATTACTGTTCACAAAGAGGGGAATCAGCATAAGAATACAAGCATCTTGATGCAATGAATCCATCAAATTATACTTAGTGTTCTCTGTCCTACTTACATTCTGCTCTGGTTTTCTGTTTCCTCTGAACTCTTTAAGTGTAATGTACAATAACCTCTACACCGATAAGTATCTTATCGCTTTTATTGTCGCAGTCATCAGACACACTCTACCTTAATTTGCGTTTCATACTGTGTAAAGCAAAAGATTTATGAAGTTATTTTATGCTCATTCTGCACATTTTTCACATTCTATTACTTAAGTTTACTTCTTACGATCATTTCAAAATAATCTGAAGTTATGCTACTCTTTAACGGATATAGATTACCCACTTGGAATGAATAAGTGTACCAAAAATAGGACTTGGAGAATTTTATCCCAGTTAGAAGAAATTTTATTGCGAAATAAAAGATTTAGAGATAACCCGACACTGTGAAACAAAATCTTTTCAGACAAACAATTAAATCTCTGTGATAAAAAAATTCACCGGAGAAATTTTTTCTTTTTTGTAACGGAAATATTCAGTCTACTTAAGGCAGAAGAAGCATATAAATAGAATAATTCAAGTAGGAAAGAGTTGATTTCTTTTTCCGAAAAATACGCTAAATTTCCCTACCCTCCAATATATAGTTGTTTAGTTTTAATAATATTGATGTGTGTAGTAAATTTATTTATGATGGAAATATGAATTTTACCTTAACTTTAATGACGCTGAATCTGATTTACTAGACTACCCTTTTCAATATTCGGATACAAAATTCAGACTTCCCTTAGAATAGCCAATCGTAGAAAAAAGATGTACTATCGGTTTCAGTGGACAACAATGTTGAAATGATGTCACTCATTGCAAGAGGTCAAGAGCTGTTGAAATAACAAAATAAATGCTACTTTAAGCTAGTCGTTTGCTAGAGCTACACTGAATAGTTAACTTTGATTAACTAATACAACAGGAAGCTCACATTTGCAAGCACCTTTGAATCTCTCTTGTTACTGACGTTTAATAAGTTTTTGCATAATTTTGATTTTATAACAGGGTTGACTGATCTGATTAGTAGTAATCTAATATTTCAAAACTATATGTTATGTCAGTGTAAAGAAACTGTATCATCACTTTTATGTAATATAGTTTTAGTGAGATTTGTTTCAAGTTGAACTCCTTTTACAATAATTCATTCTTTTATAACTGCAATTTGAAAGTGAAACAAGTTGAATAATAGAAACACTCTTCATGAATGAAATAAATTTACTGTAAATAAAGTTTCTCTCAAACTATGTAGCAGGAAGGTATTTTAATTCCATTTGTACCAGGATCGTGACAGACAAAATTCTTATAAGAAAATGTAAATATTACCGTGGAAGTGAACTCAAGAAGGGCAAAAACATTAAGCCACTAATTTGGTTTACATTTCCAAACTTTTGGTTTATAAAATCTAAGAACTTAGTTGGGGATTATGTTGATTAGGTTGAAGACAAGCAAATTAATTCACCACTAGTAATCGTTTGAAAAGACATACCATAGAGTAACGCCATTCGTTGTTTGTAGATATTTCAGAAAGTGACTGTACAAATGTTGAGGAAATGTGTCGACTTATGTAAGAGGATAGACACGGTTTCATTAGACGTCAAAAAAGGGAGACCTTTGTAGTATCACATAAATTTTTGCAATTTACATAGCGAGAACGAATAAAATATCTACTGAACTTTCACCCATCCATGTTAAGCGATAGTATCTCTTATCGTTTTCACGTGTCCAGCAGCAAGTTTTTTAATTATTTCTTTTAATGTCAATTAAGAGTTATTGAATCCCTCTACAGATTTATAGTTCTACCTTATTTCTTTCAGTATACTTTCATGTGGTTGCGAACCTCTGCGTTTCTACTGTGAAGTTTATTCAGGTTATAAAACAGTAATGTGTGGTCTCAAGTACAAATAAATTTATAAAACACGATATGGCACCAATCCATTAAATACTTGACTATATCTTTAGGCCATTCTCGAATATATGAATTACCTAACTGTGTTCCACCAAATGATAAAAAGGTTAATGGTCAAACATCCTTTGTGAAATGGCTGAAAATTTTTACAACTGTTCAGAATTACTCAATTCCTGTTGCTGAGATTTGGTTTAAAGAATTATTTCCCCCCTTTTTCACCTTTTTTTTATAATATGCAAGTAATATCTTCTTTCTGTCCCAAAAAATCTCTACGCTAATTCAGTAGTCAACCTACCATTGTTTTTTCTATTTGTGAACTACTCATTTGAAATGCATCTGTATAAATCTTGGAACTTTGGTACTACCACTATTGCTACTTATTTAGAAGTTTAAAATATTCACAGTTTGTTGATTATTACTGAAAATTTCAAGCGGCCGATTTAATTGAAACCAATCGGTTCCATGACACATCTTGTCCCGTCTGAACACTATACAGAGTTATATATGAAATTAAAAATCGTCACAAGACTTATCTGAATTAGTTAATAATGAAATCTGCGTTGAGGTCAGTCAGTATTCCATAAAGCGACTGGTGGAATAATAATAGTATGCTGAACAGTGATGCTTGTTAAGAGGGGTTTTCTGAATTTCATGACTTATTGATTGTAGTAATCATATTATTTTGCCGAATGCCAGAGACTAAGAAGCAACACGCATAGAATACTGTTTGGCAGAAAATTTTATGGAGATTTACTTTCCAAGAGGTCTAACAGCCCTTGACTAAATCCCAAAGAAAGTTTAGAACAAAAAGCAGTGAGTTTGCCTTTCAATGGTACGTTGCAACAGGAAGGGATCTGCATTCTTGATTGTATTATAATCCATGGTTAAATGTGTAACTACTCTCCTCTGCTAATGAGTACCAACTTGAAACGATGCACTTCTGTGGGACATTCTACCGTGACTTGCCGTTTCGTTTGTCTTCTAAACCTTACAACACCATCACACAGGACTTCACTAATACTTAAGATGAAGAATGAAACTGAAGTTCATAGAATCTGTGCAGAAACATATGGGGACATCTTTTAGCCTTCATTCCTCATGAAATTTGTAATAAGATTAGTCGCTACATTAATTACTCTTAAGTAGAAATCACGGAATTCGTTAAGTCAGAAACAGAATTTCACCGAATAGGAATCTTTTCACATTATTTTGTTATACTGATAAAGCGCAACATTTCTGAATTTTTTGCAATAAATGGCTTTAACATATCACTATAATATGTGTATATACGTCTTACTTAATATTATAAACTTTATAATTTAGTTTCTATGTAAGACTGAAAGTAGATTTACATGATATTAGTCCTCAGATTAATATTTTAAAGGTGAAACCAATGTCAAATTACAGTGCACTAACGCATATAACATTGTCTCCTAATTCAGATAGTTTGTGATATTGTAAACCTTTTTGACAGATTTTAGTCAAGAACTAGTTTTATTAATTAACATCAGGTGACCAATTTGTAAACATCAGTCAATCTTAGAGAAATTCATCTTTGGCTTGAATAGATAAGTGATAAAATCTATGGTTTCAACGCCGAATGACGTTGATTTAAATCTGGTAGGGGATAAGAATTTCTTTAAATACTCTGTCATGGCATACTGATGAGTGTAAGTAGGCACAAAAAACAGCCGAAGCTATGGTTCCAAAAGACTGACTTTTATCATCCAATGATTTATCGATTGCTACTTTTTTTAAACTTTGTTGTTCATAATTATTAAGCAAAAGCTCTATACAGAAGGTGATTAATAAATTCTCATAAGAGATAAACAGATAGGAAAGTTTGCAAATTCAGAATAGTTTCAAATGTACAAGCGATGACTTTCTTTGTAATTTAAAATCCTAGAAAATTAGGATACATTTCTAGCTCCTCGTAGAGTGTGTTTCGTTAATGTTTTGACGATCACAAACTATGTATTCTTAGTTAACATGCATGTCATTGAAATGCTGTTAATTTAATTATTGTAGTAATTAACATAGAAACGCAAATGCGTTAATTTACCTGAATAAACATTAAGATAAAAAAACAAAGTACCTAGAATCTTAAGTCAACAAAGTAACGTACTGAAAGGAAAATCACATGGAGGTAAGTTAAAACGCCTAAATTTTTAAAGTTGATTGGATAAATACTACATATATATGGTATTAGGTGGTTAGACGCCATTGATTGTCAGCTCTGGACTTAGGTCTCGTACTTGTGACAGCAACTGACTGTGTGTTTCTCAACCGACACTCTCTGTACCCTGTGTTTTTTGTAGGGATTTGATTAGTTTCAAGTTGAAACATGGGTTGATATCAGTTAGAGAACCACTGAAAGCCAGTGAGTCCTGGACAGCTGTTTTGTCCAACTTTGATATGCATTAGTGACTGTTTATAGGACGAATTTGTTTGAAATTCTAGTGATAAATCCTGACCATTGGGGTTGTTGTAACGGCAATGGATTAAGATAAAACCCCGTCGCTAATTTGTTATAACTGTAGGGGAATTAAATGACGGACGTTGTCGCCTTGTTCTGTCTGCGCCTGACTAATATGCCTATCTGCTTCTGGTACCTTCCGATTCAGCGAACCTTGCAAATATCAAAAGACAAAGTCTGGTCTCTGACTGTTTATTGTAGTACAACAACTACGACAAACTTATTTAGGAAATGGTATTTATACAATTTTACAACCAATAGAGACAGCTAACAGTATTTGAAATAATTGGTCGTAATAGTCAATAACAAAATGCGTGGGAATGATAATATACCACATATGCGAGATTAACAGTCATTAAAATAATTGAACAATGACAAAGTGTGTGGGATCCTATCAGGGGTTCACTAGTTCTGTAGTTTGGACAGACACTCGCAAATGACACTGGTTGATGATGGCACTAAAATGGGTAACTGACAGAAGTTAGAATCCATGGTTCAGTGAATTGCATCCTAGTGGTCGAATGGCAGACAACGTCGCCTCGTAACTTGAAGGTCCTGGAGGCATACAGCTGAAGTCGCACACTAGGGTGAAACAGTTCTCTAGTACTCTGGTTTACAGTGGTTCTCCAACTTATATCAATCCGCGATTAAACATATAATAAACCATTCTTTCCAATATTTGACTTTATTGATTAACTATATGTCTTGACTGGCATTAGCTTAGCGTTTTTTCCCAATCGCTTCCAGTTTGGTTAACAATGTATGTTAGAATAGACGGTAGACAAGCTTGCACCGTTATGTGTAGTAGTCACCTCAATTAACCTAAGCTTACAGCTTTATCAGATGTTTCAAGTGAAACCATGGATGTAAACTTATTAGCATTCCGCTGATACCATCGTTCACGAAACAGTTGGATATTTCGTCTATTCCATAAATGAAGCACTTAGAAGAGTGTTTTCAGTTATTACCAAGATTCCGTAGATCATATTAACACAGACTAATTCTAAAGCAAATAATGCCCACATATACCTTATAACGAAGATATATTTCAAAAGACAGTTGTATTCTCTTAAATGTATAAATAATTAATCAATGTTGCAGTGATTTTGAATATAGACACATAAATAAAAGATGGCGTAATTTACTGCAATAAAATGTGATCGTTTTTGTGAAATTTTAAGATGCAATGGCTTTTCCTGGTTTCCATAATGTTTTCTTGACAAAACAATGAGATGTATTAGACTCATCAACAGAGCCATTACTTGATGGTGTCAGTAAAGCCTCTTTGGAATACTTTTGTTGCATTTGTGCAATCACATCAGACCAACATAGAGGCTGTAATTTATTGTCACTTGAAGAAATCTTTGATTGAACATTTGATTTATTGTATTTGCCAAGGTGTTCTGTAGGTTTTATTATCGGTTGTCTAGAAAGTAGAAAAAACGAAGGTAAACAACTGATAAACTGATCATGTACATGCTAAAAAACAGATGCACTTTTATTTATCCTAACAAGAAATTATAATTGATTCACTACAAAACACTTCATTATTCTAATTTAATCTCTGCTTAAAGAGTTTAGAGAATCAGTGGTTAAAGAACTATAATGAATTATCGTAAAACTATTTGCAATTCCTCAATTATATTCTTGTTGAAGTTTGTTCAAAATCATAAAAATTAAAAACCTCAAAAATGATGTTTAGATCAAAAATGATAATGGTATTATTTATTGGTGGTAGTTAGCTGAGTGGACGGCGGCCTGCTTAAATCACTGAGGTACCAACATTTTCATCCATCACAATGGTTATACTCTTAAGCATTTCTCCTTGATGTAATCATGCAATTATTATCAAATGAACACTACATGAAGTCATGCATATATTTAATTAGCTTTCAATAAAACGCTGTGCAGTTCTTGAAGGAAATGGAGAAAATCTGTTCACAGTTGGTTCTCTCTTAATATGCAACAAACACTGCAACGTCACGTGATATACTTCAGATAATTGCTTTACATGTGAATCTTGTATGAAGAGGAAATATTTTGGAGGTAAATACGCTGAAAATTTCCGTACTATGTTTTCACATGTTATCTGAAATAGAGCTTGATTATTATTAAGTGTTGAATGAAGAATGAGAAGATGTTGGATGCAGAATAAAAGTAATGAAAAGACTTAACGAATAAAACTACTACTACTAAATGACTTAGATTTAAATCTCTGTTGGGATATGCGATCAGAAGAAACAATTTCTCAATAATTTCTGGATTTTAAACACTCTCTAGGTGATATCCATTCTGGACTAATAATTATTCATTAGGAATAACTTACAAGCTTTTCTGTTCATCTGACTTTTGTAAAGCAGTAGGTTGACCTGAACTCCAAAATGATAGGCCAGGTAACTTTTCTTCCTTTTTTAACCTCAGTGGTTTTTCTTCATCTTTAACAGGACTTCGTGCCTTAGAATACTCTGGAAAGTAACTGATATAAAATGTACAATTATAGTTCAGTTGGTAAAAACAAGGTAATAGTAGCGTAAGCTTATGAAAATCAAGCCACTACTGTGCCGTACAAATCATCAGTTAAGCGTATTCTTTTTTATGTGGCAAACTGTTACGAAGTCACTTGTATTCGTACGCAAATTTGGATTTATTTGTTTTTACATTTTCACCAAAAAATATTTATTTTTTTTTATTTTGATTACAGCTTGATGCCACACCGTATTTTCAGTACAAGTATGGAATTTTCAGCATGGATATCGGTAGCCCAAATTTTGCAGGCCGACCATAGATATCGGGTGTGCGTTGGCAGGAGATCGAACCCCGGACCATGTGCATGGTCGGCGAGATTCCTAACCACTGTGCCACCGACGCCTTCAGACGTCATAAACAGTTAGTAGTTTTAGGCGGAGAAACCTATGAAGGCTGTCCTCTAACCCACGCGTCATTTGTCAACTGAAGTCATTTATAAAGTTCGTGAGATATTTGCCTATCTGATGAAAAACAAGTGCACTCAGCAACATTTTAATGACTTACTTTATGGTTGGAACACACAGCAGGTGGCTTATGTAATAATTCAATAGTGATGAAATCAAAAATTGATCAGTATTTTAACGGGGAAACCCATGTTAGATAAACAAGCTAGGTGAATCTTTCTTCTATCCATCTAACTGTGATAACAACAATACACATCCATCACCATTATAAATAAGTGCCTACTGAAACGGTCTAAGGTTGAAGAAAAGTTAACGTAAGCAAAACTTAAAGGTGACACTGATGCATTAAGTCTCTTATTGTTTGAACAATATGGGGAGGTATAGGGTTGAATGAGGCCCTCTAGATTATTAAAACCTGTGGTTGAATACTTTCAGTTATATGACCTGAAGCAATTCATTATAAGACAGAACTGTTCACTCTGCATACCTTTTGGAACTCTAAGCATCCTCACTAATCTTTATTTTCCTGTTTTTCCTATGTTTACACCTACTGTAGTATAATATTGTTTCACTTCTTTTCTTTTCTTCTACAACAACTCTATATGACCTAGTTCTGTACATAATTCTAGGTAGATCTCTTTTCCGCAAAACTAATTTTTAGTTTCCCTTTCAAGGTATTAATGAGAAGCGATGAATTACGAGGTTAGCGTAGTCAGCTGTGAAAAGCGATTATTCACTGGCACTATTAGATGATGACGTGCTGTTAGAAGTAGGAAAACGCAGCTATTGAGATTCACATATAATGAAAGGATTTTGGTTTTATCACTGACAGATCAAGCCGTCTTGCGCTAGATTCTAAGTAGCACCTTCAACAAACACTGTAGGGGGAGGGTGGAAATTCTCAATGGAGAGCGAGTTGGTTTTTAACGACTATCCAGATGATGAGTGTAAATGACAGAATTACATTTCAGTAGCTGTTTACCGTACCTAACATTTCATTCTCCCGCCAGGTCAGAAAACCACGGCCTTCGAATTGACAAAATATCGTATATACTGCGGACACATTTTGTGTTAAGAAAAATACTAACATCTCTTGGAATATTTTTACAACTTTTAGTTTCAGCATTGTGCGTTTTCTGTCTAATATTATGTACGAACCATGCTACGACATGCGTCCGTGTTTTGTCTACTCTGTTGGTTAGATTCAAATTCCTTATTACAATACAAATAGTAAAATAAATGTATCTGTTTGGCAGTTATTAATAATATTATTATGATTATAGGTTTCCAGGCTGTAGGTGTTACGAACTCCCTGAAATAATTTGAGCGCCGGGTCAGATTGATTCATTATAAATTATTATGATTTCCTTTAATTCCTAGAGGAACATAGGGCCTCAGCCGTGCGTCTCCATTGCATTAGGTTCTCTGCTAGAGTCTTCACCTGGCTCCAAGTCTGCCCACACGTTTTCATCTCCTCTTTACATGACCTCCTCCAAGTCACCCTTGGACGACCAACTCACCGCTTCCCTTTCAAGTTCCACTCGAGCAATGGCTTGTCTAGTGATGTCACTTGATGGTTTCCTCAAAGTATGGCAGTTAGATGAATGCAAATCAAACCTTTGGCAGTTGAAATGAAAACCTTAATTAATTTTTAATGACCTCAATTTGGAAAGTAATTTGTTGTGGATTAAAATGTTTGATTGATGAGGGTTAAAATATCGAAATTAGATTTTACATTCTAATATTATTATTGTTATTCCCTTGGGTTCAGAGTGGGATATAGGGCTACAGCCGCACATCTCCATTTTGTCCTGTTCTCTTCAGTCCTCTCCACAGTCATCCAAAATCTCTCATTTCATCCTCACACGATCTCCTCCATGTCAAACTCAACTCCTTCATGTCTCCCAACTTGTCCTCTCCCATTTGGATCCACTAGAGTGATGACCTGGCACGTGATGTCAATCAACAGCCTTCTCAGCATGTGTCCGAACGATCTCCATTTCCTTCGCCATATTTGCTGGTTAGGAGACAGGTTCGTGTTTGGTTCGTTACCAGAGTTCCTTGTTTCTAATCCTCTCTGGCCATCGGATCTTCAGCATCGAAGCCTCCAAGGCAATATCCTGTTTGTTACGCGTGCCAAATCTCTGAACCATATGGAACTGACCTGACACTAGTGTTGGAAATCCAAATCTAGTCCTTTACGCTGAGTGCAGAATATTTTCACACTGATTCCATAGTAATGAATGTCTCGTTTGCTTTCCGATCCTGGCTGGCTTTGACATCGTCATCTGCTGAAATGAAAGAAATGACTTCATACAAATTTCTTCCGTTGATCGTGATTGGTACTTGTTGATGCTAGGTTGTCTTTGTCACCCCTGTCTTCTCTATGTTTAATTGAAGTTCTGTTCTCGCTGCTTCTGTTGCCAACTTACTGGTCTTCACTTTACATTCTAATACTGCACCATAACCTTAAATGAATTCAACCAAATACATTGCTTCAATTTTTTAACGACAAACACCTTGAAACAAAATCAGGATATCTTATCTTACACAGAATGCATTAACTGTGTGTTGGTTTGCTTATTTCAGTGAATCACACAGTGATATAGTAATGTTTACTGGATTACTTACTGAATTTATTAAGAATATCATCTGGTGCGACGTCCTCAAGTGTTGTTGATTTTAAAACATTCTAAATTTGAATACCACTGGTTATCACAAAACTTTATTTTCAGCTAAGTAATCAGCTAGTTGCAGAGTTAATATCATTTGAAATTAAAGATATTTTAATTGAAATGTCAGTGCTTGAAGTTGCTGAATAATCAATTTACTTAAATGTAGCACATCTGTAACAGAGGAGTGACTGATTTAAATTACTTTATTTAAATACAGAAAAATTTTCGAATTCCATACCTTTCCCCTAAAGCTTAACACTTTCTTGACATTTTTGTTTAGCTCGACACTTAGGAGAACTGAATTGTGTCAGCGAAATCTTTAAAAATGTATAAAATCTACCAACCGGCAGAAGCAGGTAATTACTGTCAGTGTTTACGCCTCAGTGTTGTCCTAAATTTATCAGTTTATTATAGTTCGTGACAATTTAGTTGATTGGTTAACATCCGCAGGTAAAATCGTACTCATTGTCTAGCCCTACTTGGATTGATTCCACCCAGATCTTGATAAATCTATAAATGTAATGCTGAATGGTAAGTATATTGATCCCAAAAGGAACGAAAGTTTCATTGAGAACTTAGATTGATCTCACTGATAAATACTTAAGCAAGTACAAAACTAAGTATAGCAGGGCTTAGTGCCAACTGACGCCCAACATTTAATCAATTTCAAGAGTAAAGATGAACCATATGCTGTTACCTAGGCCATATCACTACCAAACGACTTCTACAAGTTATTTATTGAATCATTATAGAATAAGAGCAGAAAAGATCAGCAAGAGGGATCTCTGGAAACGAACCAACCCAGCAGCAACCAGTTGTGCAACGAATATGCAGGAAGAAATGGAGGTGGGTCGGCGACACTCTGAGGAAACCACCAAGTGACATCACACGCCAGGCCATCACTCGAGTGAAGCCTGAATAGGAAGCGACGAGTTGGTCGTCAGTTCGAGAGTGACATGGAGGAGGTCATGCGAAGAGGAGATGAAAGCATATGGGCAGGCGCGGAACCAGGTTTAAACGTAGGCGGAGAATCGATCGTAATGGAGACGTGCGGCTGAAGCCCTATGTTCCTCTAGGAACTAAAGCAGACAACAATGATAATATATATTGATAGAATGACTGTCCATAATTATTACCTGAACCTTATTATTTTGTTTATCCGCCGTGCAAATAATTAGAAATTCGAGAGCATCTAGCAACCAACATTCTAAACAGAGATTTCATCGATGGATCCATCTATTCATCCATTTTTGATGAATAATAAGTGAAGTTTAGAAATTTTATTGTAGTTGACCATAACTTTTACCATCTAAAACACGTGATAATAAAATCTGACTGCTAGTTTAAATCATTTTTTTTATTCCTTCACTTTCCCAGTGGAACATAGGGCTTCAAGCCACAGGCTTGAAGTTTCTGTAGAAGTGTTTATTTTTACAGGATGGGGTTGCTAGCCTTATGCCCAACCTTTCCTCTTCACCAGCATTATTTCTGGCTTAGCGAGGTAAAGGGGTGCGCCGGCCGGGGATCGAACCTCGGACGCTGTGCATGGTCGGTGAGCGTCCTAACCGCTATGCCACTGACGCACCCACTCAAATTTACTCAGTTATACTTCGCTTTAACTAGCTATTTACGTCCTTGGAGAATAGCCTGTACTCATGGTCACTTTTGAATAGCTTTCAACAAACCACTTGGTCTGTCTTGGTGGTTAGAATACGTCTGGGGTCGGAGCGTGTTACAAACAGGACAAAATTTCGTCAAATGATATTATTGTTTTATTTGAAGACTATTTATGAGGAATACGTAAAACCAAGCTGGAAACTGTGCAATATATATATATACATATATATATGTATATATAAGCGTGTTGTTCAGAATAAAGCTTGTTTCTGTTGCTTAATGTGGTTTTATGTAGTGTGCCCGATAAACGTCGAAAAAGGATATTATCACAAGGGATGTGCAAACATCCTAATGACTACAGCGTCACCAAAAGACGTCTATTAACTATTTCATCTCAGTAGAAAATCCTTGAAATGAGATCCCTTTCTATCAAAAGTCACTTTAGCAGCCAATCAGAACTATAATCGAATATTAACAGTATGTTCATACCTTTTCATACAAACTTACTTCTCCAATGGTTGAAGATCACTGTCAATAAATGAAGCATATTGTTTATTTTTTAATGATGGACATAATGAAAGGAATTCATTTGCTTTTTGTATAT
The DNA here is from genome assembly GCA_944472155.2 of Trichobilharzia szidati. Taxonomy (NCBI): domain Eukaryota; kingdom Metazoa; phylum Platyhelminthes; class Trematoda; order Strigeidida; family Schistosomatidae; genus Trichobilharzia; species Trichobilharzia szidati. The sequence goes on along the minus strand of OX235276.1, from coordinate 28,167,694 downwards.
TAATTTTAGCTTTCGAATGGAAATTCTCCGCCTGTTGGCTTTTCAATGATGAAGAAAAATTATTGTCTTCAATTGTTTTAATTGCATCTTTTAAATCTTGTTGAAATGATAAAATTCGAAATTGATCATGGTTTCTTTTAGCCCATGAAGCAGCTAGATTGACTTTACGTAGTTTCTTTTCTAAATGAGGGGCTTTTAAATTTTTCAAGACATTCGATAATGAACTGGAAGGATTTTCACGAACGAAATCACATAAAGGTGGCTGGATAATTATCAGAGCAAAAAAGATATCCGTTTAAAATTATTTCCTTGAAAACAGTGTTTCAGTCAAAAAAGTTACTTTAAATCAAGCAGTACAACTGTTTTAATTGTGCTTTAAGTTCTATCAGAACTACGCGCCCATGGCTCCATGTACAGTGGAGTCTACCAGGTATTGTGGGATGCAATGTTTTTAATATCTGCCAACTGACTATTTCATTTTCCATTAATGAATAACTTTTTACACGAAAGACTTGATTGTTCCTGCGATCACACTACAGCATTCCATCAGAAATGAAAATTATTCTCGAAACAAGTTGTTATTTAGATTCGAGTTGTTATTCATGTAGAATATTTGAAGCGGAATGACTGATTTCAATGTGGTCTTCTCATGTCAGATCGAAATTACTAACAGCGCCAAGAATTTTTGAAAGTCAGTGGTCAAATCTCTCCAACTTAACCATGGTGAAGACAAGTGTACCGTCATACTACATAACCTTAGCACTTCCTAATATTCAAGACAGAAAGTTAAATTAAAAAACTTCCACTTAAGTGCATCCCTACACGTTACATATCTTTAAACAGAAGAAGAAAAGGTAGCAGACTAAACAGTGAAATGGTATAACCATCTCGCCTGTATAGACCAAGATGGCTAGGACGCGTGTTATATATGCCATGCCATTGCCTTCCGTGCTGAGCAACGTAAGCTGACATATAACTGGGTTGTTAAAGGCTCATGAGTAGTCAAACCAAAATATAACATCAATCCATAAGATTACTGACTTTTGATTTGGGCTATTTATGGAGGCGCAGACTATCTAACTGGTCCCCAAAAATCAGTGACTGGAGACTGATTACGGTTCTTTAAATATTTATTATTCTTCATGTAATTTTACTTTCTCTTGTACACTGCTGTTCAATACAGTTTCCTTATCATTTGTTCTTAATTTAGTTTTGATTTTCCAGTCGATTGATTGGACCGAAATGTTTAGTCTTTGCTAACATGTCACCTCCTAGTATGGACCCTTCAACGATGTCTAAAGACTTACTTGAGGAGATAGCTCTGGTAGCTCAAGTGGTCTAATGGATGACGCTCCGGAATTTAAAACTGTGGGCACTGGGTTCGAATCTCACGTGTATTCGGTGACGAGTCCTAAATGGGGCGAAATTCGTATCCTAGACTCTACTGCTAGTCACCATTCACTAGATTACTTCACACTTTATTCACATTTATTTTTTTCTCTACCTTTATGTGCGCTTCATAAAGTGTTACAACGCTAACTACTAAATTTTTCTGCAAAGTTCCATACTGAAAATGCAGTTCACTTCCTAATAACAGTTATGTCTTTCATACAGAGTCATAGAACCTCATTTCAAAGCACTGAAGATATTGTTTAGAAGGACGATAATAGGAAAATTTATGTATGAAAGCCTCACAATTAACCTATCCATCTCAAAGGATACGAAAGCACTGAAAATCAACCTTAAACATAATTGCAGCGATCACCATATGCCAGCAATTTATTCCATACCGCTGAACTAGCACAGATAGTTACTCTTATTTTCTGTTATTACTCTGTAACATTTTTTGTGATCTATCTTTCGATCTTTCAGTCATCGTTCTACACATCACTATACTATTTACTTTGCAGTCTAGGTGTTTTAACTAAATACTTTTAATTCATCATACATTGCAGTTTCATTATTCACGAACATAAGCGCATATATATGCGTATCAGAACTGCTTTGTTATTATTTATTTTATTCCTCTGCGTTCTGAGTGGAACGTATGGCTTCATTCTTGAGCTTTGAAGTTTCAGCAGCACAGGGATCTTTTCATGGGGTGGGGTTGCTAGTACCACACCCAAACCTCCCTCTTTGTTGGACCTACAGCCGATTAGGGGAGATAATGGTGTGTGCCGGCCGGGAGTCGAACCCAGGAACACCTGCTTGGTCAGTAAACATTCTACTGCTGAACCACTGACTCACTACTAGAACTGAACTATTCAAATATTTATTGTTCTATATCCGACAGTGTTCAGCTAAGGCAATTATAGGACGCATCTGATTAACTAGTGTTCTATTTCTTTAATTTCAATCAGATTTTTATTGCATAGGAAAATATTTCACTACAGATATCAGACATCAAACAAGAAAACGTAAATTATACTTTCAACAGGTTGATATAGTTACAAATTTCATGCTATAAATGCATCAGAGTATGTTACTGAAGTCTATCCAATTTAACCGACAACTTAAAATACGGTGAAAACACCAACCGATTATGAATAACTTGTAGATTAAGGTCATCTACAGTTTTGTGATTCACTCGCTGAAAACCACCACTCAAGTATCGGAAACATGAAATTCATTACTGTTCAGTTATCAGTTAACATATTTGTAATATAAACGTATGGAATAATAATCGTGTCTCGAAAAATGTAGATGTAACACTTTAGACCACAAAACTGGATGACAAGAATTCTTACTTCCCTTTTAACTTAATAGCTGATTTCTTCCAAAAACCTATAGTTAATTGAATCTCAATCAAAATTAACTCCTTCGAATCTACTTCCGAGTTAATGAGTTTCATAAATTGACTATTAACAATACTTAAGTAGTACTATCATTTTAATATTATGGAGATATACAACTATACTCACCTTTTTGTTTTCAAGTGACATGTACTCACGAGTAAATGCAGCAAATGTGAACTGTTCCTCTTTAGTCAATTGTTTCTCAAAATCTTTTAACTGTTCATATGATTTACATCTTAATAAATTCCAAAGTTTTTGAGCTCCAGGATTCTCACCCAAATGTAATTTCAATAAATCAATTATATTAAAGACACTATTTGCTCTTGATTTACGGTGTTTATTGTAATTATTATTTAAAAATGTTGACAGACGTCGTTTTGATGGAATTGACTTGTCACTTAGCAGTTTTTCATCATTTTGTAAATCAAATAACCATGATTTAATATCTGAACGAAATGGTATACGGGCTCCACGTAACATTCCATTTGGATAACCACCGAGTAATAGACGTTCACCTTTTTCATTATCGTTTGCTGTTAATAACTCTTTATCAATTGATTTGACACTAGAAGATTTTTGAAAATTTGGATGACAAAAGTAATCAGCTGTTTCTTGACCCCACAGGTCGTCAAGAATTTTTTTATAATAATTGTCATCATCGTCATCTTCATTGTTCGGAGTCTAGAAATAAGGTAAACACCACAATGAATCTCTAGATTTTATTTGCTTCTGTCACAATGAATAAATAAGTTAAATATAGGTAAATATTTGATGATTGTTCACACTGACTTAAAATATTTGAGTGACATTGGTGTTTGACAGTCACTACACCTCTTAACCTGAATTCAGCACTTGACTTCGTCAGTATAGGAAGCCGCTTTGATGATACATTTCGTTACGAGTTCCAGGGAAATATGTTATCCCATTGACTTTACTCAGGTGGAAGTCACGATGTGTTGTAACAGCCTACAGGAGGTCGCCGTTTAAAATATTTAACTTCAGATAGATATAATAACAGAGATAACTTCGTGTTCATATATTTTCAGAATCAACTTGCAATAATAAAAATTAATAATTGATTCAGAGAACACAGACGACACAGTCATTTTAAGTACAGATGCTGATGAAAAAATTGTCATATCAGTTTTCTGAGAAGACAAAAATATTCGATTGTCTGTGGAATGTTATTCTGTACCTTCCGGAATCTTGGACGTGGAGTGGTCGACTGGCTTCGAAAAATCTTCATCTGTCTATTTTTATCTGTATTGTCTCTGCAACTTGTTTGTAGTTAATTTTTAAAAAGAAACCCTCTTCTTATGGGTTTCATCTGAAAACGTCACCTAATTAGCACTGTTCTACTTTTCTAGTTGATTTATAATGAACCAGCATCAATAAATTCATAATTCTGTTTGCACATCGAAAACACGAAGCTTTAAAATGTAAGTGAAACGACTAGTCTAACGTCTATCAGTGTTCCCTAAGACAAAACTTCATTGTGCACAGCATTCTCAGGACTGCTTTCCTTTGATACTTCAAGAACCATTATTTTCAATATGAAGCATTTTACAGTATCAAATTTATGAAATGAGTTATCTAAATGACAATACCTGGTAACAAATTGGTCAGTTAAGTTATCGACTTTAAGTAGCACAAAATAGAACTTTAATTATTTACAAGATTACATTTGAGGGGTGATGTGATTTAACCAAAGTTTCATCTGGCTAAAGTTGTGACTGTTAAGCTGCGAGGAGTTGGAAATGATGAGCAGCTGGATAATGAATTAGTGCTTGAATGGTAATGTTTTGACTGGGAAGCATAACACACTTTGGTTTTATGTTGCTTAGAATTGTGAGTTTATCCCATTAGACAAATACAAATGCAATATTCTACGCGAAATGGACATACATCCATAAATTGGTTCCATGAGTCCCAGTATCGACAGTATTAATGACTCATTCTTCAACGCTAACCTGGGCTCTTTAGTGAACAACTTCGATATAACAGCATGAGCAATGTGGTGCTGTTCTGCGACAAGCAGCTCGACTATCTGGATTTTAGCATAGAACAAGGAAATAACAGGGCATCTGAAAAACTACCTACTTAAATTACCACTGTTTTTGCTTAACTACTTGCAAATGGTGTCTGATCAAAATTATCTTCGGCAGAGTGACGTTAATATGTTCAGAAATTAAGATTTTAGGAGAGTTTACGATTATTGAAAAGAATCTTATGAACAATGGATATATAAGGAAGTTCATACTGAAGTACTGAAGAGAAGAAACGTCTGGTCTAAAACTGGTAAAACTTGAAAATAAACCGGTATCTATAGGAAGAGAAAGAAGTGACAGTAAAATTCAAAAAAGGGATAGTAGGTGAAGGACATTTCCAGGCTCTATATTGATTCCCCCTTATAATACAAAATGCTCATCAATTCAGTCGAAAGTAGATAAGTATCGTGCACATGTCAACTCCAGTTAGATTTACCCATTCACATACACTTGCAATAGCAAGCACACAGAAATGACTGAGAACAGAGCATCTATTAGATTTCCTCGGGATATTTGTGAGAGCTTAAGTATGAGAAGTAAGAATTACTTGCAAGTATGATCCCTAGGCATTTGATTGATATGCTAAATTTATTTAAATTCAGTCAGTCTTTCAAAATAATCGGTATCCAGAGAAAAGCTCTGTTTTTCAGAAACCACTGCTATCAAATGACTGGAATTACATGAACTATTTATGCTCTGGTCAAGTTTCATGATGATATCATCCTTTCTCTACTCTGTAACTGTATCGGCGTGGTGCTCGAATGGCGTACGTTCATCTATTTATATCTTGCAAACATATTCGCCCTTGCCGTTTTGAAATTAATAAAGAAGACCAAGAGCATGAATTTTCTAGTTCTAATGAGAAGTCATGGCTGGTGCCGATTATTTAGTTGAAGTTCGGGACGTCAACCTGTCGAATTCAATTTCAGGTCATCCAGCTTATCATATTGTTATTTTTTTGAGTGATAATACATTTTTGTCTAGTACTGCTCCATGTTCTAGAGAAAATCGACATTAAGGAACTTGGCATTAAGGTAAAGCAGTAAAGTTGATAAAAAAAGGAGAGAAAAGTAGGGAACAGTTACAGAATAAGACCAAGATGTGAGAACACTACTTTTAAAAGGGAATGGAGGTTCAGAAGTTTTCAATAGGGATAATTAATCTGCAGCATTTTAACAAATTTTAAACCACGCTATTTCAAAGACTGATTCGCAACAATTGTGAAATTTCAATCAGGAAGCTCACAAGTCCCCATGTGATTGAAACTGTCAGCTAGAGAATTCATGGGTTATTGTTACGTTTTTGTCTTATCGATGGGAGATTTTTCCAAATTAGTTCCACCTTATCCAGCATTGAAGTTATAAAACTTACGCCAAACCTGATCGATGGAAGTCCACAACCTCATCTTGCAACTGACTCTGTGTGCTCACGCTAGACATCACTAATTTTTTACATGTCTACGCATCTAAAATTTCACACGCTCCTTAAGTGTTTCATGTCTACTGACACAGTATTGAGCTGGCAAAAAATAAATATTTACTCAGTTTACTCACCATTTGTTTGTCACTTGAATACGTCATTGTTGCCAGAGGAAAACTTCTATTACCATTTTCCAAATGCTCTGGTTGAATAAACAAACAAATGTTTTGATAGTGAGACTTCTCAAGATATCATCAGTTTGTTCAACAGACGTTAATACGATGATATAATTATCAAACTTGAAATAAAATCTTGAGATGCAAAATAATTTCATTAACTAGCTTTCAGATTACTGCTTAATTTTTCTACTGATTGAACTTTGTGATCCAGTTGGTAGTTATAACTTAAAGAAGTATGAATTGTGAAAGGTAAAATTTATTTTTTTCATTTTTGATTACAGCTTGATGCCACAGTAAAAGTATGGAATTTTCAGCATGGATTTCGGTGGCCCAAATTTTGCAGGCCAACCATAGATATCGGGTGTGCGTCGGCAGGGGATCGAACCCCGGCCTATGTGCATGGTCGGCGAGATTCCTAACCACTGTGCCACCGATGCACTGAACAAATCTTTTTTACCACAAACATGTGGTATTGTAGACATTTAGATACTAATTATGTAACCTGACTGAGAGACATGTAATTACTCCCATGCAAGCTAAACTGACTCATTTCTGTAAGCGTTTCGTAGGTCTGAATGTGCTTTTCGGTTTAGGTGTTATCATTGAGAAAACAAAAATAGGCACACATAATTTCTTGTTAAGTAAATGGATAAACTTCACTGGTGACATCCCTATCAGAATTCTCATGGGGTTGAAATGAATGAATATGAGGTTTTTCGATGAACTAACTTAAACTTATTGGAAGTTTTGTCCTACAATTATCACATTCTAGGACAGAATTAACTACATATGCACACTATCTGTACCAGTATTTTTTAGTTTAATGTCATCAGGATATAATAGGCAAATGGCATATTCCATTCTGTGTCATTAAATGTTTGCTAAGTTAAACTACATGATTAAACCCTGCAGATACTTTAAATTACCACATTTTATTTCTCACCAAAGGTTACTTTATGTTTACAGGTTGAACATTAAGGGAAAAGCGAAAGAAAATAATCTAAATAAATTTTGTATGGACTGACGTGGATGGTGTCGATTGGTTCAACTAACGCTTTGGACAATAATGTAAACTTTGAAGTCATTTGAAAAGCTCTAAAGCAACATTTAAGCGTCAATTAAAACCGCAGGATTCTCGCATAACTCGCATCAGACAAGACACAATCCATTTAGGTAATATGCCAACGCGGTAGCAATTTTCTACTGAGATGTTTGGCGGTAAGCAGCTCCAGTATCTTAACTCACTTGGAAAATAATGACTTTTCAAGGCTTTTACCTACATTCTGAATTCTTAGTATGATTTATGACCACCTTTTTATCTTCATAAGCCAGACTATGAGAGCATCAACGTTAAATAGAATTATTCTTTTGGTAGTTATTCCGAATCTAACCAAGAATGAAGTTAGTTCGAACGTATTTTTGTAGAAATAGCAGTTCACTTATTATTTAAATAAATTATGCTTTGTGTTAACATCGCAGCGGACTGAAAACTTAAGATCCAAGAGTGTATTATGGGATGCATCAACAAACATGTCTCAAACTGCTCCCAGACCAACCACTACAAAAACAATAACCTTCCAAACATTTAAATTCCAAATTTTCATATTACACTTGTTTTAAACTCCGAAATAGAGATATTACTCAGATAAATGCTTGATAGTTTTCAGGATAACCACGAAGATAAGCCAATAACTTACCAACGAGAATTGGTAATCTTTTTGTAAAGTCTGTTATAGTTATGAGCACAAAAACTAAAAATTACAATTATTGGGAGAAAAAGGTTGAACTGACAGGATGAATGAATTTGAAGGGGAAAATCTTTTAGGAAACTAAGACAGATGAATTCAACAAGATTTTTGTGGTATAATTTTCCAGACCATAGATGTTACAAATTTCCTTGGTCTGTCCCAAAGGGTCGGAAAAATTGCCTCCCTTGAATAAACCAAGAGATTTGTAAGTTACTCAGACGTAAATACAAATGTTGAAACCTGTTTGCCACACTAGGGACTCCTGAAATCAGGAAATTATATAACACTGTTAGGCATAACGCTATTGCAGAAATCCGCAAGTCAATGATGAAATTCGAAGCACACCTGGCTCAAAATGCAAAGGCACAACCTAAGAAAATTTTCTCGTACATGAACTTCAGGAATAAAACATCCAATGGTGTTCCAAATCTGATTATTGACAATGGTATAATCGAAGAAGATCAAGAAAAAGCAGAAGCAATGGCAGACTACTTCTCCCAAGTCTTTACAAAGGAGTCATCACTCCCTATAGCGTCAGCTCTGGCTGCATCAGAGGAACACGGGAAAGATTCCGTTGATATCGACCAAGACATCGTGCTCAACCGCCTAATGAAACTAGATGCAGGTAAATCAGTGAATCCTGACAATCTTCATCCAAAGCTTCTCAAGAAGCTATCAGGTCATATAGCCGGCCCATTGACCACGATCTTCAGGATATCTCTCCTAAATGGAGTGTTGCCAAGTGACTGGAAAGACGCCATAGTAACACCCATCAACAAAGGAGAATCATGACAAAGCCATTCAAATTAAAGGCCTATTAGTCTCACCAGCATTTTAATCAAGACACTGGAAAGAACCATCAGGAAAAGTATCATCGCATATCTGGAAAACAACAAAATGTTGTCCAGAGCACAGCACGGCTTCCGAAGAAACCTCTCATGCCTGTCAAACCTCCTCACTGCAAGAGAAAGCTGGGTCAAATCAAGGGACAACAAAAGACCCGTTGATGTCGTCTTCATAGACTTCAGCAAAGCCTTCGATAAAGTTCTCTACACAAGACTACGCATGAAGCTGGAAAGTCTTGGTATCAAAGGCAGCTTACTAAATTGGCTCAGGGAATTCCTCATAGATAGGAGGCAGAGGGTTAGGATCAACTCGAAACTCTCCTTTTGGACAGCAGTACGCAGCGGAGTACGACAAGGCACGGTACTCGGATCTCTCCTATTTATTTTGTATATCAATGAGTTATCTCTGCTCACCGACTCCCCTATGGTCCTATACGCAGATGACTTAAAAATTTGGAGAGAGCTGAAGGGCAACAGTAACACGTCCACGTTGCAAGAGGACCTCAACAAATTGTCAGAGTGGTCCATAGAATGGATGCTCCCGATAAATGTGGCAAAATGTGCAACCATGCGCATTGGACAAGCAAGCACGAGCTCTTTGAACTAGAGGGAATTACACTTCCATCAGTTCAGACTCACTTGGACTTAGGTGTCATAGTTAGCCACGACTTAAAAACCACAGCAAACTGTCGTGCGGTGGCCGCACGTAGTTTCAGGTCCTCATGGGCAGTTCGCAGAGCCTTCATTAGAATCACCAAAGATATGTTCACCTTATATACATCTCTGGTGAGGTCAAGACTGGAAAACTGCATCCAGGCCGCCCGCCCTTGTCTAAAAGGGGACTCACTTATTCTAGAAAGGGTTCAAAGGAAGGCAACACGTATGATTCATGGCATGACTAACTTATCATACGAGGAAAGACTAGACAGTTTAAATCTCTTCTCCTTGTCATACCTTAGGCAGAGAGGAGATTTAATCACAATTCTTAAAATTCTAAGTAGTGACTACGAACCTGACCTATTTTCTCTTTTCCTTCCCACCAGGTCGGAACACCTTAGAGGACATAGCAGGAGAGTTCAAAAGCAAAGAATAAATCATATTGCTGTTGAGTGCTGGTTCTCACACCGAGTCATAAACTCTTGGAACCAACTCCCAGAAGAAGTGGTGTCTGCAACCTCAGCTGATTCGTTCAAGAAGGGTTTGGACAACCACAGAAATTTATTAGAAAAGGATTAACATAGGCTCCAAGCCTTCTATCCTCAACCAATAAATCTGAATCTGAAATTTTTTCCTTAAACGCTCTTGGATTACTTTAAATTATTTCTAAAGATTTTTGTGTTAGTCGGATTTATGAAAAATAAACTTAGATAGCAGTGTAGCACCCTTAATGAATGAAGTGTGATATGAACATGATGACTGAATAGGAAGACAGACTAATAGGCACACCTGAATAAAAGAGAGGTGATTTTGTTTTAATAAAGAGATGAATTTCATATAGACAAGGATAATGATTGCATTAGCATAGCATTACATATTAGCTGATAATACTTCAAGCACAGTGTCTTTTATAGTTCTTTGTTAGAAATCTACCCTATCACACGGCCGAAATTCTAGCAGTTTGTATTCTTGCAAGACAATAAACTGCAAATTTTTACAACAGTGATTAATATGCCAGTCTTGAGAAATTGTCAGAACCAAAATTTGAAATAAAAGCTGAAAAATAAACAACTTGTTTGCATCTAAGTGTACATGAATGGCGATAATTCAGCTTTCTAGTGTCTTGAGTTGATGACACAGTAATTTGGAAAGCCGTGATAAACAACTGTTTCCATCTAAAGTGTACACAAATCTAATTAACTCAGTTTCTGAGTGGGACTGATATTAACCTGTACTCATTCGCTTTTCTTATACCTACATAATTCTCCGACTCCAGCTGGTAAACAAGGTGAATTTAACTAGAAGCTTCATACTGTTCTCAGTTTTCGTTGTGAAACTATATTTTTATATTTATATTTTTGATTACAGCTTGATACCATACCATATTTTCAGTACAAGTATGGATATCGGTAGCCCAAATTTTGCAGGCCGACCATAGATATCGGGTATGCGTCGGCAGGGGATTGAACCCCGGAACATTTGTATTGTCGGCGAGAGTCCTAACCACTGTGCCACCGACGCACTATTATGTGGAGTGAGCTTTAGTTCACTTAAGACATTAGAAAAATTATTATTAAGGTTTCCTTAACTGAATAGTGTTTGTAATTAGTACCCATGTTCTAAATATTTTTCCTTAACTCTAAACGTAATGCTTCTGATCAAAAAAATTTGCACATGTTGAGAATATTATGAAGCATAAGGGTTATTTTCTGGCTAAATTTCTGTAAAGATAAAAACTTGACCACGTGGATCAGTCATATGAGACGACCGACTTTCAACTCAACGGTTAACAATTTAAATATTTGCGGATGGTTGTCATGCTAATGCAGCACTGACATGCAGGCTGGACTTATATATCACGTTCAATATCCAATATCCTGATTACGAGCTAGTATAAACCAGTGATTTCTTTGAGCTCGCTTCTTGATTGTAAGGTAGAGGTTCCAGATCTTCGGTGAACTTATGCGTAGTAAATCCCGCCACTCAACTGCTTTAGCTCTGGTAGACTCCAAGAGGAGTGGTGCGAGGATTGGTCAATATTGTGGTTTGTAGTGTGCAGTATGTTAGGACTGAGTTTCTGCCGTGAATGGAGTTTGACCTAACACCCGTTGGTCATTCGGTGTAGTCATAAAAGTAGAATAATAATAGGTTGTAGTGTAGATAATATAGGTTGAGATAAGTGAAATAATAAAGGTGACCTAAGGAAAAGATAGAGTAGTCGGTACAGTGGGAGAAGACAGGACGGGTCGTAGGGATTTAGCTTGTATGCTTATCTATTGACAATGTGGTTTCAAATTTTAAGAGGGTAAGCCATTGAGCCACAAACCATGCATTTCTGCATGATTGTCCAGCTTCCGCTTAAAAGTCTCCACAGATTGAGCTGTAGTTACGGCCGCCGGTAAAGCGTTCCAGAGACAGCAAACTCGAAGCGAGAAATGTGAACGCACTCGAGTCTTTGGTCTCTGGTGTGCTATCCTTAGCGGGTTACCTCGTGGAAGCCTATAATCACTTTATGGCAGGATGCTCTTATTAGGGTGGGCCTGGTCATTTAAGATCTTATAGACGGTGATGAGGTCTCCCCTGTGACTACGGTAACTAAGTGTGAAAAGACTTAATTTCTTCAGTCTTTCCTCATATGATTTGTTGCGGAGGCCGATCACCCATTTTGTCGCTCGTCTCTGGACACTTTCTAGAATGTTAGCATCCCTTTTGAGTAGCGGAGGAGCAATGATAATATGCAACTCAAGGAGTGGCCTCACGTACGTCGTATACAACGTTAGGAATAGTTCAGGAGTAAGAGCTCCCAGCTGCCTATGCATAAAGTGTAAAGTGGCGTAAGCTTTGGTGACGTCCCTCGTGTAATTTACACTAATGTCTAGCTTTTCTGTTAAAATAGGGCCTAGATCGCGTTCTGATGGCACACAACTCAAGTTCTGGCCACCAAGGGTGTAATTTACACTCTGTGACCTGCCGGAATAAATTTGCACTACTTTGTACTTCTTTAGGTTGGAAGGCATTCCGTTAGCCAGAGCCCAGTCTCCCAGAGTTTGCAGGTCAGCCTGCTATCTGTCGGAGTCTTCCGATGAGTTTATTGCTCTCCAAATCTTTACGTCGTCAGCGTAAAGAAGCGCAGAGCAATTCAGTTGACAGGGCAGGTCGTTGATAAAAATCAAAAACATCAACGGCCCTAAGATAGAACCCTGAGGAACCCCTGATGCTGAGGTGTGCCAGATGATCGGATGCGGTTGACTTTGGTGCAGAATTCTCTCTCGCCTAAATAATCTTCCAGCCATGCGAGAAGTGCTCCAGAAACACCCGCTTTGCTTATTTTGTGAAGGAGCAGGCCATGGTGAACTGTGTCGAATGCTTTCGCAAAGTCCAGAAAGATCACATGGACTGGTACCTTCACATCCCAGGATAGTGTCCAATCGCTCCAAGCTAGTAGAAGATTCGTCACACAGGATCTTCCCCTCCTGAAACCGTGCTGTGCTTCATGGAGTAGGTTAGTCCCGTCGAAGTATTTTCTCATGTGGTCGTCAATGAGACTCTCCAATATCTTCGATATCACTGGGAGTAGCGCAACTGGTCTGTCACTGGTCGCGTTCTGCCGGTCACCACCCTTGAAGATAGGGGATAGGATGGCTCGTTTCCATTCACATGGAAGTTTCCCTACATCAAAGGAGTGTTGAAACAGATCACTTAGGGGTTGGCAGAGACTTTCTGAACACTGCTTCAGGACGGATGGTCTTATGTCATCGCAACCTGCAGACTTTCCCGAAACCAACTTTCCCAATTTTACGAGTACCATAGCCGGGGTAATTTGAAATGTACCCAGCAGGTTTTCGCACGTTGGTCTTGCATTGTAATCTTGATGTTTTGTGGGGGTAAAATCCTCATTACTGTTCAGTTGCCTGTGAAAGGCTAGACTGAATGTCTCTACCATTTCAAGACTAGTAAGAGATTTCCCATCAGAACCCACTAGATTGCAAGCTCCCTGGTTGGTCGGTTTTCTTTCAGACATAAACCTGTATAGGCTTTTGGGGTTCACGAGAAGCTTATTGGCGAGGTTTCTCTGAAATGTCCTTCTATCACTCCGGACTCGTATGTTACACCGATTCCTGAGTTCGGGGTACACTTCGTGATCGGGTTGACTCTTCGATACTCGCCACGCAAACCAGGCTTTTCGCTTCGCCTGTAGAAGGCGTTGTGTCCCCCTTTTTAGCCATTAACGTTGCTTTCTAGCTTTAGGGGTGACTAAAGGAATAGTGTCTGAGACCGCCTGGTGAATGATCTCCTTTACCACTCCCCAGTGTTCTTCTACTGTAAGCTCTGTCCAATTTTTTGGCCAATTTGCTTCAGACAAAAGTCTTCGCATTTCGGTGTAATTGGCTTTGTTATAACACAGATAGGGCTGTGTATTGTCCCACTGCAAACGCTCGCGGAGGACTATGTCGAATGTTATGACCGCGTGGTCACTACTACATATGGTAGTCGTGATCTGAACGTTTTCCACTAGTAGCTGGTCAGTAGTGAGCACATAATCCAGTCTAGAAGACTTCCCATCTGGGCCCCATCTAGTATCCATTCTGACATTTTCAGTGAATCCGGCCTCCTTGATGGTGGTATGCAGCAGATTTCGATCAAATCTGTCCTGGGCATATGCCGTCATCAAGTTAAGAGATGGGGCATCGAAGTCTCCAGCTATGACAATTTGATCATAACCCATGTCTTGTGTCGCTGAAATTGCATTCAGCAGTACCTGGTTGTGGTCTGCTCCACATGAAGGTGATCTGTAAATGCTGCCAACTATATACTTACAGTGCCCAACGGTGAAATGGCACCATATGGAGTCGGGGAGCTCAATGAGGGGAGGGTCGATTGCATGGACACATCTGAGCTGTTTGTCGACGTATATGGCGACTCCACCTCCTTCTTTCAGATCCCTATCTCGCCTGACTAGGACCATATCATTTATACTGACTTCGCTGTCTGCCACCGTAGGGGTTAGCCAGGTTTCCGTCAGTATTATGATTTTGGAGTTCAGCTGTGATTGTAGGTATCTAAGTTCACCTATTTTGCCTCTTAGACCTCTCACATTACTGTACAGGCAACTGGTAGTCAGTCTCACCACGTCCCCGTATTGGGGGGTGGTTGACGTGATGTGGGCTGTCGGTTGAGGAGTTATCCTACGAACTAGTTGGCCGATTCCCCGGGAACCGGCCTGTTGGCGTTTTTTTCTTCTGATTCAATTGGAGCATTAATTGGATGCACCTACAGAGCACCTGGCACCTTTAGTAATTACGAGACCCAACTTATTAATACTCTAGAACAATTATCCACCCTACACTACGATCATAAGATCCTATGTGGAGACTTTAACTTACCAGAAATCAACTGGGAAATACCCACAGGTCCAACTAAACTTGATAAGTTCTTAGGCACACTGGATATACTTGGCTGGAAGCAGACTGTCACAACCCCTACAAGAGGTAATAACGTACTAGACTTAATCTTCTGCCACAATATAAGTCCCCTTTCTACCCTAGTAGGTTCTGAGTTTTCAGGGAGTGACCACAAAACAGTGCTGTGTGCACTGCCACTTCCGTCAAGTAGCAATGCAACCCATAGCCCCACTTCACAACAAATAACTTACAGGAACTACAGTAAGGCAGACTGGACTCTAGTAAAATCAATGCTAAGATCCTCAGAATGGAGTGAGTACTTCTATACTGATAGCCTCTCGAAAGCTCTAGACATCTTTTACTATAACTCCAACACATGCTTAGATGCTGTCATCCCATTTCAAACACTAAAGTTTTCCCCACATAGAAAGACATTCATAAAGCCAAAGTATCGTAGGAAACTGAAAAGACTGTCAACAAGTTACTTCAGGCGACACGACTTTAGTACACTAGGGTCAATACTTAGTACTCTTAGCTCCATCTCGCAAGCTCATAACTTGCGTATGAGAAATGAAGAATGCACCGCACTAGCCAGCACCACCACAGTAGGTGCTCTCACAGAAATACTAAAGAAACGAATGAATCGCCAAAGCCATAAAATTTCTCTCCTTATAAACAAGGGCAAACTATACAGCAACCATGCAGACATGTGTGAACTGTTTAATGAGACGTTTGCAGCTAACTACCTTAAGCCTACAAGTCCACTTCTCGGTTTACAATCTAAAATAGAACTCCCTTCATCTTCAACGCTGAAACAAATCACTACAGTTCATTTCACTTACTCTAATATTAACCAAGCCATTAATACTCTTAAAAGCTCTAGTAGTGCCGGTTTTGACGGTATACCATCTTATCTTTATAAACACGGTGGTTCTGACATTTCCGTTTTATTACTTAAGATTTTTACAATGTCCCTAGAAAACCAAACCTATCCAGATAAATGGAAAACGACATTTATAGTACCTAAACACAAATCCGGATCAAAAACTGAAGTCAACAACTATAGGCCAATCAATATTACACCCATAGTATCTAGAATCATTGAACGAATAGTTAAAGATGATATCCTCAAACATATGCTCAGCTGCAATATTCTAAGTCCAAACCAACATGGATTCCTAAAATCCAGATCATGCATGACATGTCACCTTGACTTCTTTAACTACATAACTAGCAGCCGTGACAAACAACAACTAGTACTTGTCATCTACTTCGACATATCCAAAGCCTTTGACCGCGTTGACCATTTGCTTCTAATAAATAAGCTAAACCCCTTAGGAATAAGTAACCCATTATTAGGATGGATTGAATCATTCCTTAACAATAGGTCCCAAGTAGTTAGACTGGGTTCTGTAAACTCTAAACCTAGTCCAGTCACTTCTGGAGTAGTTCAAGGTAGCGTCTTAGGCCCCCTCCTATTCACTCTATATGTCAACGACATATGCAGCCGTTTCTCACTTGGTAAACCATTCATCTTTGCAGATGATCTTAAAGTAGCTTACACATTCCACTGTGATGACTTAGGGTACTTTCAGAAAGCTGTTCAGGAAGAACTAGATCGAGTAACTGCATGGTCCTCCACATGGAACCTAAAATTCAACCTTAAAAAATGTGGTTGGATATGCTTCGGTGCACCCTCAATGAATATTAAACTGGTACTTGAATCTATCGACTTGCCTAAACTCCAAAGTGTTGTTGACCTAGGACTCAGGTACTCTAGTGACTTGACATTTTCTGAGCAAGTGGCGACACAGACGCGTAAATCGAGGATGCTCTTAGGATGCATACTCAGGAATTTCCACAGCTTCGAAGCGAAACTATTATTATATAAAACTTGTGTCAGACCACTACTTGAATATTGTCCATTTATTCTCAGCAGCACTCGCGTAAGTGACAAACTTAAAATAGAAAGTGTCCAACGATACTTCACGTCTAAACTACTAGGATTTGACCGCGAAAAGGACTACACATCAAGGTGTATAACTCTAGGTATCGACCCACTCTGGATAAGACGGCTGAGCATTAACCTAACATTTTTCTTTAAAATATTGCATAAAATATCATTCTCAGACAGTAAGGAGATACAGTTCTCACCGGAAGGCTCTTACAATCTTCGTAACCAAACGTGCACAGTATCTAGGAAAAACTGCAAGACAACACTCCGTGCAAACTTCTTCATAGTCATGTACTCTAAGATCTGGAACAGTTTACCCCTAGAAATAAGGACCTGTCACTCTATTATAACCTTCAAACGCTTGCTATATGAACTGCTTCATCCAAATGACTATGCCAATCACACCGCACCACTTATTTCTAAAACGCATGAGCTATTAGAACACTATAACGCCTAGACTCATTACTAAATATTATGACACTAAATAAACTCTAAGACTTCGCAAAAATACATGAAAGAACAACTAGATTATAGGTAGTGTTTACTATACAATGATATACATTTATAAACATTTATATGTACATAAAATAATAATGTTGTTTCCATATTTACATACTTTATCTCCCTGCTGAGCGTAATCTTCTATATACCTCCTGGTCGAGGTCGAACAACCCAACATCTAAACTGAAATGACCATTTATGTAAATTCAAACTCAAATTCCATGAACGATCCGATGCAACCACTTGAAAACGCTGGCTAACATTCTGTACAAGGAGTATTCTTGATCTGATATAAAGAAACAACTGGTTTTCAAGCAGTTTTCAATGAATTACTCAACTTACATGTACAGTCTGCCATGCTGACGCAAATGGCGCAAATGGATAGTTCTAGAATTGACCCCATTTGATGCAGTAAAACAATTTAACATTACCTTATCTAATTTTCGTATCAAAGATCAAATTTCTTCCCTATTATAAAACTACGATAAGACTGCTGACAAAAATGGAATAAATGCATTATTGAATCAAAATAACACATCAATAAACTTTATCTCAAGGATGCTGTTCACAACAAAGTTTTATAGGAGAATTGACTTCAAGCTTTATTTTTCCCAGATATTTGTATCACATTCATCTGAAGTCTGGGTTTTTTGTTAATGCGAAGACAATATTTCTATATCTCTTTATGTGTTACACAGACAGACTATTTTGCAGACTGTTCTGACTGACTCTAATGTTAGATTGAACAAACAAACTGTAATTTATATAATAACTTATCCGTGCCTGTACAATTGGTATGTTCCTGCATAAACAGGAATAAATATAAAATATATACTGACTTCGCTGTCTGCCACCGTAGGGGTTAGCCAGGTTTCCGTCAGTATTATGATTTTGGAGTTCAGCTGTGATTGTAGGTATCTAAGTTCACCTATTTTGCCTCTTAGACCTCTCACATTACTGTACAGGCAACTGGTAGTCAGTCTCACCACGTCCCCGTATTGGGGGGTGGTTGACGTGATGTGGGCTGTCGGTTGAGGAGTTATCCTACGAACTAGTTGGCCGATTCCCCGGGAACCGGCCTGTTGGCGTTTTTTTCTTCTGATTCAATTGGAGCACTTGGATGACACTGGCTATCATCGTCCGTGCTGCACCGCTGTATTGTGACTAGGCGTTGGGGATGTTCTATGACAACGTTTTGTTCTCTCCTTTGGGTACGGGGCCGGCTCTCGAAGCAGCGAATGTGTCTGCTGACCTTGTCCTTGGTCTCGTACCATCTCTAGAGAGCAGTAGTCAAGTGGTCTCGGGAGCTGAACTTAACAGCTAACAGACGTGGGGTGTTGACTGACATTAGGTGAGTGGGTCGAGGCAGTCTAAAAATAGAGACAGCCCCTGAACTTCCCAGACCCATCTGGGATGCCAACCATCTCCATTGCTGTACATCGTGACAGTGCTTCTCACAAGCGTTCCCAGTTCCCAGTTCGGGAATGCCGTGAACAACCATGGAAGCAGAAGGAATAAGCTCCGGCGACTCCCTCGCCATCTGTCTTTCCTTCCATGGCCTATCTGGCCTAACACGTATATTGCAGGTCCTCCCTATAGAAAGGACTTGGGAAGTCAATAAAACTTTTTCTGCATCTTCGGTAGAGCCTAGTGTTACCCTCAGTGGGGATGGTTTGCCTTGAGGAGCAGCAGTGCCCCTATACAATCTGCACAGTTTTACTGGTTGGATGTCCAGACCCAGTGTGCTACATACGTTGGACCACTGTTCCTGATCAAACAGAGCCCTGTTTTCCAGCAGACTACTGCTACATTCTGGTACATTAAAGAGGATAACGCAGTTTGATCGACTAACCGTGGGTTTAGGTTCAGTCCTCGCACATTTGTCATCCTCCTCAAGACCGTTTTGTTTCGTCTGGTGCAACTGGGTATTATTATGTGTCGCAGTGCTGTGGCCACTTTTACTGGTGGACGGTAAGGGTCTTTTCCCAGCGACAGGTACCCTTGGTGCTTCAACCTCTGTGTCTGGGGCAGTTATGGCAGGAATTGCAAGAATAACCGGTGTGGATTTTGGTATCCCCGATTCACATGCAATTGTGCTGTTTTCTGAGTTGGTGGGAGTAAAACGTTTCACGTTTTTTTCTGATACCTCTATGCCATCTGTAGCTTTCGAGGAACTACACGAGGCTGCATTAGGACGGCAACTTGGGCATATGTACCAGAACCATGGGCATGGGTTCTTACGCATAAAATCGTAATATACCTTTGGTACCCCGGTGTCACATCTACAATGTACCCATTGCTTACAAAAGTTGCATTCGAAAGCAGAGTCTACTTGTTCGACAACAGAATTGCAGACCTTACAATCGTCTGCCTTCTCGGGGAACGTTGTCGTCGTCTTGCGACGTCGTGAACGTTTCTTATTGGCCTTCCTGTTTGTTTCCAGGCCTACTGTGGGTGTGGGTGTTATACTATTCCCACTTTGTTCAGATTTACCACTCGCCTCTATTAACTTAGTCGTGTTAACAGGGATGGAGCCACATCCGCTTAGTTGACTTTTCACAGTTTCACTGTAGGACTGCGGCGACATGGACAATCTGTTCACGCAGGGAACATTTACCCTGGTCTTCAAGACCGGTATGCGAGATTCCATCACCTTCACCTGTTTGCCTAATTTGGCTGAAGCTCTGGTGACTACGGTGTATGGTCTCCCATTACTTATCTCGGGGTGAGAATCTATAGTCATTTCACTCCTAAAATAATACCGATGATTAAATGATAAGAGACAGTGGAGTTTTGTCCAATAGACTGACGGCAAAAGACAGTAGAAAGCACAGAACAGAAAGATAAAGTATATAAGTAAAAGCTTTTGACTTTACCTGTAACTTTCGGGTTATTTGGCTTCACAGCAATCACGTAACAGACCAACAAGTCCTGTATATTTGAAAGAGTGAGGGGGATGTTGCTACAGAAGTAGCACCTGAAGCTTAGGCAGTAGTTCGAGACAGTGGGAAGTACCAAACACAGGCTCGGTGAAGAAGAAATGGTTGAATAAAATTCGCCGGATAGGAAGATCAGGTTTCCCAAACGAATTATTCACAAAAGTGGATATTTCCTGTTAGAGAGGAAAATGCACGTCGTATTCAAGGAGCGCGCCGATACAACGTTCTATTAAAATCTCGCTTGGAAATTTTTTAATAAAACTGTGTTATATGTTATCTGAGTTGATGGGAATTCTAATTTTCTGTTTAGTTATGTTGGTGTCCGCGTCATGTGATCTGACTGCGACACGCTTATAGCATATTAGTTGCAACGATTAGTGTTTCAAGCGGACTGTATCAAAATATCGGTATAATGAGGAAGATAGGATAGTTGGAGGGTAATGTCATTTACACAAATCGTTTACTCCGTACAGAAGCTGTACCTTTCGGCATAGTATCATTCCATGAAGACTTCACGTCTCAGGATATCATTACAGTACTTTTTGAAAAAGAATTCTATCAATACTTGGAAATCACCTGTAGATGCTAACAGAATCGTCTGTTGGAACCTAAGTTATCATGTTGATGTGCTTTTCACTCTATCTGTAGTTGGACAGGAATTATCGTAAGTTGAAAGGTTAACTCTAAGTGGATTTCATAAATATATTTGCACTGATTCGTGCGGTGCAATGTGGGTTATGTGAATTCGGTGTACAAAAGTATCTCAACTGTACTAATATTGTGCTATTGTCTGCTTAGCTTACTGCTAGGCTAACAAATGTAGGTGGTTCTCATGATTGTTGCAAGTGGAGATGAATTTCTCCTGAAATTTAGATTTGCATGAAGCAGTACTGATGCAGTATCACGATTGAGTGTCTAGGTTGCATTATATGGTATTGTTATCCTCGTCAACACGACAGGTCTGTGTATCTTATAATATTTTAAGTATTTCTCTATGCTGTTAACATTATGCATAACTGTTTAGAGTTGAGACATGTTCAGCTTATATTTGGTGGCTATAATTTACTAAATATGCACACGTAATTTCTGTATGATTCACAAAACCATGTTCACTGGACATTATTGAGATTGCGGATTTATTTCTAAGTTACACATTTGCAATGCTTCCTTTAATGTAGACGTATTTAGTGTGAAGTTTATCTACAAGTACTCTTGATGAGAGAGTGACGCCTCAACAGTATGGGTGCTTCGGAGATTTTCTTGAAATTTGAGTATAATCCTGTAATACTGGAGAACATATGAGGTATGTTTATGCATACGGCGTCAATATAAAGACCAGCTGTGGACTACAAATAGCTTTATTTACATGGGAATTTCACTTAGCATTATTAGAATAAGTATACTGATTTGCAGAACTATCTTTTATAACTTCATGTTGTCCTTACATGTGCTTTATTATATAGGTATATGGAGGCTGTCGAATATGAAATCAGCGAAATGTCAATCGGTCAAACTGACGCTAATACCCTTCATCAGATTTTTCTCTTGTAAATCAACGAAATGTTTAACATCCTCTTAATTTCTAATTCTCTCGAACTTCTTCAATGCGTCGCTATACTATGGGCTTTTGTGATATGGGAATTCCGATTAATGCATGTTAAGCTTAGTTAGTGGGATGGTGATTTACTACAGTATTATGGGACTGCTACTCAAGTCACTCATTGGATTTCGCGTCTGTTTCTATACAATAGCACACTGTAGAAACTTTATAGGATTTAGCAAGTTGAATAATAGTTCTGTACTGTTAGATACCCTAAAATCGCATTATCATTAATCTGTAAATGTGCAGTGACATCATCGAATAAACTTTACTTGACGATGAACCAAGAAACAATTTTTATTTATTTCCAATATGCCGTTGAATCATGTGATGCTATCCTGATTGACACGTTCTGCTTGCTTCCATCATTACAGCGGTTTGCTTTACAGAGGTGATCGCACAGCGTATCAGCCTTAAGTGTACACAACATGCGGGCATAATGTTTATGAGCTAGGTATGTAAATCTTAGTAAACGCATGTACCGTACATTCATTATGTGTAAGACCAACTAGTATGTAGGAACCACGATTTGATCAGCTATACAACGTTTAATACATAAAGACACAGTCAACGTACGCTGGTTTGTTCCATGACACATTACTTAGAGCCTCGTAGCTACCTTGAAACAATCTCCGCTGAAGGTAATCTCCTGTAGCTACTACCTTAGTGAGCGACTTAACGTTATCTTTGAATTACAAAGTAAAAGTGGACATCCTGAGAATTTTATCGGCAAAAAGATCGCCTCCTAGTCGAGAAAGTTAATATGTCCTAATCTCCACGAAAGTGTTTAGAGGTATTTATCTTATCACCTCAGGTGACACACTACTTGCATCCACTTAAAAGGTAAGCATAAAGTTACCGAAGACAGTGTGCTTATTATTTCTAGATGTTGTAATGCGCCATGAGGAAAAAGCTATATACATGGGGTTATAACAGTTAGACGGACGATATTAATCCGAAACACAAAGGCCACGAATCTCAGCCACAGAACATTCTACTTTGCTACCTAATCTTTTAATCATAT
The DNA here is from genome assembly GCA_944472155.2 of Trichobilharzia szidati. Classification (NCBI taxonomy): domain Eukaryota; kingdom Metazoa; phylum Platyhelminthes; class Trematoda; order Strigeidida; family Schistosomatidae; genus Trichobilharzia; species Trichobilharzia szidati. The sequence continues at coordinate 28,144,583 of OX235276.1, read as the reverse complement.
CAAGAGATGTTTGGCCAAGAAAAAGAGGGCCATTGTTCCACGGAAAATTTATTTAAAGTTTTCTTAAAATCATGGACATCCGTATTTATAGTCAAGGAGAAATTAAAAACATCCGAAAAATAAGAATTTCATTATTTGAACTGAAACAAACAATTCGTATTTAGTCAATGTTTTCACCCCGAATAATAATCAGCGTCTCAGCTTGTTGTGACTACGTAAAAACCACGATTGAAGACCTCAGACCGAATCGTTATTCTTGCTAGTTGAAGTACTGCCTTTAACTGGGATAGTTCGTACACTCACAAGGTCATCGCATGTTATCCGCTTTTTAAATCGGTTTGCAACACCTGGTATGTTCCTCTACGGGTTTCAAACTTGTCTTAGGAACAGAATAATTTACGGCCTCCTTCTTCTGACCTACTCATAACTCTCATCCACTGTTAGGGAATAGCACGCATGTTAAATAGTGTTGAATTCCTTTGCGAAGCCATGAGAGATCATACTGGTTGTATACTTATGTTTGAACTTGTCGTCCAAGTGTTCCACGCTAACATTGGATTCGTTGATCAAGATCTGCCTGTTCTGAAGCTGTGCTGTACTCTATGTATCCGAGATGCTTTTTCATGTGATTGTCAGACATTGTTCCCAATACCTTTGTCAATACTTGGCTTTCTTGTTTCCCGTCTCTCAAGAGAGAACACTGACTTTCTCCCTTCCACCTTTTGGGAAGTCTCCCTAGGTTCAGTAGACGTTGGTACGAATCACAACGGGGTTTTCATACCCACTGGCTAACAAAAGATCCCCGGGCGCATCTCACCTGGACCGCATAGTGCTATCTGATCGTGGCAACGACGTGATTCCCCATTGGAGTTACTGCAGCGACGCACCCATTAGATCTAACCAACACATAACAAGTACTCTAGAGTTCAATATTGGAATGCTGAACCAAAGTGTAACCAGAAAAGTAAAGCTGGTCTAAAAACATGACATAATGAATGCAATATTCCATGATGTCCACTCGCTCTTTTTGCATTCTGACCATTCACCTGATGATTTAAACTCCCCTAGTTTACCGCCTGGACTTAGGTCCGAAAAAGCGGGGGGTCTTTGCTTGTGGCTGGCGACTTCACCCTGAAAATCAGTCCGATTACTAGAGAAACTTCATTGCATACAAAATGTGGAGGTGGGAGGATGAAATGGTGCGGATTTGTGGAAGCCTTGGGGAGCTAGTAAGCAAATGTTCTTTCTTTTCATGACACCAAAATTAAGCATGTGGGCTTGATACGTTCACACAATGCCCGAAGCTGCTAAGGCTGTCAAGATTGCCATGGAAGTCAGAAGATTATTATCATATTATTATTATTGCTCCCTTGGGTTCCTAGTGGAACATAGGGCTTCAACTGCACGTCTCCACTTGTTTCTGTCTTCTGCTGTACTTTTCACTTGCATCCATGTTAGTCCATACTGTTTCAACTCCTCTTCACACGATCTCCTCCATGTCACCCTTGGACGTCCCACTCACCGCTTCCCTTTCGGGTTCCACTCGAGGGCCTGACGCGCGATGTCACCCAGCGGCCTCCTCAGCGAGTGTCCAATCCATCTCCACTTTCTCCTGCATATTTGTTGGGCGATTGGTTCTTGTTTTGTTTGTTCCCATAGCTTCTTGTTTGTGATTCTTTCCGGCCATCTGATCTTCATTATAGAACGAAGACAGTTGTTGATAAAGGTCTGCAACAGGCTGTTGGAAATATTCTTTGTGACCCGCCAAGTTTCTGATCCATCCGTATAGAAGAACTGACTGACTTGACGTTTGTATTGAAAATCCGAATTTTGTTGTTGATGCAGGCTGAGTGACGAAGATTTCCAGATTGGTTTCAGGTTGATGAATGTGTTTCTCGCCTTCCCGATTCTCGATTTGATATCCTCGTCTGTTCCTCCTGTAGTTGAGACAATGCTCCCTAGATAAGTGAATGAAGTAACCTCTTTCAAATCCCTCCCGTTGATGGTGATTGGCGCTGGATGTTGCTGCTGTTGTTGTTGTTGGTTGGTTATTTTCATGACCTCCGTCTTGTCTATGTTCACCTGGAGTCCTGTCTTTGCTGCTTCTTCGACCAGTTTGTCGATTTTCGCTTGTAAGTCTTCGATTTTGTGTGACATCAGACATAAGTCATCTGCGAAATCCAGGTCTTCTAGGTTCTTCACGTCGGTCAAGGATATCCCTGTCTTCTCGTTTCCCACTGTCTGACGCATAATCCAGTCCACCACAATTAGGAACATCATTGGTGATAATAAGCACCCTTGGCTGACTCCTGTGTTTACTCCAAACGCCTCACTGAGTTTTCCGTTGTGGATCACTTGACATGTGTCATTGTCATACAGCTGTTGAATAAGGCTGATGAATATTTGGGGTACGCCGTAGTACTCGAGTAGTTTCCAAATTACTTCGCGGTCAACGCTGTCGAAGGCCTTCTCAAAGTCTATAAAGTTGATGCAGAGGTTTGATTACCGCTCCATGCTTTGTTCGATGATGATGTGTAGAGTTGCAATTTGGTCAGAACATGATTTGCCTTTCCTGAATCCAGATTGTTCTAGTCGGAGTTCTGTATCTAGTGCGTCCTTTATTCTCTCCAGGATGATGCGACTCAGGATTTTACTTGGCGTCGACAGGAGCATGATTCCTCGCCAGTTCTTGCAGAGTCCTAGGTCGCCCTTCTTTGGTAGTTTCACGAGGTAACCTTTCCTCCTTCCTTCCAGACTTTTTGCAATAATGGAGTCAGCATATCTGCTGTCGTCTCTGGGTCCGCCTTCAGTGCTTCAGGAGGTATTCCATCTGGTCCAGCTTCTTTTCCAGCTTTCAGAAGCTTGATTGCATTCAAGACTTCAGCTTTCGTTGGAGGATCGGCGTCAACTTGCAGTTGTGTACGTGCTGTTGTTGGTATTTCCGGACGGGTTGTAGATGGTGGTCGGTCCAAGAGTCCTTTGAAGTGGTCCGCCCATTGTTTAATCTGTCTTTCTTCTTTGGTAATTGGGTTCCCTTGGCTGTCTTCTATAGGTTTCACTTGTGTTGATCTCTTCCCGGATAGAGACTTGGTTATCTGATATAGTGTCCTTAGGTCCTTTTTGCCTGCTGCCTTCTCAGCTTCAGTAACCAGGTTGTCGTAGAATTGTCTTTTGTCCTTCCTGGCACTCTTCTTCACTTCTTTGTCCAGTGCTGTGTAAGTTGAGCTCAGCGTCTCTTTCTCTTGTCCGTCTTTGCATTGAATCATTTTCTCTTTCACCATTCTCCTCTCCTCTATTAGCTTCCAAGTGTCCGTTGAGAGCCATTCCTTGTCTTGTCTCTTCTTTCTTCCTAAAACCGTTGAACACGTTTCGTTGAAAATTACCTTCAGAGAGTTCCAATGGTCTTCCACGGATGATTCCTCGGTGGTGCCACGTGGTGTTTCCTGCTTTGCTCTGACAGTTGCAGTGAAAATGTCCTGTGTGATTGTGTCCTTCAGTTTTTGCGTGTTGAACTTACACTGTGGCCTATCCCCAGGTATCCTCGAGGCTTTCAGCTTCACCTTGAAAGTCCCTTGTACTAGGTAGTGGTCTGAACCCACATCTGCTCCCCTCCTCGATTTTGTGTCCAGTAGGCTCCGTCTCCACTTTCTTGAGATTGAAATGAAGTCTATCTGGTTTTTGGTGTGTCCATCTGGTGAAATCCAGGTCGCCTTGTGTATATCCCTGTGTTTGAACACACTGCCACCAATCACCAAATCATTGAGGGCGCAGAAGTCTGAGAAGAGTTCACCATTTTCGTTCATTTCACCGAGGGCCTCACGACCCATGGTGAGTTCTCTTCCTGTATTGTCTCCTCCCAGCTTCGCATTCATGTCACCCATCAGGATTTTGATATCGCTCTTTGGGACGTTGTCCATTACTGTTTGTAGTTGACTGTAGAAATCCTCCTTCTTCTCATGTTCTGAGACGTTTGTAGGCGCATAGCATTGAATGATTGTAACCTTCTTTCCTTTTGAGTTGAACCTGGCTGTCATTATCCTGGAGGAGATTGGTTCCCAATGCATGAGAGCCTTAGCCGCTGTTGGTGACATCATGACGGCTACTCCCTCGGTGTGCTCGGGATCGTCCTCTGGGTGACCGGAGTAGATTATTGTCTCTCCAGCTGGTAGTTGGCACCTTCCACATCCGTTCCATCTGCTCTCGCAGATTCCCAACACTTCTATTTTATATCTCCTCATTTCTGCGGCTACCTGAGCAGCCTTTCCAGTTTCGTACATTGTACGAATATTCCACGTCCCCATCCTTATTTTTACTTTCATCAAAAGAAGGTACATCGGCCGACTGGCTTTCCGAAGGCTTTTACCAGCCTGCGTCATTTCACTTCCCCGATTCCAGCGAAAAATAAGGTTAGTGTTTGTACTTTTAGAATTTTCAATATATTTGTGCGTTGAAGTTTTAGTAGCAATTTGGTTACGTTTTGGGGGTGGAGTTGCTAGCACCACTCACCAACCCTCCCTCTTTATCCGGGCTTGGGACCGGCTAGAATACTGGTGACCTAGTAATCTAGGGTAGGTTAAGTCAGAAGATGAGTCATAGTAATTCCATTATGGGTAAATGGAATTACACTCTACCAGAGTGCACAAGTTTTATTCTTATATCAATGAGTCATAATAGTTCATGGGATCAATATGAGCAAATGATATGTAAGTGGATTGTCCAAATTGCTGGCCGCAGAGTCAATAATCTACTCCTGCTACACAGACGACAACCAAGAGCACACTGAGGAAGTGACTGTCAGCAACAAAAACAAAGGTCGTTACATAATGGAAAACCATATTCTCCAGGATTATGACAGTAAGATTCACCTCAAAAAGAAGAAAAGTCACGGTTATCCACTGTTATGCTCGTACAAATAATGCAGTGTAGGGGATTAAAGAAGTCCACTAACTCAACCGATCCCCAACTGTTTCACCGTCAGCGATCAATTGATTATCAGTGCGGATTGAAAAACATGGTGAACAATACAATTTTCAAAGGACAAGAACTTGGAACCTTCGTCGTAGGGTGATTATCTAATCTTATACTCTCTTCAAGTCATTGTCAACAGATACGTCTTCCAGCAGCCGGAAGTGTTCTATTCTCCCCTCGCTAGTTGTGGCGGTGTTAAGAGCAGTCTGGCCATCAGATTAGGTGGGTCAGGCTTAACAGTCAACAAGTAGTGTGGTTAGAGCTCAGTTTTAGCAGGATTGATAGTCACATAGCAATCATGGACGTTGTTTCTAGTTGAAGCCGACTGGAAGTGACCTCAGGCCTATGCAAGCAGCCCATCTGATTGGTTTCCTAGAGCAGATCAAGTAAAGGGAGAGTTCTACAAACAGTTGGAAATATTGATGGACCAGGCAACAAGTGGAGTTATCAAAATCCTAATAGGTTGTGATACAAATGACGAACTAAGACAAAAGCAGGAGCACAACTCACTATGGGTCGGGAGGGTCTCGATGAAATGAGTGAGAACGGTGAATTCTTCGCAGGCTTCTAAGCCTTCACCGATTTAGAGCGCAAAAGAAAACCCGAGTGAAGAATATTCTTTTCGAAAATTTCCTCTATGGCTCTACAATTATATACAATTATATATATATTTATATACACAGAATATTCTAGAATAATCTTCATCAGCAGTACTGTTTGTTTTTAAATAATATCGATTCTTCAAGATCAATGAAATTGCACTCCAGAGAGCGATACGTAAGTTATAATAAGTTTAAAAATTCAACAGTGAATAGAATATCAAATAAAATCCAGGAAATCTCTATGACAAATTGAGGATCAATGAATCCTTGATTGCCAAGGCAAGGAAGTAATCTGGACCAATTTCTTTCGTATACATAGGTTAGGCTTCTTAATGTAGATTCCCACAGCCTCAGCAATATGTAATAGAGGAATTCCCGAGATAAAATTAAGATTAACTGGTATTCGGTATATGACATTGAAGATCTTGTTTACATCAAGTTTGTTTTACGAGATGAAACAGTGATTGGAGATAGTGTGTACAAGTACAAGGATACATACAAAGTGATATCGATTCCACCTGATGGACACACCAAAAATCAGATGGACGCCATCTCGATACTGCCCAAGAAGGAGGGGCGCAGTCTAGTGGAGACATTGGAGAAGGAGAACTGATGTGGGCTCAGACAAGAAACCTTCAGGGTCAAGCCCTAAGCTTTCAAAATGACTGGAAGCAGACCTCAATTCAAGTTCAACACTCGGAAACTGGAGGAAGCAACTACCAAGGGAACCTTCACTTCAGCCGTCAGGGAAAGCCAGAGACATTACGTAGCATCACCAAGGATATCTGTGTTGGAGAATATCGAGACTCTTTTGAGGTGATGTTTAAGGAAATCTAGGTAGCCGTTTTAGATAAAAAAGAGAGGCAAGACAAGAAATAGCTCTCTGAAAATACGTGGGAGCTGATCCATGAAAGAGGTCTTGTGAAACAATTGGAGCATTTCAAAGACGGACAACCAAAAGAGAAGCTTAATTCAATGTACAGTGTGCAGAATACCGAAGTGGAGAGTGTTAAGAGAGACAAAAGACGATCCTAAGACACATCGGCAACCAAGGCAGAACAGGGAGCAGGTAAAACCCTCTGAACACTACATCACATAGGTAGGTTTATCAGGGAAGAAAAGTAGACAGCGGGCTGATTACTCCGAAGGATTCTTCAACTACTACCCGCACCTGGTCCAAAATAGCTCCAACAGCTGCAGAACCACTAGTGAGCACCAGGCTTCCAAAAAATCATAAGCTCGGACTGAAAGCCAGTTAAGAAAGTAGAAGGACAGGACGGAATTCCTCCGAAGGAACCGTAAACGGATCCCAAGTCCTCACTTGGTATCGTCACATCAGGATTACGGACAGGAAAAGTGCTTGACTGTTGGGTTTAGAGCTAGCTTGTCGGACCGTTGAAGAAGATGAACTGAGCTTCGCAGAAAAGAGAAGAGAAAGCGCTATCTTGTCCGCGTCAAGCGAAATATTAAATCGTGTCACTGTGCGGGGACTGGAAGATGCTTTAGATGCAAAAATCCATTTCTAGCAATCTGTATTCACGAAAATCAAATTAACTGTGGATCAAATTTCTACGTTGCGCATCAATGTCAAATACACCACAAAGTGGTGACCATATCTCTACCTCAGCTTGATGGACTCCGGGAAGGCATTTACAGCGCTGACTGCAGAGTAATTTGGAAACCGCTAAAAAATTGCAGTGTCTCGAACCTTTGCCAACCTCACTTAATATCTATATGATGATGCCATGGGGGAAAAAGCAAGTGGAGCCTGAAGTAAGACAAAGCTTATTACTATCGCTGAAGATATTCCTCATTAGGTGGGAGATCATATGGCAGACCCTGGTAAGAGAGAAACCAGGAATACGTTGGACCGACAAGGAGACTCTAGAAGTTCTGAACTCCACGAGTGGCTTGCGTTTAATGTCACGCAAACTCAAATATCTACGAGCAAGATCCAACAGGTTGGTGGCAGGAGCGGAGAAGAAGGTGGTGATGAAGATAGCCAGCCAACAACATCAACCAGTGCCAAACAATGTCGACGGGCGAAATCTGAAGGAGGACACCTCTTTCGCTTACTCAGAGGAGCAGTATCGTTTCAGTTACAAGTGGCAAGGATAAAAGTGTCGAATCCCGGATCGTCAGAGCGAGACAGACCTTTGTTAATCAGAAATCATTGTGGAAATCTACCACACTCAGAACTAATGTCAGATGAGTGCCCTTATGTAGTTCGGAGACTTGCCAAACTCATCACGAGAATAATTCGCATTAGATTACTGCAAGCTTTCATCAACAACTGCCTTCGCTACTTCGCCAGTGAAGAGCGGAAAACCAGAACAGAGAAACAAAGAGGAACTGTAGCGACGAACATACCGACAACTTGCTGCCCAACATATATGCCAAAGGATATTATGATGGACCACATAAACACAAGGAGACTGTTGGATGACATTAAAAATAATAATAATTTATATTTTCATATAAACATATATACACGCTAGGACATAGTTGGAGCGGAATGCGAATGGGAAACGACGAGTTTGGCCCATGTCTGAGGGTAAAGTGGAGCAGATGAAAGCCTATAGGCAATTGTGGCACTAGAAATGGAAATGTACTTATGTTCCACTCAGAACCCAAGGGAATATTATTATGATCATTTGCTTATTTGATCAGTGAATGTCAGTTTCTGGCTGGAAATTCTATGCAGCCAGTGGCATTAGGTATTATATGTCCATATGGGTAGCTCTTATTAAATACAAAATAATCGAGTAAAGAATATTCTTTTCGATAAATTCCTCTTCCAGGCTCTACAATTATATATGTTTATATACACAGAATACTTTAAATGAGTAGTTAATAACAATATTAGCGTTTTTTAAATAATATCGATTTGTAAAGTATGATCAATGCTATTACAGTTCATTAAAGATGCTTAAATTATAATAATAACAAAGATATAATAGCAAATAGAATATCAACTAAAATTAGGGAAATTTCACAAAATTTCTGGATTATTCAAACCTGGATGGCCAAGGTAATGATAATGACTAAACTAACTTCCTTTGGCTTATTAATATGGATCTCCACAGCCTCAGCAATATTTAGGAGTCGAACTCTTAAAGCGAAATTGAGATTCGTAGGTATGCGGTAAATGACCCTGAAAGCATGGTTAATGTCAATCTTGTGTTCTGTCTCCACAAGATGGGCCAGAATAGCGCTGCAAATAGATTTTGTTTGACCTTTGCTTAACCAGACAGGGTGATGTTCGGAAATTCGACGCGAAACACGCCTAATTGTACGGCCTATGTAACTGGCTCCACAGGAGCAGTGTTTTGTACGCCTCTCAATATGCAACCACAGTTATTTTAAAAGCTTGAAAGCTGTACTCATTCTGACAGCCCTTGCTTAAAAGTACCTCATGCACGCTGAAAAGAGTTCAGAGGTTTGACAAACATCTGATACTCTCTGTGACTGAATTATCATACGAGGCACCATTGAGAGGACTGATTGTTTTTCGCTTATCTTAACTTGTGGGGTGGAACAAAAGTGATGTTCCTAATTTTAATAAATAACTATGGACTGGATTTATCTTCTTTTACCCACGACCTTGGACTGAAGCATTTCAGGGGACATAGTAGGAAGGGTCGAAGTCTAGGTCTCTCACTGAGTCGTCACGTTTCGGAATTTATCCCCGTATGCCTGCCTTCTCAGTCATTTGCAGTGACAACGAACAAACCTTACTACACAATTAAAGTGATTTATTTAGACCCTGATCTTCCTGTTTCCACTCAACTCACTTGAAGTATTTTTGTGTCACTGCAGTTGAATTTAGTCCAATTCATGTTGGGCATATTTTAAAAGGCATCGTTACGTCTGAATTCTCGTGAGATTTTTTGAGGCAGGGATATCTCCAAGTATTATGTGTACTTTGTTTAAAGTTAGTCTACGTTCTTAGTTTTGCTTCTTTGTATTGTTTACTGCGTATACTTTGGCAATGTCTGGGTTGTGTTAAACTGATAGTTTGTCCTATTTTTAATGCGTGGGGCTCATTGACAGTATGTGGTTAGATTAATCTGCTAGTATTCCAGTCCAAAACTGGGAGGTATTTCTGTCACACGTCAAAAAGGGTGTCCTGTATAGCGGTTTCATGCCCCTTAATTCGTTATATTCATGAAAATATGTATTTTGAATGCAAAAATAGCCTTCACCATGCCTTTGATGCGTTCAGGGTCATTTGTTCACTGGTACGTACTGGTGCTTAGAATTTAACTTTGCCTCCTATTCCATTTTTTGCGCTATATATATGCTTTCCAAATAAAAAAGACTATGCCCCTCTTATTCTTAAATCAGAAAATTGAATCATTTGTTAATTCACTATTTCTTAGGTCGCATTCAGTTTTAGTATATAGCTGTTTTGGTGACAGATAATAGTTGTTCTCCGCTGATTTCTGAAACTGGTCTATGGGCAACAGACTCTTTAGTTGACTTTGTTAAGTTTCCTGCTGAGTACATTCTCAAAGCTTCAGATTCAGATTTATTGGTTGAGGATAGAAGGCTTGGAGCCTATGTTAATCCTTTTCTAATAAATTTCTGTGGTTGTCCAAACCCTTCTTGAATGAATCAGCTGAGGTTGCAGACACCACTTCTTCTGGGAGTTGGTTCCAAGAGTTTATGACTCGGTGTGAGAACCAGCACTCAACAGCAATATGATTTATTCTTTGCTTTTGAACTCTCCTGCTATGTCCTCTAAGATGTTCCGACCTGGTGGGAAGGAAAAGAGAAAATAGGTCAGGTTCGTAGTCACTACTTAGAATTTTAAGAATTGTGATTAAATCTCCTCTCTGCCTAAGGTATGACAAGGAGAAGAGATTTAAACTGTCTAGTCTTTCCTCGTATGATAAGTTAGTCATGCCATGAATCATACGTGTTGCCTTCCTTTGAACCCTTTCTAGAATAAGTGAGTCCCCTTTTAGACAAGGGCGGGCGGCCTGGATGCAGTTTTCCAGTCTTGACCTCACCAGAGATGTATATAAGGTGAACATATCTTTGGTGATTCTAATGAAGGCTCTGCGAACTGCCCATGAGGACCTGAAACTACGTGCGGCCACCGCACGACAGTTTGCTGTGGTTTTTAAGTCGTGGCTAACTATGACACCTAAGTCCAAGTGAGTCTGAACTGATGGAAGTGTAATTCCCTCTAGTTCAAAGAGCTCGTGCTTGCTTGTCCAATGCGCATGGTTGCACATTTTGCCACATTTATCGGGAGCATCCATTCTATGGACCACTCTGACAATTTGTTGAGGTCCTCTTGCAACGTGGACGTGTTACTGTTGCCCTTCAGCTCTCTCCAAATTTTTAAGTCATCTGCGTATAGGACCATAGGGGAGTCGGTGAGCAGAGATAACTCATTGATATACAAAATAAATAGGAGAGATCCGAGTACCGTGCCTTGTCGTACTCCGCTGCGTACTGCTGTCCAAAAGGAGAGTTTCGAGTTGATCCTAACCCTCTGCCTCCTATCTATGAGGAATTCCCTGAGCCAATTTAGTAAGCTGCCTTTGATACCAAGACTTTCCAGCTTCATGCGTAGTCTTGTGTAGAGAACTTTATCGAAGGCTTTGCTGAAGTCTATGAAGACGACATCAACGGGTCTTTTGTTGTCCCTTGATTTGACCCAGCTTTCTCTTGCAGTGAGGAGGTTTGACAGGCATGAGAGGTTTCTTCGGAAGCCGTGCTGTGCTCTGGACAACATTTTGTTGTTTTCCAGATATGCGATGATACTTTTCCTGATGGTTCTTTCCAGTGTCTTGATTAAAATGCTGGTGAGACTAATAGGCCTTTAATTTGAATGGCTTTGTCATGATTCTCCTTTGTTGATGGGTGTTACTATGGCGTCTTTCCAGTCACGTGGCAACACTCCATTTAGGAGATGTTTTATTCCTGAAGTTCATGTACGAGAAAATTTTCTTAGGTTGTGCCTTTGCATTTTGAGCCAGGTGTGCTTCGAATTTCATCATTGATTTGCGGATTTCTGCAATAGCGTTATGCCTAACAGTGTTATATAATTTCCTGATTTCAGGAGTCCCTAGTGTGGCAAACAGGTTTCAACATTTGTATTTACGTCTGAGTAACTTACAAATCTCTTGGTTTATTCAAGGGAGGCAATTTTTCCGACCCTTTGGGACAGACCAAGGGATGAAAGGTTCAGTTACTTGGGCATAAAGTTGTTTAAATTGGTTCCATGCGGCTTCTACGTGAGACTCTGGGTTGATGTACCAGTTTACTGAGTTGGTTGCTGAGACAATTGCATTTATATCAGCTTTCCAAATGTTTGGTCGAGATGGGGTTTTGGCCGTTGCTGCCGTTGCTGTGAACTTGAAAGTGAGCACAGCATGGTCACTTCTTCCTAAAGGAGGAAGATGTTGTATGAGATCCACATCCTCACCATGGGAGAACACTAGGTCCAGAGTTGAGGAGGAGTGCTGTGAGTCATAGCGCGTGGGCTTAATGATATGTGGGACTAGAGCTAACGGTATACTAGATTCCAGCAGTTTATAATCAAAGGAGTTGACTGAGGATGGAGTTGTTAGGCTCGTCCAGTCAACTGTTGGGGCATTGAAGTCGCCAACTACGAGACTTCGACATTTCGAGGTCCAGGAGCCTAGCTTCTCTATCAGGAAGTCATCTGCACTGCAGTCAGGACTGCGGTACATAGCAATGAGGTCAATGTCTTGGCCTATGCATTCAAGTCTGCAGCGTAGAAGTTCGCACGACTCACTTTCGTGAGCGAGTGCTTCGATACTACGCACGGTTAAGCATTTCTTGAGGTAGATGACTACGCCACCTCCTTTGCGGTTTAGTCGGTCCACCCTACGCACTTCGAAGTTTGGCAGGTTAACTTCGTTGTCAGTGACATCGGGTGTGAGCCATGTCTCTGTGATAATAATTACATCCGGGTTTCCGGAGTCTGTCATGTTAACCAGCTCAGTCCGTTTATTTAACAGGCTGCGGGCGTTTGTGTAGCAAACTGTTAATTCAGTTTGGTGCTTCCCCGGCCTACCCACAGAGGTTTCGGGATAATTAAACTGCGAACTTGGACAACCCGAAAACCCTTAATCTTAAGGTTCTTTTCGCCGTTTCGGCGTCGTTCGCTTAATTCTAGGGCCGCAGACTGTCTTTTGACACGGTCTGCTAGGTTTAAGTCGGCGTGGACATATATGCCTGATCCTTTAAGTATATGAGTTGCTTAGAATAGCATCCCTCTCTTCTTTAGAGTTTAGTACGACTTCGAGGAGACGTACAGGCTGACTTACTGTAGGGTCAGGCTTTTGGCCTATTCTATATACCCTATGTATAGTAATGCCTGATACTGTTTATGGCAGTAGCTTGTCTAAAAGGGGCTTAACCAAGTTAAGGTCATGCTCGAATCTAGTCTTGGGATCGGGGGCCAGTGACTCTTCCACTTTGTGGAGAATGAGCGACCTGCCAGAGAGATCAGGTTTGCCTGCCGTGGCTTTCTTGCTCTGCGGCGTAAATGTCTTTCTGTCCTTCGCGGGCAGTGTGGCCAATTTATTGTCCTTATCTCGCTTTTTGCGAGAGGCTACATTACGCCATTCATTGGCGTTCTCCTCACTAGTCGTAGCAGGATTTATCTGCCTGCTACTCACCGGTGTGGATGAGGCTTGATCCACTAGTACCTGGGTGACTTGAGTTGCAGGTTTACGACCCCTGGTACGCCTCTTCTTTGTGGCAGTCTTTCCATTACTGTCACTGGAGGGCTTATCCAGTATAGTGGGGGCAGCCTGGGTGTCTGGAATGTGGTGAGTGCTCTTCTGTGCTGAAGGGCATTCAGTCATTGACAAAGACTCTTTAGGAACATGTACTGTTTTGTCGATGACGCTAGTCGCATCTTCGATGTCTGAGAAGTAGTCAGTCTTCTCCTGTGATGGAAAACCCTTGCAGTCCATGAGCTTTAAAGCCCCGCTGAGAGTGGCAATGGCTTCTGTAATACGGAGTTTGGTAGTACTACAACAGTCATTGCACAACCAGTTTGCTAGAGGTTTGCAGCAGCGTTTGTATGCTGCAGAACTTAGGTTTGTGCACATACTGTAAAACCATCTCTTGCAGTTATCACACTGCATTCCCTCATCCACTGGAAATTGCCACATAACCCTTCCGTAGCGGTTTTTTTTTGATGGGCATACTGTCTAGAAGGGACTGGCGAAGAAATTTAAGTATAACTTAGATGTATAAAGACCTTTATAAATCAGCGATAAAAATCAATGAGTGCACAAATATATATATATATATATATAACTATTATGTTATAAGACACAATTTCCTATAATTTAAATAGACTCAGATCTGGAAAGTAAACTAACTTTGATCAGAATAAACTGATTTATTGGCACACCCATCAATTGGGTTCATATCCGAAACAGATAAAGTCAGCTAACAAGAAGGCTAGATGCTGGCAATAAGCGGGTTACGTTTTGTGAAGTCATGAGTTGGCCAGTTCGTTCCTTTTGCACAGTAAGGAAACCTCATCAGTGAAAAAATCTGCATGGCCGACACTGGACGACGAGTTAAGGAAAGTAGAAAATTCATTATATAAAAACGAATATCCATAAATGTGTCTAAAAACCTCCATGCTAAGTTTAACAAAAACGTATGTTTTTGACTTTGTGTATCAAATTAGATGTATCCACTGAATTATTGGCATCAAGCTGTTGAGGCTGACCACTTCAATGTGCATCTATAAATGTAACCGCTCTTGTGGATAGCTACATACATAAGTAGAGCCGTTTGCCTGAAGCGTTATCTAATGTGGCTGGGGAAAGGAATCGTAAAGTAATTCAGAAGATTCATGCTGGCGCGCCTGGTGTGTGAACAAGATTGATAAAAGTTCAGTTTTCACCTCTTTATTTAGGGCGCTGCCTCAATTCTCTAAGTTTCTACGCCTTTAGTTGCTTAGCAAAGCTGAGGCAGTTATCTTAGAACGATTTCCCATCTGTTGTGTTCAGAAAAAGCTTGTACAGTCACTCTCTTTCCTATAGCCTTCACACCAACATGCAATAGCTTTCTTTTCCGGTTATACTGGATAAACAGATTTTATCTTTATTGCCATTATCATACTATGCTACAATTGCATATTTGGTATAAAATCAGACGCTATTATATAATTAATACTGGACAATAATTAATTTTCTACTGTACCTGTACAGAAATAAACATTTTGTTTATGCGGTCTCAGTGATTGACTACGGAGATTATATGAACAGTTGCATGAATTTATCCGTGTTATCATTATCTTGTACTTAATTCTGTCGACCATACTGATATCAAATGCCTATGTCTAATAATTTTATTATACAATTGTAAAGTCTGATGAAGTTACCAAAATATGGTTCCCCTTAAATTATGTTCTCTGTCATAAGATGGGTATTTAAAATATTTGCTGTAGGCTGTTGTAGTCCAGGATAAAGAAAGTAAATGAAATGAATGCAGAACCCTTAACTCAATAGTTATTGGTAACATTTTACAAAATTTGGCTCACAACCTACCACATAAAGCATCTGATACGGGCAACTGAATTCTAACAAATAGCTTGAGTATCGTCACTGGAATCTATCGTGTTATATACTAACGACTAATATAATTTGGCGAATCCACAAATTCCAAACTATAATCTGGTTAAAAATATGACCTGGTGTTCTCAGTCATTTGTGATGAACTTTTCATCAGTTTACTCATTTAGTACTGCAGAATTTCTCAAAAGTTCAACGTACGCATCAGTAATTACGTAAGCTTCAGTTGCTTCGGTACTAGTTCAATTATCGTTGGTTACAGATGTAAGACTGGATGTCGTTTTGTAGGCCTTTTCAAGATTTTCGTTGTCTGCTTAGCTTTCCCGTAAGTACTTGTAGAAACCAGTGAATGAGTTACCTACTATGCTTTCCTTTTTATAAGTCCCTGGTTTTCATTATAACTAGAGTGATTTTAGACTTCATGTGACGTGATACTGTATTCGTCAAATGTATACTACGTGTTGTATCGCCAGTTTGAGGTAGATATGCAGTCATAATTTGTTCATCACAAATAAAATAAGTAGTTTGTTTGTTTTATTGCGACTTTGAAATCCTCGCCAGATAAAAGTAATAAAAAATCTCACGTTCGCTGTATAAACGGTCGCAACGTAGTACATAGCAAGCTGATTCTAGGACTACCGTTATTCAGAAGACATCTTTTGTACACAAAGAAAGCGAATCTCATCCCACAGCTTATTAGTTACATACGTTTACACTGACTGACTGGTTTCAAAATAGAACTGTGCACAGAAGTGCAGAAGTCCAAGTTGCAACACTCTATGAAGCACACAGAGGGAAACGTGGTTCAGAAAAACAATAATGCGCAGAAATTTAAGGGACAAAGAATAGTATCATGGAAAAACAATAGGGTTTTTTGGAAGTAGCAAGTCACAGAGAATGAACGTAGCTGCACCATTGAGAACGATATTGAGCTTATCACCAACTGTCTCCAGCCATTGGTTCATAGAATCCCAAGGACCCCAACCAAGCAGTATGCGCCTCCTTGTGTGGCTTAAACTGACTGTTAGAAATTTCATGGACTGATGCCATGTTTTCATTAGACCATCACTAGATCTTTCCCAACCTGATCCTATGTCAGCCAACACTGCTCAGAGAAGGCACGCGTAACACCCTTCCTAACCATCTCAGTCGATGTAGCTTCACAACCTCATCGATAGATTTCCCCTCCTTAACTAACAGTCGACGCCTTACCTCAACATTACTCGCCAAATTATACCACCTAACGTGGGAAATAGAATGAAGATACCTAACCTTTTCATGTCTTCCACTCTCAATGGTCATGTCTCACAGCCATAAAGGAAGATAGAGCGAATTGCTGAACAGTATACATGTCCTTTGAACCATAGTCGCATATCATGTCTACACCAGAAATGATTTAAGTTGGCAAATGCCACAAAAGTCTTTTGTATTCGTGCCCAGATTTTGCCAGTGATCAGCCCGTAGGGGCCAATGCAACTTCCTAAATAGGCGAAGTGATCAATAGGCTCTACCACTTCACTCTATATCTCTAAGCTAGAAGTTGATTTATTCCAGTCCTGTAGGTTCACAACATAGGCATCACTGAGAAATCATCACGTCTTTATGGGCATACTTTTGGATCCACTGTCTTTGGTGTGGTGAACTCATTGTTCACTACATGGGAGTGCACTAAATGTAGTGTATTTTTCAAGGTGGCCATCATTCCACTTGTATGACTTCTCTATTCTGCAAACATGTTAAAAACAAATTCTCAAGCCTGTGCATTCTACTCGGTTCTTGGGTTTTCCTGTATTGAAAATCTTCCGAATACATATGCAGCTATGTAAATATAATTATTCTGGTCACTTCACTGTAGAATATCAGCTTCCATGTAATGTCGATCATTTGTATACTTTTAAAGATATGCTCAGAGTCCGATCATCGCTTATGTTTTTTTTATCGTATTTCCTCTGATTATGCTCATAATCCTTTCCTGTTACCAACGGTATATTCATCGCAACTCACTCAAGTAGCTAGCCAGAAATTGGGTGATTTGAACTCATTCGGCTCTACGAGCTGGATCAAACCGCGTACACCGTCGACGCGCTCGTCCCGCAGAGGAGCAAAATAGCTGTCCGGTGTTTAGATCACCTCGATTTGGCTAGTAAGCACTACTGTTTGATGAGAGTGGTGTACAACTATTAATCTCAGCCAATCAGAATTACATAATTTTATGCATATGGGTTACCCACTTGAAGCCCTCAGAAAAATGAAAATGAATGGTTGGGCGCTAGGTGATATGGATCAAAGTCGTCTACAATGGTGCAGATACGTTTGTTGAATAAGTTCTTCAAAATTGAGAATATTTTTACCAACCTCCATCCAACTATTGCTGCACACTTATGTTTTCTCATTATGGCATCATTTACTTTGTATTCTCTAGATTTTTGTATACTGTTAAGTAGTTTGTTAATTCCAGCTGGTGTTTATTCTGTTGTCAGTCAGGTAACATAATAGCTAATCGAGCGGAAATGAATAATCTGTAATTAAGAACTTAATGTAGTTAGTGTAAATTTTAACTTTTCTTATTTTTTATTTTTGTAGGTACCTGATTAAACTCTACATGCGTTCATCTTAATTACTTCCCCATTGAAAAGTCATCAAATCCAAATATAAGGTGGTCTTTTTAGAAAAAATGGATACTCTTGTTACTTATGATTCTTCATCCTCTGATGATGATATTCATAAACCAGATCCTCCCCCAGCTGGGCTTTTGAAGAGCAGCTTAATTAAATCAGTTGATGTTGCTCCAGTTGTGGAACATAAGGTAGAATTTTTTGGCTAAACATATGTAAAATTTCTAGGATGAATTTTTATCAATTATACCTGTTGATCCTAATACCCGTGAACTTGTTCATAATCCTACATATGAAGAGTTATTTGCACCATCCGTAAGTCACTTCCACCATGTAATTGAGATTTTTTGAACTATATTAGTTCGGCCCAGTTAATCCTTTCAAATCTGAAAAGCAGTTAGCACCCAAGAATACCTTAACGGGTTGTGTTGAAGAAGCTCATGTCAATATGTTTGCTTTCGAAAATCAACATCGAACATTTATGACATATGGTAGGTTGATGGTTTTTCATTCGAATTACAATAGGTTATGCTGAGGATCCATCTGTTGAAGGAGGTGCTGAGCGACGTTTGGTTGGCGAAACAGAAAAAATGTCCGAAAATGATGGTGAGTAATGTGAATAGTGTTTCATTTGGTTTTGTTTGTTTAAGTCCTTGATAATTCTTAACCAAAGTAATTCCTTCTTACTAAGTTTCTTATAACTTCACTTAACGATAGTTTCTTTTAAGGAGATGGAAAGTCATATGTAGAAGCTAGGAATTTAGGAAGTTAAAGGTTTAACTGTGCTTCCCTTGTCTTGTCTAGGTAGTTACTGAGCAGTCGGAACTCACCTACCTGGTACCTGGTCATGTGTCATGAGGGTTAATAATATTATCCAATTGCTGGGACTAAAGTAGGTGGAGGAAGATTCGATTTCAGGGCCTATTGATTGGAAGTCGAGCGCCTAAGCCAATGAGTTATATCTTCACACTTCCTTAATTTAAAATGGATCTATAGATTGAATTCGTAACAGTTCGAGGTGAAATTCTTCGTTATTTTAAAAATATGGAATTTATAGATTGCTTACAGGCGTTGGTGGTTTAGCGGTAGAACGCTCTCCAACCACGCACATGGTCCGGGGATCAACTCTCGGACGACACAGTCCTAAACCTCGCTAAGCCAATAGTAAGGCCGATACAGAGGAAAGGTTGGGTGTGGGGTTAGCAACTGCACCCCATAAAAATAAAAAATCACTGCTACCTAAGCTTCAAAGTTCTAACTTGATTCCCTATGCTCCACTTGGAACGTAAAGGAATAAAAAATTGTTTACAGTGTATAATTACTGCTCGATAGTGCGTACCTTAAAGGGCAGTTGGTTCTTTAATAGTGTTTAACTCTAAAGAATTCATACATCTCTCAAAGAAAAGGATAGTAAATAAGTTAGACCAATTCTGTGGCTCATTATTTCATCGCCGTTTTCAGGTACTCGAAAATAATCCATTTTTGCGCGTATATTGATTGTGATACTCGTTCCAGATTGCCATTTGGTTACTGAGTTTTAAAATATGAAATTCTCTGACTTCACTGTAAATATTTGGCATGTTTTTACTTCAGTGCAACTCATAATCTTTCGCAAGATTTTTCACTAGAAAACCTCACCATTTTAGTAGTGGTTTTCTAAGCAAATCCAACCAAAACTTGATTTAGGTCTATACTTAACTGTTTAAAAGTCAAGTGACTGGGGAAGCGAACTTCTGCTTTACTTGTACTTCAAGCGATTTTTTCTCTACGTCTTAGGCGTGACCTTACATCAAAACTCATGAGAAAATTCTGTCTTGTTTTAGCAATTTATTAGTGTATTTGTTTTATGAGGTTCTTACTCAGAAAGGTTGGTCGACTGATTTATGTGCTCAATATCCGGTCACTTGGTCAATGTTTTTCAAGCTTGTAGCATCGAGCAGTACTAGAACAGATGTGACTCATTGCTAAGTGCACAAAAATGCTCGTGATTTTTGAGTTAAATAGGATTCACAGTTCGCTGGATGTTAGCAGTCTTCCAACACAAGTGACTGTTATTCAAGTGTTTTTCTAATGAATATTCAAAATGGTTTAAAATCAGTTATTTTCTAGGTCAGGTTGAACGATAAAATTGGGACTGTACTTATTAATACCTAGAAAGCGTTTGATTTTGTCTTTATAGAGTTTCTGACTGTTGGTGTGAATTACTCACCTAAGTGTAGATTACTTGACTGGGTTCCTTGATGTATTAGGAAATATTCTTTGGAAACTTTGTATTTTGACCCAAAAGTCGAATAAAGTGGTATCTTACAATCTTCAAAATTTAGAACGTTTCAGTTATCTTTTATTGAATTACTTCTCTCATGTACAAGATGAATAACACAGGAAATTCAGGCTAGGCAATACTGAAACTAGATGTCTACTAACCTCAGCTTTGAAATTTTTTTATTCCTAATTTATTTTAGCATCCCCTATCAGTAAAATATCATCGCAGTACTTTTCAGTAAAAAAAGCTCATCTATTTAGTACTCTCATTTTAACTAATGAATTATCGACTCGAAATTTTTCGAGGCTACTGAAGTTTGTACAAGGATAGTGGTGTCATTAGTCTTCACAAAAGTTAAATATGGCTTGTTATTAAGAGTTTTAGTGATCTCCAAACTCTTTGAACTGAACAGCAGTGGGGAATGTGAACCAACTTTTCACCACTCGGTGTTTTTATGTGTTTTATGCAGCCAAATTATTACTTTTACACAAAGAGATGCAACTCAAAATAGTGTATCTATTGATGGTGTTAATGTGGAGAGTAAGAGCTACAGCATTTACTAAGTAGAGATTTGATTCTTATGATTGAATATAAGACCAGTTTTTCCACGATTCATAAATGAATTATAATTTATAGAATTTTAGATACTGTGTACATTTTACGTGTTATTTACTGACTTGACGATTTATCATTACGTATAGGCAAGACAGTATGTGAAAAACGCGAAAAACGTAAAGGTGATATACGTAAACGTGACAGTAATTGGGATCCAACAAGTGAAGACTATACAGGACCGTGGGCTAAGTATAAGGATGAAGTAACTGTTTCAGTGCCATCTGAAGAAGATCGTGTCTACTTAGAAGCTTATTTAGCTAAGAAAGCTAGTAAACGACGCGTTGTCGAAGAGGCGCCTGTTGAAGAAAAGTCTACACTACACATATCGACTCCATTCGATTATCAGGTAAGCATTCTCATGTTATCTTTTGTCATATAAGATGAACGTAACTCTTGCTCATTAATAGATTGGAAGCTGAGTAGAATATGTATAGGATCATAAATTACTACCGGGTGGTCCAGATTTAAATGGGTGAAGTGCAGCTTGAACTCGTGACCCTTTAGTTGAAAGTCAAGTGATTAAGCTGATGTGCACATAAGTCCTATAGGTCTAAAAGTATCTGATCACAATCATACACCTGTCTACGTGTAATGGGAAAGATATGTGAAAAATATTGACGTTAGATGTAAAGTTCTAGGTAATATTGGGTCAGATTTTAAACCTCCATTACCTAAAGTAGAAGAGACATGCCCAGCGTCTTTCCCACTATGAAATACTAGATGAAATATGGTCAGCTTTAAGAGAAAGTTGGCTGTGGTTGTGTCAGCTGCAAAGGTAGTTAACTTTTGGCTTGAGTTTTGTTAAGAAGCGTAAGTTGTCAGGTTTGAATCCACGTTACAGACTACATGACACCGGTTCAGAATTTAACGCAGTGGCACAGACGCATACTTGTATTCTTCTTCTTATTGTTCCCTTTAGTTCCTAGAGGAACATAGGGCTTCAGTCGCACGTCTCCATTGTGTTAGGTTCTCCGCCAACGTTTTCATCTATCTCCACGTCTGCCCAAATGCTTTCATCTCCTCTTCGCATGATCTCCTTCATGTCACCTTCGAACTGACGACCAACTCACCGCTTTCCATCCAGGTTCCACTCGGGCGATGGCCTTGCATGTGATGTCACTTGATTGTTTTCTCAGAGTATGTCCAATCCACCTCCATTTCGTCCTGCATATTTGTTGCACAATTGTTTCCTGCCGGTTTGGTTCGCTCCCAGAGATCCCTGTTGCTGGTCTTTTCCGGCCATCTAATCTTGCATAGTAGTATTGAGCGAAGACAGCTGTTAATGAAGGTCTGTAACTTGTTCGAAGTGCCCTTCGCGCCGCGCCAAGTCTCTGATCAGTATAATAGCACTGACCACACTGGAGTTGAAAATCAGAATCTTATTTCTCATGCTGATTTCTGTTGATCTCCATACAGATTTGAGAGTAATGAAAGCTTGCCTTGCTTTCCCGATCCTCATCAGTTCCGTCCGCTTGTAGTTGAAACGATGCTTCCCAGGTACGTTAAGAAGGTTGCTTCTTCCGAATTTCTCCCATTTGTGCTGATTGTTGTCTGTTGTTGTTGCTGTTGTCCAGGAATCTTCGTCACCACTGTTTTCTCTTTGCTCACTATCTTTGATGCTTCTTCTATCACCAACTTGTTGCTTTTCACTTGCATATCCTCCAGTTTGTGGGAAATCAGACGTATATCATCGGCGAAATCCAGATCCTCCAAATTTTTTGTTTGGGTCCATTTTATGCCTGTCTCCTCATTGCCCACTGTCTGTTGCATTATCTAGTCTACCTCAAACAGGAAAATCATTGGCGATAGTAGGCAGCCAGCTTGTCTTACTCCCGTCCTCACTTCGAAGGATTCCGTGAGTTTCCCGTTGAGGATTACTTCGCATGCAGCATTGTCTTACAACTGTTGGATGAGTTGTATAATTGTTAGCGGCACCCCGTAGTAGCGGAGTAGTTCCCGAATCACCTCTCGGTCGACTCTGTCGAAGGCCTTTTCAAAGTCGATGAAGTTGAGGTAGAGAGCTGATTGCTATTCCAAGCTCTGTTCAGTGATAATACGTAGTGTTGTGATTTGATCGATGCATGACTTCTTTCTCCTAAATTCAGCCTTTTCGGGTCTAAGTTTTTCATCCAGGGTGTGTTTGATTCTCTCCAGGGTGATGCGGGATAGTATTTTGCTTGGGATAGACAGGAGTATAATGCCACGCCAATTCTAGCATTGACTTACGTTGAGTGCTAGGTAAGGCGGGGAAATCAATAGACGAGACTGTGAAATTACATCGACTGAGATGGTTAGGACATGTGCTACGTATGCCTAGTCATCGCCACCCTCGACGGGTAATGTTAGCTGATATAGGGCCAGACTGGAAAAGAGCCAGTGGTGGTCAAACCAAAACCTGGCTTCATCAGCCAATGAAATCCACAACAGTTAGTTTAAACCACGTAGGAAGGTGTAGACTTCCTGATTGGGGTCCTCGGGACGGTAAAAACCAGTGGTTGGAAACAATTGGTGACATGGCTCAAAATCGTTGTCAATGGCTGGTGCAGATGCATCCACTCCTTGTGACTCATGATTTCCAATGAAACTGTTTTGTTCTTCGTTATTACTATTCCTTTGTCTCACACCTCTGTTTACTGTCTATATTATTATGCATTTCTCCTACTTTCTTCTCTTGCTTTGTGTGCTACATGGAGTGTGGCGACGTGAACTGCCGCACATATGTGCAAAATTCTATGTCGAAAACCGACCGACCGATTGATTGACTTACATTTCCTTTCGTGGCAGTTTGAATAGGTAGCCTTTCATCCAATTCGTAGGTACCTTACCATCTTTCCACATCTTCAGTAGTGGTTTCATCAAGTCTTCTGATGTCTCTGGGTCCATTTTCAATGCTTATGCAGGGATTCCGTCTGGTCTTGCTGCCTTTCTAGTTTTTAGCATCTTTAAAGCCTTCAGAACTTTTGCTTTCGTCGGAGGATTGATGTCCACTGGTAATTCTACTTCAGCTGTCGGTATTATTGGGCGCGTTGTAGGTGGTGGTCGATTAAAAAGCTTTTTGAAGTGTTCAGTCCAATGTTTCCTTTGCTCCACCTGTTTGGTGATTGACTTTCTTCACTGACTTAATTTTTGCTGATTTCTTCCCCGATAGGAACCTAGTTGTTTGGTAGAGTGTTACGAGATCTCCTTTGCCTGCAGCTTGTTCTGCTTCACTTGTCATAGCTTCGTACTATATTCTTTGTCTTCCCTAGCATTTTTATTTACTCTTTTGTTCAGTGTATTTTAGCTTGCATTCAACTCCTGTTTTCGTTGCTCGTCGATGTACTGGATGGTATTTTGTTTCACCATCCTTCTTTCTTCTATTAGTCTCCATGTTTATGTAGTGAGCTACTGTTTGTCCTGTCTCTTCTTCTTATTACTTTTTTACTTTACCTCAGGAGCTTCCCCTGAGGTAGCCCGGCACAACATACAGTTAGTTGTAGACACAGCTGTAAAAGCTGTTAATAACATAAAACCAAAAGTTAGTAAGAGCCATTGGATTTCTACCACCTCATCCGAACTGGTTGACTCAAGAAGACTGATCCCGGGGAGCTCCGATTCTGATGAAGAGCGAAAGCTACTCAAACACAAACTAACAAGAAAACTTCGTAACGACCGTGAGCAATGGTGGATGACAAATGCGAAAGAGATGGAAAAGGCATCGGCTATTGGTAACACCAGACAACTATTTATACTCATCAGGGAGACAGGTGGTGAAAGGCAAACAATAAGTGAAACAATCCCTGAGAAAAGTGGCAC
Source organism: Trichobilharzia szidati (assembly GCA_944472155.2). Lineage (NCBI taxonomy): Eukaryota > Metazoa > Platyhelminthes > Trematoda > Strigeidida > Schistosomatidae > Trichobilharzia > Trichobilharzia szidati. The sequence continues at coordinate 28,120,141 of OX235276.1, read as the reverse complement.
TATAATTAGTTCCCAGGATAGACGACTTGAACGCTGGAAATAACACTTTGAGGAGCAGTTTAATTGGCCTACAGCCGCACTCAACTTACCGAACATGGGATATAGACACAGGTCCTCCGTCCCTAACTGAAGTTACTAAGGCTGTCACTGATCTGAAACGAGGCAAAGCAGCAGGACGCGGTGGAGTGACTCCAGAGTTATTGAGGTACGGTGAAGACAGTTGACTGTCTGCATTAACTAGAGTACTAGGCGGCGTTTGGGAATCAGAGGAAGTCCCGTCGGGTCGGTGTAAGTCAAGTTATCCCGAAGGGGAGACAAGTCTTCCTGTGATACTCACGGGGAGATTAGCGTGACTAATATGGTATCTAAATTTCCAGACTCACTAATCATGCTTAGACCAAGCGGTCCGCGGGAGGTACAAATACTTTAAATGTTTTCATCTGTCTTATAGCATCCTGCAACCTCTGTTTGCACGAGTGTCGTGTCTAACTTTACACTAACATTTCCTTGATTTGAAGATATAAGTTGTAGTGATCTGGTTTGTTATGCAGGGGTGGTAAATATTTATTATTCTCGATTTTGCACTGGAGTGATTGAACGTGTAGTTGTCTTCAGCTCTATATTCACTTAGAATCATTTGAATTTTTACTAACAGGTGAAGTATAACTGAGGTATCATCTTGCTCGAAAATCTTTACTTCGTCCTCATCCAAAAAAATTCGTGACGGTGTGTAATAAATCCTACCTAGCAGTCAAAATCAGCATTATCAGTAACATTTCTATATTTTTGAGCCTAGCTACTTTCACACTGTTCTCACCAGTTGAGAACATTAATATTACAGAGGGAGGTGGAGGTGTTATTCATTGATTTACGTACTGTACTTACAACCAATGGGTCTAAGGAGATTTAGTCATTTTTGTGTAAAGCATTAAATTTCTTTGATTTCCTTTTATTCTGTTTTAATAGGGACGAAGCTTTTTGCATGCACCACATGATATTCCTAATGTCAATCTTCGAGCAACTGATCCCCCAGAAAGATGCTTTTTACCTAAGAAACAAATTCATGCATGGGTCAATGCACATGCTCGTGGAGTTGCTGCTGTTCGACTATTTCCTCAGACAGGTCATTTGATGTTGTCTGCTGGGATGGATACAAAGATAAAGGTAAGAGGTGTACAAGCACACTGTTATTTTTGTCTTTTAATATGATACTTGGTTACTCTTTAACGGATTTCGCTTCGTGGTGTAACTTGAAGTTGCTCAAATACCTGGAAACCAAAATTAAATGAAGTAATTTGATGGGATGCATATTTACTTTTTTTGAGGTGTGGCATCGAAGTAAGTTTGGAATAACTTATCATGTTGATTTAAATGCTAAACATTATTCGATTGGGAGTTGTGAACTAAATGTAAGAAAACACTAGATGCATCCAAAGTAAAGGTCATCAATAGATGTGGTCAGGATTACATGCATACATTGAGTCTAGACTATAGGGTTAAGTCAATGATGATGGTGGAACTTTTGGCCTCTGGAGATTGATAAGTCGGCAATCAAGGTAAACCGCCGATCAAACCCAACAAATCTTTTCAGGTAAGTCGTTGAATAAAAAAACATGGCCACAGAGTGGTTCATTCGAAGAAAGGAAACTAGTTCATAACGCAACTTCATTTAATTTGAGAAGTTTTACTGAAGAATTTCCCAGTCCGTTGGTAAAAATGATCAGTCGATTTAAATTCAAGTTGGGTATGCTGTTATAAATGTACATGGGATTCCCCTTGAGATCTCTCTGATGAAGATGTTCAGCACGATATTTAAAGGGGTTCCATCGGAATCCACAGCTTAGGGGGCAACTCAGTGTAAACGCGTTAAACGTCGCCTCTTAACAATAAGCTTAGAACATTTCATTTTCTCTTTCTACAATATATTCATAAATTGTCGAAATTGTACGATATTTTTCATGTTTTAGAAAGAATAGTCTGTTATCTCCGTTTTGTGGGAATTCAGCGCACAACTCTTTCCCCTTTTTAGTCACTGCAGGAGTATTATTTCACAGTTTATATTTATTACTAAGAATCTGACTTCATAACTACTGTTTAGTTATAGGTGACAATAACCATAAGTGGACATATGTTCTGTAGATACTTTAAAAATAAGTGTTTGTCCTGCTTTTTAACCGAGAACAAATTGTGACTGAAAATGAACATCCAATGAATGTAAAAATCAAAAAAAACATTGGACAATTATTTCATACAAATTTGTCACCATGTAGCAATTCCTACTTCATATTCTTTATGGGATAAAAAGTTGGATCCGTCATATTTTAAAGAGATAAGTGCTGGAAAGGTCAGGTATATTGGGTTTTGACTCATTGTCTGACTCTGTGGTGACTTTTGCGTATAGTTGTGAATGAAATGGTAGATTTTATGGTGTTGAAGTGTCAGCAACTAGAATGAAAGATCTTTCCAGTTAGTATGTCAGTTATTTCATAGGCAATTGTGATTTGTGATCAAAAGAAAGTACTTCATAATCTAATAATCTTGCATAGAGTTCCTAATCGATTTATCCTTTTCCCTTTAAATCAAGCTATGGGAGTTGTACAAAGAACGCAGACTTATTCGAAGTTATATGGGCCATCGTCAAGCTGTACGTGATGTATGCTTTAATAATAATGGTACATCTTTCTTGAGTGCATCATATGATCGTTATGTTAAATTATGGGATACAGAAGTTGGCAAGTGTACAAATCAATTCAATTTGAAACGTGTTGCCTATTGTGTTCGCTTTAATCCAGATGATGATAAACAGCATCTCTTCTTAGCTGGGTGTTCAGATAAAAAAATATTATGTGTAAGTGAAGGAGTATGTGTTTTATTTCACCCTCTATTGTCATAGTTATTTTTAATTGGTGTGAAGTTCTTAATTTAATTCATAGCAAGTATATGTAGGAGTTTAAAATCAGGTATATTTGTAAGTTATACAGTTGGAGGTGAAATTTCACATCCACTTCTTTGGGAAATATTGTTATGACGGGGTGATAGTGAGTTGTGGGTTCGTTTGGCTTGATTAGAATGCACCTCCGGAACACCAGCTGGTCACTTGGAATTATCTCCCACACTGAGATAGAACTGGAAAGACGATGACTCTAACGACTACAAGTTTATAAAACAAAATACATGGTACCTTATATTAACAATACCTCAGAAGTTTTAGCCATAACCTAGGCAAATCTGACTGGTTGTATGACCTCAGAAAGTTACTTCATAAATAAACGAACGAAAACTGTCCAGTAAGGTTATCATATCAATACATGCATACGTCATTACTTCACGATTAACAAAGGAGCGTGTCCGTCCTGATTAATATAAAATATATTGGGAGAAAATAGGCTATTAGGTTATGATTCGGTGGCCAAAACTGTGTGGTCTCCGTATGAGGTTGTGATTATGCACTTCTGGAACAGTAGTCACAAACGAAAACGAAGTATGCCCTCAGTACTCCTTTATTTTTATTGGTTCTGTAGCTGATGTAGACCTGTTTAGTTTTCACAAATCTCTTAATCAAATGACCTGATTGCATTGGTTACTTTCATGTTTGTTGCCTTTTATATGTACACCAGTCACTAAGTATTTATCCCTTTCCGTATACTTTGTTCTCCTGTTTTGCTCTGTGAAAAAAAATCAATGCAACAGTACGATACACGTAGTGGTGAAGTTGTTCAACAATATGATCGTCATTTAGGCGCAGTGAATGCAGTTGCATTTGTTGATAATAATCGTAGATTTGTATCCACATCAGATGATAAATCTCTACGTGTTTGGGAATGGGATATACCTGTAGACTTTAAGTATCTTGCTGATCCATCTTTACATTCAATGCCAGCTGTCACTGTATCACCAAACGGTATGTTAAAATATCCTGAGTACTTTTATTTACTTTTAAGCATATTTGCTATTGTATTTGATGCTTGTTGTTAGAGTATTTTTGTTTACACATAGCCGTTAGTGTTTTAGAGTTCGAACCCCATTACCAACCACTAATATTTGAATAGTCAAATAGTATCGTCATCTCTTGTACAATAGATGTGACTACTAGTCATACACATTTGTGTGTTAATGGGAAGTGAGTGTTAACATATTGGCGTAGTGACACACACACACACAAATGGTTTAAGTGGTAGTCCACCCTCTTTAGAAATACCTTGATTTGATGACTTTTGTGCATTTGCTATAAATAAAATATTGAGTTAGGTAATATTTTCGATTGTTTATTATTCACGACTTACTTATTTTCCATACCATGTACTGTGTTCTAAATCTAATCTTAGTGTGGTTGATAGCTGCATTAAAAGGAAAAAGAAAAAATGGGTAGACTGCGACGCTTATTCAAGCTCCTAGCAACATGTTACATGATTATCTGAAAGCTAGTAACTCTGTTAGGTTGTTCAAAATTCGTTCAGTTACCAAATGGCATTTAAACGTGGTCCACTGATTTGAAGTTGTGTAACTAAACCGATAACACAGCTCCATTAGTCAATAGTTTGTTTGTATGAATTGAGTTAGCCAGAACGGGTATTTCAATGTACCAGACTAAGCCATACTTACCGTGTGATGGATGATTATGCTGTTCACTTCCCAAACAGAATTGGGTGGAGTGGGATGCATGATAATCTACATTTTTTGTCACAAAAATCGGGTGGTGGGTTCATCATCATCTTGGGCCCCCAAATTTCCCTATGGTATCAGTATAAAAATCTATTGGGATTAAAAATAGACAGACGTGTAGACAGGAAGAAAAAGTAAATAAAGGCGATATTAGAGTGTTTATAGAAGAAAAAACTGAGTGGACCATGAAAAGACTGAAAATTTAAAAGGCAGTAGGGTAAAGTAAGTATACTTCTGCCATTGTAGTGGTTGCTGAACCATTCCTTAAAGCATCTGAACATGAGTTCCAACCAACCTTCATCGATGGTGTGAAACGTAATTGAGTAAATTCTCTTCTCTACCTAGAAGTCTACATTATCCATTCTACAACTCCATAACACATGAATAATGCTAGTAGGATGTTTATGATTAGCGATTTGTAATCCTCGTTAACCTTTCACTCTCAGCGGTCATGTCTCACAGTGATAGTGTAAAACAGAAAGGTTACATCACTAACGAACGTGCAGACAGACAGTAAATAAAACTTCTCTAACTGAAACATTGTTTCAGAGCTGTGTAGAAGCATTTGTAACTTTAATGCAATCACATTAAATTTTGTGCGTGCGCTGTTTAGTTTGTAAAAGCTTACATTCCATAGCTTAAGAAACTAGAGTTTTAGCAAGAAAGGTCTGACTCTTCATTTAGTCTCCACCATTAAAAGCTAAAACATGTGAAGTAAGACTTCATGGCTTTAAAAAAGTTGGACTTGTGTGTAGAAGTCCATTTTCACTGGACAACGTATCTTCTCTAAATCAGCCGAAGTAGTTTATTGGTCAAGGAGCTTGACCTCGTAACCAGAATATCACGGGTTCGACCCTTGGTGTGGCCATGGTTGAGTACTGATGAGGAGTCCCGAACTGGGACGAAACAGCTATCCAGTACTACTTAATTTTCAATTTTCTGTAACTGGTGCTGGTTTATAACTAAATCTTCACTGAAATTATTCTTTATCTCTACAAAAGCCCATAGTCTAAGTTTATGTATCGTTATTTTAATTATCTGAGATAGCTTTTGTTTGATAGTCTTGTTTAGTACAAAATGGTGGTGATTAGAGTTAAAACAAGAACTTACATTGTGGCAGGCTTCATAATATCAATGGGTTAACTGTTCAATCTTTTACCAACCGAACTATGAGATCTGATCGCTCATCATGTATTAATTTCACTTCAGCCACTGAGGTTTTCGCAAAATTGTCAGAAGTGAATAAGTGGTACATCGCCGTGCGTACATCTGACTCATAATTGGAATCAGGATATGAAGATATTGCCAGATAGGCAGCGATTGTCATGATAAACAGATAGTTACATTTACTCACATAACTGAGTGAAACACTGTATAACCTAAGTGAAATTAAAGCTTAGTGAGCACTGTATTCCCTCTTCGCACCAGTCAGTACAATGTCAGACTGGTTTTTCTAAGGCTGTTGAAGCAAATCTTCCTGTGGATTCCCATGTTTTCTGTTCAGCTTTAATCATTATCTTATCACAAATATCGTGTTACTTTGCTCAACAGGGAACCACACTTATTTCATGAGTGCCAGTTATCATATATATCAGTTCAAGATTCACTTTATCGGATATTAGGTTTGGAATCTACTAGTTGAACCATAGGTCCGCGTCTCCTGCTTAATGAATTTAATAAACCAACATTTCGAAATTTTACTAGCGTTTGTTTAACCCCATTTTCAAAAAGGAAAAAGAGTAAATAAATAAACATCATTGTTTTAACCGTTTCAGGAAAATATTTGATATGCCAGTCGCTTGATAATCAATTAGTTGTTTTCAATATATTTGCTGGTTTCAAACGTATGCGAAAGAAAATATTTCGTGGTCATATGGTATCAGGTTATGCATGTACAATGGATATGTCACCAGATATGCGTTATGTAATCTCTGGTGATGGTGATGGATATCTGTGCTTATGGGAATGGAAGACAACAAGACTTTTAACAAAATGGAAAGCACACGAAGGTGTATGTATCAATTGTGCTTGGTTGCCGCATGAAACATCGAAAGTGATTACCGCTGGTTGGGATGGAGATATTCGTCTTTGGGATTGATAGAATGTATTTAAACAGAGAATATATTCGTTTTTCTACAGTTTATATAAAGTTACATGATGTACATATTTTCCAGTAATAAATCTGTTAATCTATGCTCAATTGACGGTTTTCTTGATTAGCGACCATAGAGTCAGTTCTAATCCTTTCTAAGAGTTCTATTAGATCACGTTGTTACACAGTGTGGCAGCTCAGGGAGTAAAGGTGGATAGAAATAGAATGTTACGAAGGGAGTAAACTCTTGAGTGTTTTCTGAACTGAATCGCCTAATTGAGAAGCTCTCACTTTTATCCCAGCTGGTTAATTAGGAGTTTCCAGAGATTTAGTTATCACTTTATTCACTTTTGTTTTTGTTGACTACTTCTTTGGCTTGTTATCTGACGTTTTGATCATGCGATTCGTAATTTACATCTTGGCAGTGATTTTAGTGGTGTTCTTCATACTCTAAGAGGGGTAATTGTCCTTCAGTTCACTCCGGATAATCTGATTCGTCGATGAATATCTTAACTTCAGAATCTGTTCACATTTCACACCAAGTCAACTGTAAAAGTTCTGTGAACTAACTCAGTGCTTAATGGTGCAACCTTGAAAAATTCAACTCCAAACCTATACGGTCTTACTACTAAGCAATGCAAGTTAGCATGATGGTAGCCATTTGGTTGTCTGATCCTTTTTGAGTTGTTCGATAGCTGTAGATCAGATATAGTCACTAGAGAAAGTGGGACGTAACTGTTGTCTGTTAAATTTCATTTCTGTTTTGATATTATGTGCTGAAAGGATTTGATCTGCGGAAGGTAATATTCTCACTGAATAGCATTCTGTATACTGTTTAGTGGGCTACAACAAATCGGCAGCTTGGGTATGCTTCGATGTGTACCAGTTGACTGTCGATTGTCAAATAGGCATAATTCAGCATGTATACTAAGTAACACACCGTTCACAAAGTTTTTATGACTTCTCGCTAGAAGACAGCAGAATTGAAGTGTGGGATATTCGTCACTACCTTCAATTTTCAGCTCCGTCTGATAATGTATCGAGCTACTGAATCGTCTAGTCTCAGAGCTACCTTCACCACAGCATAACAAATGAAACCATTTGTGACCAGATTTTTAAAATTATTATGTCATTCTTCCAAGTGGAACGTAGAGCTTTGAAGTTTCGGTGGCAGTGGTTTTCTATTTTTATGGGGTGCATTCGCTAGCCTCACGCCCAACTTTCCTTCTGTATCGGTATTGCTGCCGGCCTAGCGAGGTTAAGGAGTGCATTCATAGGAGATCGAACCCTTGGCTGGATCAGCATCACTGTATATTTCTCAGGTTGATAACTATCAATATACCATTAGAAATATTAATGACTTTATACCAGAGAAGTTCTATTCGTTGGTACTTAAGATATTTGATATCTAAAAGTATTGAGGAATATGTCAGTATTTTTCTGCTCGCTTTTAAGAAATGGTGCTTCTAGTTAGAGAAGTTTTATTATTATGGATTGGTTGACTGTGGGAAGTTAAATAGTTTTGTACCCATTTGTCAAAATTCAATCTGCATGGTATTCATGACCACGTTGGCTAAATGTGCGCTTAGTATGCATGATGTTTCGCTTCTTCGCATGAACAGATACGTGTGCAAATGCAAATTTGTGAGGGATATCCACCTTCTCATAAAACTTCGTCGATGGTTTCCTACAAAGTTCACTCGGATTATTCGGAAAATTTGCAACTGTGATCTTCAAAGAAAGGTACTAATTCCTTAAAGCGCTACTTTGCACTACTTTTTCTTTGCTTTTCTATTTTCTGACTTAATTTAGAAAGCTGCTAGGTTGAAAATATTCATTGTCATCGCTTCAACTACTTCAGCTTAGTAATTCTTTATACCGTTCATGACTAATTAAATGCAACCAGTATTTTCCTACTAGGCTTTAAATTGAACTGTAAATGCGTTATTAGAGTGAATATTCAGGTTATATGTCTTGCAGGGATTTGGATTAATGTCAGTGTAGATTTTATTATTATTATTATTGTTCCCTTGGGTTCCTAGTGGAACATAGGGCTTCAACTGCACGCCTCCACTTGCTTCTGTCTTGTGCTGTACTTTTCACTTGCATCCATGTTAATCCATACTGTTTCAGTTCCTCATCACACGATCTCCTCCATGTCACCCTTGGACGTCCCACTCGCCGCTTCCCTTTCGGGTTCCACTCGAGGGCCTGACGCGCGATGTCAACCAACGGCCTCCTCAGCGAGTGTCCAATCCATCTCCACTTTCTCCTGCATATTTGTTGGGCGATTGGTTCCTGTTTTGTTTGTTCCCATAGCTTCTTGTTGGTGATTCTTTCCGGCCATCTGATCTTCAGTATAGAACGAAGACAGTTGTTGATAAAGGTTTGCAACCTGTTGAAAATATTCTTGGTGACCCGCCAAGTTTCTGATCCGTATAGAAGAACTGATTGACTTGACGTTTGTATTGAAAATCCGAATTTTGTTGTTGATGCAGGCTGAGTGACGAAGATTTCCAGATTGGTTTCAGGTTGATGAATGTGTTTCTCGCCTTCCCGATTCTCGATTTGACATCCTCGTCCGTTCCTCCTGTAGTTGAGACAATGCTCCCTAGATAAGTGAATGAAGTAACCTCTTTCAAATCCTTCCCGTTGATGGTGATTGGCACTGGATGTTGCTGCTGTTGTTGTTGTTGGTTGGTTATTTTCATAACCTCCGTCTTGTCTATGTTCACCTGGAGTCCTGTCTTTGCTGCTTCTTCGACCAGTTTGTCGGTTTTCGCTTGTAAGTCTTCGATTTTGTGTGACATCAAACATAAATCATCCACGCGCGAAATCCAGGTCTTCTAGGTTCTTCACGTCGGTCAAGGATATCCCTGTCTTCTCGTTTCCCACTGTCTGACGCATAATCCAGTCCACCACAATTAGGAATATCATTGGTGATAATAAGCACCCTTGTCTGACTCCTGTGTTTACTCCAAACGCTTCGCTGAGTTTCCGTTGTGGATCACTTGACATGTGCCGTTGTCGTACAGCTGTTGAATAAGGTTGATGAATATTTGGGGTACGCCGTAGTACTCGAGTAGTTTCCAAATTACTTCGCGGTCAACGCTGTCGAAGGCCTTCTCAAAGTCTATAAAGTTGAGGTAGAGATTTGATTGCCATTCCATGCTTTGTTCGATGATGATGCGTAGAGTTGCAATTTGGTCAGAACATGATTTGCCTTTCCTGAATCCAGCTTGTTCTGGTCGGAGTTCTGTATCCAGTGCGTCCTTTATTCTCTCCAGGATGATGCGACTCAGGATTTTACTTGGCGTCGACAGGAGCATGATTCCTCGCCAGTTCTTGCAGAGTCCTAGGTCGCCCTTCTTTGGTAGTTTCACGAGGTAACCTTTCCTCCAGTCAGTAGGCACCTTTCCCTCCTTCCAGACCTTTTGCAATAATGGAGTCAGCATATCTGCTGTCGTCTCTGGGTCCGCTTTCAGTGCTTCAGGGGGTATTCCATCTGGTTCAGCTGCTTTTCCAGCTTTCAGAAGCTTGATTGCATTCATGACTTCAGTTTTCGTTGGAGGGTTGGTGTCAACTTGCAGTTGTGTACGTGCTGTTGTTGGTATTTCCGGACGGGTTGTAGGTGGTGGTCGGTTCAAGAGTCCTTTGAAGTGGTCCGCCCATTGTTTAATCTGTCTTTCTTCTTTGGTAATTGGGTTCCCTTGGCTGTCTTTTATAGGTTTCACTTGTGTTGATCTCTTCCCGGATAGAGACTTGGTTATCTGATATAGTGTCCTCAGGTCCCTTTTGCCTGCTGCCTTCTCAGCTTCAGTAGCCAGGTTGTCGTAGAATTGTCTTTTGTCCTTCCTGGCACTCTTCTTCACTTCTTTGTCCAGTGCTGTGTAAGTTGAGCTCAGCGTCTCTTTCTCTTGTCCGTCTTTGCATTGAATCATTTTCTCTTTCACCATTCTCCTCTCCTCTATTAGCTTCCAAGTGTCCGTTGAGAGCCATTCCTTGTCTTGTCTCTTCTTTCTTCCTAAAACCGTTGAACACGTTTCGTTGAAAATTACCTTCAGAGAGTTCCAATGGTCTTCCACGGATGATTCCTCGGTGGTGCCACGTAGTGTTTCCTGCTTTGCTCTGACAGTTGCAGTGAAAATGTCCTGTGTGATTGTGTCCTTCAGTTTTTGCGTGTTGAACTTACACTGTGGCCTATCCCCAGGTATCCTCGAGGCTTTCAGCTTCACCTTGAAAGTCCCTTGTACTAGGTAGTGGTCTGAACCCACATCTGCTCCCCTCCTCGATTTTGTGTCCAGTAGGCTCCGTCTCCACTTTCTTGAGATTGAAATGAAGTCTATCTGGTTTTTGGTGTGTCCATCTGGTGAAATCCAGGTCGCCTTGTGTATATCCCTGTGTTTGAACACACTGCCACCAATCACCAAATCATTGAAGGCGCAGAAGTCTGAGAAGAGTTCACCATTTTCGTTCATTTCACCGAGGGCCTCACGACCCATGGTGAGTTCTCTTCCTGTATTGTCTCCTCCCAGTTTCGCATTCATGTCACCCATCAGGATTTTGATATCGCTCTTTGGGACGTTGTCCATTACTGTTTGTAGTTGACTGTAGAAATCCTCCTTCTTCTCATGTTCTGAGACGTTTGTAGGCGCATAGCATTGAATGATTGTAACCTTCTTTCCTTTTGAGTTGAACCTGGCTGTCATTATCCTGGAGGAGATTGGTTCCCAATGCATGAGAGCCTTAGCCGCTGTTGGTGACATCATGACGGCTACTCCCTCGGTGTGCTCGTGATCGTCCTCTGGGTGACCGGAGTAGATTATTGTCTCTCCAGCTGGTAGTTGGCACCTTCCGCATCCGTTCCATCTGCTCTCGCAGATTCCCAACACTTCTTTTCCATATCTCCTCATTTCTGCGGCTACCTGAGCAGCCTTTCCAGTTTCGTACATTGTACGAATATTCCACGTCCCCATCCTTATTTTTACTTTCATCGAAAGAAGGTACATCGGCTGACTGGCTTCCCGAAGGCTTTCACCAGCCTGCGTCATTTCACTTCCCCGATTCCAGCGAAAAATAAGGTTAGTGTTTGTACTTTTAGAATTTTCAATATATTTGTGCGTTGAAGTTTTAGTAGCAATTTGGTTACGTTTTGGGGGTGGAGTTGCTAGCACCACTCCCCAACCCTCCCTCTTTATCCGGGCTCGGGACTGGCTAGAATACTAGTGACCTAGTAATCTAGGCGAGGTTAGATTTTATTACTAACTAATGTTATTTAGAAAATCACTGAAAACCAAATATCAGTGGACATCTGCTTCCTGCTAGTTAGGTATTATTCCACAGTGTTCACCAACGACTTTGCCGCAGATCAGACCCGGGAACTTTAAGGTTACAAGGCCAGTGGTAGTGGTATACCACGAATCGACGAAGTAAGGATCCACGGGTCACTGAATTCTGGCTCGAGTAGCTGAATTTTCAACGAACAGGACTATTAAACTGGAGGTTCCCGCTCTGATCCCTGGTAGGTTGCATACTGATGAGGAATCCCAAACTAGGACGAGACAGTCATTTGGTGCTCGTTGGATTTCAGCGACTCTTACTGATGTTGGTTCGTGACAAAAACTACATTATAACGACTATCATACTTAAAATTCAGTTGTTCAGGAATGGGATAATTTTCAGCTGCAGCTGTACGGAAATAAGAGAGATTATGGCCATACAATTCATATAAAGATTAGCAAATAGAGATACAAAGGCCTTAAAATACCGAGAGTGTCTCTTCTGCAGTTCCCAGTGTGGAAAACACCGAATAATAATTAAAAATGAAAGTACAATATATCTGAAAGCCTAATTATCTCCTACAGTAAAATTGTTCTATGACGTTTACTACTCATAATTTTGTAAGTAGCTTGTATGGGTAGGGATAAAAATGAGTGGATGTAGTTCGACGTTGAAACGATTCATGGAAATGTGCATTTATGAAAAATAAGAAGTTCTAAACTAGCAGACCAAAAAGTTAAGCCACCGGATTATTCAGGAGTTAGATAAGTGTTTATAAAGCGACCTAGCGTGTGGGCAAGGACGAAGCTTTTGGTGCAGAATAGCGGCTATGCTGATTGTTGCCTCACGGTGAATACAAAATAAATACAAACTAATGTTTTGCCACTTAATAAGCTTAATTGATGTATTGCGGTTAATAAAGAGAAGCTATGGACCAGATTTTTCACTGAATTACATGATCCCATGTGGCTGAAGAAACAGTGGATTCAAAAATCACATCCTACCAATCACAACTATGGTGATAATGTTTGAAGTTGAGGTTAAGACTTAAGTTTTGACTATATATGAACCACAAGCATTCATTTTAACATTTTGGCAGTATATAGAACACCTTATTTGCCAGTCTTACTGACTCACTAACTTATCGAATGAGAACTGAAACCATGGTGTATAGATTTAAGTCGATGGCTTTTTTCATGATGCAGCCGAATTATCAATACATTATCTGGATGACACGCTTGTAATTCTAAGCATGGAGCAAGTTGAAGATAAATTCTGACTAACAGTGCCCATATAAAGATCACCTTATTTGCAGCAAGGCCGACAGCTTATCAGTTCAAGCTCATTCCATGCATTTGTTATAATAATACTGTAGCGAAATTTTAATCATCATGGCTATGGGTAAATAACTCTCAGAGATTAACTAGCTAAATATAATAGCAATTACCTAGAACTACATAAAAAGACTTATTAAAGAAGGCTATTTAGCAGAAGTGAGAAACACTTGAAGACATCAATTCACTCAACGTCATGTACCTGAATCAGAATAGGCCAAAAGAAGGAAGATGTCCACTCCATCGTAAATCAATGAAGTAGCGAGTATATCTCACTCTGAGTTATTCTTTTTCGGTGTGAAAATATGAATATATATATATATATATATATAGCGTGGTGGTTGGTGCCATATTCCCGTGGTAATCATTCCTATTACTCCTGATTCTTTTGAATATTTCATCACTTAAATTTTCTACAGATAATAATGTCTCTCCATGAAAAGAATCCAAAAAACGTGTGCTGTCTAGTGGTCCCCAGTAAATCATGTAAAAGCTTATAGAGAGTTTTCATCAGTTATTTTTATCAGGAATACCTAGTCATCATTGCATTTACTTTTATGCCTGGTGTATTTACGAAAATGAATCTTTCTAATTGGTAGTTCTGTGGACCATGTATTCTGCCTGGAGATAAGCTTGTTAATTCAGAATACTCAGTGCATATGGCCTTGTCAAAGGGATGTGCTGGTGAAATTCATTTGAACTCGAAACGCTAAAATTCAGGTATGTTTTATAGTTTTTCCCATTTTATATTGAAGGACTAGTTGCACTGACTGCAAACTAGGAGTACAGGGAATGAAGTTATCAAATAACTTGGTTTTATTCTCATAGTTGAGTGGTATTATGCTTAGTTTACTGATGGACAAGTTTTCTGTTTATAAATGTGTTAAAGCCATATGACAATTCATGTTGAAACTAGAGGTGGACCTCTAAATAATTGAGATATGTTGGCTACTACGGTAGTCTGTGATTGTTATTATGAGTAATGTAGGTTCGCAGGATTGACTATCCGGTTTCGAAGATCTAATGATTTGGATGGCATATTCCGCAGTTACTCATATCGGTTCATACGTATACACTCCTTACCACTGAAATTGTAGATATTTTACACTTCTTCGTTTATTTTCTCTCGTCTTCATGTTAATTGTGACAAACTGAACGGATACACTTCCGTGCAAGGTACTACGTTGATCTGAGTGCCTGTCTACCTGAAAATTTATGAATACACATTCGGGAATTTGTTTAATGTAAAGTCTTCATTAATACTGAAATGTTAAACGTAGCATAGTTGGATGATGTCTACATACAGAGAAAAATCATGATAAAGCGATTTGGTACTCAACATGCTTATATTCAAAGTAGGAAAACAAAGACTGTTAAGTTTTAATAATGATGTACAAATTCCACCCAATATTAATAAGAATAAAAAATATACATTCATCTTCATTATTTTCCACTTATTGTTTAAATGTACATCTCATGCAAAACCATGGAGACCAATGTCTTATACTTAACAAAATGTATACGTTAACATACAGACCCAAAGAAAATGAGTTGCTTTATTGTATATCCCCGCTAATTGTAGTGTCGTAGTCTGTTGCTATAGTGGTTTAATGACAAGTTGTATTTTTGTATGTTTTTTAGGTGAAATTTCGCATTAAAAAGGTTTTTTCTGGAGTAAATATTATCGGTGGCATTATATTCTTGAAATGCGTTACATTTGCTGCACCTTTATCAGAAAATGTTACTTGATACTGATATCTGCTCAATGTAATGGATTAAGCGAGGCAGTAAGTTCGAAAGTTAACAGTATATTATTGAATTTCCTTGAAATCATGGTAGTATATTTTGTCCTTTTTATTAAACACCCTAATACCCAACTACAGGCTGAACAGATAAGGATGTCAAAGCCAGAATGGATAGGCAAGGTACACTTTCATCAATCTAAACTCAGTCTGAAAATTTTCTGCATTCAACATAAAGAATAAAATTAGGATTTTCAACTCAAATGTTAAATCACTTCATAGATATAGGTCAGAAAATTTGCGTGTGCAACATGAAAAGCATTTCCAGCAACCATCTGCAGGCTTTTATCAACAGCTGTCTTCTCTGGCTTCATATTGAAGATCAAATGGATAGAAAGAATTAATGACAAGAGACTCTACGGAAAAGTAAACAAGAACTTATTGCTCAACAAATATGCAGAAGAAAGTGAAGGTAGATGAGACACACTGGGGAGACTATCGAATTACATCGGATGCCAGGCCGTCGCTGGAGTAGAACCCAAATAGGAAACAAAGAGATGGGCATTGGTCTGATAGTGACTTGGAGGATATCGTGCGACGAAGAAAGGAGACACTATAGACAATTGTGGGATCAGCTAAAGAGGATTGCAGAGAATAGAAACAAATGGAGATGCTTTGTTGAAGCTCTATGTTCCGCTCACAATCCAAGGGAACAGTGACTATAATACCCAACGGATAAAGGTGGCTCCACTTCAAAAAGGAGATATGCCATAAAACTGCCCAAAGGAAGTTACATTTATATAAGCTATTATTATTTCGTTTTCATCTGTTTCTTAGTGATATTACAAAGTTCGTATATGAGTTTAATACCACTTTAAACAGAGCTATAACTTCCAGCAGTATGCATCTCATCGAGCTAATGACTTCATGTGTTAGCTTTTAGGAGTAGTCAGTCTGCAAGAAATCCTGGGTCAGTACAGTTTTTTCTACCTTGTTGGCATTCATAGCAGTGCATCTACAATCCTGTGGAAACTTAGCTTTTCACCTGTGATTCGAAAGTGTACAATTCACTCCTGAATTCAAACATTTTACAATTAAATCAACATTGACACTATATTGGACTGTCTTTTTGGTGCACACATCTGTCATCAAATTCAACCATTGTAAGTTTCTAAACCTAGGTGATGATGGAAACGTACTGAATAAATGTATGTAACGTGATCGCTAGGTAAAGTGACGCATATCTACAATTTCTCTAAATATACTGGATGATAAGCCTAAACAAGAGTAAAACTTAGGTAGAGAACTTTCTGTTGTCTGCCTCTTAACATCTAAAACAAAGGAGAAATGCACTGCAGTGTGTGGTGGTAATTTGTTATTTGACCGATTTGCCCAACTGTATACCTTTCCTATAGATTTAGAGGATTATACTTAACGCTAATTGACTATATTTATTGTCATTCGGCAATCCATTTGCAGTCAGTATTTCATGTATCAGAAATTCAACTAATCTTGACTAGGCATACTACTACTGTTAGAAAATGCAGTAAAAATCAGACGCTACAGTCGCTTTGTTTTTCATTGCTTATCTGATATCATTTGCGCCAAACAATAGCATATTTGTTTATTATTATATTTTACTAAGTTACATAAGGCTCAGAATACTGCATATATATCTATATATACCTATTATTTATTTGTTACAAAGGGAAATATGATGTCTGTGAAATTCACTTATTATTTCAATAATAATAATAATAATAGTGCAAAAAATAAATATTTACACTGCACCCAGTTTGTGATGTAAACAAAAGTAATGGTTATTCATTTCTCCTAATACAAAAGTAGTAAATCTGTCGTCCAATAAGAAATGTATTGAATTTCCTCCTCCCACGCGTGTTCAGTGTATGATTGGTTGTTTCCTAAAAATTCTTAACAGTTTCGTTATAAATTTCACACATAAAAAAGACGTAGAATTCAGTTTTTAAGTACAATAATCTTCATGACATTTATGTTAACATGGAAATATTTTTAAAGTGTAATATTTTGTGTATCATAACTACAATGATAGTTGATAATGCGTATTCAAAAGGATATTGGGAACAAAAAGCATCAGTCTTTCAACATTCCAGTAATGCGAAAAATCAGTGTATATTCCCTTCAGTCCATAGACGTAAAGCTATTTATGAATGTCAACATACACAGGTTTCTCCACCAAATGAGGAAGATGGTAATCAACTGATGATGAAGATTGAATCCAAATGGTGGTGCCCATTAACAGACAATTATGATCATTATCCTGAATGGCAAAGTTGCCCAGAGACAGCATCTACTTATGGTGGTAATGATCCTGGAAAACAGTGTCATTTCCCATTTGTCTATCGTAAACGCTTGTATTCCACATGTATTCGAGCTGGTGGCAGTTTGCATTATGAGAATCCAAATGATCCTGTTCCTACAGACAATGGCGAAAGTGGTTATTGGTGGTGCTCTACAACACCAGACTTTGATTTTGACGGTAAATGGACAAAATGCCGGCCACAGTTAGCCTATCAGTTACCATGTTATTTTTCAAGTATGCTGAACACTGTCGGTGGCCTTGTACAGAATAGTCAACATGAATGTCAACCATTTGCTGGACACTGGATATGTCGTACTGAATTAAATCAAATACGTGAATGTCCTAAAACTGTACAGAATCTTCACAATATAAAAACAGAAGGTGGGAATGATCCTGGGTTTCCATGTCATTTTCCGTTTCAAGCTACTATTTCCTTACACAGAGATGAGGATCAAAGCGCGAATATTCCTGTGAGAAAACAAAATTATACTCGTTGTCTGCCTGGAATCGGTGAGTCAGGATCTTCACAACAATTATCAATATATCCAACATGGATTGGTTATTGGTGTGCAACTACAGACAATTATGATAGAGATAAGTTATGGACACGGTGTAATGTTGACTTGACACAACCAGAGCATCTTACCTTTATTTCATCGAATAAATATATACAGAAGTTTACACTATCAGAAATATGGTCTAAGCTGATGTGGTTAAGTGTCCTAAAAGAAAGTGAAAAAGTCAAAATTGTTTTACCTAACCAGCTTTATGGAAATGATTTCTCTCAGTCTTTAAGTCACTTAGAATATTTACATGCATCATGGGAATTACTTGAAAAACGTAATGATCAACACCAGCTAATAACAAAGGAGTACAAAACATCTCAAGAAATCAATGAACTCAATTGGTGGACATGGTTAGCACCATTCTGGTGGATAACTTATAAACTGAATGAGACTTATTCACCTGATTCAGTTTTTCATGAAACTGTTATACACAGTAAACATGTAAGCACATTAAATATTGGCAATAATGATAATAATCGTAAAAATCCATTAATTTATGGTTTAAAACTACCACTGTGGTTAGATGATTGGAGTGAATCAGCCTGGGATAATTATGCATTACATATGAAAAATCGATGGATAAATTTAATTAAACATTTATATCATAAATGGTTACAATCATGGTTAGTTGCATTTTCAGTCGGTTTTATATCAGCTATTGGGATAATTATTTTTATATTACTGATCATCATTTTATTAGTGAAAAAATCAATACGGATACAAATGATTAGTAGTGTTCTACGTTCAAAATATCAATCCTATGATAAGAGTGATTTTGGGGAGAAATATAAAATAAATGATACTATTAATAATGATGATAATGACAAAAATATTATCAATAATGTTGACAGTCAAACACTGTGTTCAGTTAATGTTACAAATATTGATGGATTACAAAAGACACTCCATTTAATTCCACACTGTCATGGCTCATTTAGTACTTGTAATACAGATAATATGCCAGGCTGCATAAAACAACTAACGCTATCCAATACAAATGATACATTCAACTCATCGAACTCTTTTCATCAATCGGTGAAAAATTTTAAAGAATTTGAGTCGACTGAACATAATCCTGATCGTTTATTGTTATTATCATCATCATCCCCGTCATCATCAACATCGTTATCAGTATGTAGGCCTATTAAGAATTCAGTACAGTCAAGATGTTGTGAGTATTCATGGAAGATGCCTATTTACGATACTACTAGAACAACAAATATTACTGCTACTGCCCTTACTAGTAATAGTAATAATAATTTCAAAAGAAACAGTATTCTAGATACAGCTAATAACTATTATATCAGTAGTATTATTAAAGAACATATCAAGTGTATTTTAGATGAAATTAGTCAATCTTTTAGTAATGAAGGAAAGTTAAATGATGTTTCAAAGTGTATGCAAAATGTATCTAGAATTATTGATTTATATTTAAATCAACATTCTAAATACTTTTATAACGATGAGAAGGAGCATATTGTCAACACTCAAGGTTATTCATTGGATTCACATCAAGAATTGGCAAAATGTTGTTTATATACCATTGATGATGTTGATCATGAATATACATGTTGCTGTCGTGACTATTCAGATCATAATGGTCGTCGCCGTCTCGATCCACCTCCACGCCCACTTTATTGTCATCCTCATGATTACAGTACTCTTTCTTACTGTGATAATTCACCAAGGCATAGTATTACAAATTATGATAATCAGGCAGAGGTTGTTGAACCTAGTGCGCCGCCTCCAAGTTATGATCAAGTTGTTCCAATATTGTGAGTAAATGTGATGTTCCCTCTGGAATAGGATCTCACTCTTTGTCTGTTTGTTTTTCCTTTAAAATCTTATATTCAGTCTATTTTCCAGTGGTTTACAGTATGCTTCACTTATTTCGCTTATTTTTCATGCATAAACTACTTACACTACTACTACTACTACTACTGATATTGTTTTTCGAGAATTCAGATGATCAACAAAAGTGAGAACAGATATTTGTTTACTTATTCACTCTCCAGGTGACTACTGTATTTTGTTTTTCACGTCGAAAGAGAACAACTAACTGACCAATTCTGAAATGAATGTTTATCATTGCTAACGTTTGTGTTTTTGTTTATGTGTGTGCGTGTATATATTTATTCCTATGTATATAAAGAATATTTTGATAAATGTTATGTGCCAAAATTTTACGATAACGATGATAATAATAATAATAGCACATAAAAGAAAAACAAGTTAGATTTTTATTTAAATTGAGTGTTGTTTATGTGGATTGGAGAGGGGGGACGGAGTGAACGACTTACCAGTTGCATCTCAAGCAAGTTAGTAAGTAATCATTTGGGAGGATTTTTGATAATCCACCCTAACCAGGTTAACCATCATCATCCGCTGTTAACAGTAAAGTCTGCATATTCACTCCAACACATCGACATAGCTTTTGGAGATTATAGTCAAACAAACAAAAAAGTAGATTTCTAGCACTTATCAGTTTCTATAAGCTTTTTTCCGAGTGTTACCTCAGAATAATTACTAGGCTACAGTCAAAACTTTATTTAATAATGTTAACTATAAATTTATACAAAAGTCATTTGGTATTTTCCTTGCTCTACAGTTGACACACAGTTAATGTAAGTTTTTATGTTCTTCATATTTAAGCGATGAAAACGAATGATTTACCGGTAAGTGAATAAAAATCAGTTCAGTCTTATGTACTAACTGAACACTAATGTATTCGTTTATCTTAGCATGTACTGAATAAAATACATCATACCTGAAGAATTTCACAATTATGGCAACTTTCTTAGCTGAAGACATAAATAGTAAGTTTAAGATGTTTGTCATTGAAGATTAAAGTTTGGGGCTAGAATATCTCTGAAAGATCCAATTTGAACACTGTCAGGTTAACATTTAGTAAATCAGTCTTATCGGGCTCGAATACTGTTTAACTGTCCAGCTAGGTGATTCACTTTAACAGTATATCGTATTTGCTGTTGAATTAATTTTCAGAAATCATTTAATGGGCATTCAACATTTACACCGTTTCATAGTTACTGACACTTATCAGTAGAGTTTAATTTTGACCTCCGCTTATCAAGAGGTTAGTACATGTGATTATCAGGGCTATAGTATCAATCTGTAATTCTATAAAATTATATAAAAGAAAGGGTGGTCAGCGAAGAGGTATTCTTTTCGGCGATATTCTCAAGCTGTATAATCGCACATATATCGTAAACTGTCTTAGCAACGAAAGGAATATTTCTAAGGATGTATCATTAGAACTGTAAATTTTCCATAACAAATTGCGTAGTATCGAAAGCGTTAGTCGAATAGAAACTACTTTAGTTTGGTACACAGTTCGACAGGTTGTCAGTACAGAACAAATAGAGGGTAATTGACAACTCTTCAATGACCTACATGATTTTAAATCCAGAACCTTCAGCTTTGCAGTGATGTATATTACCAGTCGATTAGTAAGTCTAATTACTAATTCTGTGATCTATTTGATGTCATAAGTAGCAGTCGAGAGAATAACTAATATAAGATGTTATATATTACCAGCTGATGCGAATATTTGGGAATCCCTCTTGTCAAATAGGAGTACTTGCTGGCTAGACTGACATCATCCAACCAGCAGACGACCGTTTTTCAGAGACTAGAAAACTCGATCATTTGAAACAACCCTAACTCTGACTAGGAACTCGAATGAACTAGTAATAACATAGAATTAATTTCACCATTTGCAAATTTCACAGTCGGAGGTAAAAAAGATCACCATCATTTCTCTGGAGAACCAAAAATTTTCAGATCACAGTATGTGACCTACGTGATACCATAATTGGCAATCACGAAAACAAGCGGTATCATTTATTAACATTTCACTCCTAACAATCTCGTGATTTAAAGATGTTAACAGCTGAAATGAGTGATAAAATTAAATAAGTTCATTTTGTCCTACAAATTCTTTCATTATTGCGTTGTTTAAATATATCAAGAGTGGTGGCTGTATGAAAACCACTAGAAGGAGGAAGTTAGTTGGCATAATATTGGATTTGCATATATCTATTATTCATTGCCGGAATGTGAGTGTTTGTGGTCATTTCAACACATTTTAGTCTGTCGTCCTCAACTTTAGTGTTATCTGCTTTGTAATAGTTTGAGTAGCTGCATCCGCATGTATTTAAATATGTGGAAGTGTGTTTGTGTTTCAAGGATAAAAATTACTCTTGGTCAACTTTTTAAAATTCTTTTATAACTTTTTTGAATACTATAAGGCGACGGATAGTAAATGGCGACAAATTCTAATAGGAATAAATGCATAGAATAAACTTAGTAAACAGATATGAAATGAGTTCCTTTCCCCTCACTTCCTGATGAAATACCATAAAAATTAAATATTTTGTCTTCTAACTAACTTTGTGAGTGTAGAATTATTCGTCTTTGTGAAAGCGGGTAAGGAAACGTAATAAAAAAAATGACAATCTGGACGTATGCACCAGTGGATCCGTTGAGGACCGTTGATTAGCATGAGTGGTTTTTAAGTAATACTGTTACAAGTCACTGGAATATATATTGCTCAGTTATTTCGCTCAGTTTAAATGCCATCGTTCAAAGTAGCCAGCAAGTTACAGTTTATAGTCCAAAATATTTTTTGTTTTAAAAGTTAGGCACCATGGTATATTATCCAGGTGTTGAGAATCTAGACAGCATTTGTTTTGACTTTGGATACTAATAGTGCAAATAGGCAGATGACCCTCTATGCGCAATGCTTCCGAGTGCTGACTTGATAACTGTGAGCCTGAAAGTACACTGTGCCTTCGATCACTTTTACTTATCTAAAAGGTGTCACAGATTTAAGTGTGTATTACTTTAATCTGCCAACAATACATGCAGTACATTAATAAACCTGATTCGATGAATATACGTTCACATAAAAAACAACGCAGTGAGATTCTCACTTACCACACTGTCATGCAGTTGCTAAGGTGATCCGTAGAGAAGAGAATGACTCTAAAGTAGCTCTCGCTGTTAATCAAAATCAAGTGGATACAATCTGTATAAAGTACCATAACTAATCGTAAATGACCGCTCAAAATTACACGTAGAACAAAGAAGAGAAGTGTTCGATCTTATTGCCAAAATACTGATTCTAACTCATTCAGCAGCTCATGTCTTTCAAGTTTCATCATAGTCATAGATAATATCTCATTATATTGTGGTTCAGAAAAAGTTAAGAGCGTGAATCATGAAATACTAGTTCAATGGTCGAATGTTCGTAGTGAAACCTGACGGCAGAGAGCTTGACTATGGTCGGAGTTATTGTCACAGAACTTTGAACCAAAATGTTGCTTCATGTCGATTATGAAATACTAAGATGTTTTGCAGTTTTCGTTGGTTTCATGTCTGTAGCACTATTTACAAACTTCTTTTCTGGAGACGCATGCTTTACAAAGATATTTTTTAAATGAAGTGGCAGATTTTAATTCATTTCTGATAACAAGTATCATGATACAAATAAGTTATGGTGGTGCAAGAAATAAAATTGCAACCATATGCCCAAATTTTGGTCTGTAGAAGCTTCATTGTTGTTTGGCTGATGGATGTCAGCAGTGGAATTCAGAATGCGAATTTCGTCCTATTTGGGACTTGTAACCTGGATATGCCTGCATCTTCAGTAAGTGATGGCGCAATCCCAACTGAGACTCATTGTGGTTTGTCGACATTCATGATTTATCTAAATACTTATTGAAGAGAAGCTTTACTGAGTCATACTGTAATCTATATTACACAGGGATAGATAATGTTCAAGAAATTTTCTTACAAATATGGCACATCTGAAATTCCTAGAGGACTTGTACTCTTTTGAAGATTTGCTTCCTTTAGTTACATCTCGTAAGACAACATCACCGCTATTGAAAATTCAAAATCTTTAAGACCTATGTTTCAGTCAAAACAAAAACGAATGAAAACAAAAATCAGACTAGATGACACGATGCTGCAATACACAATAATCTGGTGTTGTGCGATAGGTATCAATTGTCAAGGAGCATGAAATCTGGTCGAGTCAATAATGAACAAGTACTGAGCTAGTATAGTACACGAGTGCATTACCTTCCATCTATGACTATGAAGTGTATCCTTCGACAGTGTGTGATAATGTGCGGCTGAAAACTACTCGTGTGCCATTGAGCTCTAGTTAATAAACGTGAGATTCTTAGTTATCTGAAAAATAAATTATTCTTGCTATTCAACTAGCACTTTTTACAAGTTAGTTTTTAGGAAATTAATTTGCTTCAAGTGTGATCACGAACTGATTTCAGTCAGGAAACTACTGAGACAGCTTTTTCGTCCTAGTTTGGAGCTCCTTAGCAGTACGCACCTACTGGAATTCGAATCCATTATTGGAAGGTCCTTCCTGGTCGTGAGTCAGAATCTTTGGGCCATTGGATCGGTTCCCAGTGGCTCAATTGCCTTAGAGCTCGCCTCTTAACTAGACAGTTCTGGACAAGAACTCCGGTGGGTGCATACCCCTGAAGGGTCCCAAACTAGGATGATCCATCTTTTCAATACTCCCTGGTTTCGAGAAGTTCTCTAACTGACATCAATGCGTGATCAAACTTAACACTTTTTAATTAAAAGATCAATGTATAGGAATATCAACATATATGCTAGATGTCTCAGTCGTTGAAGATTTATAAACACATCCACTGATTTACCTTCTTCATATATCATTATCAGTGCACATTCCATGATTCTGCTACAACTGAGCAACTCTATGAATATATCCATGATCGAACACATGCAGTCTCCATACTTTCCTTTACTTTACACCTAGTGAGTAGAATACAGAAGACTGCTGCAGTTGATAAGTTGTTGTTGACCATGAAAGAAAAGGTATGAGTAAGCAAATGACTAACTGGGTTTTAACACTGGTACTGAGATCTTATCGCTAAGATCTATTTCACTAGATTTGATAGTGACAAATTGAAAATCGGGTGTATGCAAGCATCTTCAGCATGTTCACAGCCACCTCCTTACCAGCTGGTTGGAAAAACTAAACATTACATTAAAAGTGGACGGGAATAGTATGCCTGTACACTGCCTACCTTTGTTTTTGTATGCATCGTAGCAGACAACATCAAATGATGCGTTTGAGGAAATAGTCATACAGCAGTTACTCCACGAGCATTGACCAATTCAGAAATTTGTGCCTTAGGCGGTAGAAAGACATATTTTCAGTGGATAAGTGATTGGCGTTCACCTCATTATGTTTCCCTTCGTCTGTTATCTTCTACTCAAGGCAATTAGATTTTCCCTTCGAGATATTCTTTGTTCATATTTTTAAAAAGGCAGTTAGTAATTATACTTTATCAATTTTAATGAGAATTTTCATGTTTCAGTTTTCCTAAAAAAAACAACACTTAAAAATTATTTAACTGATAACTTAGAAAAAGAGTCAGTTAAAACAAAAATAAAATAATTAGTCAATAATCCTCATTGAATAGCATTTTAAAGACGAAGGAAACAGTCAGCGTGGGAATTGAAAAAAGAACAATTAACATTGTCGGAGATGTTATCTATTGTTTTTAATCCATAGACTGAGGTATTTGTTAGAAGAAGAGACGTAAATATACGCTCGTAGAAAGAAAATTCGATCGTATATTTTTTAAATGGTATTTTAGTTGACGTTCTTTCGTAAACAATGAACCATTTGAAGAGTAATATATCTATCTGTACATTGCAAGTGCGACAGATTGAAGATTCGAACTTAAATTCATCCTTTGGATATTAAGGCAAGAAGCAATTTGAAGATGGTGTAGTGAAAGTGAATAGCTTGACTTTAAAGTATGTAGCGCTTGTAAGTATGATTTTAACTGTATGTTTAGAGATGACTTGAAAAGCACAATGCCACACAGTATTCGGGAAAACTTTGGAAACTGAAAATCATTTTTATTCACTACTGATACTACTGGAGGGCTATTTCGTTTTTTGTTATTTAACGTGTTTAAATTAATTAATAATAAATTCCAAAGTGCTTGATACGGGTCATTTTTCTGTCTGCTTCTTCTTCTGTATAAAGAATAAGATTAGGATTTTCAACACAAATGTGAAGTTAGTCAGTCAGCTCTTCTATGCGGGTCAGAAACGTGCACTACGCGTCAGTCACGAAAAGGATTCTCAGCAGACTATAGACTTTTATCAACAACTGCCCCCTTGGATGGCTCCATACTGAAGATCAAATGGCTAGCCAGAAAGAATTAGGAACAAGAAACCCTGGCAACAAACCAAAAAGAGCCGATTGCTCAACAAATATTTATGAGAAAAGGGAGATGGGTCGGGCAAACGTTGAGGAGGTTGTCGAATGACATCGCGCGCCAGGCCGCCGAGTGGAAACCGAATGGGAAGCCACTAGTGGGTGGTCGGAGGGTGACGTGGGGGGGATCGTGCGAAGAGGAGATGAGAGATTATGGGCAATAGTAGGGCTAGCTGAAGAGGATGGTAGAAGACAGAACAAGGTGGAGATGTGTCGTTGAAGCTCTATTTCCCATTCGGAACTCAAGGGAATAATAATAGTAGTTCTGTCGTTTTCTACGCAAACATATATTATCATATTAACATCCAGGATGACTAAATAACAACCTAGTTTTTCAGACACTGTATAAGCATTCCAGATGAAAGGTTATTTGAGATTAAAAAGCTGCTGAAAGTAACACAGACGGCTATACTAAAATTAGTTTGTAACGAAGGAAAAAAAGTACAACATACAAAGTAATTCTATATCAGTTACACTTAAAATAGGGACAAAATATGACTGAAACTTGGTCTCTGATTGAAATATTCATTTATCAACTATAACTGAACCCCAAACTAAGTGCCAGGAAATGTACATCTAGAAAAGCAAGTTAACCATGAATAACCTCACAAATTAATATCATGTCTTGTTCCGGTTAAACTTTCCTATCGTCTGATTTCTTAATACTTCAGTTATATCAGCTTTTTGAAAAAAATGGTTCGCATTAACGCGTAGTACATGGAAATATGGGGCAGAAACTTATTGCACTACGAAAAGCATTTCCAACAGTCTGCTGCAGACTTTTTGCAATAGCTGTCTCCTCTGGCTTCCTACTGAAGATGAAATGGCTAGAAATAATTAGCAACTAGAAACTCTAGGAACGAACCAAACAAGAACCTATAGCTCAACAAATATATATAAGAATGTAGAGATGAGTTGGGCACACTCTGAGGAGACTGTCAAATGACACTGCGTGCCAGACTATCGCTGGAGTGGATCCTGAATGGGAGAAGACGAGTTGGGCATTGGTACGAAGGTAACATGACGGAGATAGTGCGAGGAGGAGATGAGAGATTGTAGGCACTCTTGGGGTCAGCTAAGTAAGACTTCAGGGAACAAGACAAAGTGGTGATGTATCGTTGAAGCCCTTTGTTCCATTCGGAACCCAGTGGAACAGTAATTAATACATGAAATACATGAAAAATCCAATTAAATCTGTAATAATTCACTTTAAACTTTGTCAAATAACCTCTGCATTAATACTGTGATGATCCCACCGAAACACACGTTTTGACAAAAACAGACTTCATTGAACAGGCAAAATATTTTCTCATCACAACCATATAGTGAGAAGCCACCCATAACTCACAAGTGCCAAGTGTAGCAGTTGTTAAACTTGTGTTTTCACGTAAAGGAGTTAGACTCTGAGAGTACTTTAATCCAAGTATTAGGATTTTATGCTCTAAAGGGAGCCACTGTGACATCATATATATAACAATCAAATCCTCATTAGTTATAAACACGATAACATTTCTGGAAGAATGATAACTGAATTTGTCATTGATTTATCTCAACATACTGATGGAGACAAAACAAACGTGAATAGCTCTTAGCAAGGAGTTGTTTAATACAACAAACTATCCAGTACAGAGTAATTATCCAAATAAACATCAAAACACGTAACAATTCAGATTATCTAAAAAAATGATAGATAGAGCATGTGAAGTAGGAGGATGTATATAATCATTTAGAGATAAAAACTATGAAGGGAAGTAGGACTGATCACATCATATTTTATTCAAAGCAGTAGATTCTCTATCGCGATAACTTCGTTTTTAGCAAAGCAAAGGGAGGTGAAGACTCACTGATTTTGGCAGGGTATCGTAAATAACTCATTAAATGCATGTACAACTGTTTTTGTCTAGCATACTAATGAAGCATAAGCATAGTTTAACTACAACTTGTTCATTAAGAGTTTATTCATCTGTGACAGTCGTAACGCTTTAAGTCAGTACTAAGGGAATGTCATATAATGAAAAACAATATGTAAAGAGAGGTTTTGTGGAATATATGTGTATAGGTTGTGGAAATTGAAACTGCTTCTCTCGGAGCGAAACAGAGCAACTAACTACCAAGTAGATAGGTGGGTAGTTCACTAGAGGTTTTGTGAAACAAGTAAGCAAGCTCAAAAGCTAGTCATCTGACAACCCTTCTACTTGTAACTTCTAGTATGTAAACTCAAATTTCGGTGTTGAGAATCAATCATTAGGAGACCATATGCTGAAGTTTTACGCATACTACCAATTATCAGCTAGCCCCGTTTTCATCTGATTTTCTTACTCAATACTAGCGTCACTGATTTACTTAAAAGCTGTTCAAGTGACGACTAACCTCTACAGCAAGGACTGGCGTTCATAAACTGGCGGCTAAATGGTAGCTAACTTAGAAGTTTAGTCCCTCTTTTGGTAATCGACATCTATCAGTGAGGTAAGAAACCTTGTGGGTAAGCTAGAAATCATGAAATTACTCTGCATTGAGATCCACCTTGATTCAGAGTTAGCTTGTAGAAGTTTCACGTGGATTAGATATCTTGTTTAATCCAAATGAGAGATGCTGTGAGAAAGCTGTAGAAAGTCTTTCGGTTAGATTTTTAATCCTTTCTTAGCATTATCATCCCTACATTCAATTATTCAACAAGCGTCAGATATACACAAATGATGAGATAAAACATCAAAAAAGCAGACAGAAGTTTTCATAACCTGGGCAAAACACTGATATGTCGCTTTTTCAGTTTATTCCGGTTAAAATGTAGACTACTTTCAAGATAACTAATTGACCTTAATCATTGTAACTAAGTCATAATTCACTGCTGATTTGACAATATTTTCATATCTGTGTTCTGTCAAACTTCATAAATAATTCCTTTGAAAACAAAAGACAGCCTTTTAACCTAGGAGTTATGGATCATGTATAATAACAGAATTTTTCAGGGTGTTTTCCAGTCAAATTTTATATTCTGAGAGCTTTATCTGTTATTAATCCGGTAGATGATTCGTGCTTATAGTAAAGTACGACAGTGTGAGACAACAACTGTCACATCACCTGAAGGTTACAGACATGCATTAAATGATGCGTCCCATTTTAACAAGAAATGCGGATTGAAGGCTTCTTGCCTAATGGTTCTTAAATTCGTAGTACAGACTATATCACTGTGCTCACCTAATTCTAATCATCTGTAGTCAATTAAAAATCAAATCAGACCTCATTCGCCTACAAATATAACGACCAAAACTCAACCATTCTTGTCTGAAAGAAGAGAGCCAATTAATGAGACCAAATCAATGTGATTCATACGGAAGACTTTATTATTTTGCACGGTACACCAAAACTCTACGAGCCATGCACAGACAAAAATTATATTCCAACAGTATCCAAACATGATTCAATGTGAAGAAATCCATGTTACTGTTGAACAATAACACAAAATTACCTCAACAGTGCCATCGGGCAAATATACAGTCTGAAAATTTATCAGGGTCTAAACACAAGCAGCCACTTTATGGAACAATTTTGAATTCATTGAGATAGAAGTCGCAATAATCAGACAAAGTGTGGTGAGAGCTGTCTACTAGCCAAATTGGTAGACAGTAATTTACGTCAATATTTACGTTCCCAAGATTTGTCGTGAGAAAATGTGAACAAAGATTGATTCAAAACCGACCACAGCAGACTTTGCGTAGGCGGATGCAGTTAACATATAGAGGATTCGACATTCAAGAAACAGTCACAAATAGATTGAAAGATTAACTTTACGTGAGAAACAACCAATCGGAAGACTGTGTTTGTTTGCTTAAATATCCATAGTAATGTACATGAAAATATATAAATATGCGTTGATTTCCTTAATAAATGATCTGTTGCCTGACCCTTGCCTTCTGTTGTTACAAAAGCATTATTTTCAGCAGTCCAGTATTACTCAATAGCAAAGTGAAGCAATAACAGTAGGAATCAGTCAAAAATAGAGACAGATAACATGGATTTTGGTAAAAAGAAAATATGCAAGTGTTGGAATGGTGATATATAAGTGAGAGAGACTGTTCATGGGGGAATTTCATGTCAGTGATCCTGCTGTACGTAATTTGTTGCACTTAATGATTACTCTTAGATAATCCTTCTTACTGTTTAAAAGTAGTAGTCTACAGTTTTGGAATAATGAAGCAACACTTTTGATGAGACTGTAAATCACAGTTATTCCTTGTGTTCTTTCAACTACTGAAAAAGTTTGAATAACGGGACTTGGGTTATTTATTATATTCGTCAAAAAATTTGCAAGACCCCTAGGCTTATTTCCAAACGAAGAGTTCGCATTTCTTTGTTGCAGTGTTATTTATTGAATTCAACTAACAGTAAAGGAATGAGCCTAAAACAAAACAGGGCCTGACTTCTTTGTTTGGAGACACTGAGAACACCACTGACTACTTAGTAAAACGCTTCTACAGCGCTACAGTCAAGAGGTGTTTTCTACAGAAAAGCTTCAGTAAGTGTGACTGAGTCTACAATGAATGTTACTTTCAAAAGGGAAAACGAGTATAATACGATACTGATGTCTTCTGTTAAATGGAAGGCAAAAGAATAAATGCTGGCGAAATTAATGACAAGGTCAACACAAAACAGAAATTCGAGAACAACATAGAAGAAATAAAAGGATTCTTATTTGGACAGCTGACATTCACTATAAAGTAGCATAAATTTATCTTTGCATCGATTATGAAAACCAGATTTACAATTTATAGCCTGACCTTACCAGTGATGTGCTAATCAGTTTCAATTACTTATCAACAGTTATGACAAATCATTAACCTACACCTTCTTCATTTTCAGAAATGTTGAAATTAAGGATGAGAATCTGAGATTAGATAAAAAGGGGCTAGTTTGAGCAGTTTTTCTTTTCAAAGAATTATACAACTGCAGCTGAGTCCAGTTAATTTAGTGAACATCTATGATGAGTTTTGATGCTTACGGTGGTTTGTTAAGAATAAGAGAATTAAAATTCTTATCACAAAATAACGAAAATATGTATAAATACTGAATTAAGAGTAACACAAAAATCATCGCTATTATGCTAAGAAAGACATTTTAAATGAATTCAAGGCACAATTGCTGGCACTGGAAAAGGAGGAACATTTGTCAAAACAAACTATATGATCAACATTCTACTATTTTACAATATTCTCTAACAGGCCGAAAGATAATCTATCATGTTGTGCAATTGATTTACTTATCTGCTGTAAAGTATTTCGGAGGGCGGGTTGTTTTATTGTAAAAATCTGCATGAAAACTGTTATTTGTGGTTGTAAAGCGATAACAATTAGTCAGCAGAAGGTCCTATAGTTTAACGTGTCATCGACACTGGTTATTCAGTGTTTAGGGTCTTTTCATAAAACTTCAACTGTAAAGTAAAATCAAGTCTTTCAAAGGAATTACGCCTTCAATTTCTTCTGGGCAATTAAACTCAAACTTTCCATACACTAGACTATAATCTCAGCCTTCAATTAGAAACTAGTTCAATCATTTTTCTGTCTTGATTCAAAATGGAAGCCTGAGAAACTTTTTTTCCTAGTTTACATAAGTTGCGAAACTGTGTCTTCTGTCTTTCCTTACATATTAGTCACTGGTTTATATTTTTGGAATATTTTTCTTTGCTTTTTCAAAGATTTCATCATACAACGGAATCTTTTGTCAAAACAGTTTTTGCTTCATACTATTCTTATCGCATTTTTTTCACTAATATTCACTATTCATAAACTTCTTTTTGATTTTTCCACGCGAAGAATGACATTTAAATTTTTCAGCATTTCATTTTACTTGTTGATATGCCCGATAAACACATGATTGACGCTTCCATCAGTTCCAATCACATTCTTAGTGATATCGCTTCATGACGCAATCTGTCCTGAAATCTCTAGTATTACAATTACTAAAAAATATATACTGTTGCAAATACAAGTTATTCGAATGAAGTCACTCAGATTTATTTCCGAGATGAATTATTCGTAGATTTTCCTTATTTTCTGATATATTATATATAACGAAAAGTATGCCTAATGTCTAGCTACGGAATCCGAGATTTAAGTATTGAAGCTCTTCCTTTAGTGATGTTCCGAAATAAACCCAGATGCAGTGTAATGACCAAAACCTACTCTTTGTAGGCTGAACGTAGGGAACCGATCTTTGCGTTCTACTGTGTAGCTGTCCGTAGCTTCCTTGAGAGATGCTTAGTCACAAAACCCTCCAAAGACAGCAAAAAGACAGATATTCGTCGATAGATCTATGATTCTATTCAATAATAATAACATCGAAGACTCAAAATCGCCTCAACAGTACCGTTAGGCTGCTATGCAGGCAAAAGAATTTCCAAGTACAAAACAAGTGCTGTAGAATAAAATTAGTTAGCCAAAATTCAGCCGGGTAAAGAACCTTAAAATCAAGTAGAGTATTTCCAACAGGGTGGGATCAAAACTATGTCCACGAGAATCACACCTCAACAATTCCCGCAGACAATCCAGGGTCAGAAGGACTTTGATTCACCCAAACAAAATCATATCATAAAACAATACAATAACAGTGCGTTGCAAAACCACAAATAGAAGCATTAAAATTAGAAATTAAACAAGGGCAATTACAAATAATTAGGATCAAGTCAATATATGATGTGCAAATGTCAGAACAATGAGATACAGTCTAGAAGCGGGCAATATTTACAAAGTTAGTTGAAGCATGCAAGTAAGTAAAAACATTGTGATTAGACAGTGTAGGAGGGATTTTCCAAGCAATTATTCAGTGAAATACAGTGGTATTCACTTCAAACACTATACTGTTATACGTTATACAGATGAATCTTACCAGACGCCTTCCATTTGCATAAATTTTTCTCGATATTTCTTTTTTCCTTCACGTTCCCCAGTGGAACATAGGGCTTCAATCTAGTGCCTTGAAGATTCTGTAGGAGTGTTTATTTTACAGGATGGGGTTGCTAGCCTCATGCCCAACCTTTCCTCTTTACCAGCATTATTTCTGGTTCAGTGAGGTAAAGGAGTACTCGGTCGGAGATCGAACCCCGGACCATGTGCATAGTCATAGTTAATTCATCTAGCCTTAGCAGGAAATTGATATCTGCATAGTGAACTCTGTATCTACCTTACTGTACTCAGAGCGCGCATATACATTGTATTGATCGGTCACTGAAGGGTAAACAGGGTCATATATCTGGTTCTTAGTGGTGCTGACTAAATTTAGTTATGAACCTAGGAGACTTGTCATTGGGAGGCACTCTCTGAACTAGTGTTACATGGTTAAACACAACTGATAAGTAGCTCTGGATCTAGGCTTCCTCACTGTCATAGAATCTAATTTGAGTCACCCAGTTCTGCAAACATAAACGTCACTATTGAGCTATACGGACTCAAGCTTAATGCAAGTTCCACAAAATTCGCAGATACGCCTTGCTGAAGAGTGTCTGTAAGAATGAGACCTGGATAAAATGACTTGCTATCGAGTGTCGTCGACCACCTAATATTAAACCATGCAGAAATTACTTATTTGCTTGAAGAATATTTTTGCTAATCAATTACAAAAATACATTACTGTTTCGAATCCTAAAGTGAATAAGGCATTTCTTTGAATCATCATTTTCTCCTACCCAATAACTACGTTAATATTAGATGGTTTTAGATTGAATTTTTGTTTACTTAGTGCTTCATTTTATTAATGAGGAAATATGTAAATCGATTTATAATCATTATTATTTTTTAAATATTACAT
This sequence comes from Trichobilharzia szidati, assembly GCA_944472155.2. Classification (NCBI taxonomy): domain Eukaryota; kingdom Metazoa; phylum Platyhelminthes; class Trematoda; order Strigeidida; family Schistosomatidae; genus Trichobilharzia; species Trichobilharzia szidati. The sequence goes on along the minus strand of OX235276.1, from coordinate 28,086,016 downwards.
ACTAAGATATGAATGTGAACACACGCGCACATATAGACACACAAAGGCACACCTCTGAAGTTTAGGTAAGGATAATAGTTGATAATTTTCAAGATTTATTTTGAATTAGGATTTTTGTAGAAAAAGAGAAATATCCCAAATAATGTTGGTGATAAGAATGGTAATAGCATTATTGTCACTGTACGTGCTAATTGCATCCCACTGTAATGCTGATGTTGATTTTCAAAATAAAGTTATTCAGTTAGCAAAATGGGCAGGAAGCAATGAAATATTACTGTTATTTATTATTGTTATTATTACTATTTAGGCTCTTGATATTAATAGCCATATTACTGATAAAAGTAATAACAGAACAATTAGTAATTTATGGTTTTCTACCCTGCATCTTGAATGGTGATTACAAAGTGAAATGCTTATCGCCTAAGCATAAATGATGGAATTTGATGACAGTAAAGTTTGTAGTAAGGAAATTTATGAAATAATATAAAGGTTATAAACAGTACCAAGTAACAGTATTAGTCACCACAATATAAGTATTAAAACATTTTTGAGATCTCTTGACACTGGAGTAGAAGGCCAGGTCCATACCACTTAGAACAATCAAAGGTGGGATTAAACTAGAACGGGCAAATCAGACCATTGGATTGAGGCAGGGTATTATTTACAGTGCTATTGGATAGTCTATAAGTCCCACCTTGAGAAACTAATATGATTGGTTATTCGTCAGCATGACTTTCTGAGGTACATAACTTTTGTGCATATAATATGCTTTCGTGTAATAAAGTCGGATATTACTCACCAACAGAGATAGATTTGTCTTGTGTATGCATTTGGGTGGGGTTCGGGGATCAGAAGCAATCGGTGATCAGTAATAGTATTGAAGCCATAATCCGCAATATTAGTATATTATCGCCAACGTTCATATAGGAAGTGGAATGAGAACCTAGGTCATGTTAGGATTTCAACCAGTAACTCTGCATCCTGGTATCTGAGGTATACACTACACAGCTGAAGTTTATGAATTCATTCATTTTACTGTAAAGACCACACTATGTTATCTCGATAATATATGGTTTGTGAAGCAAAACCACGTTGAATTTTCACCATCTGTGCAATTTACAAGGTACTGACTTGTTTCTTCACTTTTCTCTCTCTCTAGATATTATTTGTTTTAGTGTTGTTTGTTCGACCTGTAATTAAACTTATGACATTATATTAAGGTATTATTACAACAGTGACTGTCAGAATTTGTACTTTAGTCTAACCAATCACCACTTGGTTTACGTCTGATGGTTATTATGATTCAAACTACTTGATGATTTAACCTTTGTCTGAATTATTTGTAGTTATACATTTACATGTATACAAATGAAAGTTTGTCTTGTTGAGTAGATTACTGTTATCCAGTAGGCAGGGTGGGATACTGAGAATTAACCATTTCTTCTATTAATACCACTAATAGTAACATAGTTTACAAATGCTGTCCGGTAATATTTACAGATATGGGGGCAGTTTCGATTTGCTTTTATTCTTTGAACCAATGAGTTTATTTTTCATGTTTTTATTTTCACTGTACTACGTGCTATTTAGTAATATTACATTCATGCGTGGATATTATTTTCAGTTATCAGCACTAACTACTGATAACCTGATCTATAATGAAATTGGAAATTTTTCAGTCTAAGCAGTTTTTGATGATACATTATGATGTGTAAAGTTTTAAGAGATCACTATTATTACAGACTGGTCACAAAGTTTTATCCATAACACATGTTCATTTTGTAAGCCCGTTTTACCTGAAGGTTGATTATCAAAATATGTTCGTAGACGACGTCTTAATGCTAATTCAGAATTCACTTGTGTGCTATTCTAAAAACTGTTTAATTGAGTTGTTCTAAAGAGGGTCTGTTGACTATACACTTTATCTGCATTAAAATGACAATCAAAACTAAGGCATTTTGATTTCATCTTGTACTTGTACTACACTACAGTTTCTGATATAATTTTGATTTGCCTTTACTGGCAGTTGTATTTCAATTGTTATAGACTTATAACTGTGGAACCTGAAGAAGTCATTGAAAAAGTTGTTTCCTCTAATTCCTGCTGTTCATAATATGCTACGGAGGTATTTAAATTACTACAAATTTTTCCTGACGTCCAACTAACAAGACGAGAACAGGATGGAACACTGAAAAGGTCTATCCACAGGAAATCGACGTGGAACGGACAGCTAACTTTCACAGTTGGGTACTCCTATACACCAAACGAAACCTGATCCGTTCACTCAGCCACAGAGTTCGCAGAAGTTGCACCCCAGACACCATAGAAGATGAACTGGGCAGTCTCAAGAGAATCCTCGTCGAGAATTGTTATCCAGAAAGATTTATTGCAAAATCTATGAGTCCTAGACCAGAAAAGCCGCCCATGCTTAGCATCCCGAAAAAACTACTCTACATGAACCTTCAATTCAGTGGAGATATATCTGCGGAAACACTAGAAAATCGACTGTCGCGCTCACTTAAGAAGACCTTCTTCGCAGCTGAACTACGATTAATTTTCTCCACAAAACCTATGATTCATGTGAACGTGAAGGATAAGCTACCGCTGCTGGCCATCAATGTGTATTTACAACTTACCTGCTCGTGTGGAGCCAGGTATGTCAGCCGTACCCAGCGCTCGCTCTCCAAACGTATCACCGAACAATTACCAATATAGTTTTACAAAGGAGAAAATCGATGCCCCCGCAGTTCCATCTTAGAACATCTGATAGAATCCGGACACCAAGCCACACCGCAAACAAACTTCAAAGTCGTCTACAGAGTAAGAAGTAGTCTTCCTAAAGGTGTACGAATCAGACTTATTCAAACTGCAGAAGCAATGGCGATTCACTTGCTAAATCCTGAACTCTACATACAGAAGAAGTTTGTTCAATCACTACACTTGCAATGGACGTAATCTATCTTATTAGCCGACAAGTAAATTCTACCTAATCTTTTCTTCTGTCTCTTCATTAGTATTATTTTGTCTTCTCAATTGTAGTATTTTACATTTGCAACTTTCTTGTTCTCTACCCCCACCTGATTCAATTTCTACACCTCACTACCACTGTTAATGACTTGAACAACGCTCAATTTCTTGTCATTTATGTTACGTTATCCAACTTATTTGCTCAATTTCACTTCTACTTAGTCTCTACCTGTAATTACCTCTGTTACTACTCTGATCTAAGTTGAAACATTTGAGTCAATTATACTACGTCATCTAGCTTACTAACTCAATCTCACTTTAGTTATTGTCTGATTAACTTTGTTTCTATATTACACCATTCTTGTACTAACTAATCAACTATCTAAACTTGACAAACCTCATGTACACACGCACACACACAAATAATTATATATAAATGCGATTGTACAGCTATGTAAATGAATTCGCCGAAAAGAGTCTCTTCGCTGAAAGTCTTCTCTTTTTCATACTACAAATCTATGGATAAAGATTATCGGACTAAGTTATTCACATTAATTAGTCACTGAACGTTGGTTATTTCAGTTTACTGATAGAACCTCGGCTCAATTCACTATGGTATCATATAGTTGAGTGATCATATTAAAAGTATGATCAATAAACTACTGTCATCAAAATGTTTTGGGTCATATCGGTTTCCATCAGTGAGTCAGTTGGTGGGCATAATGCAGTTTTGCACTACAACTAGTCGTCATCCGATTGGATTAGTGGTATTGGGATTCGTGTTCCCGTACTAACATCAGATTACTCAGAGTTGTCGCTACGCACTGACTTTTGACTTCGAGTATCGATTGTGAAACGAAGCTCCCAACAGAGTCATATTCATATAATTTCTAAATTAAATAGTCAGTCGATAAAAGCAGCCAAAATACCCTATATTTTCACTAATTTTAATTCTTGAATTTCGTCAATATCAAGTTGTAAGAGAGAGTTCATGTGTTACCTCACTATCTGAAGATCATTGACATATAAGAAGGATGTCAAGAATATCTCAGGAATTTTTCCGTTGAGCCTTGAGTGGCATTATTTAAATCACTGTGAATTTTATTGTATCGTGCAGTGAAATGATGAGGAGTTGGATAAATCCTTTATTGAAATTTTCACATAATTGAAAGGCATATAACCACTCCTGTTTACCCCAATAAACTTACAGCTGTCAGTTGCTGTGGGGGTCATGCCAAAATTCGGTGGCTGGTATACCTGCTATTGTCACTCATTAAATAATAACAGTAACCACCCTGTTGTCCCGTTTGCCGTCAACACGACAGTGCAACATTTATTTATTTATCAGACTAATAGTTTTCTGTCTTTACTACTGGTATATGAGTGCAAAGCTACAGCAAAAGCCGGTTGAAATGCTCAGTTTAAATGAAAGCAGATATCTGGGAGAATTCAGTGAGTGCGGAGAGAATAATGCCATGGGTCGCAGGCAACTCGCGAGAATTCACTGTGGTCTCTTTAGAAAAGACAATCTATTTAGATGACAGATTATGATATAAGAAACATATACAGTATTAATAAATGTATGAAGTTTCAAGCACAACTCATGGCAGAAAAAAAACTATAATTCATGTTTTAGAGACTTCGGGTTTCCAAATGAAATTTTTAGCAAAATCTTACTTCTGGAATACGACTTCCCAAATACGGTCTGAGTCTCTGTATCTCCAGCCTATAGTCACGGTCTGGTAGGTTCAGGGCTTTTATTAGCTTTACACCAGATGAGGAAGATAGCTACTTGGTACTTAGATCAACTCCGTCTGGCTAGTGAGAGCTATTAGTTAGTATAAATAATTTATAACTACTGATATCGGCGAGTGGTAAATAACACTCAGGTGTTATTTTTACACTAAATGAAAAATTACTGTAGGTAAAATACTCAGAGCGAAATTAACCTTTAAACAGCCATCAGAAAAAAAAGAGTAATTTCGTATGTCATTTTAAATGTTACAATTCTAATTCTTTTTGTCATTTTAGCTAGACAGATAACATGCCGTAATAAGTTGACAATTGCGAATTTAATGGCGACAGAACAAATGTGAGAGGTTTAAAAAATACAACAGTTTTGTTTTGACAGGAGGCTAACTTTCGAATGAATTAAAAATTAGTTTTGACATAAACCGACATTAGTTGTGGATTGCTGTTTTGTTCTAGCCTAACGTCATTTTCAGAAGTGTATATTTAAAAAAATAACAGAAATGGATCTCACCATCATGTATAAAGTCAAAAGGCCAGTTGGTCTCTGTACCCCTATCTGGTTGATAAGTGATGACCCTGTCTCTACTATGTCCGACAGTCGTTGGCTCTGATTTTCATGAGGACCTCAATGCGTAACTTAGAATTATACAAACCTGAGCCAAACAGTTCTCTAGTGTTTAGATTTTCTGTAGTTAATGCCTGTATGTGAATAAATCTACTAGAAAATTTAATTTCATCACTTCACCACACACGTAAACATGTAAGTTAAAAAGCATATTGCATCACTGATGTGTTTCTTATTATCAGAGTAACCTCCATATTTAGAAAATACTTTCTTTACCTACCAAGGATGTATGAAATTCGCAGTATGCATGTTAATTTGCAATTTACACATTTTTTGATGAATTTCACCACAGCTTTCTTTGGAAACTAAAATTACTCAGATGGTAATATGTCATCTCATACATAGCGTAAATAAAAGTCAAGAGAGCAAGAATAATTGTATGAAATTACATACCATTGATTGGTTCAGATGAGTAGTTGTGTACCACTCGAGTCGACTAGTCGTATTCACTGACCAAATCGAAGGAAATTGTGGTGAAATTTCACCTCGGACTGTGTAAACTGCAAATTAACTTGGGAATTAGTTATTTCATGTATGGTACTACCAGTCTACCTATACAGTTAGGAAGAAGTCAGGTGGTTTGAACTGATTTGGCTGTCTGAGGTGAGTCATACCGAGTATACCACTGATGAGCTCAACTCAAAACGAGCGAACCATCTGTCCGCTGTTTACATAACTTCGACCTGACAAGCAAACTCTACCAAAGATGTGTTCATATATTTAGGTATATAAATTATTAGAAAATATTTGAACATTAAAACAAATCGTTTGTTCAGTAAACTTTCAGACAAGATGAGTGAGAATTTGCTATCGGTAAGTAATAGAGCAAAAACAAAGTTAACAGGAAGGGACAATAATGGCTATGTAAAAGTTTATTGACTCAACAAATCATTCCTTGACTATGATCTAATCACTGTTACTCTTTCTTATTTTTAATTTTAGTCAGTAGAATGTCCTTATTTACGTATAAAAAATCAGTAATTTTTCTCGCTAAACTGTGAATGTGTGTGTGTGTGTAGAAAAAGGATAGATGAGACCAGCTAAGGAAAGAGAAGTAAAAGCGGAAGAAGTGGGTGGATGCTACTCTTCACATTGCTCATCTTTAATCACTCCTACTTTCCTTCCTTTCGTAATCTCTGTTACTTTCGCGTTTGTATTTCACTATTAGGAAATTAAGTAGGAAGATGTTAATGTGCGTAGAAATTAACATGCTAGTTGTTGTAAAGATAATACTTTTATAAGATTATCGTGATTTATAGCAATGATGATGTGATGATAGCTCTTATCGTTTCGATTCTCTGCTAAGAATCAGAATGATTCAGAAATTTAATGTTTGCTTACGTTCATAAATTTTGAAAATCTTTGAACGCCTGTGTAAATTATTTCTTTTCGGTATAGAATCCTTCATAAAACCAATAATATCTAAAAACTGAAAACATTTGCAGAATGTCGGACAGTTTATTCGCATATTTTTTCGAACTCATTCGCAGTGTCTCCACAACTGTTTAGAAGGATGATCTAAGTGCCATAAATTTTATTGATGAACAGACCAAAGCTCAGCGACTTGGTCAGCTGCAGCCCAACAGTCTGTTGACTACGATCTCTGTAGATCAAGAGGCGTATGCAGATAACATCCAGTTTCATTAGTGAGTAGTAATTGAAGATATGCACTACATCTTATCATTAGGACTACAAAATTAGTAAATTTTCTAAAGACTTAGCGTTTCCATTTTTATTCTAATCAAGTCACGAAGTATAAAGCAACTTTAAAGTAAAAGTAAAGTAGTTTAACAATTTTGTTTTTGCGCATATATCTCAGTTACATGGTAACGAACAAGTGAAATCACTATACTACTAATTTGTTGGCCTACCTGTCATATATTCAAAACCATTAGGAACAGAACATTTCAAATCAGGCTTGCAAATTATCGATTACACATAACCGATCATTGTGAGTGACTTCACTTCTGATGCTAGAAACTCTTGGTTATCAAACTAAACCACAGTGAGATTTCATTCTCTACTATGTATTTCACAGACACATGGACCAGCTCTACATGTTCCTTGCAATTACACGTTAATTGTCAGAATTTAATCGGAATCCTTAATAATACTTAATTATTTCTTTGACTGTAATTGTGTGAGATAGATATCACAGGTTTGCAACACCTAAATATATATATATATTCCGTACCACCAGTTGGTTTGAATAAAGATCATGAACATGGAATTGTGTGGATCATTATACAGTCATAAGTCTCAAGCTTTTGATTGAAACTATGCTGCGTGTATTTACTCATTTTATTGCGCTTGAACACTTCATATATATGATATAATTTGAAATTCGAAGGTCCGTAAAACAAACATTTTCAAAGTTAACATTGAAACTTTTGTACCAGCTTAAGTTAATGATAATGCTGTAATGCATACTACTGAGAAGAGCTCGTAAATGGTATATTATATGTGATATCTTCTGCAAGAGACTTGAATAGCGAATTTATAGAATAAGTTACATAGGTGACAAAGGTAGGCCATTGTGAAACAATGTAGAAATCATGGAATGAAGACGAAATTAAAGAATACTAATAAGGTTTGCAGTGCGTCAGTGGCATAGCGGTTAGGACGCTCGCTGACCATGCACATAGTCCTGGGTTCGATGCCCGGCCGACGCACTCCTTTACCTCGCTAAGCCAGAACTAAAGCTGGTAAAGAGGAAAGGTTGGGCATGAGGCTAGCAACCCCATCCTGTAAAAATAAACACTGCTACAGAAACTTCAAGCCTCTAGCTTGGAGCCCTATGTTGCACTGGGAACGTGAAGGAATAAAAAAACGGAAATTTCATTGTAAGGTATTTATATAAATCTGTAACTCTTTCTATATTCAAAGGAATGGTCATTACTAGTGTTGTAAAAATCTTCGCCATGATAGTAACTCTTGGATTACGGACCTGTTTCTCCTATACTCAGCATAAAGGAGTGAACGTCTGAGTGTGTAGGGATCATATTGACTATAAACAAGCAAGATAAAATGATGCTGCTGGAAACGTATAATTAAATTAACAGTTGGATGCGAAACATATTTGGTTTTGAAATACAGGAAGTGATGTGTACCATCCATTTACTGCGTATTACATTCACTGTACTTACATTATGATTCATCTCAAAGTTATTAACGTCGCACACTGAAATCATTTTGAGAAATGATGAAAGCCAGTAAACACTTGAACTGTTTCGTCCTATTTTCGAATGATATTGGTTGTACATGGTTTACATCAACTAATTGTGCTGTTTAGGTAGGCAGGAGTGTTTTTATCAATGGATGGTCTTCTGCTTAACAGATACTTGCTGGGAATGTCTCAAAATAAATGATCAAACTGTTTAAAATACTTCACTTTTGATTGGACATTCAGGTAGATAAGTGTTTGGCTTAATAGGTCTAATTCAACAGCTTATTACATTGGTCACAGTCTAATAGAAGGGTTGAGTTTACAATACTTCACTGTTATCAGCAGCTGGTCTTGGTAGGGGTTAGTAATTTGCAGCTAATCACATCACTCAGTAGTAGATATGGAGCGAGTTTATTTTTTATTACTTTTCAGTTAGGACATTCTTTTTAACATTTGGTATTGAGCGATGCCAGCAACCAAGCACTAATCACAATTATGCATTAACTGTTTAATTTGTTTAAAATGCATAATTATGCATTGTATGGGCAACCATTCAGTAAGAGTACATACACAAATGATCCACCAACTTGCTCTAATGATTAAGCAATGAAAAGGGATCACAACTGATGGTGATGACTGTATACAGAGTTATTGGTTTGTCTTTGGGATGATGAATACACTGTAAGAATTCATAAAGATAATTCAGTATAAAGTAAACACAAGAGTTTGAAAACACTTTTATATCTCTAATAACTCTGAGAAACTTCCTATCACCTTCATCGCTCAAATAGCCTAACTATGGGATCACAAAATAAATTTGGTTTCGCCTTTCAGTGAATAAGAATTCCACTGATATTGTAAATATGTTTACTGGTTCGTATCAAACAGTGAAAAATCTAATACTGGACTCCATTAAAAAATGTATCTAGGTGTTTCAGTCTTCAGTACTGAGACTGTTCAAAGGGTCATCTTAGCATTTTACCATCGCTTCACAGGTTAACATTTTTCACTTTTAGTAATTCATGACTTTGACTCACAAAATATATAAATTAATGTAGTTGTATCATGCAACTTCAGCAGAGTTTTGAATGAAATAAATAAATAACTTAAAGTATTATTGAAAGGAAAATTATTCTGAATTAAACACCCTGTGTAAGGGTTTAAGTTAGTATGTCAATTATGAAATCGGCTACTTATTTTACTAGAGTTCAAAAACACTATATTTCACATGAAGCTAAATAGACTGCTGAAAGTCAAGAGCTCGTAGCTTTAGAGAATTACTTTTAGTCTTTCAAGAGGACTTTTATGAATTACTAATAACAACTTTGAAGTTTTCAGTATTTTTCGAACTGGATGACTGGATGAATCATCAATCTACGAACAAACTAATTGATAAATACGATGAATCTATGACACTGCTAGTATAAGGTTGAGGTTATCTTCTCATAATCACCTTGGGCTGGTTATAGTTTACAAACGGTTACTAGGTTTATCTGATTGTTGTCTACTACTGTACATATGATACAGTGTCCAAAACATAATCAAGTTTCCAGTAATTGGTGTCTGTGTCCATTTCCTTGAGATTTAATGGAACGAAGTTTACACATTGTCTGATATCGATACGATATTCCATGCGCATCAACTACGAACATGTTCCATCTCAGTGACTTAGTTTATGAGGCAAGTCTTAATCTCACTCAATTTTTCCTAAGAAATTTCCTAACCAGAATTAATTGGTGTCGTGCACTAATATACTATAAACTTTCAGAAAAAATTAAATTTCTTATAGACTAATGAACTTGTAAAAGATAAATTCAATTTTGTTTCAAAAAACAATACGTTAATCAGCAAGGAAGTCTTTGCTTGTTTACTGGTTCTCGTTTTTTTTTTCAAAGTTGTTTCAGTATATTTTTAGTAAGCATCTGAGATTATTGACTCGATCAGTTTGAACATTTTGCCTTGTATGGAGTTCAAAGAACAAATTAACACAGAGCTTGATCTCTCATGTCTGATACACAGTTACTGTGAACAGCGCTAAAGTGTCAATTAGGTTGATCGCTAAGTTGCATACACGGCTGACAATATTTCACTATGACTTAAGACTAAAATGCAACACATTATTAGGCGTCAGCAAATGGTCATGTTACTGTAGTGTTCAAGAAAATCGATTCGATGGCTTTATTAAGCATATGGCATATCTGTTCATTAGAGATTTATTGAGGCCGAATACGTTCCAGTCAATTAATTATTGTAGTTATCGGATAATATAGTGACTAATTCAGAATTTTCGCTGCGGATTTCGACTGGAATGCATTTCAACTGGAGAATAACTATAATGTAAAAAACACTGATGAGCTGTCTCTTTCTTGCTGGATAGTCTTCTTATATACTCAGTCACGATTGCAGCTCCAGTGAATTGTTCTTTTTAGTAGGATCTGTCAGTTCTGGTTTCAAATCATTTACTAACTGATGACACCAAATGACAATTACACTCTGTAATGAGTTCCAAGAAATTGTAAAACATATATAATAGATCACAGTCTATTGATCAGAAGGTAGACTGAGCACTATATGAACTAGTGGTCCCACCCTAAACTTCTCGTAAGATACTAAGTGTGTAGTACTGAACAGAATAAAAACCGTTGTTTGTTAGTCTCTGATTTCACTGAATAGGACAGAGAACTTAAGTTTGTGAATTCTACATCGGTTTGACTAAGAGCTGACATCAGTTAGGTAACCATTGGAAAACCAGATAGTACTGGGCAGCTGTTCTGTCTTAGTTTGGGACTCTTCATCAGTATGAAAACATTGGGTTTCGGAAGCGGGGCCTTCTGCTTACGAGGCGAGCTCCTGGGCCATTCTCACCTTTCTCCAATGGTCAGCAGTTGGAATTCGTGGACCATTGAATCATGCCAGAGTGGTTTAATCGTCTACGAGCTAACCTTGAAATAAGGAGGTCCTGAGTTCAAATCCCGGTGTGTGAATACTACTGAACATTTTCAAACTAGGATGAATCAGCTGTCCAGTACTCCCTGGTTTTTCAGTAGCTTTCTCACTGATGTCAACTTATAATCTCTCCTGTAAACAATCTAATCCCAAAAATCCAACACTTGAGAATTCAAAATCCCATTTTGGTCATCAAACTAATTTTAAGTCGAGCGTTAACAAATAAATAACGATAGTTTCATTTTGAGATGGCGAAAAGTTACTAATTAAGTAACAGTCTTAATCAGAAAAAAAGAGAGATTTTGAAAGAAGTGAAAACGAAGATATACACTGAATTAATTCATTTTCACTATTTTCTCATAAATACGCAAAAACCACTCGTGGAAAGATTGAATTAAGAGTTGATTTAAAGTACAATTTTGAGTACTTAAGAGTGTTTCTTTCGTGTTATTCGGTGTATTCAAGTAGAAACTTTTGTCTAATGGATATTTGATTTTTTAAAGCGATTTTCTTTTTTATCTGTAGTAAAAAATTCAGTAGTCTGGACGGCAAGACAATTTATTCCATTTACTAGCGGTCAACACTTACTTACTGTCGCCTCAGCTAACAATTAGCTAAGACAGCCTTTTTATTGCTCTGGATAAGAACTGAAAAGATCTATGCGATAGGTGTAGAAATCAGTTGAAGGTAATCGCGATGTTTCTGGGTCATTCAAATATCCACGTGTCCTTTTGTTTGAATTGCGGTTCAAATAAAGTCTGGTGAACTTAGTGTTTCATGTGACCGCCATATGTTGCTTCTGAATATCAAACCAACCAACAACCTATTGTCCAGAAAATATGCAGAAGGAAATGTAGTTGGACTGGACCTACACTGAGTAGATCGCTAGGTAACACCACTCACCAGGTGCCTGAATGGAAGGCGAATAGGAAACTACCAACTGGGTGTTTGAGAGCGATATGGGAGAGATCGCTTCAGGAGGAGATGAATAAATGTAGGCCATCTCGGGGCCACCTAAAGAAGATTGCAGAAAATAGGATGAAATGGAGATGTGCTATTGAGGCTCTGTGTTACACTTTAAACCAAAGGGAATAATAATAAGAATAATAACAGCGTCAGTTGCTTTTCGTTTCTGGTTCTCGTCAGAATTCACTTTAAACCGGGTTATTTTTAAAATCTCATTTTTCATTTTATTTTTCAGTTAAAAGTTGATTGAAATCAGTTGGAGGACAAATGCAAATGAGTTGACAAAATATATTAACTGTTTTTGATATGACACATGGACGTTCCTTATTTCAAAAATGCAGAGTGCACTTTGGCGGATGCAACAGTGGACGGAATCAGGTATTCACTGCAACTCAGTGGCTGAATCATCTACAAGCTCACCTTGTAATCGGTAGGTCCTGTGTTAAAACCCCGGTGGGCGAGTACTAATGGAGAGTCCAAGACTAGGACGAAACAGCTGTCCGACAATCCACGACTTTCCAATGCTTCTCCGAATGATGTCTACTCGTGATCAAACATGTTGTCTCATCTTTACAAGATTTGCACATACCGACTGTTTAAGACTTTTGCCTACTTTCTCTCATGATAGAACATATTTTGATATTTTTTCAAATATTTTTCAAACTTAAGATGTTGATCAGCTATTTCAGTGCATTCGAAATTCTTCATCTCCATATTTATTGAGAGAGAAGATATCTGTCTGGTTGGCATGTAAATGTCAGCAACTATTCTTTTAAATTAACCTTATTCGGAAAATAAATAATGATTTCTGTGCAGATAAATGTCATTTGAAGCAACTTTGTCTTTTGTTTTCAACATACAGAATCTTTAAGCTTATAGATTGGTAGAGATATTATAAAAATGAACTCGGTCAATCAGTTGCTTATAAGATAAATAACAGTTTACATTTCAACGAACCAGGGAAGTATAAATGACATATAAATTTTTAATGTGGGAGGGGGCGGATTTTAATGAAAACTTAACGTTTTAACTTTAATTAAATTCAAGAGCATAAATGGACAGAAATCTCCATTCATGGACCATTACATACCTCCCTAATATTTGGTGAAAGATCATGTTGTCTTTGTAATCTGATACTACTGGTTTCGATTTCTCACTTAGCAGTGGCCACTTATGCAAATTTAGAATTAGAAGCAAAATTTTCACTGGTTGTATTAGTACATATCACTTAGTCTCTAAAATATCCATTTTAACACAATTCGACAAACATTGAGCAGTTGGCAACACTTATTTTGTAATGTTTAACCCTATCATCTATCTCTCGAGACTGCGTTAGGCGACCTGACAGCTGTGATTTGTCAATAGAGACACCTTAGACTAAAAAGACGGTTTGATTTGTGTTCAAACTCTGGAGGAGGCTGAAAATACTCCAAGTTAAATAATATCAGAAGTTACAAAAGTTTCTTCTAAGGTTTCAGTTTTGAAATGCTACTATCATTTACACACTGATCGAAGTTAACTGCTTATGAAATGGATTTGCTTCAGGTTAGCCTTTGCACCTGATTTTCAAGCTAAGTCAGCTTGTTTCTATTCGAAATTAGTTTATGAAATTTATAAGTGAAAACATAAAAATATGCAAGTTTAAGAAACACCTACCATTTTCAATGAATAGGTATAACAAAGAACAAGAATTAAAAAATGTATAGATAGTCGGCATGCACAACTGCGAAATTGTGGTATTGACTCAGCACGCGTGACAAAAGGAACTGTTTAAGTAGGGGGGATATGCACAATTTCGATGGATGGATTTAATGACACTGAAGGTTTTACATCTAAAGGCGAAGTATTACTTTAATGATCAGTAAAGATTACCAAGGTATTGTCATTTTCTCTGGAAAAAGTAGATGGCTTGGAGAATACCCTCTATTAGCAAAGTGCTTTAGTCAAAAATATATAATCTTTCATAATATGAACTAAAATACGGTCCGAATGTGTAGTGGACGATGGATACATGAATGGTCCCACAACGAATTTCGAGTTTCAACAACTACGATTTCATTCAAGGAGTCTGAGTCACACCTCTTTGCTCACTGCAGTTGTTCAACAGTTCAGAAGTCAGGTGTTACCTGTTTTCTAAATAATTAGTCATCTGATTTGTGCTTTTATACATCTTAGCTATCATGCTTACAAAGTTAGATAATTTAAGACAATGAGGTTAATCCTTTGGAAGTGATATAAACATAGGGATGTGTTTTATTCCACAACTATTTCTGAACGGTAAGCTTTACGAATAAAAGTAGGGGACACAAAAGATTCCACAATGAAATCTCTTACAAAATAATTATTGTTTTCTCAATAAAATAAATATATAGTGGAAGACTTGTTATTCTCAGAGGGTTAGCTTCCGCTGACTTTATTTCAGCTCATTTCATTAGGAACAACCATTAAGCTGAAGGTCACCTGTTACACATTAATGCGTATTAAGGGGGATAAATGCATAAAATCCTTCTTCCTCAAATTATAAGAAAAAGGCGTAAACAGCGAAGGAAATTTTTTTTTGACTCTTCATTTTCATGAGCTGTACAATTGTAACTATATTTAACAAAGAAATCATTGGACCAATCAGATACTGGTAAACTTTGCCCTCGAAAAATGTATTACATAATGTAGGGTGTAACCTAGATGGGATGACTAATTGGAATTAATTTTCTGATGTCATTTTAATAACCTAGTATGAGGGTCTTTAATTTCCTTTTTCAGTAGTACAGGTCTGAACTTCAGATGTAGCACTAGTTTAAGTGCTGCTGGGCAATCAGTCGACCTATTGCCGATATCAAGCATCACAGATGGTTAAATCTGAAGAAGAAGAAGGACGAGGCGATTAATTCTGACATATATTTGGACATATTTTATAGATGAACAGGTTTCAAAAACTTCATTCCATCTTACGTTGTTTTTTCTTTCATTAGATAATTAAAAATCCGATAACAAAGAGTCAAATCATTTTTTTATTACCCAGCACAAATACAATATCAACCTGCTTACCTTTGTTGTTGTTTTTTCTGTCTTCCTCACCACCTTCATTCATCAACATTTCGTATTTCTAATTTAGTATTCTTTATTTATTTTTTTATTTTGACATGTTATGAGTACCAGGGGAATGGAGGTTTGAGAAATTCATTTGAAATTCTAGATTGAAATAAACCTATTGAAGTAAAATTCAGCTATAATTACAATTTTCAACCCCATGATAAAACAGACAATTCAGTTGAAGAGGAAATAAAAGTTCTATTGAAAGAAATTTAAAGAAAATTAAATTACACTAGGAAGTCTCACAAAAAAATGTTTTGTACTTTTCGTGTTCTCATTTCTTGGTTTTGTCTCCAAAAACACCTGAAGGGGTAATATTCTAAGTTGAAATATATGAACTTGAATGATTTTGGCAGAATTGAAGCTTCAGATCTTCTAGTTATCAGTAAGATGGAGACGCAGGAGACGTAGATTTTGACTGAATTTTAACCTTTATTGATTGTGTGAAGAATATTATTGTACGATTAGATTAACAGACAACCCTCAGTAAGAAAATTAGTATTTATAAAGTGTCAAGTACATCATACTAATGAATCTGAAACAGGATAAAAAGCAAAATCTACATTCTACCACTAAGACTACCGGAAATATAACCAAAACGGAAGAAATTCACTTATTGAGAAAAATTAACCATTTCAGTCCTGTAAAGCAACTAAGAAATGATTTTATATCTCAATATTTGTCTTCTAAACACCGTGTCTAAGTTTTTCAAAGTATTTCAAATCCGAATGTGTTTCACATTTTCTGCATTAGTATTGAGTCATTTCCGTAGCATACTTTGGGCAGTGATTTAGTGAGAAAAGTTGTAGAAGTCTCTCTTTCTCTCCATTTACTCACCCACCCCCGCCCATCCACTGGTTTTGCGTGACTGCATGCAACCAGTGATTATGTTTGTCTCTGGATTAGTTATCTTATAGAGGTTTACCATTCTATTTTCAGATAAAATAAATGAGCGTATACGTGATTTCATCAACGTTTTACCAGACGGAATTTTGAGTTGTAATATTTATTTTACAACAAAACATATTTGCATAAAGAGACTACACAGGTTTTAAGCATGATGGTTAATTGTCACAGTATATAAAGATTAAGTAACAGCTTTTTTAGTTTTTCAACAATTTTTTGCAGTTATTAGACAGACAAATTAACGCACTAAACTAAAATAGCAAGGTTTTGAAAAATTCATAATCTAATGACAACAGTTGCCGACACAAACACACGAGACATACAAACACATTAACAGTAAAATCACAGGAAAGAAAGTCAGCATAGTCTTATCGAATTATTAGGATCAATTTGTAGTCAAAATTCATTTTTCATCAAAGTTATTGAAGGAGCTAACAGATGTTTCAACTTTTATAGTAAGTATAGTTCTAGTTACATAAGTTTAGTAATTGTTATTTTTATTGTTTGTAAGTGAATTCAAATCGTCTGTGAGTGATTGCAATGGTTCTTGAGATTACTAGGATTCTTCTCTAGTTTTCGCTTTAGTTTATAAAGTGTGCTCAAAAAGACCCCGAAGCAATTTTTATTTCATTTTTCTTCAGTCATATAAGAAAGCCATCTTGAAAGAGTCATTACAATGATGTCAGTACATCTGGGGAGCCTGATTATTATGATGTAGTTGAATTTTTTAATGTAACTTGTTTCGGACTTGTGTCTAGTCCCATACTTTACTTGTGATGTTCAAAAACACTAACGCGCAAAACGTAACTTCACACAGATTGGAGGAAATGTCCATTTCTAGAACTGCTGAAATCTGTTCATTAGATCCACAGCCACGCCTTAACAACAAATATGAAAGTTATTCCTAATTCGATACAGCTGGATGCATATTATTTCCAGGTGAATTTCCACACTAAACATATTTTCACCAAACATGCAATTAAGTTTCTTTCGTACCATGTTTTTTTTATTCTGGCTTGATTCTGCACCGTATTCTTGATACAAGTATGGAATTCTCAGCATGTGATATCGGTAGCCCAAATTTTGCAGGCTGATCATACATATCAGGTGTGTGTTGGCAGAGGATCGAACCCCGGAGCATGTGCATGGTCAGCGAGAGTCCTAACCGCTGTGCTACCAACGCACCATGATCAAAAAGTATGTACAGATGTGTCTGTTATCCTCTCTACTATGGTTTTGGTAAATACTGTTTAATAATGTACTTGAATCAGATCTATGCTAGAGTTGTTTTCTTGTCCCATTTCTCAATCTTCCATGAGAAACTCATTATTTATTGTATCTAGACGAAATTGATGACGATTTCACGCACACGATAGTCATTATTACATACGGCACATGTATCATCCAAGAGTATGCAATAAATGCTAAGAGCCAAATGGTATGAGCGCTTAAATCATGTTATCGTTTAAGTTAGGGACAGGTGGGCTTCCAAGTAGCCATCTCATTGAGAAAACCAACACCGCTTTATATGTTTCTTTGTAAAGGTCATTGTTAATGCTAAATTTGATGTACACAAAACAGCGAAACTTTAATATTTTTTAATCGTTTAACGGTTATTTTACATTCATTTAAATTTCGAATGCAACTTAAGCCTAATCAACAGTTTCCATTAGCACAATGTTGGTAAACCCTGCATAAGAGTTTGGAATCCTTCTCTACAGGAGTCTTGAATTGTTTTCCAGTGGAATTGTGACTAACACTCATTGCAATAAATTTTCTAGCACCATGTATTCTTACGGAGTTCAGAATGAATTCTAAAGGGTTGTTAGTTGGTGCCCAACTTTGTTCTATATCCTTCCTTTCTTGATTTAAATTTTCTGACTTTTTAGGCTTCTCCAGTGTTAGTGTATAGTTCTCTGTTCAATAGAATATACAGATTTTTACTGGATAATAGTACTGTGAATTTCTCAGAAGCTAAATCAACTTTCGATGCTCAGACAACGATATATTAAAAAACCACCTGTTCAATATCTAGATCAAAAAGATTCTGGACCTATCGCTGGTTTCAGAAGACTAAGCCTGATACGCAGAATACTATACACTGCAACCAACGTGGAACAACAGAAAAAGGTTGAACAATACGATTATATACTCTTTAATAGATAACGAAACAGATTTATAATTTTCAAGTATTGGTTTATAATTGTTATCAAGTGCAAAAGTCTGTAAATAAACGTTAATATTATCACAGCAATACTTCTGATCGTATTTCTCCAGTCTTCTGCCAACCAGTATACGGTTAAGTAATGATAGCCTTCTTGTCTCCAGCCAAATGGAGACAAGATCGAATAAACAAACGATTCAATGTTCTTCATCACCTTGAAATCATCATTTATCTGTGCTGAATAGACATGGCATTCATTTAGTCACCAGTAATATGTTCGATTGAACAATGATCATCTTTGATTTTAACAAAAGAGTTGTTAACAGTTTCAAATAAATTTGTTACTTTCAGTCAACCAAATTAATGACATTAACTTTAAGCATACTAAAAATATAAAAAAATAGAAAAAGACAGCAAAATATGAATTTTTTCAACATTTTTAATGATTGATTAGAGAGATTAAAAAAGAATCTTCAGTTGTTATTTAACAATTTCATGATGTTGTTTCTTTTTTCAACTGACACCTACATACACCCACCCATGTATCGTCGGATTTCACTTCTGTTTTTATCGAAAAAGGAAGTTTACTTTAATCAAAAATACAACTGACTGTAAAATTGACGGATAGGCCTCTGATAAACTAGTTAGCAGATAAAGTTTTGTTTTATATCAAATTAAATTTCACAACAAAAGTATTCATTTATAAAATCACTGAGAACTAACAAACACAAATCCAACAGCGGGATTTGAGACACATCAAGTACACAATTTTAATTTCTCTTGCAGATTGAAGATTACAAACTTCAAGTCCAGTAGTGAGCACGTTAATACTTCACAGTGGAATTATAATTTAAAAGTCAATGCTTTTTAACTTTTAGTATGTCATGAAATAGCACTACAGCCGTCTGACGCCATCGTCCATTCACAGTCTTCATAAGCAACTTAGTCAGCTGTTTTCATAGGCAGTCATACTTGATGGTAGTATGGGCATGTTCCGAATCAACTAATGGTTTCAAACATCAGCGGTTAGATTCCATCACAGCGGTCGAGTGATTACTTTAATCGTATGAGATGTTATGACAACGAAGTGAATCCTGAATGAATTCATTGGCTCAGACTAATGAGGAATTTTAAGCTAGAACAAAGAAGATATCCAATAGATTTTGTCTTTCAGTAATTCTTATAACCCATTTCTGCTGTGAAACCAATCCATTGTCTGTATTCCCCTTAGTTGAAATCTCTTTAGTTTAAGTGAGCATAAAATCGTGGGAATTAACGCGAGCACTTCTCATTTTCTCTGTTGCTAAACTTTCTATCTAGTTAACACAAAATTGTCATTAATATGAAGTAATTTTAAACAAAGTTCAATCTTTACAAAGTGTAGTACTGCATTAAGACTTCAGAACAGTTGTATACTATTGAATAGAATGGACATTGGGAAATCACAATCGTTTCTTGTGTTTAAAGCTGAGTCCAGTAGCAACGTACTCCTGAAAAATGTCAACTTATAGATAATTTTCTACAGTTTGGTTTGTAAGGGTTAGTTTTGTTTCTACGAGTTGATATCAATCCGTGATCAACTCGAAAAAGCTTATAAATAAGTCTAATTTAACAGATCATCTAAATGTGGCTAGAATATGCGGATGTACGGATACATTTCAGAAGATGACAGCTTTGAAACTTTGCAATTCTAATTTAATAATGCTCATTTCACACAGATGGTGTGCTCACCTTTAGATGGTAGAAGTAGCTGTCTGATAATTAAATCACAAATTGATTTCTAGACTACCCACGCTTATAAGTAGTGTAATACGACAGATTTTTATATCACATCCACGGTACTGAATGGGTTGTATAAAAGTGCAGCTATGTGAAATGTTAGCTTCCAATGCGGAATTTGAGTCTCAGTAATTTATTCAACACAGGTTAATTTGGATAGTTGTAACATTCACGCTAAAACCCGGCATAATTCATTGTCAAATTCACACTTTCTTAACTGCAAACACTTCTCAACTAACCATACTAGCTGATGGCATTTATGATATAGTCGTCATTTCGTTATTTCATAGGTATAAAATAATTCGTTTCTTAAATATCTAGAAGTTTGGTGACCGTTATTTGAATAGGAACAACACTCACATTCTGGGAATCAGTTTATCAACTAGAAGTCCATAAGTACTTTAAATCCAATACGTAGAGTGTTTCACTTCTTTAGATTCATGTTTTTGTTTGAGTTCATAGTGTTAAGGACTAACAAGTCAATAGTTGTTTTGTTTATTCAGTCTACCCTTTCATGTGTGTATTTTTATACAAGAATTCATGTGTTACTCTACATGTACTATCGAATAAATGATTACCACTAATTATATGACAAACAATTGTTGAAATTTTTCATAACCCTTATAACATATGACTTATTCTAGACAAAAAATTCAAATAAAAAGGGTCATGACTCCCTCTAGTCTGTATTTGAGGTCATCTACAAAACTGTTTAAAATTGACTGAGAATGTGTTATGTCAACCAGTTTGAATTTTAAATACAGAAACCTTTCCTTTATTTTTTAAAAGGCACTAAGATTTTATGAAGCATTCATCCTCTAATGAAATATTGGGCGTTACTAAGTTTTTTGATTATCTTACACGTTTGAATTTGATCACCTCCTAAGGTTGTGATGTCTGCAATTCGGTGAACAATTTCTATACAGTGGGGTGAGTTGTAACCCAGAAAGCTGTGTATTCAAGTTTCTCATTTCAGAACGGAGCACTGCTAGTACAAAATCTTCAGCACCAAAGTGAAGTAGATGAATGTCTATAGGCCACAGACTTGGAATGCTGGTCACGAAAAGTATTTACAACAGGCTGTGAACTTTCATGAACGCCTTGCTTCGCTCGACGCTGGGAATCAGATACGGGGATGAAGAAGGATAAGCGACCAGAAACTCTGGCAACAAGCTGACGAAGAATATACAGAAATAAATTACGCACAAGTAGGAAAGAAGGGCTGGACTTCCAAGGAAGACATGAAAGAATTCGGCTGAAGAAAACATGAAATTTTAAGAGCAATGACTCAGCCAGATCAAGAAGACTGGAGAGAATAGTTGTAATTATAATAATAATCATAATAATACCGAATTAATTGTGAGAAAAATGTTTACACACCGTACCGAGTTCTGCAGCGAGATTTCTTGCATACTATTTTCTCTTCATCCATAATCTTCAAGTAAAACAGAACCTACAGTATATCATGTGATACAATAATTTCCGATCTGTGGCACAGACTAATCATTTAAGAAGATTTCCTCTAGTCTTCGAAAAATGGGCACCATTAGTTTGAAATCCAATTAAAAATATGCGTGAGTGCATTTTGATACTTGAGGACATAACTGAATGGTTAAAACAACTGGAATTAAAAAAAAATGGAATGCATTGTGTTGGATGGAAATTAAAGTAACCCAGTGATTTAAGCAGGCCGCCACCAGTGGAAATACGTTGCTGGAACTCTATGTTCTACTTTTAACTCACGGGAACAATACTAATATATGATAATATAGATGAGTTAATGACAGTAAAAAGTTATTGCAATAAGGAATTATTTGAAATTATGATTAATTTGATCTATTTCACAGTGCAGCCCCGCCTAGTTTACTAGCTCGCTAATTTTTTCGCTACTCCCAAGCCTGGGTAAAGAGGAAGAGCCGAGCATGGAGCTAGTGACTGTATCCGGGAAAATCAATCTAACTGCTACAGAAACCTCAAAGCACAAGGAAAATATTGAAAATTCAAAATAGACAGAAAACAAACTTACACTACTCTCGAATCATACAGTGGGCTAGTGAAAGCCTTCGGGAAGCCAGTCAGCCGATGTATCTTCTCTAGATGAAAGCAAGAATAAGAATGGGGACGTGGAATGTCCGTACAATGTACGAGGCTGTCAAGGAAATGCGAAGATATGGCATAGAAGTGCTGGGAATCTGCGAGGGCAGATGGAAAGGAAGTGGACTGTCAGAATTGTCAACTGGAGAGTCAGTAATCTACTCCGGTCACCCAGACGAAAATCACGAGGATACTGAGGCAGTGAGTGGCTATAATGACGTCACCAGTGGCAGCCAGAGCCCCAATGTAGTGGGAACCAGTCTCCTCCTCCAGGATCATGACAGTAAGATTAAACTGAAAAAAGAAGGAAGATTATAATTACCCAATGCTACTCGCAGTGCTACAAACAATGCGGAACAAGAGAAGAAGGCAGACTTTTACAGACTACCACAAACAGTAATGAACAACATCCCAAATGGTGACATCAAAATCGTCATAGGAGCAGATAACACAGGAAGAAAACTCATCATAGGTCGCGAGGCTCTCACTCGGAGAAATGAATGAGAACGGAGAACTATTCGCATACTTCTGCTTTTAAAATGATTTGGTGATCGGAGGCAGAGTGTACAAACACGAGAATATACACAATGGCAAAATAGATTTTGCCTGACCGATACACCACAAACCAGACAGGCTTCATCTCAATGTTGCTGTAGGAAGCGAAGACGCAGCTAGCCTGGGAAGTCAAGAAGGGGAGCAGATGTGGGCTCAGACCATTATCTAGTTCAAATAATCTTCAAGATGAAATCCATGAAAACAACTGGATACAGGCCATAATTCAAGTTCAGCATTCAGAAGCTGAAGGCCGAAACCACAGGGGATGCTTTCACGACTGATATAATAGCAAATTCGGAGACACTAAGTGTTATAACCGAGGGATCCTGCGTGGAAGAACATTAGAAGTGACTCTCTGAAGGCGATATTCAAGGAAATATGTACAAATGCTCGAGAAAGAGAGGAAGGGCCCGACAAGGAATGGCTCTCAACAGATACCTGGAAGATAATAGAAAAGAGGAGAGGAGTATGGTGAAAGAGAATGTGACTCAATGTGAAGATGCGCAACAGAAGGAGAAGCTGAGTTCAGTATACACTGCACTGAATAAAGAAGTGAAGAATAGTGCTAGAAAATACAAAAGACAGTCCTACGGCAAACTAGCAGGCAACTGAAGCAGAACAGGCAGACCGCAGGTAAAAGAGGCCTTAGGATATTGTATCAGATAACTAGGTCTCTCTATCCAGGAGGAGATCTAGCCAGATGATGAAACCAATAAAAGATGTTCGAGGGAATATGATTACCTAGGAGGAGAAATAAATAAAACAATGGGCCGATCACTTTGAAGGACTCTTGAATCGACTGTCACCTGCAACTGACTGACTGACTTCACATTTGTGTTAAAAATCCGAAGCTTGTACTTCATGCTGTCTGAGTGAGGAAGATTTCCAAACTGGTTTCAAGTTGTTGATGAAGGCGCATCTTGCCTTTCCGATTCTGACTTTGACATCTTCATCCTTTCGGCCTGCAGGTGAAACGATGCTTCCTAGATAGGTGAAGAAGGCAACCTCTGTTAAATCTCCCTTGTCGATAGTAAGTGGTACTGGTTGTTGCTGATGTTGGTTGGTTATATACACCACCTCCGTCTTCTCTGTGTTCACCTGCAGTCCTGTTTTCACTGCTTCTTCAGCCAGTTTGCTGGTTTTCGTCTGTAAGTCTTCGAGTTTGTGTGACATTAAACGTATATCATTTGCGAAATCCAGATCTTCTAGAGTCTTCTTATCGGTAGTCCAACGTATTCCTGTCTTTTCACAGCATAATCTAGCCTACCACAGTTAAGAATATTATCGGTGATAGTAGACAGCCAGCTTGTCTTACTCATGTATGCACTTCGAACGCCCCGTTGAGTTGCCCGTTGCGGATCACCTGACACATGGCATTGTCATATAGCTAGCGGTTGAATGAGGTTGACGAAGACTTGGGCACTACATGCCATGGTGTTGAAGCAGCTTCCAAATTACTTCTCTGTTAACGGTGTCTGTCGAAGGCCTTTTCGTTAGACAACGGATAATACCAGCAAATTTGTGATAAGGGCGGACTACCCTTTCGAATTTAGCATAAGAATACATCAAATCGGTAGGTTCAATCCACGCAACTTAGGATGAAAAATTGTAATTGTAGATAAATAATCTCATTTAAATTAAAGTCAACTATTACATAAAACAGAATTATAACTCACAAATAAGCCGACTAATGAAATAACTTTGCCCCGTTCTTTAAGTGATGTGAAACTCGTACACGAACTTTTCCTTCTGTGAGCTGCTCCATACTATGAACAGACAGAACACAAAATCTGTGAACCATAGAATTCATGTTAATGGCTGTGTAGTACTGCTGTCTCTACAAGACCAAACGGCGTTCTCGGTGAATCAATGTCAACTAAAACCGAAATAGAGATGAATAGGTTAATTCACAGTTGTATTTTAATTAGTCTTTTTCTACAAATTGTGAATAATATTTCACCAGTCAGTTTTTTATTTCTCATTGATTGGTTGTTTTGCATTGAACTGTCCCTTCTCTTTAGAAATATAGGCTCTTATTGTGATAGCTTCAACAATGTCTTGCATTTGTATGTGCAGAATAAGTTATGTTAGCAGAAAAAAATGACAGTATGATCATAGTGAGTCTTAGGAAGTTGACTAATATTAACTATCGTAGTCCTATAGGGTGATTAAGAAGTAATCATTATGTTGTGAGCCCTAAAGACACGACACTTGACTTTCTTATAGTCATTTTTCTCATTGCTGAAAGTTTTGAATAGTTTTTCAAAGCTTAACACTTTTCACTGTTTCTGCAGATGATAAAAAAATGCTCACGAAGATTTCCTTGAAAGCCATATTACTGTTTTATTACTATTCCTTTAAGTTGCGAGTGGAACATAGGGCTTCAACAGAAAGTGTCCATTTCATCTTGTTTTCTGCAGTCATCTTTAGCTCACCTAATGACTGCTTACAAAGTTTCATCCTCTCCTCGTACGATCTCTTTTGCTTCATCTTTGTGTGCTCAACTCGTCGTTTCCCACCTGAAAGGCATAGTGTGCATACAAATCTTACACATGTATTTGCTACTAACCCCAGCAAGTTTTCTCCGTGGGTCGTTAGACACTTAACCTTCGTTTAAATGAAGGTTTGTAAATATCCCTTTCTGTGAAACCCATTCTCGAGGCTCAGTCAGCTGAGTATCTAAGAGGTAAATCAAAGCCTACATTGTTATTCCAGCACAAGTCAACATTCTTTACAGTGGTAAGTAACTCTTATTTTATAACTTAGCATTAGATTGTTCGAAGACCATGGATATACTTTTTGTGTAGCTTTTAAAAGGCTTAATACCAGTTATTAATAATGATACAAAAGAATTCAAGATATCTGAAATCAATTTTAAACTTGACCATGTTGAAATGTGGTGAGAGCTGTCCACTAGCCAAATTGGTAAACAGTAATTTACGTCAATATTTACGTTCCCAAGATTTGTCGTGAGAAACAACCAATCGGAAGACTGTGTTTGTTTGTTTACGTAACCATAGTAATGTACATGAAAACATATATAAATATGCGTTGATTTCCTTAATAAATGATCTGTTGCCTGACTCTTGCCTTCTGTCGTTACAGAAATACATTCATTTTTTCTCCAATTTCAACATTTAAATATTGTGGTGTTGATTGTTTTAGGTAATAACCTCCTGTTTATAGCTTCTGTATGTAGTTAGCCTCCAAATAAGGTGTGCTAATTTATAACATTCAGGTTAACTGCAGTTTTATCGTAAAATTTTCATAAGTGAACTTTATGATCTGTTCTCCTGAGTGTTGGGAGCCAGTGGGTAAGCAATTCGCACTTCGTTAACATTTTAATCTTAATAAAAAAACGTAATTTATCTGAAATATGAAATATACTCCCGCAACATATTCCGGACACAGTGATTACAAACGTACTTGTTATACATGTGTATATAAAGCTTAACGGAGTGTAAAAGGTCAAAGTGGAATCATTAAAGGTTAGAATGCTTACTTGTGAGTCAAACCATCGATAAGAGGTAGGAGAGAAAAAAATGGATTCTTCTAGTTAGGTATTCTATGGCAGATACGTGGACTGCATTATGGCTATCTTCGACAGGTTGACGGATGCAAGTGAAATTCTTATTTCAATGAATACTATATCAATATCATATATGAAAGAAAAGATTGACTGTTTGTCATTTATAGATGTATTCATATCTTGCCAACATGATAGGTTAATATGATGACCTGTCAACCGGAAGCCCACGTGGACGTGGCATTATCTAAATTGCCACAGCCTGTATCTACTGCATTATAAATAGCCATTAGAAAGATGTTTGTTTAGACACATTCAACACACATAAGCTGAGGATACCACTGAAGAACAAGTGCAAAATCTCATTAAATGTTTTCAAATGATACTATCCTCTGGAATATACTAAAAGTTATGGAGGCATGAAATTAGAGGTTCCACCAATTCATTTAGCTCGCAAAAGGATGTATATGTAAATTTTACTATTCAGGGATGATTACCAGAGTCTGGTCATTAAGTAAGAACTGAGTATAAAATTCAATAGAACTAACTATACAGCCAAGCTAATTTTTATAAAGTAAATGAGATTCATTTAGTGCTTTAAGGCCTCATAGCATTCGGACGATACTTTTACACCACATTATCAGTATACATGTATGCTTGGTTACGCATGCACAGTAAGAGCACATAGATCTCTTCAGCTAAGGTCCAGACAGCACAATCCAAGGTGAACTGAAGAGAAAATGGAGTTACCAAACTCATTTGTTTTTCAAGAGTTAGTTTGCAGGTATTTTATTTGTTTCAAGTTTGATCACGGATTGATATCAATTAGAGAACCATTGAGAAACAAAGAGCTCTCATTTGTATTTAGAAACAAATGTCCAGCGTCATCTGCAACAGAGCATATCTCAGTGACGAGCCATGAACTTAATTTTAACACTGCCGGTAAAGCCGTATATAAGATATCTTCTAGTTACATACTAATATTTGTTTAAGCCCAAGCCATAAAAGGACTGAAACCTATTTCATGTGTTCGAAAACTATTTGCTTTTACACTGAGCTTGCCTTGGAAATCCCACTTTAAAACTCAATGTTTCCCCTCTTGATTAATCTTTTATCGGTGATTTTGACTGATAAATAAACCTTCTAACCAGTAGTGGTTCGACTATGATCTTTTAAGCACCGTTAATATTTATATAAATATTTATAACAAAGTATGTGTATGATCAGGATGTTCGTAACGGGTTGTGGGAATAAATTGAATATTTCAAATCAATCACGTCTTCTCAGTATTTTGTCAGACACTGCATAGGGGACTTATTGCTTTCATTTCCTAATCCTACTCAAAAGAGATTTGTAGGAAGTTAAGGGAATGCATTTTCCCACGGTGTACAATTTGGAATCGAACATTTTACCATCTAAACTGTGAATGATTTCAATTATAACTGAATTATACAAGGAAAATTCTTCAGCAGAAAACAAAAGTTTTTCTAATCACTAATGGTGTTTGTGTCAGGGTTATTGTACAGCATGAACTACAGTTTATATTCTGAATTTCTGACTGTATTTAACAATATTTAATAATGAAACAAAGATATTACACAAACATCTGTTACACAATACATCATTTGAATTGGTATATTTTGTTGGCTTCAGTGTTTGATACTAAATAAATTCCTAGTACAACAATTGAATAGATGGATAAATCAGGATAAGGAAATAATACAAACAACAGCAAAATAAAAAATGATAGCTGGCTTTAAACAAATTGACTGCTTGATTCAGTTCTATTAACGCATTAACATTCTTACAATTTGGTGTCTTTATTTCCAGGACACTGAATAATTCCTATGATTACCAGATACTGATTTGACTTGTATTGGTAAAGCTTTCACCATTTGTGCGGAATAATTAGCACAAATATTTCTCACTATCGATCTAAACAGCCTAATTATTAGTCACTGGCACACATTCCTTTCTAAATGAAAAACAAATCATGGAAGTGAAACATAAAATAACATACTTGGTGTAAATGTTACATCTGTAAGATTCACAACTGAAATATTTTACACAGATCAATACTACACCACTAAATATCTACTTCATGAACCAAAGAGCATAATCTTTGCGTTCAATTCTGTTTATGATGAACAGTTTTCACTTTGAGCTTATCACTGTTCCTCAGCCACCATGAAACAAATCAGTCAATAATATAGATTGTATTTGGGGTATCTTTCCTGCTGTACTGTAGCTCTACACTTGACTATATGCCTGTGAGTCATAATAATGAGATGAATTAGTAATATCGGAGTTGAAAATCACCAGCAGCGATAAAAATGTTCTCTTTGAAACTAGATGGTTGGAAGCGGTGGGCAGGAAACCTTAGACCTAGGTTTCGTGCTAGCTGGCACTCATCAGCAATGCATTTCTGCAACCCTGAAGGAACTCATGTCCCTTCTGAGATTCGAACCCGCGTCACCCAGTGCTGCAGTCAGAGACGCTACCGCTAAGCTATTCGGGCTCGCGATTGACATCCTATAGGAATGTGTTGGATACTTTGATTGGACACTAGTCAGTGACTAGGCTTTCTGCCAGTTGCCTCCAACCACCTAATGCCAACAATTCAAGGTGCACCCTGACGTTTAGTCACCTAGAATGGTGGCCACACTGCAAACTTCAATGACAGAATTCAGTGTGCACCAAACAAAGGAGTATTCACCGACTCGTTTCCAATCAAAGTGATCACTTTATTGGCCAGTAGGATGTTAAACGATGCGTGATGTATTTGAATGGCTAGTACAACAAACAAGTATGCTGTTTTGATTTCTACAAAACCTACATATGTTATTCAGCGTCCTGGTCATTCTTTCCTTGATTTACAGGAGTAAACTAGTTGGTCTGTGAAAGCACTGGCGGTCCTTTTAGGTATTCCCGGATGTTTTCAAAGAATGGTATCTTTGGAAAACTTTTGTATATGTCTAGCAAGAGGATTCAAGATCTGTCATTAAGGTGTATCAGCTGTTGGTATGTTGGTATTTTCATGGAGGCTGAAACCAAACGGCCGTCATTTACGTCGCTAAAAATGGAGTAACTGTGTCTTCTTCTGTGGATTTCTTTACTAACCACTTACAAATATATTACAAATGTCAAGAACTCTTGCCCACTGAAAGCAGATGACCAGTATAGTTTCGTAAATCAACAAAAAGGGGGGCTAGAACCATTGTGAGTTTGACTGTTGGCAGAACTGTCTCTGCAAATAACTAATTCTTGGAAAGGTCTCCTCATGGATGCTCACCAATAAATGGAATGCGAAGGGCTTTAACTCATTTTTATCAGTCAATAACTTCAGGCAGAAGTATGCGACGCCTAATCCCTAACACTTAGTTGACACAATTCATTTCGCTATCGACGTACTGAAGGTGGTCTTCAAACAAAGGCAACTCCATTCTGGCATTGCACGAATATTAAGGTGAATTACAAGTACCCTGCACTTTTACGTTACAAAGATCAAATTATTTGCTTGCTAAACTTTTACATATCTGACTGATTTCAGGCCATATTTTGTCACAAACCGACAGCAATTAGAAAAACTTTGGAAACTAGGATGATGCTTCGTTTTAGGTCTGAATAATTCAAAATTGCCTTCTGTACACTACGTGTAAAACTGTGATCAACGTTGTCAGTTATAAAAACTACATGCTTTTTATTTCACCAATTGTCAGCAACACAAGGAATTAATTTAGACACTAGTTACTACCCTGCATTTAGGTAATTTTCGGCTTTTCGTTTTGTGGACTAGAGGGGAGCAAAAGTAGTAACCGTTTTCATAGTAGTTTTATATCATATGTTCGCTAAATCTTAACGTTTCATTTTTTCACTGATCAGACGGTTAGCCTTATTTTGGTGATACGGAATCATCGTATGTTTTATGAATTTCATTAAATCTTACTTCGGTATTCTTTATTGGTTAAACAGACTCTAACTGTGTGTACATATCAGCTGTTACATAATTTCAGAACAAATGCGCTTACGCCACTCTTGAACAGTATTCTTTAACGGTAAGCATGCATTGTTCCACTAGGACTTTAGCATAATTTTCTACTTGTGTTGAAGAAGTTGTCATATAGTTCTGTATTATTGTTGAGATTACATGTCATACTAGTTAGGGGACAAAATAAATAGCTCTTATCCCGCTAAATGAAATCTTAATGATTTATCCTTTGTTATTAAATATGTCGATTCAATATAATCGTTATCACTGAGGTTTATTTACTAAAATATAATAACGCTAGGAAAGCAGTTGTTTTCCATTCTATGTGGTTAGTATTTTGGTAAAAATAATAGGTGAAATTGTTTCCCGGCTTTTAGTTTTCTTCTTTCTTTTCATAATTAATGTGGCAAATACTCTTGCGATTAACATTACAGACTAATAGGAATAGTTGGTAACTAGTGGTAACAGCTGTTTTAGTTGGTAGAATTAATTTCATTCGACTACTTAATGCCTAATTTTCTCATTTTAGGCCGAGTTTATTATCAGTAGTACCTGATTCATCGAGGCAGGAGTCTCATGGTATGAACTCATTCAGATAGTCCGGTTTTTCAATTATCTATATCCACCTAATTGATTTAAACAGTGTAAAACTACTCAGATTAATGAATACTATGTTTAATCCGTCATCCCTCCACATTTCAGCATAGTTTATGATGTCATGTGCATCACATTTTGAAGTGCAAGTGGTTAAGTCTTTCAAAGGCTAAAAAGATTTTTTTAAATGTTTCCTGTAGTCGTGCACTTAGCAAACCTGTCACCTTCACCATTACTTTTAAAAGTATTTCGCCTGTTTAAGTATCCGCGCCTAATAAATATCACAGAATAAGCTTGTTTCAAAGGCACTTTAATCATATTCTCTTAGAACACAGACGTATGACACTGATATGTGTATAATTTATTTACAGATGGTTATGGCACAATAAGTAAGCTGATTAAGTGGTTACAATCTTACATTTCATTTGTTAAATGACAGTCTGTATTAGGAAAGTATTTACTAGTTAACAGCAGTAGGACAGCGTAGTTTCGTAGTGATTATATTATTTATTATTGTTCCCTTGGGTTCCTAGTGGAATACATGTATCTTATCCGTCTGACTCTACAAGCATCTAATCCATCAAGATAGATTTCATAGTCGACTTAGAGTGTGCTTGCCTCCTAAATGTAAACTGTTACTTCAGGAGTAATCCGCACCGATGGCCCATCTGACAGAGAAGAGTAAATTGTTTCAAAATGCAGACTGTTTCACTTAGTAAATCTTATCCTCTTTGGTAGGTTCATAGTTGGTGAAACCAAATTTCGGATACAGAATGGGTAGTTTGCCCTTACCGACTGAAATCATTTATAACAGATAGTGCTTTCTGTTGTTCACTATGTGTCGAGTGTACTGCTTAGCATTCAACTGAATATTACTGTATGATTGTGAAACATGACCATTTATGGTGAAGAGGTATAAAATTAAAACATCTCATACCATTGAATCCTTTAAAGCTACTCATTTGTGACGAAATGTAGTGCTGGGTGTAATAGGCAAAGCATTCATTTAGACTCAGAATCTTAACCAACTTACACATATTCACTCACTGCTTAGAGACAACTCCACAAGCAATAGTAATGCAGAATATTGATTCACATTGGATCTTTATGGAAATTATATGATATTACTCTATTTGTTTTGCCTTTTCAATGAATCTGAAAACGGAATGGTTCAATTCTATACGGTTACCCGCCTTCATAGAATTCATTACTGCACGGGTAACAATTAGAAAACGGTAGGCAATATGCTTTATTTTATTGCTTCGATGGTGGATGGATGACCGAGTCTGAAAAAATTTACCTGTCGAAATGTACGAAGACACTAATGACACGTGACTAAAATTCGGAAAACTGAATTATATGCGATTTTAATGGGTTTGTCTGTAACAAGTACTCTGATATAAAGGAGGGGAAGTTAGAGAATGAGTAGAAATGAAAGTTCTCTGAACGTAGAAAAATAACAATGAATTCCAAGTAAGAATAGTTCAAGTAAGGGAGTTTATGGTAACCTAGTAAATAAAGTAGATAAAAGTGAAGGTAATTAGGGGTATGAAGTGATGATAGAATATAATTCACATTACAAAACACAACAACAAAATTAGGATAAGATTGATGTTTATTTTTAATCACTTCACTGGAATAGGAAAAATTCATGCTTTAAATGAAATTTTTTGGTCCATTCACTTGAAATCGCCTTCTAGATGACCAGCAGTTTTACTACCAAAGGCTTGAGCACCTTTCGATCGTAACAGACTAAACTGACAACATTTTCAGCTAAGTCAATATAGAAATTCTCTTTTAATAAAATTTTCAGATGAAACTTTGCCAAAAAGATGGTCTTCCTCCTAGTAGAGAGCCATGCATAGAAATTAAAGTATTTCTACAACTTACCTAGGCCTTCTTTCAATTTTGTAGCAGTTTTAAGGAGGATTTTACCACGAATCAACATTAGTTATAGAATCACTGAGACTTACGGGACACTAAAAAGGTTTTTTGATCTAGTTTTGTATCTTACAGTAATGAGCATGCTGTTATAAATTAGGCTCTGTACATTAGAAATGTAAGATTCACACGTCTTCCATTCAACTATTAGAGGGGAACTCAGTGGCTACTGAATTCTAACTTCATGATAAAATCTAGCCTGATACTAATTAAACTATCACAGACTCAACTTTCAAATACGCATTCATTTCTAATTCTTGATTAACTTCAAGATAAACTTGCTCGAATTCTAATGGAGTCTGACTGGTGAGGAACAAAGTGCAAATAGACTTCCACCGATGTTCTTGAATGGTAATGCTTCTATTTTATAAATCTGCAGAAGTTAGAATTCATAAACTACTGGAATTCAACCAAATGGTTAATAATAGACGTGATCTTCTCACCTTATTTCAACATTTTGACTTTAATTCTGGATGACAAGTACAGAGATATAAAGAGAGAGCTAGCCAGTGGTCTACGTTTAAGGGTCACATGGATGTTGTCGTCTCACGCCGAAATTTGCCTTAGAGTTAATGAAGTGTACGCAAACCCAGTTTCTAAAATCTAATTTATGAAATATTGACAAAATGCTTTGGATTTTGTAAGTAAAGTTAAACAAAATTATTATTTACAGGATTTCATCATGAGTTGACATTGGTTAGAGAACCATTGGAAAACCTGGGAGTACTGGGCAGCTGTTTCGTCAGCCTAGTTTGGGACTCTTCACAGTACATACCAGCCGGGGTTCGAACCCGGCACCTTCTGTTTACAAAGCGAGCTCGTAGACCATTAAGCCACCGGTACCCGATCCAATGGCCTATGAATTCTAACTCCTGTCAATTCACGACATAGCACGACCACTAGCCAATGTCTTCGGCGAGTATTTGTCCTCACACCCGACCTGCTGCACTCTACTGGTCACGACTTCTCACTAGAACCCCTGATTATTATCATTTTAAATCATGAAGTTGAGATAAACACTAAAGATTCTATATACTAGGCTACTAATTATGTAAGAGCTTATGATTCTACACATTTTCGCAGGCTTAGGCAAACACCTTAGAATTCTAATCTGAAACCATCCGGCTAGAAATCATGCTATTTTGCTACTGAAAAAATTGGCTTTCTTTCAAAATATACAAGATTTTTGTCGGCATAGCTCATTATTCCATATGAGTTGAATTTATTTACAAACAGGTGATCACTTAAATCTACTCTACTAATAACCGGATCATTAAACATCAATGACAGGTTTAATCAACAAAGTTTTACTGTTTTCTTCTAAATGAGGAAGGAATGGTTTAAGTGAGTTGGAAATATTCCATCGGCTGTTAGTGTTTAAATAGCTGCTTTCACTGACTTACAAGTCACTGATATATCGTGACATAAACTTTTTTGATGCTCACAGCAGTAGTTAACCGTGTCCACAAATTAGATTAAAAAAGCTTCATAATACTAAATTTAAGAAAATCAAGGCATGGTAGGCGATTATAAAACACCTGCTATTTAGTTAAAATAGAAAACAACAAACATGTGAACCCTGATGTCACATACGTATAAAAGTGAAAATCAACATCAACACTTATAAAGAAAACATGTTAACCCAGAAAAAGACATCAATTACAACCAAGTGAGTGACGAAAAGCTACTATTTAGGAATGTATCAGTTCTTTCAGGTCTCAGGAAAGCTATGTAATTCAAACAATGCAAAGAGCTAAGGATTCGTGATATGTAGATAAACAAATAGATTTTAAGATAGTGTAGTCAGTTAGCGTAAGAGGAAAATTTATTATGAAGCATTGCCTAAGAAACAAACAATCTTACATCATTCTGAAGATTAAAAAGTAGTAAGTTATTACAAGTAAATATTTCAAAGATTTGGATAAACTCAAATAATCATGCGAAGTAGACTGAAGCAGTAAACTTAGATCACTATTAACTTACAGGAATCCCTTAGCACTTAAGCATTTTCGACGAACATTTCACCGTTATCTGTATTAACAGTGAAATCTTGGCTGGTTCCGAAGGGTTTTTGAGTGTAATAATCATTACGTGGTGTGTAAGTAGTGTAGAAGCTAAACCTAAAGAACTGTGATTAATTAAAAATAAAAAGACGTCAAAAGAAGCAAATAATGAGTGTTCTATCAAGTATCATAGATGGGAAATAAAACTTCAAAAATTCTGAAGATAATAGGAGGACAGAATGGAAGACTTTTACCTCACAGAAGAAAAGTGATTCAAGTTTCCGCATTTTGAAATATTAAAAACATAAAAACAGAGAACAGGTACAAATAGTTTTGCAAATCAAAGCTAATTAGTCTTTATTTTGTAATGAATCTTTTAGCTTGCATTGTGGTTTCTGCAGCAATTTCGTATGTTCTTGCAGGTCTTCAAACACAAACGGATGAGAGAATCGATTGATGACGTGAGTTTACGTAACCTACTTGATGTGTTGTGATGACTGCCTCTTTGTGTATTCTGCTGATAAAACCTTTTTGAAGTCATCAGAAGAATCATTTGGATGACTGAAAGATGTTCTGAAATTAAATGGTATGTCGCTGGTCTATCCAAATGCATTACAGTAAGTCTATCCCAATTCTAGTTTACTAATAATCCTTTGTCTTTTGAATAACTTAACAACACGCCGTTTAATTTCAGTCCTGAAAATGTCGTCACGCTATCCAAATGATTCGAAAATGTTAAATAGCAGTAAGAAGAGAGGGAACTTCATCTCAGTTCTCTGTGTATAAGGAGAGCTACTAGCATAACTTTGCATATAAATATGTTGTTATCTTAGGACATGCACACTCAAGAGCAGAAAGAGAATTTTCAGAAGTCTGGTACTCTAATGAAACTATAGCTAGTAATTTTATGGATATGAACCCAACTCATTAAAAAGAAAAACAACATTCTCCCAATTATTGATATAAGTATAAAAACTTGGGCACTGTGTTAGAGTATAACTCCATTATGGATAAGATTTTATTTTGATAAATCACACAGTGTTATTTATTATCCTCCTCTGATTTGACTGGCGGTAATAATATCTTCCATGTTTCTGGTATTTACATTGAGTCATTTCTGTTGCATGTGTTGGGTGTAGATATGGAAGATTATATTACCGCCAGTCAAATCAGAAGATGATAGTAAATAATCTCAAACTTCTGTTCAATTCAAGCGCATCACAACATTCTAACAAGTTACTTATCATAATGAATAGCATATACCCAATGCCCAAATTTTTTCAAACTGTTAAAAGTGAACTATAAAAACACTTGTCTTATTTCCCATCTGATTGTAATTGATCAATAACACTCATATTATTATTACTGAATGTACATTTTTCCATATTGATTTTATTCAAATATCTAGTCAATTACACACATGTATATAAATGAAGGAAAAAGTTGTGTGAGTAAGTTGTTATGATTATGAGTGGCAATATTTTGTGCTCGAAATGTCATCAGTTAATAACACTGTGTGATTTAAAAGTCAATCTGAACGAAGAATATTCTTTTCAATAATTTCTCTTCAGGTTCTTACAATTATAAAATATAATATTTGTTGTCGTTACAATAAGGCCAGTTATGCGGCAGATACATTTTTAACGTAGAATAACAGATTAGTTATGGGGTGTCAAAATAAATAGTCGTATTAGTGTGACAAACGTGCTAGGCTGAATTCGATTACAAAATAATGTAAAACGGGAGACAGTGGTGATTAATCATAATAGATTTGTAGAGTGGGGGGTAAGAAAATTGACAAGTCAGTTCAAGGTTATAAAAGGTGTCAGGTGAGTGGCTAGTACAAAGTGGTCTGTGTTAAACAGGAGATAGTAAGACTACCCCCCACTCTACAAATCTATTATGATTAATCACCATTGTCTCCCGTTTTACATTATTTTGTAATCGAATTCAGCCTAGCACGTTTGTCACACTAATACGACTATTTATTTTGACACCCCATAACTAATCTGTTATTCTACGTTAAAAATGTATCTGCCGCATAACTGGCCTTATTGTAACGACAACAAATATTATATTTTATAATTGTAAGAACCTGAAGAGAAATTATTGAAAAGAATATTCTTCGTTCAGATTGACTTTTAATTCATAATATGGGAATTTTCCACACTATCAAACTGTGTGATTTATCAAAATAAAATCTTATCCATAATGGAGTCTCCCAATTTATTACAAAGTCAAGCAGTTGGATCGTTAATTTATCTCAACATTATACCACAAAAGAGAATTATCCTAATGTGACACAATAAAATGTAAGGTGAAAAGTTTACGAAGCGAAAACCTCAGCCCAGATTTACAGTTGCACAAGAAAAAGAAATCCGATATCCGAGCATTCACTCATCTGATTAACAAATCTTACTTCTACATGAAATTAGAGCTGAAAGTGTCGTCAAGCATGGTGATAAAACAACTAAGATCGAAAACCAAATGTTATTCCAGGGAGGTAAACGTCTTTAATCACTTCCATTTACCTGCGGTAACCTGAAAAGTGGTACAGACCAATTTCGCTATTTCAGCTTATATTTTATGAGAAAAATAAGTGTTAAGCGCAGAAACTGTGGCCATCTGTCATGTGACTGTTGGCTGTCAATTCTGATTAGTTACTTACTGAAAAACAGAAAGACACAGAAACAGTATCCCATTTTTGACTACCAGGCCTGTTCTGTATAATATAGACTGGTATTAGTATTCTATTCTGTTCATCCATGAAATAACAATCTCCGTAAATTATTCATATATCGGGAATATAAATCAGCAGTTATTAATTATTTCACAGAAAATTCTTCTATTATCTTTCTTGTACACATTTTGAACATTGACTGAGCAAGCGATTACATCTTACTAGATGAAATATGATTTCCTTTGGATGTATGATTTTCAACAAGTCATCTCTTTCTCATTTTCCTCATGGAGTAAAAACAATATAGTTTAATTTAATTAATAGTTTAACTTACATTACCAAAAATATTTGTTTAAAATAGCAATTGAAAAGATAACTGTTAATTAAAATAATTTCACTGACTAGTTTTTTGAAGGGATGAAAATAAAACTAACTCAGAGATTTAATAAGCCAGACTTTATTTCACTTTAAACTTAAGCAAAAACACTAATGGAAATATAATTTCGTAAGTACAATTCTATTTAATGTTACTTAATTGATGGAACATTCCAGTGGAAGCTAGTGTTTACATTTCTCCCTATTTGCGATTCGCCAGTAGTCAGGCATACTTTTACTCTGGAGTTCATACTTGAAAAAATAGTCTGAGTATCAAAGCATGTCCCACGATAGAATGCAGCAACAACCATCTGACTAGTTTTATGTTAGGTGGAAACCACTTTCTGGATTTCGCCATTGATTGCTTTTTTCGTTTCTTTGTATTCCGAGTGGAATATAAGGTTTCAAGCTTGAGCTTTGAAGTTTCAGTAGCACTTGTGTAGTTTCTATGGGATAAGGCTACTAGCCTGAAGTCTGGACTTTCTTCTTTCTTGGGCTTAATACCGACTAAATGATGTCTAGAAGTGCGTCGGCTGGGAATCGAACGCCGGACCACGTGCGTGGTTGACGAACGATTTATCTCTGGACCACTGATGCTGCTAGTAATCACTAAATAGTATCAAAAAAACAATGCAAAGAACTAAGACGGGCTATCATAAAAATGTAACCTATTCTAGAAACTAGAATAATACCCAAGCATCCACTCAGGTATCCGATATACCAAAAGGAAACTGACCAATTCGATCTAGATATGTGAGTGAACATCTTAGACATAAATAATTTCAAACTGTCACTTAGCCTAATAACCACTAGTTGACCAGTCTGTAAACATCACGTATTCCTTTAGGAGACCAGTCTTCATTCTCTGACTAGATCGCTGACAATCAGCTGTTGTATTTACATATTTCTACGAAAAACATCAAACAGTAAGACACCAAAACATGCTAGAAACATCATCCTTCACAGTTCTTCTTTTCCAAAATAATAGTGAGATGGCGGAAAGCTTGTGTTGTGTACTGTAGATAAACATTTCCTTTATTACTTAGTGATATCGCAGCAGAAGACGCTTGGTCAGATAAGCGACTGAGGAAGTCTTTGAAAGTAAGAGGGAAGAAGATTGGTGGAACAAAAGGATCTGTAGGGAAAAACTCAGGTGGATTAAGGACTTTAATATTTCTCGCAAAGTGACTTTTGAATATAATTTGATCAGTAACGAGTGTTTTCCCCTCTTTCGCTCTCTAGGAAATTTACGACGTGATATGCAGTACCCAATCACTCACGACGAAACTATCTCTCCACTGTGCAGAGTAGATCACGAAGTGTGGTACACTAAAATGCTGCTTCTTACTTGTTCTGTAGCAGTGAGATTGATCACAAGGACAAGATTTCATCACTTGTAACTTCTTTAGATACCCCGGTGTAACCGAGCCTCAAGTGGGAGCCTCAATTCCTACGAAGCTAACCCCTTAACTCTTCTAGTATATAAAAACATTTCAACTTCCATGATGTAGATGGGTAGGAGTTTCCACCTTACATTAGGATTCCAGGAGTGTACGAATCGCTTATAATGACGCATTCATGAAAATGACGTTTTAAATTGGCTTTTTTGATGACTGTCACCTAATACGAGAAGTAAGTGAAGTAAACTTTCCTGTTTGACCAAATTTTAACATACATTATTACTCTTATTATTCCAGATTAGAAATTGTTTTCATCTGAATGACTTTATTAAATAGACTGAATAGAATAATGACATAAGGGACATTGGTAGATGCACTGATGTTTAAATTTCTGCATCTGTTAATCATAACAAAAGCATGATTTACATTGACCTGTTCCTAATATTTAGGTCAATGAATTTTGTAATAATTAGGCATAATTACTGTTCTCGTATAACTGTTTTCTGTTCAAATTTGTTACCAGCGCTAATTCGTCTGTTGCTTATGGAATTCTAATTAGAAGAAATATACATATACAGTCAGGCAAGCATGGAATCTTCTGATTAATGTTATGATTTACCACCCATTATATTTCGTGACTGTAAAAGTTAACGAAAAGGGAAGAGGAAGAAGTGAAAGAAACAGATTCATCTTATATGTTGACTATCTTTTATACGCAGGCCTATATACCTCAAATGTACAGTCGATGTCTTAATGAATGTATGCTACTTGTTCTTACCATTTTTCATTTATTTCTAATTCAATCCTACTTTAGATAAAATAACATATTCGTATTGCGTGTTCAAATACTTTGGGAGTGGAAGTTCTACAAATTCACCAAATGAATTGCCATTTTTTTCAATAATTCTTCATGTGATACTTGTACTTATAACAGTGATCTGTTGTAAGTAGGCAATGCTGCAAAATTAACAGTGATTAGGGCAAATGAAACCTCTACTACTACGACTGCTTTCAGTTGTTATATTTTACGGCTAATTGTTTAGATAGCACAGTGAATCAGTACATTATACTTTGAATAGGTAAGTGGATATATGTTTACTATAATAAGTGGGTCATTTGAATAAAAGTCAAACGAGCTTTACGCATCTATTTCGGTATTTTTAGTGGTCTATTAACCATGCTTTATGCAAAGATGTGAATAAGTCTAGTCACTGAGTTATCCGTAGGTAGAAAGGTTTTGAATAAAGAAAAGTCCTGGAGTAATTTTTTTAATTCCTGCTCCGAGTAGAACATAGAGCTTCAAGCCAGAGCTTTGACATTTCGGTAACAGTGGGTTTTATTTCTGTGGAGTGGAGTTGCTAGTCCCACGCCCGATCTTTTCTGTCTACTACCCTTACTGACAGTTTAGTGCGAGGATCGAACGCCAGCCTACGTAATATATATATATATATATTTGTGATTAATGAACCTTAAACATTCTCAAATCTTCCCATAAAGGTGGAAATGATTTTGTCTTAACTTATTTTTCTCCAATCAGGCAAGATATATTTCGTTAAATTTTTTTAGACAACTATATTTTGATTGTGAAAATGAATTACTTCACCAGTATCAGCCCCTTGACTTAAGAGTGCAAATAATAGTCCCATGGTTTTAAGTGAACACCAGGTACTGCATAAATATGTCTAAGACATCACACGCCTACTAGTCGAAAACTGGATAGAGTACAAGACAAGATATTAATAATCCTATTACAGACTCTTAGGTTTTCACTTCCTAAACTCACGCACTTATATGTGTCAATAAATAGACCAAAACATAAAACAGTTTGCAGACACTCAGTCAAGCCACTCAAGAGAGTGAATGACATTCTTTGTGGACAAAAAACTCATAGTATCTAAGCGGTTTTACAAAATTAATAAATGGGAATACTACAAAAGCAGCAGTGTGTTAGTACTTCAAAATAACTGTTTGGCTATAAATCAGTCATGTATGATTGATTATGCAGTTTTACACTTCATATGAATCTGCTAAAACTCAAACCAATATTTTATGTCTGCTGCAGTCTCGAAGCTAGAATTATATTGTGAAGCAAACAATCACAGAACAACTATTTTATCATTGAAATTACGTCAGTTTATACGTATGGACATGTGCATTTGTTCTTTCGCAACTTAATTTAAAGGAAGGTATGAAGGAAGAATGGTTACGCTTGGCATTCATTTGAAGTGTCTCACCACGTTCATTGTCATGATTGACTGTATTTAATCTGACCCGAAGAAACTACTAAACCATAGAGCATTAGTCAGAATCTTACGGTTAGGTACGAATTGTGGTCAATGCACTAAATAATAAGGCATTACTCACAGTGTGGCAATTTTTGTTATGGCCATACTAGTGAAGTCATGTGCTCTGCGCTGGATGATCTAGTTGCTAAGCCTTCATTTTCTTCCCAGACAAGGCCTTCAGCTCATAACTCAGTTTGAATTGAACTATCTCTCCTGGCAACCTGAAGGTGATTGGCTGCTTGTGGATAATTTTTCACCTTTTGGTCTACTTGTATTGATAATGATTGTTTCCTTCATGCATTTATTCCCCTTGATGAATTTGAATAAAGCAAGAACAACAGTGGTTTGTGCAGAATA
The DNA here is from genome assembly GCA_944472155.2 of Trichobilharzia szidati. Lineage (NCBI taxonomy): Eukaryota > Metazoa > Platyhelminthes > Trematoda > Strigeidida > Schistosomatidae > Trichobilharzia > Trichobilharzia szidati. The sequence continues at coordinate 28,043,857 of OX235276.1, read as the reverse complement.
ATATGGTACCATCATTTATTTCGTTGGCTTCTCATCAGCTGCTTATAGCGTACAGAAAAGTTTTAACATACTTGCAAATTTTACATGTTGTCAGTTGACAAAAAGTTCCACAATAAGTGAACAGAGCTCATAAAATTGCGCTTATATAGTTTTTACACCGGCAGTTCAAGTTTAAACAAAATAAATGTATGCATACAATGGTAAAGGAGTTACGTAATAAAGACGAAATATGCGTTGGATACAGAGTGACTAATAAATTAGGTAACAATGTGCTGAGTTCAACTCAAATCATAGCAACAAGAGACAAGCAAAATTACAGATTATATAAGGGGGTGAGGTTAAAGACAAAGAATTCGTAATCAGATCAGAGAATAAAGACATTCAGTTACCAGGGCAAGAAAAGATTAATAACTGCTTCTTTCTGAACACATAAATCTGGTTTCAAGCGTTTGATAGAAATTGCTTCGGCAAACTTGAGGAAAATGGAACTCCTTTGTCTATTGATAATTTTAAAGGATTTCTCGATTTCTACCTCATGATCCGTGTCGAGAAGATGTCTAGTAATAGTGCTACTATAAGAGTATGTTCCCTTGAGAGGTAGGCTTTTTGGCACATGTTCAGAAAATCGGAGGTGTGCCCTTCCTTAACCACAAGGTTGACCTTTTGTCCACGTGACTTCCCTCTGATTGTTTAGTAAATTTTGTCTATGTCAGTGCTGACTGCAAGTTTAGCTCAGTACCAGGCTTCTAGAAATCCTCTGGCATTTTTAGTGTTTCCTTTGTCTAGAACTTTTACATTTCCTCAATCGAATTGGTGTCCACGGTTGTCTACATGCTTTGATATGAATGAATTGATATCATGTCTCTTGACAGCCAGTTTATGTTCGAGGATACGAAGACGAAGAGGGCACCCAAAGTGACCCCTACATTGTTTTCACAGATGTTGCAGTTTATCTTGAATCGATGCCAGTTATGTCTTCTTTTGCTGTTGTGTATTTTTGGTGGTATAGTACCAACTGAAGTTATTTTGTTGGCTTGTGAGAGAAATCCATTCCGAAAAGTTTCAGTAGTCTTGCAGTGATTTCTAAGATATTCTTCACATATGGTAGGAGGATTTTCGCTTTGCTTCTACTGGATACTTTTGAGTTGGTTGGCTGGGTCGAGGATGGACATATTTTGATGAAATTTTGGTGGATATCCATTTATATACAAAACTGTCGTAAGATATTTCTCTTCTGTTCTCCACATGGCAGGAGTGCTGTAATGTTGTGTCCTGGCTCTTCTGAATAGTGTTTGCATGCAACTTTTTGTGTGCTGTTGTAAGTGATTATTTTATCCGTATGAGTCGTTTTTTTGTATTCTTGAACTAATAATTTTCTTGTGCTTGTTAGCTTGACTAAGATGTCTAATAATGGAATTTTGTCCTTGGGTTACTCTTCTCATGTAAATTTGATGTCCACAAAGATGTTGTCAATTAGGTTACGAGTATTTTCTAGGTTGTCTGTTTAAGTTATAACCAATGCGTCATTCCCACCACGTATTCGAATTTTGGGTGTAATCTTTATGATGATTATTGTTCCGATCCTTAGCGCAACACGTTCATGAATCAGTCCTGACATATGTGATCCTCTAAGTGTCTCGTTTATCCGTCCACACGTTAACCCAGTGAACTGGAAATATGCTATTAGACATATATATATGCATTCCATCCAACGTAAGCACTGTGATTTTGATTGTTGAGACAGATACTCATTGTTGCTGAGTAATTATCACACGGTTTTTTGCTAGTTTTTGCCCGCTTGAAGTGTATTATGTCTTGAGGTCGAAAGATACAGTTATTTCTTTGTCATTTATTTGAATGTCTCTGATTTTCTCCAGAAATTTTGTTGGAGATTTTATGAAGAGATCATGGGAATCTGCTAAATATTTCAGTCATCTACAGAGTTCTTTGGATATACTATTTGTTGGGGTTTCTGGAGGTGAGATGTTTGGTCATAGGGGGATATTTGGTGTGTATAGTCTGGATCTATCGTAAAACGGGGGTAGAACCGGTCTACTGATTTCATTCGCCATTGATCTTCCCTTCTGATCTGATCTGTTCTGGCAAGCTTATTCAGACCTCTTTAGGTTCATTTATCTAATATTCGGATAAGATTTGTTGTGAGCTATTGATATATGTTTTATCTTCAGTATTCAGCTTTCTTTTTCTATCCTTCTTTGCTCATGAATTTTGTAGTTCACTGCTGGTCAGCTGGTAGTATGACGATGTTTTTTGCGTCCTTTCATTCTCTAGGGGACTTTTTTCTTGAGAATTGAGTTGTGTATACTGTTTTTCTCTTTGCCCATAGGTACACCGATTTCCCACATCTCCTTTTGCATCTCGTAATTTATTCCTGTTGATTTAAATGCTGATTCTAAAGCAGAGAAGTGATCAGTTTCTGAAACATCTTTATTATTGTAATGAAGTCCTTTCTAGAGGAGTTATTAAGCTATTGTCAGCAGTGGTTGTTTTGATAACTTGACAGCGCAATAGTCTGATGCAATATTGGTTTGTTGTTCTGTCATTTTGGTTAATTTTTCTTTGAGTTTACTTCCTTTTTGATCTTTGTGTCATCTACAGTTGCAGTAAGAAGCTGAGTGGCATGATCTGCATTTGGTATATAGATTTTGGTCAGCGCGTTTAAGAGTATACAGAAACATTAGTTACCAGTCAGCAACCAGCCCCCTTACGTCATTCGGTCGTAACCGAGTTCGGGCGTGACCAAAATCGTAGCAAACAGAACCAACGTGTTGTGAACCAAACGCTGGAAACAAATCTTCAGGTTCCACTGCTTAGCTAACTAAAACTTCCTTGAGTGACGTACACTCCCAAATTGCTCCAGCGATAGCTAAAAGACAGTTATTTGTGGCAAAATCTGTGGTACTGTTTAACATTAATAACATATCAAAACTCAAAATTACCTCAACTATGTCGTTAGGCAGCTATGCAGATCCACTTATTTCTCAAGTACAAAACAAGTACTATACGACAAAATTATTTGATCAAATCAGCTGTAAAAAGTGACTGAGAATCAAGAATAATATTCTCGAAAATCTGGGATCAAAACTATGTCATCGAGAATCATGCACCAGATAATCCAAGGTCAGAATCCCTATAACCAACCTTAACTTCATTCAAACGAACTCACAGTCATAAAGTAACACATAATCAACACTATCACACAACCTCAAAGAGAAGCGTTTAAATTAGGGATTACGCAAGAATAAAGATAAACAATATAATCCAAGCGAACAAGTAGTGGAAAGCTTTATAACACTGATATATAGACTGAGATGCATCGGTGGTTCAGCGGCAGAATGCTCAATGGTGAGGATCCATCCCCAGAAGACGTACTCTTAAACATCTCTATAAGCCGGTAGTAAGGTCAGTAAACAGGTAAGGTTGAGAGGGAGGCTAGCAATCCAACCCAGCGAAAATGAAACCCACCACTACCGAAACTTCAAAGCTTTGGCTTGAAGCCCTATGTTCCACTAGGAACATAAAGGAATAAAATAAATAAGAAATAAATAAGTATAGACTATGGGAAAAGAGGAAAATAGTTAAAAGGTTAGTTGAAATATCCTAATAAGTATCAATATTTTAATTAGATCGTTCGATGGGGATTTTCCAAACAATTTTTCAACTACACAATTGATAAGGTTTCTCATTTCAATGACATCAGTTCAAGTTTCTTTCCTTAACGTTGCCGATAAACCGTGATGATACGTTTCTATTTCCAGATACTGGCTACTGAAATCGGACATCATGATCCTTCTACATTCCTTTAGCCATACAAAAAACAGCATTGCTCTACTTCAACTTGCAGTTTTAGTTTTATTGGAGTCCCATTTTTATTACTGTGATTACGTAAAACGTTCATGTGCCAAAAGTAAAGTATGTCATTGAGTTTACAACCTCCATCTTTAAATACCAATGGGTAAATGGAATTTACAAATGATAAGTTTGGAGTCTATTTTAATTTTATCTGTGAATTATCTCTCTCGCTTACTTCATTTTTTTCGTGGAATAGTTACAAATTGGTTATAAATAATTAACATTTTATCCAGTTAGAAATTACCAATATATTTAAAAAAAAGATTCAGTATATATATATATATATGATTCTTTTGTTGACGACTTCAGCTTCATATTGTAATCTGCTAACTTTTTAGCTATGAAATTTACGTAAATGTCGCCCACATACAGAGAATAAATGACAATAGTTAACCTAATTGGCAAAACATAAATCATCACTTCTTTTTCCTCTCATTTTGCATTAATGTAAAAAGTGGAAAGCTAACGAAAAGGAGGAGGACAATTTCCATTAAAATGCCATAACGTTTATTAGAAATAGTGCTATATAATTTGTTAGTAATCTTAAAGACTTTAAATGGGCATACATATATAAGTTTTATTTTTGAGACTTAGAGAAATTGATTTTGCTTTAGCCTATTCATCGATAATGTCTAGAAGAATCATTAAAAATCAAGAACTATTGGAAAGATATTTCATCCTAGTCTACGGTTCCATCTTCTATGTGTATTACTTCATGTAATATTTAGAACAAAACGGTCAAGTGTATTAGTAAGCGTATTACTTTTGGAAGTTTTCGTTTATGGAAATCCCACAACCTATGTGTTATTCTTGCATACCAGATGGTGTGAGCAACTAGAGAAAGGTTGTATTAGGTTAAGAGGAGAGAAAAACAACGAGGTCAGCAGAAATTTCGGAGTTCTGATACTTAAACCGATCACCAAACAATAAGTCTATGGAAGTTGATCCAGTTCGTCATCTAATAAAAATATGCGAAACAACTAGATTATCAAGATGGGCTACCGGAATACCTATGAATTTGCATACTTTCATTTATGTAACTAATGAGATTAATTAGTAGGGTCTAAGTAAATGGATTAACTTTAAAGTGGCTCCTATCAAAGACATGGATGAGTTGGAGAAACAGCAAAAACTGAAGACCACGGGATAGGTATTCTCTCTCAGTCTGCGTCTAGCATGCAGTGTTCGCTTAATAACTCCTATTAAAATAAGAAGAAGAAAACAATAAAACTGGATACACAGCTGATGAGCTCGGCCTCAAACAAGCGAAACGGCCGTCCGGTGTTTAGATCTCCTGGATCTGGTCAGTAAACATTACTGGTTGATACGAGTGGTATGCAACGACTTATCAGAATCAATCAGTAGTATAAAGTCTCATGCAAATATGCCTCCTTTCTTGATTACCACTTATGCTATCACATAATGTGATCGGAATAACTTAGTTTCCAAAGTAAACTACAGTGTGGATTGTAAATTACTAACCAGTTCTCAAACTGCGAATTTGAGTCAAATTTTGTGATGAGCTATTTACCACAGATGAATGGTAATGCAATTTCTCATAGAAGTATCCAATTATATATTTAAAAATACGAAAATCGGACACGGTCACGTATAATGCATTTTAAACAGGCAGTGTCTGTAAGACCTCAATGAAAATGCTTTTTCTTTCGTTAGCAAATTTAATCCAACAGATTTCAGTCGTCTTCGGAAAGTTATTAAAAATCATCATGAAGTAATTTCAGTTGATAAAACACACAGAAATATAGTATTGCTTACTCTTGACGTTCCCAGCACAAGTTTTGTTGCTTGTATTCGTATCAGGGTGTTTATATAACTTGGAGGTTTTGTTTATATAATTCTACTGTTTCTTATCCATTGGTTTTATTAGAAATAATACTTTCCCACTCTTTAGTATTGGTGTTGCATCATTCTCAATGATGGTGTGTTGGTGCAGTCTCGGTGAATCCTGTCAATCTTGTTTGGCAGCCTACCTAAACCCCTGAGCGACCTAAATTTTCCATCCACTGGAATACATTGTATTTATTCTGTTTCATATTGTTTTAGTCATCACATTACCACAATGATTCGCAGTCTTTACTCGCGCACAGTTTCAAATAAGTTTTTCACTTATTTCTAGGGGTTTCTCGAAGGAAATGAAGAAAGACAATTGTGGAGTAATACTGGGACATGCTTCAAATGGAAAAATATTGCTTCAGATGATATATTATTGGTTAATCTGAATATTTGTTTGAAGATTCTGCACAAGGAGTACCATGAAACTTTCTGAAAATTCTGTGTCTAGGTGCACTTTTCAAAATACAGCTAATATTACTGTTACTGTTGCACAGAAAAGCTTCAGTGGTCAACCTCCCCTTCTTCAATTCTGTATTAATATATCACTTTTCTATATGAATATGAAAGATACACTGTTCTCCAAATATCGTCAGAGAATATTACAGTGTCACTATACGTTTTAGTCCGAATAATTATTCTGTTAGGATTATATCCTACCACTGTGCCCGATTTCTATCCCTATACTCCGAATTCAATTAATTCTCTTCACATCCAGATGAATACCGATTCTTTATTCATTAGACAAGAGCTCTACAATTGACTATGAGCCCAGCTAAGCATAACCATAGGGTTTCAAATGATTTGGTGACAATGTGGCTATTTGCTCACTGTTTGCACTTCAGAGCTGAAATAACTAGTGAAAGTTGCTTTGTTTTCGACGAGCTTTTAGATGAAATTTACCTTGAATAAAACTTCTCTTCAACACTTTTAGTGAATCAGATAAATAAGTTAACCTTAAGTAGTTGTCAGTAGTTTTTTTCATGCGCCTCTTTTAAGTTGATGCAACAAGAAAATGTTAATTTAAGTACAATTATGATTAGGGTTGTGGCCATTTGGCTTTAAAAGCAATATTAAAGACATCTTTGGACAGCTAGTTATTTCTCGTTAAGTGAATTAATTGAAAATTGACATAATTAAATTTTTAAAATACTACATTTAATTTATCACATCAACTTTTATAAAATCAGTTTTAAAAGCGTAAGCACTAAGTGGAAAATTCTGTTTTTACTGTAGGAAATAATTTTCACGTGATTACATTATGGTATTCTTAATTTAATGGTATAACCTAGATATTTGATCTAACAGATACGCTAGACACCTTGAACATCAAGGATAAGGTTATGTGTTCAATTGACATAGAATCTTTATTCACCAATGTTCCCCTTAATGAAACTGTTGATTTCATTTGCGATTACATCACAAGCAGTGGGATAAACTTACCTATTCCTGTAACTTACATCAGAGACATCATCTTAATGTGTACAGAAAATATTAGATTCACCTTTCAAGAAAAGGCATACAAACAAATTGATGGTGTTGCTATGGGTAGCCCTCTTGGGCCCCTGTTAGCAGATATGTTCATGTCGAAATTGGAGAGACAAATGCAAGGTATGCTTGGAGAATTTATACTGTATACACGTTATGTAGATGATACTCTCATTATTGGTGATAATATTAAATCTATTGAAAACTTTATTACTCTATTTAATCATATTCATCCAAATATCCGAGTGACTTCCGAACGCGAATCGAATAACAAACTCGGTTTCCTCGATATTACAATGACCAGGAGAGATGATGGTACGATTCAGAGATCTATTTTTCGTAAACAAACGTGGAGTGGACAATATCTTCATTTTACCAGTTTTGTTCCTATCCAGTATAAACGTTCCCTAGTGAAATGTTTGTTCTCAAGGGCCCGAAAAATATGCACGAGTGACACAGTGATGGATGAGTTTCGACATATACATTCAATTTTATTAGCTAATGGTTATCCGGAAAACTTTATCACTTGTCACAGTAAAGAAAGACCACATCTCGGAAAGACAGCTTAGGTACCAAAGAAAGCTATCTTTATTAACCTACCATTCAAGGGTGATCAGATTATGCAGTTGACAGCTCAAAGACTCCGGTCAGCCATCAAATGCACATTCTACGCCGCATCTCTTTTCCTCACTTGCCGAACATTTTCAATCCCTGTACCTACGATTAAAGGACGAAATTCTGTGGACTCTACTTCAAACTGTATCTACAAGTTCACCTGCAGCTGCGGGGACACCTATATAGGTAGAACCAACAGAATGTTCCAATGTCGTCGGAAAGAACATGTTCCAAAATGGCTACTAAATCACATAGAAAATCCCAATGCCAGTAATCTGAATAGAAATCCAGCATCATCCATTGCAAAACACTTATTAATGTCAGGTCACAAAATAAATATTAATGACTGTTTTACAATTATTTCACATAACTCTAATTCAAGGTTATTGAAGGTGATGGAAGCACTTTGGATTAATCACATACAGCCTAAACTGTGTGTACAAAAATCAATAGACTTCAATCTTCGCCTACCCTGGACTACTTGACCTATCTGAATATGAATGGTCATTAGTATGTACTTTTGTTTTTATTTAACTGAGTAATTGTCATGAACTTTATTTTATTATTGTTAACCATGTTAGTTGTAAAGCGGTTGTAAAGAAACTACGAAATGATATCATCTCGCGAAATTTGTCTTCTTAATGCCTTATTCATATTAGTATAGTGTTGTGTGTGCTACTTATTAGCAGATATAAGTAATACAGTTAGTAACATCCGTAGAAAGACTACCTTGGAAAAATCTCGTCGACAACATATACTGAATAACAAAATATCCCTAATACGGAGTTGATGACATCATTTACAAATTGAGAAATCAAAATAATTACCAATCTTTGATTATTCATTGTATTTTGTGGCAGGAAACTTATGCCTCTCCTCGCATATTTCCAGTAAAATGGCAACATTTCATTTACTGCCCTGCATTGAGTCAATCAATGGGAAATTCTACTTGATGTCAGTTTCATATTTATCTCTTTTCTAAGCCACATCTCAGTTTTGCCGTTGATAAGTGGGTGACTGGACTACTTAAGTCACACCTATTCCTAATAAAAGAAAGTAAATCACAATAATTTATCACCATGTTTCACGTTTGTATAAAAAGTGCCATTATCAAAATATTCATCAACACACTAAATATTTGCGCCTGCAAACTAAAATGCATTACCTCACATAGTATTCACCAGGCATGTGCTGAATGAATGAGGTAGGGTATTGATTTCTTCTCAAGTAAAAAGCCTGCAGGACTCTGAATAGTGATATGAATTCCAGCAATTTGGTTCTGTAAACTCTTTCTGTTCACTAGCTTCATACGCCCACTTTATATACATATATACATATATAATGATTTTGCTGCTCAGCACTATAACACTGGTTAACATAACAGTATTATAAAGTCAAATAGTCTTGATAGTTTTGGACCACTTTTTGTGCAGTTGTGTTTGCATAATTATTTTTCTATCACTGAGCACCAAGTACTCTTATTACTTTTTGGGTGCGAAAATGTGCCATCATGAGACAAAGAGAGGTAAAAAGAGTGAATTCATAACCAAATGTTTTCTTACCCATTCTCTCTTCCCCTCTCACTCCATGCTTTTTCCTTGTGTAGACAAATATATATAATGTTCGAATGTATTCTCTGTCATTCCTTTATTGCTTATAGAAATTGGACGACCCACAGTCAGACGAACAAAATAAATGTAAATTAGAGGTATACATAATGCGAAGAATATTTTAAAAAACTTTCGATGAAAATGACATTTGTTAATTTGATTGAAAGCATTTAGATTGACACTTGCATGAATTTAATCTTAGTAATAAGAAAATAATTTATATTCGTACCTACTGGACTACGCAATAATCAATAATGAATGATAAATATCTCGACCTGACAAAATAGTATTTGATACGGTTTAATACTGAGAATGGATAAGTATCAGGCGGGTATAACAGATTAACTTGTTTTCTACTCCAAGTTTCATCACAAACTGATTTCAGCTACAGAACCATTGGGAAAAAAGGGGATTTAGTTTGGGACGCTTCAGCATTACGCGCCCATGACTCCACCAGGGATAGGTCCCAGGACTTAGTAATCCCTACCGACTGACGACAGGACGAGGTTGCTGGAAGTTCTAGTGGGAAGTCGCAGGGTCCACCAAATTGGGCGTGAAGACAGACACTCACGCTGGCTGTCGCGCTACACATCGCGAATCGGCGGAAGTTAGAATTCATGGGTCACTGGATTCAGTCCCAGTGGCTGAGTGGTCAACCAGCTATTCTTGCTAGCTGGAAGTACTGAGTTCGATCCCCGATGAGGTCATGAGTGCGTACTACTAAACTAGGACAAAACACCTGTCCAGTACTCACTGGTTTTTAACGGTTGTCTGACTGAAGTCAGTTCGTGATAAAAGTTGAAATCGATCAAATCTCTCCAAACCAATATCTGAATATTTTTTATTCATTCAAGCTGCAGTTGCATTGGTGTTCACTTTAGCGTTGGAACCAGTTATCATGCTTCTGTAAAATGTTAGTCATTCTTTAGCAATTATTGCAACAGGACGTAGAATTATTGTATTATAATGATTTAGTTTCTTAAATTTTACACCCATATATGTAATAGTAGTTACTAAAATGGGAACATCAGATATCACGGTGATCACAATAACTATATAGGCACTTAGTACACAGATCCTCGATTCTACTGAATAAAGATATATTACCATAATGATTTAATGTCATCAGTAAGAAACTGTCTTTATATCCTAAATAAACGTCTCGATCAGTCTCATAGTAATATTAAATATTCCCACAGTAAAATTTCGAACAATACACTTAAGCAAATAATATTGATTTTCAATTACATCTCATCAGGCTTAACTCTAATATACACAACTTTACAAACAAAAATTCAAAGAATTCAGTGAAGAAAGTTCTCTTTTCGACGATTTCATTTTTATAGCTGTACAATCACATATATATGTATGAATTAAAATCGACATTAAATGTTAGTTTTTTGTGTTAAAGTTTGACATTGAATGGAAATACTAAAGTGAGATAATATTGGTTTATACGATTGTGAGTCACAACTGATTAGTTATATGAATGAATAACTAGAGGTCAACCTAAAGCTCAATAGACATGTGTGAAATTATCGGAAAATAAAGTACATTCGGAAATGTGAATATGTGAATATAATATGATGGAAACATAAGATGAGTGAAATGTTGTCAAAATAGTAGACAAAGTTAAATGAAATAAAACAAAAATGGAACATAAAATAAAGAAGGATAACAAAGTTGTTATGTGAATCACATAGTAAAATCAAGACCATGGTAAAGAAAGCGATCGTACAAGTTGTTTTTGTACACAAAGTCCTGCCTTTATGTTTCGTATTGCCAAAGCCTCTGCTATACAAAGCAAATGCACTCGTGTCCCTTTCGGCAAACTTTGTAAACTATATTAAACGATGTGTCAGATGCTGCGTGGTCAGCATCTACAGTATGTTGCAATATCGTCAAATTAATACCTTTACGCTCTCCTTTGCTGAGCTAAGCTGGGAGGTGCTCTCGAACGCGGCTGTGGGATATGTTTTTCGACGAATATCCTATGTACTTAACTCCACAAGGGCAGGTGAACATGGAATTGGACAGTCGAGGTAACATTTCCTTGACATCAGTCGATGGCTAGAACAGGTTATTCGTGAAGTGGCAGAAAAGAACGTTTTTCTCAATGATCTCGTCAGACGATTTTTAAGTATCTCAGTCGCAGTTTCACCCCTAAGCTATAAGTTTAGGTGTAACAGTTTTTAGCTGCCTTGTCAATCTCTGTATTTCTTCCACGTAATTTTGCTACTGGCCTCTTTTTTTCCTTCACGTTCCCCAGTGGAACAAGCCACAGGCTTGAAGTTTCTGTAGCAGTGTTTATTTTACAGGATGGGGTTGCTAGCCTCATGCCCAACCTTTTCTCTTCACCAGCATTATTTCTGGCTTAGCGAGCTGAAGGAGTGCGTCGGTCGGGGATCGAACCCCGGACCGTGTGCATGGTCGGCGAGCATCCTAACCGCTATACCACCAACGCACGAAATAAAAATTCAAATATTTGTCGATTAGATAATAAAGGTTGTGTATACAAATTGTACAATTAGTCATAATAATAGTAATGATAATAATAATGGATCTGTCAATAACAGGGATGAAAAAGTGAGACGATCTGTGATAACAAGAAAAACAGCATGATTAAACAAGCAAATGTTCAGGTAGAAGTAGTTGATATACGCTAAGGAAAACAAATGGACCGATTAAGTAATGTTAGATTGTTAGGCAAGTAAATAAAATGCGTTTTAATGAGGATGTGAAAAGATTAAGAGATGATAAGAAAGGGGTTGAAAATAGAAGTAAGGGATGGGGGAGAAGTCATCAGTTGGTCAGGTCTTAAAGAGCCATGGGAGGAATAATAGCTGTACGAACTTCTTTTGAATGCATAATTTAGGCCTAATAGTTCGAATGCCTATCGCCTCAGTTGCGATCAGTAGACGAATACGAAGTCTGTTGGAAAGATTCGGTGGGGTGCGATGAGTGACACTGAAAGCTTTCATATTATCCACTACATGACCACTATCAACTAAATGCGACAAAAATGAGCTAACGATTGTTTTTGTCTATCCTTTTGCCAAACCACATCGGGAGATGTTCAGTAACACGGCTAGGCTGTCTAGTAGTACGCCCAACATAATTGTCACCGTGGGTGCAGTTGAACTGATGAATGCACATAGGTATAGCAAAAGTATGTAGCTTTTCCCTCGTTTCCGTCCCAATCATTCGTCGGCTAGAGAATGACAAACATTAGTTTGCCGCGTAAAACGTTCTTCGTATACTGCTGGAAGGTCTCTGGAATAGAATCTCACTTGGCAAGTCACCATTAAATTATAACTTAATAAATGGAGGGTTTTTACGTGTAGTCATAGTCTCAGATTTTCTCTCCAATGTTTTCATGAGTTTCTTTATGAAACTAATCTCCGTCAAGGAATCATGAATATATTCAAATTCCGATAAAGAAAGGAAGACGAAATTTGCAGTATAAAATGATATCATTCTATTTCACAGGTTCTCATCAGCTGCAGACTACCTGAAATTACAATGGTTATATAAATGATAATAACATACTTTAATGTTTGATTAGTAGTAGAGAAGAGATAAAATTGACGCATCCAAAAAAGAATAAAAGCATTACAATTTTTAGTTTAAGTTATCATCATCAATTTATACACTTTCAGAGTTGAAAAGAGGGGGGAGGGGTAAGACAGAAAATAGAAAAATTGATTAACAGAAACAGTGTTAGCTTGTAGGTTCACATGGCAACTCCAAAAAACAAAAGCATTTACAGTTTATAAGATTGAGATTTGCTCAGTGAGTTGAGATCACTGATGACTAATCAAAATCAAAATTCAGTTACCAAGGGAGTGAGAGGTTAATCACACTCTCTTTCTGTATGCATAAGTCTGGTTTAAATCGTTTGATTGCGATCGCTTCGGCAAATCGTAGTAAATTTGCTGTCCTTTGTCTATTTAATATTTTGAAGGACTTAGAGATCTCTACGAGATGTCCGGTATCAACAATATGTCTGGTAATTGCACTCTGAGAGTATTTGCTTCCTTTCAGGCATAGGTTTCTTGGAATATGTTCAGAAAACCGGATAGAAGCCCTTCTTTCTGTCCTTCCAATGTACTTGCTCCCGCAAGTGCACGTAAATTCATAAACGCAGTTGGAGGTGACATCAGCAGGGTATTTATCCAGTTTTGAGTTGATCATGGAAGGAGTGGTGTTGTATACTGTTATGAGTTTTGCTGCCGGGAAGCTTCTATTTATTGCTCCTTTCAGTCTTCTGTCAATCTTTTGTGAAACTGCATCTCCTTTGAATGGGAGACAAATAAACACTTTTTTCTTTTCTACAGTTGGATGCTTTTCTTTCTTATCTTTTTCTCTGCTGTACTTCTGTATAAAGCCTTTAGGATATCCGTTTTCCCTCAGGCATTTCTCGATGAAATCTAGTTCTTCTTCGACCTTGTTTGGTGAACATAGCTTCCTGGCTCTGTCGTACAAAGTCCTCACTAATCCACGTTTATAGCTTATGGGACAAAAGCTGTTATAGTGAAGATATTGTCCAGTCCAGGTTTCTTTTCTATAGATGGACTTTTCAATTATGCCTTCGTTTGTTCTTTTTACATTTAGATCCAGGAAATTGAACTCATTTTTATGTTCATATTCCATGGTGAACTTGATATTTGAATGAATCTCATTTAGGCGATCATATAATGCCGATGCGTGATTCATGTCGTTGCAAACAACAAATGTGTCATCAACATATCGGCGATAGTAGGTTGTTCCATTGATAGCAGAACTTAGTTGTGTCTGTTCAAGGTAGCCCATGAAGATATCAGCCAGGATAGGTCCCAGAGGTGAACCCATAGCGACCCCATCACTTTGTCGGTAGAGTTGATTGTCGAATTTGAATTGAATATCTTTTGTGCAGAGCAGCAGTAGTCGCTTCATCTCTGTTTCCGGTAACGGTAGTAGATCCGTTTGTTTACAAATGATATCAATCGTTTCCATCAGTGGTACGTTTGTGAACAAGGAGGTCACGTCATACGATACCATGAGTTTGTCTGATATGTCAATGTTGTCAACTTCCTTGGAGAATTGGTAGCTATCCTTCAGGCTATGGGTTGCAAATTTAATTCGAATTGGCTCTATGGAATCAGCTAACCATTGAGCTAACTTGTGGCATGGTGAGTCAATCATTGACAAGATTGGTCTTAAAGGCACGTTTGCTTTATGGATTTTCGGTAGGCCGTACATAAAAGGCAGGCGTCCACCTTTTGACTTCAGTTTATTGTATGTTTCGCTGTTGATTAGTTTCTTCATTAGAAGTTCTTTGAGACATTTATTTACTTTATTTTCAAACGACGTTGTGCCATCTTTTTTGTTGTCTACTTGGAATTTTTCTTTGTCGTTTAGAATTGTCATCATTTTATGAATATAATCAGCTTTGTTCATTATAACAACACCAGAGCCTTTATCAGGTCTAAATATGACGATTTCATCGTTCTCATATAGTTTCTTCAGAGCTATTCTATGCTCTTCGGTCAGCATCTTTTGCTTCTCCATTGGCGATATGTGGTATTGGTTAGCAATATCAACAAGTTTAGACTTTAGCCATCCTCTTTTGTCTTCGTCTAAGGGTTTCCTTTTGTAAGTGATAATCCATTTCTTTCTTTCTCTGTTCACAAGACATTTAACAACATTTCTTTTATATTGAATGGCCACTTAACTAAGGAAGTGCGTGTATTGCCCATACTAATATCATGACTTCTAAGAATCCATCTCAAAGACATTGTTGGACAATTCACTACTGATACCTTCATGTGTAATGTGACATTTCGTGTCTGGCCATTTTGAAGCACTCCTGCATATGAGTAAGGGGAAAACAACGGTCTAGGCAGAATAAGATGATACCATAATTTATTTTATTGTCTTGTCTCCAACTGTGTACAACATTAAAAAAGGTTGGTTAATTATATGTACAAAGAAATTTCAACGTACTCGCTATCCATAACCTGCCCTGCAGCCAAGTCGGTTCCCATGCTCTCTGGTGCAATCAAAGGTTGGCAGATACCTTTCTTATGTTATCTTTAGTTTTGTATACAAAGTTTACATGTATCTGTGATAGCAGATAGCAGCACACCTTGGATTCTCTGAACATGTACCGAGAAAATCCATCATGTCAAGGGATTAAACGCTTTTAATAGTGCTGTTGTTAATACGGAAATCCTGTAAAATAATTGATAGACAGTAAAATTCAATTTTCCTGTAGTTTGCTGAAGCGACTGTTATCCAACTTTCTAAATCCGATTTATGCGTGCAGTTCATCATTAATCATCATTCCTTCCTTGCTCTGGTAACCTGTTATCTTTACTCCTGCTCTGCTTTGATCACGTAGTCTCCGGATTTAGTCTCTTCCCGTTTTGTTATGTGATTTTCTTTTCGACAAATCATTCACAGTAGCTACACAGTTGTGTTTGTATTTAACAAAGAATTGATGAAATCAGTGAAGTTCTAGAAAATATGTTGCATAATCCAGAAAAAAATGGAAAACGGAAGTGAAAGACAGAGGTCGGAATTGCGTAATAAGTGTGAAAAATGACCAATCGGTTTAAATATACAAAATGTGCAAAGGGTAATGGAAATAAGGTGATGTGTTTCTAGAAAATCTATATCAGAAATGCAATGAAATTAATAAACAATAAGGGTGATGGTAATGAGTGCCATATAATCATAATAATAAACTAAAACATCAAACAACAAAAAGGAAACAAGATTATGGAGAGAATGTTACTCTAGCCAAAGTAAGGCAAGTGAGCATATGTAGTACTTTGAACGTAGAAGTCCGGTTTTACGTTTACGACTCTATATGGCAAGTATCCTCTTATTATATAAGTTCGCTTAGTTTTTGATTCTATTACTTGCGTTGAACTCACCACATTATTGCACAACTTATCGGTCACTTAGCACTTACTTATGCTTGTCTTATCCTTATTACACAACTTCTTTTATATCATATCCAAACATCTCTTGATTTCGATTAGGCCTAAACCCACTCTGTACAAGTTATACAAGTGTAATTTCTGAGCACTCTTTGTTAATTTTGGAGTCTCCTGTTAACTGAAAGTATATCAGCTTTACAAGTACGTTGATATTTCTGTGTACATTTACTTTTTTAAAAATTTCAAGGTTGTACACAGTTGAAGTAAAAAAAGATGGTAACATCTTTTTTCTGCACAAATCATTGTCTTTTTTGCTTCGTTCAATTTCATGAAGAGGAATATCATTTTAATGTTCACTGCCAATGTGGTAACAGCAAGGTATTTCTATCATATTAACCGGTTGGATTTCAAATACTCACCTAACGTTTACACCTTAGTTTCAAAATTGGACTAATAGCAGCGTTAACGTGACACTAAGATGTGCCAAACATTGCTCTGCAAGTCCATCGACGCCTAACCTTTGGAAGAAAACTTCAAGCCACATCACTCATTTTGTCCAGACGAAAATTACTCGTCACAGGATAGTATTACAGGCAAGATTTAGATGCTTGGTGGTGGCCGATACATCTGTCATTTGATTGGACACTACTTAATAACTGGTGTAGTGTGTATAGTTCTATCTTTGGTACAGATTGAATTCTATCAGTCATGTTTGCAATGTGGTGACCATGCCACTAAGTGGATCGCCTTCACGGTGCACTTTGAATTGTTGGTATTAGATGGAGGCAATCAGAAGGAGGCCTTGGACCTAGGTTTCGTCCTAGTTTACACATGTCAGAACGGCGTATCTGCAAACTAAATATAATGAGACCTACAACACAGAATTGCGCTAATTTCAGACTTGTAAGTTGAATGCATCCACATCGTAACAAACGATAATGTCCGTAAAAAACCTGGAATCTAAGACCCATAATTTCAAAATTTATAATCATCCGCTGTCTAACTAAGCTGTTGAAACCACTTGTTGTTGCTACGTAGATACCCTTTTAATGAGTCTTTATACCGAGCACAACTAGCTAAGTCCAGTTAAACTGATCACATGATGATTCGAAAAGTAACACCTGTATTAAAGTGTTTTATTGTTTTCAGCAATGTGTATTATTATTATTTTTATTATTACTATTCTCTTGGCTTCCAAGTGGAATATAAGCCTGTTAAAGGACATCTTTTTTTCATCCTGTTCTCTGCAGTCCTATTTAGCTAGCACCACGATTGTCCATGAGCTCTCATCTTCTCAAACGATCTCTTCTGCCACCCTCCGGCGTTTCAAACTCGAGTTTCACTAGAGAGCCTACTGGGTAATGTTAGGGAATGATTTTCTCGGGATGTGTCCGATACATCCCCATGTCCACCAGCATATTTACCAGATGCTAATCCCTTCTGGCTATCTGCACTTTAGTATGAAGAAAAGGCAGCTGCAGATGAAGATTTGAAGCCTGCTCAAAATACTTTCTGTAACATGTGAAGTGTCGGAACCACATAGAAGAACTGATTTGATATTACTGTTGGAAATCCCAACCTTAATCCTCATGCTGGGTGCAACAGATTTCCACACTGATTTTAGACTAATGAATGCCTGTTTTGCCTTTCCGATCTTCTCTCTTACATCCTATTGCATGCCGCCTATAAATGAAACAATGCTGCATATATAAGTTAATGAAGCGACCTGTTTCAGACTTCTCCCACTGATAATGGTTGGTACTTTTTAATGTTCTTAATTAGGTGTCTTCATCACCCATGTCTTCTCTATGTTCACTTTGAGTCTTACTTCTCTGTTTCTCCAGCCAACGTGTTAGTTTTCGTCTATAGATATTCGAGTTTGTATGACTTTAGAAATAAATCATCCAAAAGGCTCAGATTTTCTATAGTCTTCTTATCTGTCCAACTTTTCGTCACCATTGTAAGTTTGAATCATAAGACCCTACATAAAACTGGCTAGTTCCTCATCTGAAGGCAAACAATTTCTGGTTTCTGTTGTTAATTAAATTAACCGAAAAGCAATAATAAGACATTTGTTTCACAAAGTTCACTAACTACATTCCCGGAATAAAATAAACAACAAGAAATTATAAGCATATACAATTAGTGGCTTTTGTAACTAAACCTCTGTATCCAAAGAATTGGATTAAATATGGAATGAAGCTGGAGAGAATTTTGAAAAAGATGCGGTAAATGAACTTATTGCAAAGCAAACAAAAATGTTTACAATGTAACCAAATGAGAATTAAAATTTTTTTAAAATTTAACTGTAACATTATCGTTGTCATGCTAATTTTTGTTTAAAAATAAACTCATATGCCTTTGATTTCTATGCATTTTATTGGTTTACAGACTAAACAGTGAATTTCACTAATATATTATCTTTCATCTACTGAAGATGTGACTCTTAGACATAAATGCTACTATTTTAGGCAGTAGATATTTATTTTAAATTATGCTACACTTTTAGCCTGAACAGTCAAACCCTCACACATGATATATGACAGCTTCAAAATATAAAGCTGTACGAAGTTGTCCAGTTGGATGTGAACACAGAAGCGTGCTCATTTACTTCTTTTTTACTCGCTTGAAATTTGTATAATTTTTTTGTTTTGGAGAGCCTTTCTTGAATCTTCAGTATTCTATTTTAAGGTAACTGAATTCCTATCAAAATGATGTTTATTGTAAAACAACATTGACCAGACGTTATGTAAGCCATTGAGAGTTGAAGAGTTATTCCACATTGGTTCACCAATCATCATTCGTCATTTCTCAAAAGAATGAAGTCCACCATAGGCAGATATTGGATAAATTGTGATAAAAATCAACCCCTGTCTTCCATTATTTACTAACTAGTGTAACCCTTCTACTATCTGATGACTTAACTCGCGTTCTATTTTGTTGACTTTATTGACCACAGCTTCTCATTAGGAGCTGATGAAAACAGGCTTGACGGTTCAGATTTAGAAAGAATGAAAGCAGACGCCCTACAAATATGGACGGATCTGAGAAGTTTCAATAGACTCAGCGGTGTGATGAAGAAATAAATTCTGTCAAATACAGTATAATTATATTTCAATAGTTTACACGCAATGATAAGTTTTGTTATTGGTAATATTTCGAGCGAAATTACTGCCCGCGTTTACACCACTGTTGTGTGTAAACTATTGAAATATAATTATACTTTATTTGATCTAATCCACAATGCTCAAACTTTTTACTGATATTAAATAAAATGGGTTTATATCACTAATTTCCATGTCTAATTTATTATCCTGATTATCTGCATCATCTAAAAAAACATGTACTTTAAAAGTTTAACTGAGATAACCAATGTTTGTTTTTTAACTATGAATATGCATAAATAAAAACCTTAAATTAACACACTAATGTTTAACACTAATATCAGTTTATTTTATTTGGAATATGTAGATATATATGTTTCAGCATATCACGCACAGATTTTCAAAAATACAGGTCCTCTTTGTGATAACCACGTCACCATGACCTTTATTCCAACGTTTCCACTGATCATAGTGCATAACAAAAATAGACTAACACTAAGTTTGTAAAACTACCTGGTCAAATATTGATCACCATTTATATTTTGTTGTGATGATTGATCATAACTCAGAGATGATGGGACAGGAATCTTAAGGACATGATGTATGTCCTCATATAAACCTTTCATAACTTTTGTGTGTTAATTTTGATTATTTCTTTGAAGAATTTCGGACCAGCTTGTCGGGAGAACTATTGAAGATATTTATTTCAGTTTCGTTGAGGTTTATACAGACATAATTTTTCGAGTGTTTACTTTTTACTCGGCGCCTGATCAAATCGCGATCACAATGCACATAAATCAAATTTCTAAGGTTAGTTTCATTTTGCAACAAAATTCATCATAAAAAGCACCTGGAGTATTACCTGCCTGGACCTAGTTTCCTCAACCTCAATCTCAACAATTGAACCTTTGTTTATACTAACTGTGATCAAAATTCAACCAGGTAGTTCCACAAACATAAGCGCCGAGTAAAAGGTAAACATAAGCAAAATCATATTTGTGTAAATCTCAGCGAAATTGAAATTAACAACTTCAATTTTTCTTTCAGCAACCTGGCCCGAACATCTTCAGGAAAAACTAATCAAAATTAAGACACAAATTATAAAAGGTATTTAAGAGGACACACTGTGTTCTTAAAATTCCTGTTCCAGCATGTCTGAGTCATGAATAGTCATCAAAAACAAAATAAACAAAGTAATTTGGATTGTGATCAAGATGTGACTGGAGAGTTTATTTCGTCATACAATGTAAACGGTGTGTACTTTTATATCATTATTTGATAACAGTGTTCGAATAAAGGTCATGGTGACCTAGTGTGGAGTAAAAAAGTCTGAATTCGAAAGATATGTGTATCATATACAATAATGTGTGAAGGTAAACATTTGCATATCGTTTGTTAACATCTCAATAAACCATAAATATACGTTACTTTAGAAGATACAGATCACGGCCTGCTTGAACATAGGGCTACCAAAAATTCCACCTTACAACATTTTGCAAAATTGCTTTGGTTTGCTCTTTTAATTTTGTTTTAATCTATCAATAATGTGTCTTAATCGTATTATTTATAATCGCGCATTTTTAAAATCATTACAACCTACTGTGTTGTGTCATCCACAAAAATTGAGAAAAAAGCATCACCGTGGATGGCAGCGTGCACTAAAACGTACACAAATTAATCAAATGACTATTGCTGAACTCGTTAGCACTAATTGTAGATCCCTGTCCAACAAAATGGATTATCTTCAATCCCTAATGTATTCTAATGTTTATCGAAATGCTGGCGTTTTAGCAATACACGAGACTTGGCTGCACCAGCATTATGATGATAATCTAGTTTCAATAAATGGATATAAAGTTTTTCGCCAAGATAGAAAAAGTTCTAAGAAAAAATATGGAGGAGGGGTAGCCACTTTTATAAACACAAGTTGGTCAACATCAAATCACGTTTGCTTCAATTATTCTAATGACAATATAGATTGCATAACCGTCAGGTGTGGCCCAAAACACCGAAGTAAATATTCTTATATATACATAACAAATACTTACATAACACCCAATTGTAGCCTTTCTAATATAGTTATGTTTGCAGATGAATTTACTGAATTCGATGCTCCTGCATTCGGAAATTCGTTGTCTATAGTCTGTGGTGAGTTTAATTCATTTGATCACAGCTTTCTTACTTCACTTGGTCATGAGAATCTAGTCAAGTTTAATACACGTCTGAACAAATCACTAGACCAGGTTTTCATAAATGAACGTGATGTATATGAAACCCGAAGGAGAGCTCCTTAGCTAAACTCTGACCACTGCATTATTCGTATTTTACCGAAAGTGTACGGCAAGTTACAACAAAAATTGTTTAGTCATTTAACAAAGAAGATACATGAACGTTCATATTCCCATGACAACATTCTAGCACTAAGAAGTATGTTGTATGATACCAACTGGGAACTATTTACTGACGATAAGTTGGATGCTACTGTCTCTAATATAACCGATTATCTGAAGTTTTGTTTGGAAATTTGCTGTCCATATGAAACACTGTTTTCGAGATTTGACAGAATCTCTTCTTTGCAACTGAAAAGACTTAGAAGACTAAAAGAGAAGTGTCCGTAAAATAAACACCCTTATAAAAATTGAAATAGAAAGGTTGAACAGACTATATAATGAAAATTTTTTATCATGTAAAAATCCTTCAAACATTTGGAAACTTTTCAATAAACTTACAAGTAAAAAACAAATGTCTGTTGATGCTTATTCTGATGTTAATGCTTTAAACAAATCATTTATCATGAAACAAATTAATATACCTGTACCTGATGTAACTAGTCAAGATAATGGTAATTTTCCGGGTTTTAAAGAAGAGGATGTACTATTATGTTTGAAATCTTTAAATCCAACACACAGCCTTGGTCCAGATGGTGTACCAGGCATTCTTCTTCAAAAGTGTGCAGACATCTTGTGTCATCCTCTTACTCAAATCTTTAATGCATCATTCAACAAGGAAATGGTACCTGCTGACTGGAAGGAAATCAAAGTTGTACCTGTACAGAAATCATCTTCTGGAGCAGGTATAAAGTTTAGACCGGTCGCTATAACATCTCCTTTTTTGAAAACTATGGAGAAACTTCTTTTGAATACTCTTAAACCTTCTTTAAAAGCCTTTAGTGACCCTCAGCAGTTTGCTTATAAGTGTGGAAGAAGTACATTAGATGCAGCCATTGTACTACACCACAATATTGTTTCCTGCCTTGATAAGGGTGCTAATTTCGTTCGAACAGCTTTTTTAGACTATACTGAAGCTTTCGACTCTGTTCCTAGGACACTTTTATTAGGAAAGATGATTTCAGCATAAACAGAGTCCTGGGCAACTAGATGGCTGTCTTCTTATTTTAAGGATAAGAAACAGCATACTGTTTTGGCTGGAAAGCGCTCCACTTCTCAGCTAACTGAAAGTGGTGTGCCTCAAGGTGCAGTACTTTCTCCATTTCTTTTCTCTTTCTTTTTGCATGACCTTCCGAACTCACCCAAAGTTAACTTCATTAAGTATGCTGATGATCTGACCGTTTCTGTCCCTGTAGTTTCCACATCGGATTGTTCCCATATGAATGGCTTCTTAGCTGAAGTTAAGGATTGGTCTGGCTCAAATGGTCTTAAACTAAATCCAACTAAATGTAATACTGTTGATTTCAGCCTGAGAAGTGAAAAAGACATGCATGGATTGATCCAATCTCATGATTGTTGTAATATTGATGGTACCATGATAGAGAGTAAGTCAAGTGTTTCTTATCCTGGCATCAGTTTCTCTTCAAACCGTTGCTGGTCGTCTCACATTCTTGTAGTTTCTAAGAAAGTTTTCTGTCTGACTTATTACATAAAGAAGTTGAGGCACTCAGGTATAACCCAATCTCTTCTCATACAATTTATTAATTCATGTGTTTTGCCCATCATTCTTTATTATTCTCCATTATTCTTCCCTGGGCTACTCAAGAAAGACCATATAATACTACGAAGAACATTGAAGGCTGTAAGTAGGGTCAGTGCTATCCCTTTGACTCAACTAACCGACACTGTTGTCAGTAGGCACATGAATTCTTGCAAACACTTAGCTAAAGTTATTTTGTCTGATAGTTAGTGAACATCCTCTTTATTCACATTTGTTTCCTTGTATCTCTTCGGGTAAGACCAGAAGAAATTTCATAAACATTTATGCTCGTACTACAAAATATAAAAATTCGACCGTACCATATTTGGCACGAGTATTGTGTGAAGAGACAAATATCAGAAAAGAACTTTTACAACTTTTAAATCATTAACTAAACTATAAAATGTAATGATGCATATTATTGCATGTGTTATTTGTTATATTATTTATTTATTATTCACTATGACCTAGAAATGGTGTGATTTTGTTCGGGTTTTTATTTTTTCCTATTAGCTATCAATATTTTAACATTTTATACATTTATATAATTATAAACAGAGCTAAACCATTGCAATATGTAAAAGAAACGCTGAAAATTCCATGCTGTAAATTATTATTGTTGAGGAATAAAGTGATTATTATTATTACTGAATTAGTGATACATTTGATTTATTCATCTAGACACGTCATGTACCGGTTAACATCACACCGTTTAGTCTATTTAAACTTCTCGGATCCATCCATATATGTAGGGCCTCTACAGTCTTTCTTTATGTGAACAAAAACCTTTCCAAAGACCTCACTGGATTTGAAGAAACTATAAGAAAATCAGCGTTTGTATGACAATCGACAGAAACAGGATGCAAGATAAGTTCTGATAGGATCAAGGTTCTAGAGCAGGGTTTCGGTACATATATAGAGACAGACTGACTCCATAGGCCCTACATATATGAGTGAACCCCAGATTTTTGTTTCTCCTTCAACTGTCACTCATCATATCAGTGATAATCTGTCAACTGAAGCCTAAGACAGACGGTTTCACTGTCTATTACAGACAAAGATTCGATTAATCTTCTTCAGAGATTAGTGGTGGTAATATTTATCTGTTTCACTCATTGGAGCATGATGATTTTACTAAAGTAGCAGTTAAAAGGAAGCACTGAGAATTTTCATCTTATTGGGTTGAAGTCAGTGAAATTCTGTCTGATGAAAATACAGCAAAATTCTATTGTTTGCTTACTAGATACATATCGGTATTATGTATTATTCTGGATTAGTGTATCATATCTCAAAATGAATTACATACTTCAAGAAGTTTGACACTTGTACAACTATCTTCTTCCTAATCACATACAACAATCTCTCTTATTTTGACAGATGTTTAATTCCATTAATTTTTAAGAGAGAGGAAAGTATCTGTCCAGTACTACTCAGCTGTTAGTATTTTTCTAACTCATATTGATCAGTTGTAAACTCTTTCCTACTATAAATTACTCCTCAATAAACGAATCAGTCACATAAATGAATTATTCACGAACTGATAGAACTTGTTGACATATGTAAGCAATTATATAAGTAAGATAGTGTGAAACTGTCATGAAAAATATATACAACATTTAATTCTCTTCTCGTCCACAGTATACGAACGGGTTGGTGATAAGTGAACTACCTTTTATTATTATTAACATATATACAGCAGATCAGATTACACGTCTGTTTAACTTTTAATCAGTAATTTTGGTGATTATCTCCATCCTTCATTTCTAAATTTTGCTTTGTTTTAAATCAAGAGAGGAAAACCATAGCAGAACTACTGAAGACTTCATTGAAGTAAATCAGTGCAGACAGTCTGTTTTAATTTACCATAATTTAGTTAATTATAATTACTAGTGCATATGAGTTTGGAAGCAGTAAAGTTTACAACTTGAAAAAAGAAGATATATATATTTTAAAAACTAGTCTAATTTTTCATATTAGTTTGCATGACAAATCGATATTACTGAAAGAAGTATTTAAAAAAATAAATAATGAACAAATTAAACGTTTCCTATTCATTTGTGACTAGTAGGTAGAGTGAACTTATTCCAGGACTGTCAAGACTTGTGTCACCACAATGAATTTATGCTAGAATTCGTATTAACGGAGTTTAACGTATCTGTTTTAATTATTTTGTTTATTGATTGGTTAGTTAGTTAACTGTAAGAAACGAATTCACTCAAGCTGATTTCAATCCGTATTGAACGTTATCTTCAGATCAGTTAGCGGGGATTTCTCAGCAAAATATTAATTAATTTCTCAGTAACAACCAGTTTCTAGAATATTTCCTAGAATATTGTTGAAAGTCTGTGATAATCGAATAAAACCGAATGCTTGAATGGGAGAAAAGCCATTTCCTTTTGCCATTGGGTAGCTGTTGCACTAATTCTCTATTTGACTGAAGTGGTAAACGACAACCCGTTCTGATTTGATCGACTGACTAGGGTTAACAGACTGCCCTTGAAATCTAATGTTTTTCATTCGATCATAGGTAAGCATCATTCGAGGCTCGCGGATTAGGATAACACAGTTTTACAGAGCTTGTTTGTTTTAAAGGTTTCCATAATTTGTGCTAATATGCAATCAAAGTGAACTACTTAAATTCCTTCCTCACATTCTGTTTATTCATAATTTGTTTATCTATGTCACAATGCTATCACTAAGGCCAATCATTATGAAACAGAATACAATGCATGCTGAAGTTAAATTTGAGCTTTAAAACAGTCACATTTTCAAAACAATTATGCGGGTTGAGTAGTTAGTATGAACCAAACCATTCATTTTATTAACAATACAGTATCCACAGTTGCTTCCCACTTTTTAGGGAAATTACTACATATTTTTAAACATTGGGAGGCATCTTCTGTCCTGTAGATCTGATGTAACCAATGGTTTATGTGAATACGTTCGTGCCACAATCGAGGCATTGTTCCAGAAAAGAAGATCAGCCAACTGACATGAATGATATATAGTTTGTAAATAACTTACCGACTGTTATCTGGATACTATCACTTCTTGTAGTTAAATCTTCAGGATTTTCTTCAGAACTAACTCGGTGAACACAAACGGCAAGTTCGGATGGCTTACACAGAACCGTATTAAAATTATAAGAAGTATTTCATGAGCAAATATTCTACGTAAGAATACTTAATAAGTAGTCATACAGTGGGCTCACATGATCTGGCATTAAAGTTGATTAGCTGTTGCCTAAATGGCTTGATGTTAGTTAATTATTTCGTCACTAAGTGATTCAAATTCTAACCTTAAATGCAGCAGAGGCTGCTTCACTTTCATGACAATTACAAACAAGAGTGAAAGTTGGCCAGATTAAGCCACTGTGTCTATTCGGTTCCCAGTATCTAACAATAAACCATTTCCTAACATAAAATAATCCGCGTTTTCTTAAACATTCGTTTTTGTCATTAGCATTCATGTATATATAAGTTAAGGAAGTTCAAAGGAAATTGCTCTTAAGCAGTAAAAAGTAATATACCTATTTGAAGGTTGTCACAGTTTTCTTATGGCTAAACACTGATTATTAATATGTCTAATTGTATCTCGTACTCATCTAAAAGAATCCTGAAAGAAAGCTATTCATCAACAAACAAATATCTCTAGTTCAAACCCACAACAAGTCCCGATCCTTTTTCATCTTACAGGTAACTGACAGAATCACATTAATAGGTAATACGTTCCGTACCTTATTCGTATCGAAGGCTTGATGGCAAGAAAACCTGCTGAAGCCTGGAAATTATCCTTTCAAACGAACAATAAGAAGACAAATGCGGGTGTAATCTTAATGGTATCATAAATGAAGTTGAAATAAAAACTGTTTTGTTAGGATTGCATTACGGGTACACAAGTTTTATTCTTATTAGAATGTTTTTAAGGACACTAGGCTACAAGAGGAAACTCGAATATTCATCACCAGGTGACATCAAAATCTAAGGACTTCTCTTCCAAATAGTCTCAGTAAGAATACTTTTACCATAAATATGGTATTCAGCTACTGCCAGTATAAGAAATACCCTTTTGAGGACAGAATGATATGCCGTACTCATTACTGGACCTGGGGCACAGCAGCATAGTGCCCCTGCAGGCAAATAACTACAGGATCCGGTTCTGGACTATCACTTGTTCACTCAAAGTTATTAGGGGAATCCTAGTTAGTCTCTTTTCTCCCGCTTTGTGGCATGTTTATGTTCAGCGGGTAGTGACGTCTGGTCCGATGTCAGATTATAAATGATAATGTGCATTACAAACCCTCGGTACAGACGATAGTCTATATGGAGACCTGCAGTCGAGCCGTTTATATAATATATATATATAAGTGTATTTACAAGAGCTCACGTACTTCTGAACGTCTATATGTATATATATATATATACCATGAAGACACGACTTTAGCACAAACCACTATAAAGACTCAATCAGAAGGTTTACATTACACTAGGCCGTAGCAGAAAAAATTGGGACATAGCCTTTGACTAGAAACCTGCGTTGATATAAGGGTGTATATGCTGGCAAGCAATTGCCCAATCCATGACTTAAAGGGCATCATGGTAGATAAAGAGAAGACCCTGGGACAGAAGTGGTCACAGGTTATCCCGTAACCGCAGTATTCTTTCAAGATGTCGATATTCAAAGCAATATGCAGCAAATACTAATTCACACAGTATACAGCACTCTTCATCGACCTAGGAGCCGAGTGATTCTCGTCCAAATGTTTACTCCTACAAACCTGTACAGTGGTTTTCCAGATGCATATAACTAAGGAGTAAACGCTACAAACCGAGAAAAAATTTAATGGATCGTTTAAACAGTGTAAAATAAGGTAAACATTTTCACGGTTGGACGTATGAATGCATAAAAGGCTATTAAGCAGTCTATGAGACTGATCAGATTCGAACAATTTAAAACTTCATTCGCTTCTTCCCATTAGTAAATTTGACCAAAGCAAAAACGACAAATGTACCAGGATAATTGACCTCATATTTGTCTATCATTTTACTCTTTACCCTCAACTGACTACAATCTGAAAAGTACAGAAATATAAGTTATTTCAAAGATTTTAACACACTTTTTGGGGATGTCAAGCAGCGATCGACAGTAACTAGGAGTAAAAGACGTCTGGGCTGATATGGGTTGTTAAATTATTAAGAGTTTAAAGGATTGACTATTTATGGGATAATTAGACCAATACTCTTGAGATCAGGATTCAAAATTTTTGGGTAAAAACAGAGATTAACATTAAGACAGGTTACGTAACTACAGAAAATATGTTTATGTGTAAGGTGAATCACGTTCAGAAGAAAGAAAATTTTCCAAAATGACAGAGGATATGGGAGAATACATAACGTAGTAAAATCGTATGCCCTGTTATTTAAGTTTAATCAACAAATTAGAAAAGATTCACCAGTGTCTCTTTCCACATGTGTAGATTCAGTTTTAATTGTTTGATAGCAAAACTTAAAAAGCCAGGTCTCTTTTATTAGTTGAACTTGAACGCCTTGATATGACCAGTCTCTAATAGGCGGCACGAAATCGTACTGTTTAATGCCTGTGAGCCCTTTTGGTCTCAGGCTCTTTGCTATATTTTCTGAAGTACGGACGATAACTTTTCTCTCTGTCCTTCCAATGCATGTGCTTTTGCAAGTACATGTAAACTATTAGATCAATTTCGGCATATAAGATGGGAGTTTGTCCACTTTTGATTACCTTAAACAACTGATCGCCTGATTCACCCATACAAGTTTGGTAGCTGGATATGTTTTTCTCAGTGTAGCGTTCAGTCTGCAACTTATTTAACCTGTAGTATCATCACCTTTGGAGGCAAATTGTAGGAAGTTAGTCTCCTTCTCTACTGTACTGCAATCTAGTCTTCCCACATCACGTTCCCCATGTTTATCAGTGAATTTCTGTGGGTAACCATTATCATGTAGGCGCTTTTCCACAGCCGATAACTCCTCCTCGACCTTTTCCTCTGGGCAAAGTTTTCCTAAACCGTCAGACAATATTCTTATTAATCAGCTTCCGTAACTTACAGGACAGAAGCTTTCGATGTTCAGGTTAACTGTCCTCCAGGTCCCTTTTCTGTGAATGCACCTTACGATTTTACTCTATATATCATGCTGGATACCAAGATCAATAAAATGAAACTTTTCCTAGTTTCAAACCTTTCATCATTGGCTACAACAAAAATATGAATTAACGAATGCTTCATAGAACAAAAAGGATAACACGAATTGATCTTCATAGCTCACCAGAATTTTCAATATTTTGAGTAAACGCCTTCTGCATGTATCGTATTTCTAAATGATGCAGATAGGGTAGAGAATTTTGTTCTGGGTTAAGTGTCAACTTCGAATCTGATGGTTGATTAAACTTCCATTTCGATGCCCTTGCTGGTCATTTTCTACACTGTCTGCTCTTTGGATCCTGATTACTAAATACTAACTAGTATGCCTAGGATCAGCCATAATATAGTACCTAATTTTACCGATTATATGAAACTGATAAATCTTTTGTTTGACCTCGTTAAGAAATGAGCAAAACGACCATTATAACAATTGATGCATGATAGGTAAAATGTAAACTATTCAAATGCAGAAGTGAGAATAATCAGACAGATCAGGTGAACTTGTCTGTAGCCTGAAAAAGAAGTATTAAACAAGTTTTCCTTTAACTCAACTATGTATATAACATTTGGATGACATACATGCGGCATCGATTGGTAGGAAATCCTGACTCACCTTAGTTTCTAGCTTGTTGATATTTATCTGCAAATACCATGTGCGAAAAGGAGGAAAATTAGATTCCCTGGAAGATTCTTATTTTCATTATTCATTGCTGAAAGCCTCTTATTTGATTATTAATTACCAATGTCCCTCTGTAGAGCTGGCCTATGTATGCAAACTGAGTGCAAGACTGTAATACATAGTTAGTTTTCATGGTATCTGGTGGCGACAGCCTATATGAATTTCAGAAGTCTTGAAATGTTTTGCTCATCTACTACCTTATAAGAATTCAAAAGTCTGTCTATTATCTTATGTTAACTAGATATTGCATTCCATATTCATTGTAAGATTTTCGTAAATTGTACAGCAAATATGGAATAAATCCTTCTTTTGTTTTTTGATTTACCCCCACTGAAAGTGACATACATAGATGGTGGTAACATGAAAAGTGAATCTGTCAGCCTTCGACTGGACTGAGTGACGCATAACTTAGCACTTAAGAACGGTAATATTGTTAAAAATTATTATTTTAACTATTCTCCCGATATATTCTGTCAAAACTCAGGTAGATTTGACCATGTATACCCTTTTGCAGAGCGGATCTTTGAGGTGTGCCTTTTTTGTATGTTTCTTAATGGGTTTGAATAGTAAAAGTCATTTTTAATACAAATATTTTCAACGAATGTTTTGGTATTTTATGGTTCCATCTGCATCAAATGATCTCTGATAGTTGAGCAACTCTTAATACACTGCACCATTATCATGTTATACTGCTAACGAATGTGATTTTCATTCAACTCTGTTAATCACATGTCTACTTTAAATTGTTATGAGACCTTACTGACTTATTCCTTACAATCATCATCAAGCTGAGTCCCTACAGCACCACGCCAATCGGGTTGACTATTACTTCACTGGTCTTATCGATGGATAATAATCACTACTTAGTTAGCATCATATTAACTCGATGACTGAAAACAATTTGTAGAGTATACTTGATCAATAATTCCAACGCCTATTGCTTTTAATGTTTACAAGTGTCATTCTCAACTCTCTTGAAACCTAATTTACGACTCTAAGCACTTGAAATGTGAAGTGAAGGTTTTAAAGTTTGGGTTTTCCTAAACCAACAAATAAACACAAATTTACTACTAAAATCAGAAAAAAATCTCATAAACAAAGAAAAGTGAGATATCTTTATTTGGTTTGAATAAAAAGGATCACAGAGATTACACCAACATTAACAGAAACACCAGCAGTTGATCAACAATCAGGTGTTATGGCTGCTGGAGTGGGACTGCTATAGAAAACAACATCCAAATTATCAAGTAAAAGTTGGTGGAAATAAGCATTATAAAACCAAATTTAGGTATTTCACAAACACATCCCTATATCAACAGACACGTTAAAGTTATTATCTGGTTAGGTATATACAGAAATGATTGAATATCTTGTCAGTTAAACTGTTATAATAACTGTAAAGTCTTTATTACGATTCGAGTGTAACTTGATTCACTAAGCCACAAAATCGTATCGGTGGAATACGTTTTTATCCGTATGAAAGTGAAACAGGTATCCATAAGAGTGAGCTAAGTGTGAATTTAGAGTTGGTGGCATCGTCTACAAAGACACCGAAGGCTTCGCAGTTAGACTGTCTAGCTCAGAGAAGAAACCGACAAAAGCATTCACCTCCATCACTGCATTGCTATTTGTTAAATGATAGTTTACATAACTGCAGTGTATAAATCTGCTTACTTTATTAAACGAATGTAATCAACAATAATTCTGAAGATATCTTAGGAACAAAAAGGTTGTAATACAGAAAATCATTAGCGACTTTCTTACTAGAATAAATTCACTAAACGGGAGGGTGAAATAAACAAAGTGTAACTGACTGAAAGTCAGTTGACAAATGTTTTAAGGAAACGTGGGGAATAAGTCAATAATTTCCTCAGACATGTATTAACGTATATAACTGTTTAGCTGCATAATTGACTAGAAACAATTTATTAAAATGGATTACCTCTTTGTCCAGTTCTAGATATTGCAGTCAAAACACTAGAGATAGTTACAAGAAAAGTATCTAAATTTTTCCATTGATGATAGTTTTCAGTGGGTTGAGAGTATTAAAGGTCTTATTACTGTAGACAAAGCCATGTTTTTATTAGATATGATATTGTTGTTTATTAATCCATCCCTCAAAGGAACCATCTGCTATGTATGTGCATAGTTTCAAAATTGAGGCAGCCAACAACCAGTCATAAGGAACTCTTATTCGCATTCACGCTTAGCATCTGATCTAGTTTGAACAATGATAAATATAGACAGACAGATGGTAGTGTAGTGGGGTCATCACTGGATACACTACTGGCTGACTGATTTATGTCGACGCTTAGAAACACTTATGCTAGTCAAGCCACTGGATGCCTTGACATCTGCAGAAGGTATGTAGGGGATATATTTTTCGTCTGCGATATAGATGTACTTCTTGATGATATTTTGCTTTTATTCAAAAACTGCCATTTAGGTTTAACATTTACTCTAGTAAAGGAATGTGAACTAATTATTTCTTTTCCTGGTATGTTCTTCACAAGGAGTGAGGACAGATTTCTTAAAAGATTCAGCCACAGAAAACGCATTTGGAATTGATGATTTACTATCTTTTAGTGAGCCTGAGCCTATTTCCAGAGAAAAAAATCTTATGTATCCCCTTGCTAATGAACAGAGAAAACTTGTATTTCTCAGAGTCACGTTTATTGAAAACAATGACCAAAACCGTTTCATTGCTAAAATCACGAAGGATAAACATTCTAAATCACTTATGAACTCAATTTCAATGGAAAAGATCTTAAGCCTAGAAAAAACCCCCATTTAGACACACTGCAGCATCATTTTATAAAGGAGAAATAAAGGGTGTAAGAATTCCTATTCCAGGACACTTGATTGACTAACTCTGACAATCACTTAAAGATTATTTGTGCGATTTTAGCGTGCTCTGCCATAATTTCTTCATCACAACCTGTTAGGTAATATTTTATCAGCCTACCAATCTTATTATTTTTATACCCTTTTCTAAGATTCATAGATTCCATGAAGCATTTATATATCACATGAGCTAGTTTATCGTTTGACTTTAATCACAAATATTACGTCACAGTTTGCATTATTATTCCTAGTAGTGGTAGCTATATTCTTACCCACTGTTTAAATGTCTTCAACAGATATAGATTTTAGAAGTTATACATATACATGGGCTGTGTCGTGAGCTTCTGACAAGAACTTGGAAGTATAATATCCTCTGACTTCTTCTAAAAGAATCCTGAGTATCATAAGGAAAGAAAAAGTTGCAGAGAGAAGGAATGAAGATCAATGTAAAAAAGTATAGAGAACATGAAATGAAGACGAAAGAAGCAGAATAAAAATACTCTCTGCAAATTTAAGTTTCAGTGTAAGATTTTTATATTCTTCCATCACTGTACACCATTTCGATAAATAAACAATTCTGTAACCAAATATCAGTGTTTAGTTATTGGTTTTTTGGGGATTGTGTTTGGTTGGTTGGAAGGTTTTCTCATTAGCTGACATCATTTGGAGAACGGTGGGTGCGGACTGATGAAGAGTTCCAGACTAGGACAAAACAGCTGTCTAGTACTCCCAGGTTTTTGAATGGTTCTCTAACTGATGTCACTTCATGATGAAACCTTCCAACCAATCAAATATCCATCTGTTCTGATGTTACAATACGATTATACAGCTTAGTAGTACATGTCATAAAAGAGTGTCTTCTCTGGATATCGAACTGCTACTGTTAAAAAGCCATAAGAGTGTCGTATAAACAGAGTAGGAATATTCGTGAATGGTTATCAAGTGATGATGAATCAGTGTGGCAGAAACAAAAGGATTTTGTGAATACAGTGGCAAATGTAAAAAGGGGTGCATATGCGGATGGAAATAACTAATGATGATGGATTCGACTAAAAAGGTAATGAAATCGTATACCTCTGTTATGAATTTTTGATAATGCAATAAGTGGAGAGAGAGAGAGAAATGGAAACAATGAACTAAGAGTTGAAAACGTTAATTATGATTAAATATTTACAGAAGAGAGTTGACCTTATTGTAGGTCAAGGTAAACGATGTGTTTAGATATATTTCTTCTGGTTACGAAGATTAGGTTTTCCGGAATTGACCGCTACCACTTCTCTTACCAGTAAGAAGCTCAGTCGATCTAATCCTGATAGATTACAGTGACACATTAGGACACTTGAAATGTTTTGTCTGGTTTAGTTATCTACTATGCACTAAGTGAGAAATACTGGACTATACGTGCATTTTATTACTCGTTTGGCATTTACCGATAGGCAGACTTTCACCAATTTAAAATCACCGTGCATATTTGCTGCAGAAGGAATAAGATTCTAATTTTCAGCACGAAAGTCAGGTTGGTGCTGCTGTATGCTTCAGAGACTTGGTGTGTTCGTCACCAAAAGCATTTGCAACAGCCTACTGCAGACTTTCAGCAGCAGCTGTCACTTCCACTTTAAGTTTAAGATCGTATGCTTAGGAAGGATAAGCAACAAGAAATTCCGGAAGTCAGCAAAGCAGCCAAAAACCTATTGGTCAAAAAATATGTCGAATAAAACAGACATGGGTCGGACACACACTGAGCAGACTGCTGAGTGACGTTGCGCGCCAGGCCAGCCATTGACTGAAACTGGAATGGGAAAAAAGTCTGTTGTCTGAGGGGGATATGGGAGAGATCGTGTGAGAGGACGATGATAGCTTATGGACGATCATGGAGTCATCTAAAAAGGACTGCAAAGGACCATATGAAGTGGAAACTTACTGTTAAAGCTCTATTTTCCACTCCGAACCAAACGGAATAATAACACTGGTATTCGCATCATCACTGGCATATACATATTATCCAGCCGTTGATCACAGGAGGTGTATACAGAGCAGGAGTTTGCTCTACCTTTATTTATGGCTCTAATACACTGTAGAGGCTAGAAGTCTTTGAATGAAGATATCTGAGTTCTATCTCTCGTGTTGGATGGTATAATATAATCAATAATAATAAGGTTAAGTAAGAAAGGAGTCAGTTGATGAGAGTGTGAGGTAGCAACGATTCGGATGGTTGGCATATTTGTTACACATACCAAAACATAGTAGTGGTGGTTGACATTCAATCAACTTACTAAAGAATCGGAAATGGTCAGACGAAAACACGTTATCAGTACATGAGATCCCTTATGGATAAGATTTTATTTTGATAAGTCACACAGTGCTACACAGGAATATTAACTGATGACGTTTCGAGCACAAAATATCGCTCATAATCATATCAACTTTTTCCTTCATTTATATACATGTGTGGAATTGACTAGATATATGAATAAAATCAATATGGGATAATGTACATTCAGAAATAATAATATGAGTGTTATTGATCAAGTGCAATCAGATGGGAAATAAGACGAGTGTTTTTATAGTCATGATAAGTAACTTGTTAGAATGTGATGTGCTTGAATTGAAATAGTATTTTGAGATTATTTATTATCCTCCTCTGATTTGACTAACTAGTAATAAAGCAGGAATTATAGTGGCATTCAAACCTACAAACTCACTCAGAGATAAGCTCTGTAGGCTAAAAGACCTGGTGGACCCAATTAAACAAAATCATATAATTTACAAAATATCCCTTTTTCTGATTTTCTAGATTTATTAAATCCACATTATTCTCCGTGGCATCATTCTTTCTCCAATGCATTTCCTATTATTGGAGTCTTTCTGTATTTCTTTTTTCTGTCCATGTGTGCTTTAATGAAATGTGACAACTTGAACTGCCAAGTTGAAAGTTCATTTCAGCTAAATTTGAACTTCATAGCCATTTTCTTAAATGTTATTTCTGTGAATAGTTACCCTTAATGCTATTCAGTTGACAATAACTGGCAGTGGAATCCAGGACGCGCTTTTCCTCCGATTAGAGAATGGTCAACTGGACGTAACTGTCTCCCCAATGAGCGACAGTATTCTCACTGAGATTCAAACTCAATAACCATCTTTGCGAATACGAAAGCGTTATCTACCTGTCAGCAGCTACCAGGCATTTCTATGCCATAAAATCACCCAACATCGAATATCATACTGTAGTTTTAGAATGAAATTGGTAATGTCAGTGCAATTTAATTAAAACAAGTATGCTAAAACACAAACCTATAGAATTGAAGACCACTCATAACTTGGACTTTTTACATGTGTTTTGGTAATAAAACAAATTATTTCACAAAAGGAGATAAAATTTGATCTACATCATTTTGTCAATGTAGGTAGAATAGGCAAATAAGCTACATAATTCTCACTGGGACAGTTACTCTCATTAGACATTCTGGGTTTGTCGTCTGCGGTAACTACAAAAACAATAACAACGGAAAGAAAATAACAAAGCTATTAATGGATAAAACCGTCCTGTCTCACTTTCATACTTGGGTAGATATTTCTCTGTGAAAAAAAGGTTAGCTTACTGTCAATGTGTGTATGTATATCCATAAGTGTTCTGTATACAGATGCATCGAGTATAGGAATGTTCTGTCAGGCGTTGCATTTCTGTTACATTGAATAATGCATGCTAACATAAAGGTAGGTAGACTAAACCGCAAGCATACCATTACTTCCTTTTTTTCTTCTTCTGATTTATTACACTTTGTATAGATCTATTTTTGTATATTATCTCTGAATAAGTTGTATTTATAGCTTCAGTTTTGTTAAATACCCATATACATATATGGGATAAAGATTGGAAAAAAAGTGCGAATTTGTACAGACAACTCAATAAATCGATTAGACTGCAATCGTAACTCTCTGAATGTGTATTATGCTGTCAACGAAAGCCAGATAAACCTGTCACATATCGTCTCACATAGTGATGAAAGTTTTAAAATGGATTGGTTGGAGGATTTTAAAATGAAGTTAAAAATCAATAATACTTATGTGTAAAACTTGAACTTTGTGAAACAATGTAATTTCATTATATATTTTTCTATAGTTTGGTTTGTAAGGATTAGTTATGTTTTACGAGTTGATCACGGACTGATATCAGTTAGAGAACCATTGAAAACCATTATATATGTCCAAACCATGTTCACTTTTAACGGTTTGAAAAAATTTGGGATTTGGGTATATGATATTCATTATAATAAAGGTTTTTGTATTTCCCAATGAATGAAAAACAAAACGATATTGTTTTTACTGACATTTCGCTATTTAATGCTAATAGCTTTATCAAAGTATTATTAAACCGGAATTTACAAAATCTCAGCATATATATAACAAAGAGTTAAGGGGTGAGAAAATAGATGGACTAAAACAGAATTTGACCTGGTACCAACACCTCCCTCCCCCATGAAGTGACAAAATTAACACGAATGTGAACTTGCACATCACATGCAAGAACGATGATCAAGTTAGTAAACTTGATACGATAACAGACGTACTGTTGCCTTTGTTATTTGGTTTATTGATCTTCATTGGTATTTTGACTTTCAATATGTCCTTTTAACTTGACCTAAGTCTATTTTCTCACCCCTTAACTCTTTGTTATATATATGCTGAGATTTTGTAAATTCCAGTTTAATAATACTTTGATAAAGCTATTAGCATTAAATAGCGAAATGTCAGTAAAAACAATATCGTTTTGTTTTTCATTCATTGGGAAATACAAAAACCTTTATTATAATGAATGTAATTCCATATTAGTTTAATTTTTATATAGGTGATATACTGAAAGACCTTTATTTACTGGATGACGTTTTGAACACAATTTATTGTTCATAATCATATCAGTTGTAACTCCACAGTTTCGAAACTTAGTTTTCACAGTTATATTACCTTCTTCTTTTCCACATGCCTTATGTGTAGTTTAATTTTTCAGGTGTACAAGACGGGTGATAAATTATTTCTATTGCATGTATTCTTAGACGATTTGATAAAGAAAGCTAATTCTACATCTATCTTTCTCCACCATGCTAGTTTAGATTTTAAGACCCCTACTTTGTCTCATCCTATTGCATGACTGTGTGTAACAGCATAAAGTAAAATAGCTGCGCTTTCTTCTAGATTTATTACTTCAGTAGGCTGTATTAACCTGTGAACTAAATGGTTCTGACTTTCTATTTTTATCCATGAATTCAACCCCACTTCCCTTATAGAGAAATGTGATAACTCAGTTTTTTGTCAATTGGATTCCATAACACCCTTCTTATTGTTAGCAATTCTGTGCAAACTTTCAGAGGAACCCTCTTTGTATAGTAGCACTACAGATATTTTGAATCCTCTCTTCTTGGTATTTTTCAATAACTCTTGAGATCTTTTCGTTTGAGTGGACACTAGACAGTGTTATGGGTCTAGTCTTATCTTTGGGACAGACTGAATTCTATCAGTCAAGTTTTCAATATGGCCACCAAGCCATAATGTGGTTTGCCATCATGGTGCACTTTGAATTATTGGTATTAGATGGTTGGAGGCAATCAGCAGAAACCCTTGGACCTAGGCGTCGTGCTAGTTGGCACTCGTCAGCAAGGTATATCTGCATCCTTGAAGGAACTCATGTTGCTTCTGAGATTCGAACCCGCGTCGCCCAGTGCTGCAGTCTGGAACCTAAGTCCAATGCCTCCTTCCGATCGCCTCCAACCATCTAATACTAACTCTTGAGATCATTTTGAGAAAACTGGCATCATTCATTTGATGATAAAAATTGTCGAACGATGGTGGCTGGTCTGTCCAGTTAGCATTATTTTCGGGAGCATTGCAGAATCGCAGGGACAGGAAACTTCGGGCTCACAGACTTCCGTGGAACAATGCCCGAAGTCTGCCCCAAAAATTCTGCAATGCGCCCTAACTTTGTAAGACTGACTAAAGGCTGGGACAACGCACCTACGCTTCCGCATTTTAACTTAGTCGACAACTAATATAGAGTCAAATCTATTATGTACACAGCTCGTCTCAAAAAACAGCATACTGGCAGTAGCTCAACGACCCGCGATATTAAAATACGGTTGATTTTAATGGAACATATATTTAATAATCTTGGCAAATGAATTTACAATCCTTCGACATATCATAGAAATCAAACATCATATAAATCACCAGGAAATTCATTCATGTGCTTTCGGCATCTGGTATGTTCTCCTTGTCAACGTCGGCGGTGATCTGAAAATGAAATTTTGAAAAAATAGAGACCTACCGAAGGGGAACGTCGTCGCTTTCTCATTCTCGACTTCAGTCCGTCCCGACAGTTATGGAACCAACGTTAAATTGAAGTCATGATTGCGTCCACTGTGATCAGCACTGCCTTGTTGGTGTAAACTGCTAATGGTTCCCAAAAAACTACAATGAAAAAATTCCCTTACTTATTACAAGGTTACACGTTTTTGTGTCCTTGAATTGCTTCTTCTCCTTGGTACCAGCCCATGAAAAATGTGAGCTGTATTTCGGCTCCAGCAAAACATTCGTCATGCGACCAACGGAGGTTTGCACAATACTGTCAAGTAAAGTGCCAAGGTCGGCTGACAAACTACTACCGTATTCTTCGTCTGACAGTTTTGTCTCAAACGATGACATGACGGTGTCGCTGTCCAGCTGCAATCTGCTAGAAAACTTCAACACTTGAACAGAATTGAGGCAGGAGACATTCTTGTCAATGATGTCGACAACCTTGACTCGCGAGAGTTTAGCCTCAATCGCAGAGAGACGTGACTCCATTTGTGACCGTAAAGCCCTTAACTCTTCCAAACAACCACATGTGCAAGCACCTGCCTCCTCAGTCGTTGGGTACCTGCAAGTAATATCTGAAATGAAACTGAACTTATATGTCCACGGGAACTGGAATGTAGGCATTTGATGTTGAAGCGACAGACGACAAGCTGAAATGAAATTTTCAAGTTAACTCTAATATACCTTTCATCTGTGGCTTTCGGAAATTAGGTGTCTTGAACTGAAATTCTCGGTCAGCCAACAAGCGAGATGGATAGTTCAAAGGAGCAGCATCCTCCCAAATTTTTCTTGTCGGTTTCGAAACACTGGTAAGATTAGTCAGGGATAATAGCTTACAGGTTTACCCTGCATTGGCTTGCAGGCTCCGTGTCCTCGGATGACGAGCCCCTAATTGATGTGTGCAAAATTTCTGATGCATTTTTCACTACAAATGCCTGCTCAAGGTCATCTGAAAAGGAACATTAGTAAAAAATGTGACTTTACTAATCCTAAAAGAATGAACTCATAAGTCATGGAATCCGGGGCAGCCTCTGCATGTCCCATGACTTCAGCAGACGAATACGACCATGGAATGATCAATTATTTACCAGCAGTCCATACCTCGCTAAATACCAAAATCTCATCAGTGGCAGGGACCTTGACTACCAGGAACTGCTTAGTCATCTGCAAATAGTGTACGACTATTAGATGCGAAAATACGGACATAGGAAGAAGGGAAGTTTTGCAAGAAGTATATTGATATAAAAGTGTGTGCGCATTATGACTGAGGTAAGTGAATACGAAAGTAAACTCATCATTTCATTGTATCCTTGGTATCGGTCAACTGTGGCTCACTGTAAACTAATGAGTAGTCAATAAGTCACGACAGTTTAGAGGTGTGCAATGTGGAAATTAAAACGGAGTTATGCAAAAGAATTAAGCTAATGCACTTCGCCCAAATTTCACTGAAATTGTGAATACTTGTCTCACCCTCTAAGTTGTCTACCTGATATATTTCAATATCCCTAGAATCCCATGGGTGTTCAAAAAAGTCTTGAGTTTCTTATGTGTACGAAATCGAAACTGATTTTCGTTTATAATTTCAGAAATAACTCCTGGTGTTTTGCCCACCAAAAGGGAATTGTCAGGAGGAAATGATCTTATTTTAAAATTGGAAAAAGTAGCAGTCTGCTGAGACACATTGACAGATGCATTAGTATTAATCTCTGTTTTGGCCGAGTCAGCTTCCACTAAGCATCTTTCGCCTAGACGTCTACCTATTTGGACTACTGGGTTATTGAGACCTATGACTAGAGTCTTCAGGAAACAAATGTTACACTCAAAGGGGAAGCATGAGAAACTGTCCAGTGGTCCATGCTGTCGTACGTCCTCACATACATGAAGTAAGCCATGGACATTGTACACCATGTTATCCTCCCCAAATAATGACCTGAAGTTCCCTACGAATTTCAACAGTAAATTTTTAACGTCATCTAGGCAATACGAAGAATAAGTTGGATGACTTAAGATGTAACAGGCTAGGAACAAATCGAAAAAATTTGATAAAAGCAAGGTGGTAATACGTCTTTTACGTATACGGCTCCTAAATATAAAATAAACAGTCGGTACTCTGTTGCTTTCCAACGGTCAATCTCATCTAATGTTCGACACTTACGCTGGAATTCAGAAGGAGTCAACTTATGTGAGCTAAGTATTCGAGAGTTAACAGTGTTTAAAATAGTATTATTCGTACTATCTTGCCTACCTGTGGTCATCACTTTCCACAGGCCAATCAACTTTCGAACTACAACTAAGTATATGAGATGCATACTGTCTAGAGGAAAAACAATGATCATGTCTACATGCAATCTCTCGGAAGGAGATTTACCCTTATGGGGACATTGCAACGTTTGCCTGCGAAAAGCGGTGTCTGCTCTTAAAGCAGCACATGAAATAGGATAAACCATGCGATTGTTTCCACGATGGCATACAGGCTCACATTTATCGCATCCTTGGGTTGAATTGTGACCGCCTATTTGTTTTACTAGTGCCCTTACTGGCGTGTCACAGATAACGCCCTTAAGTACAATGTCAAAGTGATGGCTGTTGGGTAATATGATACCATTAGCACATACGCATTCTAACTGGACAATAGTGTACCTCAAAAAGGTTTGTATACTTAAAGGTTTATATAAACCATAGTAGACACCTACCAAGAATACCTTGTCACAGCCAGACAACAGTAACTTCCCTTGTATAGGCCACATCTGCAATTTGGAGTTGTTGAAAATGGGAGCACCATCAAAGTTCAGCTGCAGACCTATTGGCACAGAGACTTCATATTTGATCATTTGTAACCTAGACAGAATCTGACAACGAGGGCCAATGTGAACATATATTCCGGGACCAAATGCTCTCCTCTGAAAAACGTCTTTAGTCCTCATCAATGTCCGAGGGTCAGTCGGCAGGTCAGGATGCAGGATTCTCCCCAAAAGTTCTGCATTGCTCCCTAAGTTTGCCCCAAAGTTCTGTAATGTGCCCTAAGTCTACCCCAAATTATCTGCAATGCGCCCGGAATCGTTACTAGCTGGATGAATCATGTTGCAACCCGGAATTTCAGTGCACCCTCAACCATCAGTTGCCACATCAATAATAGTCTACTAGTCCAAGACTATCTTAATGTCAGCTATAGATTTAGCAGCAGACATTAGTTATTTCTGAAGGTATATGTTCTTGACCTTCGCCAGACACCTTTTGAAAATAAATAAACAGAGGACTAACATACAGTACAATCCATATCTCACTATTATTTAGTTTCATCTAAAAGAAGTTACCGAGTACTAAAGTCTACCATGGTAGGAGTATAATCTGAGGGATCAGATGCACTGGGATCCAGATATGTACATTCTCACCATATGTTATTGATGCTAAGAAACTGCTGTCAAAAGGTGACAATAAGATTATTCAAAAGGTAATACTTATACCTTTGTTCTTATAGCACAGGATGTAAAGTGAAATACTGCGTTTAAGTGTTTTTCGTTTTAACATGGTCTTGCTGCAGTGATCTCTAACTTGAACGTGGTATGAAATGCTGTTAGATAATTCATATGTTACTGGTTATATTACCAATCATAAACTTCAGCAAATGCACCGTGTTACCTATTTATCCCACTTGTCTTCATTCTGATAAAACCATTGATGTATGGACAATGTAAAGACAGACATTTACAAACATTCAGACATATAAAGCAGACTCATTGTCAATTATTCCGTTTTCAGGCATGTATACCTACTGTAACTGCATTTTACCCATATCTGCACCGTTACAAAAGCACTTACGATCGAAAATTTTCATTATAATTGTGTAATCCAGTTTCAACCATTATGTGACACAATTATGAGTTTTCTGTTAAACAGTAGTTCTTAAAGAAGTAATAGAAGGTCTCTTATGTTTACTTTCAATGAAGTATTTTCGTTGCTTACTAGCTAATTATTGTTGATATAACATAATGAGTGAGTAAAAAATTGACAAAACTAATGGACGGTATAATTATAAGCATACTTCCCTCAGAATTTCTTAAAGGTAGCTGCGAGTAGAAAAAAACCAAGGTTATTGGTGTTTTATTTAGACGCGATTGTCTGTTACTGTTAAGACTAAATCGACAATGAGGCTTTCAGAGTATTAGATGCCAGTAGTGGGAGTCAAGTAAACAATTCTTTCAAAGTAAAAATCACTGGAAATCACCCGTTTACTGTTTCCAGACTCTTGAGAATTGCTCAACAACAACCTTTTAAGTAGTGTCGCCTAAGACAGCACTAATGTTATTGATGATTAAACCATTCAGACCTCAACTAGGACCACCAACAGTGCATCAGTGTTTAGTGTTCTGGATCAGCATATAATTGAGTATTCCACTTAATCGGTTACACTGATTGTGATTTCAGATGCCAACCTCGACTGTCATTACCTTTGGTCGTGAGAATTCTGTAAAATTACTTAATTTCAGTCATTTGGATATGAGATCTGACGAAAAATCAATGGCCATCAGATATGTCTTGTTTTCATTCGGATGCACATCAGTCGCATCAACCTATGGTTAATGCCGGTTTATTAATTAGACTGTAAAATCTTGTATCTATCAGTTGAATAATGCTTGTATTAACACATCTGATTCAGTCCCCTCACCGGATATAATTTCTTATAAAAAAACCATATAAATACAATTGTACAGCTTAATAATAAATTCGTTGAAAAGAGTCTCTTCGCTGAATATTGTGTTCTTAATGGCTGTCTGATGATATGATCTCTCTGAAACCTGAATGTTTAGTACAGATGCATGAGTGCTAACTTTTGAAAAGTTTTAGAAAAGCTAAATACGTTAGTATTAGGTGGCGTAACTGCTTGCCATACAGATTTACCAAAGTACAAATACCATACTTTAAAATCGTCATTTGCACATGTTCTCCGTATCATGCTCTTTTATCTTCCTTTCATCTTTCCTGTAATACCTTATAAAAATCTTTTATTTCTCCGCTTCGAAATTTAATCTATCCTTCCGCTAATCATTAATGTTGAAGAAGGCACCTCACACAGTTTACTACTTACAAAACTTCGTCAGTATCACCTGCCACAGTAGCGCTTTAAATAGTTTTTTGCTTATGAAAATTTGGAAGAAGAAATTATATCCTACTAAAGTATTATTAATTCTTGTATCAGTGAACCAAAATAGTATTAGTACTCAGTTTTTTTATTTCACCATCTTGAT
The DNA here is from genome assembly GCA_944472155.2 of Trichobilharzia szidati. Taxonomy (NCBI): domain Eukaryota; kingdom Metazoa; phylum Platyhelminthes; class Trematoda; order Strigeidida; family Schistosomatidae; genus Trichobilharzia; species Trichobilharzia szidati. Next base: position 27,999,174 of record OX235276.1, on the reverse strand, counting down.
AATAAGTTACTCCAAAGGAAAAATTGAAAAATTTCAGTTTGTAAAATTAAGGAAAAATTCAGTTCATTTTGAAACTTCAGATACCAGTCTGATAAAGGTTACTCTAAAGATAATTGATATAAGACATGCAAACTGTTATTTATGATTTAAAATTTCAAAATGCAGATAATAGTTACAAATATAAGGTCACATGGTGTGATTTCAGGATGATTGATATTAGGCTAGGATTCCTATATATGTTCAAATCCCGTTTGATCTCAGGACAAATTCGAATTTTTCATGAGCATAATAAATCATAACATTGTAAAACAAAGATTGTTAGCGCAAAGGTTCAAAAACTCTGTAGACTTATTATTGCTGACAATAAGCGCTTTCTTCGTGGAATCGATAGGATTCAGTTAACACACTGTACTGTTTGCTATCCTCGGACCAGTTCATTTAGACTAATCACTTCTGTTAAGCCTTATTTATGCCCATAATAGTCTGGTGTCATTGATGAAGTCAATCCCTTCAACACTGAGTGGTGGAAGTTACTTACTACACATCATGATTCTGTACATATTTTGCTGGCAACTCGCAACAAGTACGAAACTTGGGTCTCGTTATTCGCACTAACTGACTTTCACTAACAAATCATATAAGCTAACAGATTTTGCATTCATTCATGGCAATCTCAGACAAAACAATTCATAAATAAAATTCAGAATTATGTACGAATTTAATATCCTGAATTATCTCAAAAATGTGTCTGTTCACAAGTGTTCCATTATTATTATTATTCCCTTGCGTTCCGAGTGGAACATAGGGAGGGCTTCAACAACACATCTTCACTTGCCTTTATTTGTTGCCTTCCTCTTCAGCCGACCTCTTCAGCTGCCCATAATCTCTCATCTCCTCCTCCCCAAACGACCTCCTCCATGTCACCCTCACACTGACGACCCACTCGTCGCTTCCCAACTGGATTCTTCTCGAGAGGTGTCCAGGCGGGCGATGTCATTCAGCGGCCTCCTCTGTGTATGCCCGATCCATTTCCACTTTCCCCTACATGTTTGTTGAGCAATCGGCTCTTGGTTGGTTTGTTCTCATAATTTCTTGTTGCTTATTCTTTCTGGCCGGCTGGCCATTTGATCTCCAGTATGGAGCCATCGCAGGGGGCGGCTGTTGATTAAAGTCTATAACTTGTTGTAAATCCTTTTTGTGACTGATGAGCAGTGCGTTTCTTACTCATATAGAAGAACTGACTGACTGACTGACTTCACATTTGTGTTGACAATGTGAACCTTATTCTTCATGCTGTGTAAGTGCAGAAGATTTCCAAACTGGTTTCAGGTTGCCTTTCCAATTCTGACTTTGACATCATCCGTTCGGCCTGTAGATGAAAAGAAGCTTCCTAGATGAAGAATGAGGTTGACAAAGACTTGGGCACTGCACGTCGGGATGTTGAAGCAGCCTCCAAATCACTTCTCTGTTAACAGTATCTGTCGAAGGCCTTTCCGAAGTCGATGAAGTTGAGGTAGAGGTTTGAGTGGCATTCTATGCTTTGTTTGATGACGATGCGTTGAGTAGCAATTTGATTATCACATGATTTGTCTGCTTTTCCTGAATCCAGCTTGTTCTGATAGGTGGAGTTCTGTTTCCAGTGCATCTTTTATTCTCTTCAGGATGATGTGACTTAGTATTTTACTTGGCGTGGACAAAATCACTATTCCACGCCAGTTCTTGAAGAGTGAGGCGTAAGTTGCCCCTCTTTGTCAGCTTGACAAGTTAGTCTTTGTTTCAATGGGTATACACCTTTCCTTCTTTCCAAACCTTCTGTAACAATGACGTGACCACATCTGCGGCAGTCTGTGATACCATTTTCAGTGCTTCGGGGTATGGGAATTCCGTTTGGTTCTGCTGCTTTCCTGAACTTCAGTAGCTTGATCACATTCAAGACTTTTGCTTTGGAGGATCGGTGTCCACTAGCAGGCAGTTCTGTGAGTGCTGTTGGTGGTGGTGTATTCCTGCACGAGTTGCAGGTGATGGTCGATTCAAGAGTCCTTTGAACTGATCAGCCCATTGTTTTATTTATTTCTCCTCCTTGGTAATCATGTTCCCTTGAACATCTTTTATTGGTTTCATCATTCGGGTTGATCTGTTCCAGGATAGAGACCTGGTTATCTGATATCTCAGGTCTCTTTTACCTGCGTGCTCCCGGTTCTGCTTCAGTTGCCAGTTAGTGTGTCTTAGAATTGTCTTTTGTCCTTCGTGGCACTCTTCTTCACTTCTTTATTCAGTGCAGTGTATACTGAACTCAGTTTCTCCTTCTGTTGCCCATCTTTGCATTGAGTTATCTTCTCTTTAACCATCCTCCTCTCCTCGAAAGTGTCCCATAACCTTATTTATTATATTTTCATACTATATAATACTAGTCGATTTAGGCAGTGTTAATCAGTAGTTCGGTGAGGGATTCTCTGTCATTTAAACTGATTATTTAGAATAGTAAATTTCAGTGAGAAAGTGGGTACCTTTATTTGGTTAACGAATACATTTGTGTAAGGCAAAGCCTTAATAATTCGTAACAATAAATTCAATAGTTAGTCACAAGTAACGTTCGAAAATATTGAAACTTTTGTGTTTTATCTAAAACATAAAATTATTCGGGCGAAACAGTGTTGACATGATATGAAAATTCCCTGTTCAAACTCTAAACCGTCCTTCGAAATTCATTTGTACTTCATCAGTAGAAATCACATTTAGCGCCCACAGTTTCTAATAGTCAACTGATTAGGTATGATATAGATAGTTTGTATGTTATCTCAAGACAATATCATGCTCATTACCGCTATTGTCAACTCTCCATAGGGCAGTGAATGTACTCGTGTAGTTGTTTTCTCTGAACTAGACGATTCAATTTCGAAGCTTTCATTGTCTTTCTAAACAATATCTTCAATGGTGGTTTTGACACGAAAAATAGGGAATATTCTGACTTCCTACAAAACTGTACCAAAAATGTCTTCAGTTTCATGGCTAAATAGGAATGGTGAGGTCGATTAATCCTCCTGCATCCAACTTTGATTCCGTTTATTAGTGAAGGATAGTTATCTATTTTCGCTCAACTTGAGGGATTTCCATGCATAAGTGTAAAAGTACTGTTAGACTTCTTAAGGCACCCATATATATAGCACAAAGCTAAGGAGCTGTACAATTCAGTAAGCTGAAGTCATCCCAAAAATCACGAAACATAACCGTTGTTATCCTCCGGTATATATGGAAGTTGGGTGCGATTTCAAACAAAAACAATTCAGTTGCAAAACGACATAACTTTTGACATGCAGCAGCTGGTGAATGCATCAAACACATAGAATTAATTTAATAAGCTCTTGGTATCTGGGCGTATAGCAAGATTATTCATATATATATATATATATATATATATATATATATACGATTATAAATAAAATGAAAGTTGGACAGAATTATCCAAACATATCTATAATGCTGGATTAAATGTCGCATACTATCAGCCAATAAATTATTTGTTTTTTTTACTGAACACAATATGAAATGGTTGGTTTGCAAATAGATTTGAAATAATCTTTTTTTAATACATAAGACAACGAAATTATTATACAGGAGGAATTTGATTTAAAATTTTGGTATTCATCATCCGTAATTTCGTGAAGAATTAGGTAAATAACTGTATCCTTTGCAAACAACTCATTACATTCTGTACATCACTAATTCTTTTAAGCAGAATTCATCACAGAGCAAACAAAATCAGTTTGATATTTTTGAAGACCAGGAGGTCCGGAGCTTGATTTATGGTGGGTTAATGAATGCGGACTGATGAAGAGTCTCACACCAGGACGAAACAGATGTCCAGTGCTGTCTGCTTTTCAGTGATCTTTAACTGATATTGGTTCATCACAAAATCTGCATTGAAATTAATCCGTACAAAAACCCATGGTATAAATAATTCTTCTACGTTGACGGACAACGTTTCTTTAGTTTGAAAGGATTCTACTCCGTGAGATGAATCGACCTGAATAGGCATCTGCGAGTCTGTTTTTAGATAAGCGAAACATCCATCCCACATTCAGTTATGATCAGTTTTCAGTAATGGATACCAATCAGTAATATTTAAAGCTATTCAATGCTTTACCTTGCTTCTTCTCGCTTACATATCATAACCAGTTGATTTTTGACACTAAATTCTATAAAATTAATTTCATTGAAATATATTTTTTTCTATTATGCAAAGTTTCACTAATTGACAGAAAATATTTCCTGCAGAGTGTTGTTTTCTCTCAAACGTAAAATAAAAGAATAAAGGTATAGGGAAACAGGTAAGTAATTAGCTATGACAGGAAGTTTTAACTAACGAAAATATTTGTTTAATTGCATGGAGGATTTCATCATGAGCTGACATCAGTTTTCATATACAGGCCCTAGATGGGAAGAGATGGAAAGGGCGACAATAAATCTACATAGCTATTTGCGTCAAACTTTAGTACACAGACAAATTATAGATCATAATAAGTAAAGTTTTGGCTTATTAGCAGTCAGATGCTGTGAAACTGATACTTTTTTAATTAACTAGAGATACTTGCATCATGACTTTGTATGATGAAAAATCTGTCATAATAAAATCAAATTATGGTGAATATTTCAGTTGGAGAGCTACACAGCTTTTTAAGTACAACAGTAAAACGTGGTACTAATCAGATTTCCTAAATAATGTTGAAATACAATGATCAAAGACGAAAGAAAACTTAAATGGCTGTAGATCTCATATCGACAGCCTTCAAATTACTGACATAATGTTCTATGATCAAAGCTGACAAATAGCCAAATACTGATCAGGTCTCAGTTTTATTAACATCGTAATGAGTAAATAAACTCAATGAACAATATCGCCTATTTCGAAAAATTCTGTACTGAAGCTCGCTACAGCGTCATTGCCGTAAAAAATATGCTCAGTGTTCGATTCTGATTCGGTTTTTCATTATTTATTAGCTTACGTATCTTGATTACAGATGTTCCTCTTTACTTTGACATTTTTTGAGATAAGTGTTCTTTTGCTGATCTCAGTTTGTAAAACATTGAATTGATTTATATCTACTACAGCTCTAAAGCTGTTGCTAAACAAATAAACTCATCTTAAGTTCCTCCACCTGTACAATGCCTAGTCGAAACAAGCCATGGAGGAAAGGCGTTTACCTTAAATGATCAGAAAACATAAAAATTATTTATTTGTTTCTTCATTTTAGAAAGCAAAACCCAAGATTGAGTTCTTGATCCCATCCAGTTCTATCAAATTTCAATGTAAGTGCAGCTCTATTCATCCGCTTGTTAAAGATAAAATGATGCATGTTTCCGACTTGATCCAGTTTGCGATATTTAGTGACTACCATTTAATGTCACCACTTATCAAACTGTATTACACCCGAAGTTACTGACTTCACACGTCACATTTCGAGGCATATATTTTCAAGTCAGTCATTCAGTTGAGTGGATTGTGAAAAAAAGTTTATTTGTAAGTATTCGAAATCCATTTTGCAAATGTTATAATATTTAGTTATTTAAATCACACTTTTACGTGTCTACTTAAGTATTTTAAAGCTGCAATGAACAGCTTAGTCAAAAAATATGCTAGTAAAAACTCAAACTTGTTGATATATTGAAGTATCTGACAAAAACTTGATTAGCTTTCGAGTGAAAAGATGGAGATTCTCATCATAAAGATGTGGCAATCTAAAACAGTTACACCTTTTATCTGATTACAATTAAAAGGGCAGTCTTTTCCACCTTTATGTTATTTGTCACATGTTAAGTAACAGTAGAGATCAACGTTCTTGTTTATTCCTACTAGGAGTTCTTCAGATTGATCTACTTCAATGGTCTTCTATACGTTCACAATCTATGACTGACTCCCTAATCATCATCATCTATTACAGGGAAATTATTTGCCCTAGACATGGGTCAGATATATATACATATATATATATATATATATCCACTTTAATCAACTTGCCATTTCTTTGAAGTGTATTAACCAAGCCAGGTAACATCATAATATATCATAGTTAAAAGTCAGGGTAAGTTCATCAAGAGGTATCACTAAACCAGCAATGGTTAGGATAAGTTTATGTTAGGCTATTATGAACTGTGTACCTATGATAGTTCAACAAGATATCAGTTAAATTCTAAGTGGTTTATTTGTAATATTCCTCCCTCTTCTCTTAGCTGTTCATTTGTTTACTGAAAGCTGAATCCAACAAGAGCAGATAATAAAGTAAAGGTCTAGGGTTAAGTAAATACTTCCAACTGGCTATCTCTAACCAATGTAACATCAAAATTCAGTACAGTATAGCAGTTAGAGCTTGTCTACCTCACATTAGTATTTTTCAAGAAAACTCAGTAAGGTAATATGAAATAAGGTGCTCTTGATTAACAATCCAATGTTTTTTATTTGAGTATTTAATTACATTGACTAAATAAAAGATGAACATTTGACAGAAGAGAACCAGTTTCTCTAATTGCTGATTACATTTTCAAGAACAGTTCTTTTGATAAGGCTGTAAAATCGATCACTGACTATTCCCATTGTGTTACTGGCTTGATCAACTAGTGCATATGGGAGCTAAACACCTTCCCATTAAATCATTTCACCTTAAATTCTTCTAGGTCACATGAGGACTAATTTTTCGTTACAATGTATATCTGTTTTGCCACTTATTGTCATCATCTTACATTATTAGCCTACTTGGTTAATTTCTATATGATTGAGGGTGATTTCTGTGTCAAGTGAACTATTGATTATTTACGTGATTTTTGACTACAGTTGCCTTTGACTGCCACGACTGTAGAGATTTTCTCGCCCCACCCTCTAATTCCTTATTTTGTAAGATAATAATATTCTTCCAGTCGAAGTAATGAATACGATAATTTACTAATGATGCAATCAAGAAGTAAGCGTTATGTCTTTCAACTTCCAGACGGTGTTCGTGAATTTTCTGAACAACCAACAAAATGGAGTTCCCAGCACAGAATCGTGAACAGCTTTACCACTTGAGTTTATAAATCACACTTCGACAATAAATCTTTCAGTTGGCGTAGCAGACTTTTTGTTGATTATGAGATTTGTGAGGATTTGAATTAATTTCACATGTTGGATTTCCTGACGAACCAACGTCATTTATAGCGGTAATTAAAATTCAGGAAGCACTGGACAGCCGTTTCGCCCTACTTTGGGACTCTTCATTAGTTTCCACCCAAGTCCCCATCAGGGATCGGAACCAGGAGCTTAAGATTACAATATCAAACTTGCTGACCAGTGACACGTGAATTCTAGCTTAGTCAAATGGTGATACTGACCTACCTCAACCAATACTTTCGATGAGCGTCCACATTGCCTTGACATGGTGAATAGTCAACGAGTTTGGTTTCGTAACCTTATGGTTCTGGGTTCGATCCATTGGGGGTCATGGGTGTACACTGCTAAATAATCCCAAAATAGGACAAAACAGCTGTTCAGTGCTCTCTGGTTTCCATTATCTCTTTCACTATTGTTGATTCGTGACAAAATCTTATTTTAAGGTTTGTGCCCAATCTTGTTATTGATTAACTAAGATGCTTTTCAACGGAATGCATTTTTTCATGGTTACAATGCTTGCAATCTTTGCTGGTAAATCACGGCTGTCTTGCGAAACATTAGTTATCTCGGAGTCTTTATGGATAAGATTTTATTTTGTTAAATCACACAGTAGTGTACAGTAATATTAACTGATGACATTTCGATCTATCAAAATAAAATCTTATCCATAATGGAATTGTACTTTACCACAGTGCCCAAGCTTTATACTTATATCTCAGAGCCTTCTTTTACATTTGTTTCGATTTCTACCAATGGCTTATTTCCTAATGACAGAAAAGACACTTGATGATTCTTGACTTTTTATGGACCTAAGTGATTGATTGTCAACATCCTATCATTTGCCATGACGATTTCATCAGAGGGGAATTCAGAAATTAATTTATTTAAGACTTTATATGATACAAATATTGCACTTAATAACACTCATTAACGATATTGATGGGAGTATCCATTGCTTTGAGATATGAACCTGCACCAATCAGTGTTCAAAGTGTTGTAGTTGTTACATACGCCCTGTTAATGAGTACTGACAAGCAAAAGATGAATTTATCATTAAATTTATGCCTTGTTAGTTTCTAGGATCTTATACTAATCAAAAAGTGATGTATTCTTGATCGATTAATTTCACTGGCTACTCTGTAATAAATAGCCACAATACTGACCGTCAAGGAGATGAATGAACCAATCGATATCAAGGAGTGATATAGCATTCATGAAGTTTCAAAACAAGGGAAGCCTCCTGCTAGGAAGAAAAATGTTTAGCTTAGGCGTGATCATTTCCAATAGATAGTATAGATAACACACAGTGATAAATGAAGACACAGAGAGGAGATTTTTTCTAAATACAATATCTTCTTCTTTGATTATACACTTAGTACAAAAGAGAAAGAACCCAACCTAGACTCTATTATTGCAAATCTATCCAAATATTGTACTTTACCTGTTGACCAACTGAACAAACTAAATTAGAATAATGAACATTAAACTATACTTAGACTATTTATTATTGTTTGAGCTTTGATTGACCACCCAACTGACCTTCACCTTGATTACTAGTTAGCTGTTTATTGTGTGTTAAAATTGACATCAGTTTTAAACAATAACAATAAATTAGTCCTCTAGTAGAGATAATAGGTTATGATGATTTCAAGTGTATAAACATTAAAGAACAATTTTTTTAAAAATGGGATAGTTTATATGTAAATTAGGCAAGCAAAAGAATATTCTTGAGGCCAAATTTACCTCCTAACAGTAATGTTATTAGCTCATTCTGACGTGCATAAAAACTTTTGGCTGGTAAATCTGCACATAATTTGATAGAATTTTGTATATTAACTCAGTTTTTTCCCCAATTAAAACTAAATTGTTTGAATCAACTGTGTTGTTACAAAAGGACTTAAATATTTTTTTGTTAACTTTCACTCACTACATTGTTTTATTTTAAATTTAAGAATGTGTTCATTTGAAAGATTAGTCAACTGTAAACTAATCTCATTTTAGTTTACCAAGAAAATAAACCGGATATCTCATCTTTTCATACTGGACAATTTAATTTCATAAAACACCCACTACAGTATTATTAACTGGATAACATTTCGAGAACAGTTTCTCGCTCAAGCCACAGCAGTGTACTCACTTGATTTTATAACTTGTTGTTTACAGTTTTTCTAATCTCTTTTAGTTTTGACTATTTTAATGATGGTTAAATGGTTAAATAACAATACCATTTGGTTTGAGTAGGTTTCATTCACTCCTTCTCAGTCTATTATGAAGATTGTATAGTGATCTAAATACTACTGACTTCCTCTGAAATTATGTTGTCTTAAAACACTGCGCTTTTTTCATTCGTCGAGTTCTTCGTGAAACAGAAGGCTTGAGGTATTCAATTTCCACCAGTAGTTATGTTGTTTTAACCATGTGAAGTTGCTAGTCTCACGTCCAATCTTTCCTGTTTTCCGGGCTTACTGACGACTAGGTGAAGTTGAGGAGTGCATCAGCCAGTAGTCACACTGAGACTTCTCGCGTGGTTAATGAATATCCTATCACTGAAACACCAATACACTTTATAATTGCTTTAGTTACAGTAACATCCGTACTAGAAACGATCTATACCACAGTTACCAACATATCATATAATAGTACTGTATGCATCCATTCTATGAAAAAAGATTTCATTACCGATACTTAACTTCTAGTGGACCATAATAATAATAGCGTACAACATTACAGCACTTAAAGGGAAATGTTACCAGCAGCTATCAGCAAGTCACCTTATTTAGCTATTACCTGGGAGATATAATTTTTTCCTGTTGGAAATGGACTCCCATTTGGTGACATGCTCACTGGGAGTGGAGTGCCTAAATTACTGAGCTATAGCTCATTAGGGAAGAATGACTGTTTTGACTTTATCTCATATCTACACAGTTCGAAATTCGAATAAATTCTGTTATCACAGTGATTTTCAGTATTATATCGGAGTCATTTGTAAAGGTTATTCAAAGCCATATAACATCGGAAAAAGTTTTTCAACCAGTCAAGTAACATATCTTTAGAAATTTCGTGTCCATTTTGGTTAAGTTTAATGAGGCTTATTTAACCATTACTCTGAGGTAGTCACAACCTAGTGATTCGTTCCATCTGCCTTCGGTCATTTGAAGGCACACTGTGATTATTATTCAATTACACCTCTGAACTTCACACACATCCGACTACTAGGTTGAATCCAGTAATTGAAATTTGTCAGTACGATCACGTGAACACATAAGTCAGATCTCTTTTAGCAACTTCACTTCCTATCTGAGCAGTTATTTACGTGGAACCCATATCGAATCCCACTTTGTAGTTTTGATTGTAATGCTACTAGCAGATAGGCTAGTGTTGACGTTATGTGTTATTAAAGTCACCGGGATATCAGTCTCATGCCTGCTGAAACTAAAATAGTCTCACTTTTGCATTTGTATAGCCAAATATCTTTGTTAAAGAAAAGTAAAGATAAGACCTAATCAGAGAGTAATCAGTTATGAACTTCAAGAAAAACTTCGTCTACATCTTTTAGAACGATTAATATAATCGTTAATTTCATTAATATATCTAAGGTCAGCATTGGATTTAAGATTAATAAACAGCATAGGAAAAGAAGTAGTATTCCCAATGGGATTAGAACATAAAATCCAGTTCATGACATCAACAGCATCATCAAAATACAATACAAAATACAAAACATTCAGATAAGAGAAATAAAAGTAACAAACAAATGTTAACTGAGAAGTAGAAGTCTTTGATTAGTGACATTTATAGTCAGATATAAGTCAACAATAAACTATCTCAAAGAAAGGAGAAAAGAAACCCTAGAGTAGAATGAAATAGATCCACTATACTTTTTCCCATCTCTGCATCCAACCTATAATATTTATCACACCAAATTGCATACTTTAGGTCATTTGATAGAAATCAGTAGTGTTATAGTAAACGAAAAAACTTTTTCGATATGTGATAAGACTAATGCATTACGTTGAGATCTTATATATATATATATATATATCAGGCTAATGGAAGGGCGATAACTAATTACTTTTGAATAAGAAGGTCAGGCTTCAGACGTTTCGAGTGAGATTGTCTCCGAATATTGAAGATGACTAGAGATATTTTGTTTGTTAATTATTCTAAATGGCCCAAAGCCATCTACATGGCATCTGTCATCTAATAAATGTTTCACATTTGAGCTCATTAAATCATTTGCTTCATCTACAAGTCGTGGAAAGGTTTTTAAATTAGCTCCGCTCTATATATTCCTTTCAGATGAACTTAAGTATTCTTAACATTATATTATGTTATGCAGTATACATTGTAAGTTGTACGCAGCAGAATAAAACCAACGAAATAAAATGGATCTGTATTATTCTGCTTCAATGTTTGCTGTTGCTCCCTTAAAGTTTATAAACAGTTATATGTACACGATATAAATAGTCATATATATATAAGGCTCCAAACATCCAGACACATCACTTTCAGATTATACAGTGGTGTATTTACAGTACATTTTTAAGTTAAGATCACTGCCATAGGAGTAGAAATGTGGTACAAGGAAGGGAGAAAAATTAAGAAAAATCTAGAAATTCACAAAAAATTAGTATTAACAAAAATTACATATCAAGTGTTGAGACAAATTAGGTCTATTACAGATTCAGCGACCGAATAAATTTCTTCGGAATTAGGTTATACAACGAAGTCATCTGCTAAAACATTCTAGTTTATGACTCCTCCATAATGTGTAGAATGTTGCATTTTAGAACATCTGGTACCGGTTTCATGAAGTGCTAAAAGTTAGAAAGTATGAGTCACTAAACTCGGACCTAGTGAGTGGACGGGTACGTGGATGAATAAATCAGTCAGTGCGAAAGGCTTAAAAAGACGTCTAGTTCCCGAAGGTTTCCAGTAGTCTTATAGCTTACAAACTTATATACATATTCAGGCTTCTTAAATTGGAAAATAGTTATGAACTTATTGGATGCCTTTCAATGAAGCAGTCGCATAAATCAAATAGTTCATCAACTCAAATACGAACAATTCATGCTTGCAAAATAAATGAAACCTTAAATGCCAACAACACAGTGGTGGAAAAATTGCCTGGAAAGTCCCTCCAACACGATCTAATCACAATGTTCATGCTTATTTGGACGCTTCAACTAACTCTGTAATTATTATCCGTTTTTCTCACAGACTGTAAATCAATGTTCTGACATTTACATATTCCTGTCCCTGTTTAATCTCTACTTTTAATGCTTCCCTTTGTGACTGTGTGGTGCATTGATAATGTGTAGTTTTACAACGTAATTTTGTCTGAATGAATCAAGGTCCTTCAGACTCTGGACTGTCTGAGGGCATTGTTGGTGTGTAATTCATGTGAACATAGTTTTGATCCCAACCTTTTGGAAATATTGTATTGACTCAAAGATACTTATTACAGTTGCTGTTTGGTCCACTAATTTTTTTCTACAGTACTTGTTTTGTCCTTGGAACTTCTCTTGACTGTATACCTACCTAATGGCACTGTTGAGGCAATTTTGAGTTTCTGATGTTATTATTGTTGGATAGAACTACGCCTGGATCCAGCCAAGAACAATCGTCTTTTTATCATTTTTGGAGCGTTTCGTGACTGTGCGCCTCTCAAATGAGTTTCGGACTGCTATACAGCAGGATTCATAGATCGGATTTTCCTGCGTTTATACTACAACGATTCAATTTGGGTCGTAACAAGCACGACGAAAGTTCCGTCATATTAGAAGGAAATTACAGTGGTCAGTAATCCTTTCGTGAACCCAATCATGAATAACCTCCGGCAGTTTTGATGATGAATGTTTTAAATTTGCTTTCTTATGAAGTGTATTAAAAATAACTGTTGTACTCTGATAGATAAAATCTCCGTTACTGACTGTTTTAAGTTAATTTTGACTTTCCTTTTGATTGACTGGACTGAAAGGCTCAGCTACTGTTGCCATGTCAACTCCTAGTGGAGACGCTTACACGATATCTGAGGATTAATATAAAGTAATTTGGTGAATGGTCGCTGGCACTGGAATCCCAGTGGGAATACTATCATTCACTGAGGACTGCAGGTACATATAGATGACGAGTCCCAATCGGAACCGAATCCGCACTCTGGATCGCTGCTCTAGTCACCAACCAACAAATTACTTTAGATGAAATTTCATGTTCAGAAAATAATGAAATTATCCCAACAAAATCCTTAATGGCATGCCTAAATACTGTATCAGTGTTGAATTATTCAATTATATTTAAATTACGAAGAATTCTGATTGGATTTTAAGTACTTTCTTTATTCTTTTTATGATACTATTATAATCTATATGAAGTTAGATAATAATAGTGTTAAGTACTTCTTAAGAAAAGAAATTAACTACCATATTTTTCCACTTAATTAATTTTTAACTTTAAAAATCAATCAAGACAGGGAATGATTCGATGAGAGGAAAAACTGTTGTTAAATATTTTCAACGTACTTATGCATGCATGAATAGGTGGACATATTTGTGCTTTTATTTTATGGTTAGAGTTTATTTGAATTTATTAATTTTCACTGCTTTTATTGATAATATTGTTATTATTAGCAGTAGTAGTATTCCTTCATTATTTCTATGTTATGAATACGTTTACGCATTCATTCACGTGTAACATCCATTCACTAACTCGCCCAGTCACTTTCTGACACTTAACACCTACGTACAAACACAGAAAGAATCATAGATAGTTCAAAAAATAGATTGTAAACAATAAAACAATAGGGGAGAGGAGAGGAAATAGAATTAGAACAACACTAAATATAGATGGGGAATAAACGCAACCACTCTTTGTATTATCAATACTATTGCTGTTGTTTATATTATTATCATCACTACTAACAGTACTACTACTGCTAGTAGTAGTAGTAGTAGTTAACTACAATGGTAATATTGTAATTTTTTTTTCTACAAATTTAGTAAGAACGGAAGTGTCATAAGAATGTTTAAATTCAATCCAAAATTGAAAAATGGCTAACAATGAAAGCGGAAGTGAATAAGTTTATAAACGAATAAATGCATCAATGCATGAATGAACGGATGAGTGAGTGAGTGAGCGGGTGAATGAATGAATGAATGGGTACCTTTATATCTTGTTATGCATTTTATTTTTTTTTATCGGCATACAGAAACACTATAGTATACAATGACGGAAGAAAAGGAATAGAAATACATCCTGATTATTCATGTATGTGTGGAGAACTTACCTAAAATAGCTGTTTTCATCTTTCGCTGTAGGATAAAAATTTAACACTATTCTTAGTTGAATATCTATTGGGAAAATTGATTTTGATGTCATCTTTGAAATGTGTGCAGATTTGACTGATGCAACGATGAATATTTCCTCATGTCTAAGCCAACTAGATGACCATTGGAAACAGACACACGTACTGCACAAATGTTCCTTCTCATTTTACGACTTTTTATCAGTGATTATGTACAATCCCCATAAGAATCATAGTTCATTAGTGTCAGGCATTAAATTGTATCGTTGGCATTATACTTTACAAACTTAGATAGGAGATGTGGGAGCAACCAGGATTTGCTTTCACTTTTATCACAAATAGTTCTGAAAGAGGTACATGTAACTATTCCTTCAGCATCGTCACAGTTGCAGCGAACAGTATACCTAACAGGTTGTCTATTCTACAAACCCCACCTGCTAGACAATATAGCATTCTATGGTTGCTACGGCAATAGAGAACTAAATTATATGCCTGAATATATAATGATCTAAACAATGTTTCACACTATGTCAGAGAAGTAGATCTTTATAAGTGTGTCAGTATTCTTTCCCGTGTTAACTTAACTGTTAGATAAAACACACAGTTAAAAAGTATCATACACTTGAATAACCCAATGGGGTTGTATAAATAAACAAAATTTTGACATCTAGCTTCAACAATGTTCTATTTTCAGGAGCTAATTGCTAGGGATCTGATTTCTTTATAATTTGATCACAAGCTGACATTGGTTAGAGAACCTCTGGGAAAGAAGAGAGTATTGGACAGTTGTTTCGTCCTGATTTGGGACCTTTCACTAGTGCGCACCCACTAGTGTTCGAACTCTGAACCTTCCGGTTACAAGGCAAGCCTGCAGACCAAACTAAAATGAAATATCTGTCCAGCAATCCCCGTGTAATAGGAATGACTCATCACTCATACCGGAAATATGGGAAATACTAATACCAATCAAGTTAAGCGATGAAAAATGATGGAATTATATAAACGAAGTCAGAAAGTTGTGTGATTACCTTGATATAATTATTAGCAGTAAATTGTGCTCGAAACGTCCTCAATAAATATTACTGTATTACACTGTGAGACTTTATCAAAATAAATTTTACTCATAATGGAATGTTCTATAGGGATACTGTCTGCTTGATGGGACTACGATTATGAGAAGAAATTTGTTGTGAAGCCTCTGAAAAAAGGGCTTGTTGAGAACAATGTTTGGTCGTGTAAGGAAGCTCTGATCGGAAGAAAAGGTCGAGGAACAACACACACCAAAGCACCTGAGACTAAATGGCTCACATGCATTAAATAATGCGATTGCGCGCCATGTATTGGACACTGGCCATATTATGGACAAACTTAAGACTTTCAAAATAATCGGCAGGAAACATAGACTGTGACATTTTTGCCATCTGACGATTAAAACCAAATCTATGTATGCAGAAAGAGACATTAGTGAATATTGCACTACCCTGGTGGCTAAACTTACATAACAGAGTGTAGAGTTTTATCACTTTGTGTATTCTCCTATATCTTCTGTCCTGTTTAGAAAATTTTACTGTCTCATTCCTCAGCCTAATCCTGTTTTGCTATTTTATAAATATAGTTTCTACAGTTACTCAGCCTATTACATTACTATACTCTTTCTAGTTAAACTCTATTTCTACTTAAAATTTTGAACTCTATTCTCTAGGGCATTGGTTGAATCATTCTATAAATAGTCATTCCCTTTAACTCTTAATAATTTAACAATTTACATCATTCTAGGCTTACAGTGCCCACAGTTCCTATCAATTACTGCTTGTCATCGCTGGAAAAACTATGTACAAATCTTCAGTGTAATTTAAATATTGCATTGTTTAGGTTGTAGCCATGTTGGAAAAATTATTGACATATTAACATATATATGGTATATTTGTCGTTGTCACTTCGCTCAAGTTTAATAATGGGAAGAATTGTATGAATTAGGGAATTCTTGAAGTTCTGTTACCTTAATTTTAAGTCTACTGCTAATCAGAAATCAGCTTCAAGAGTAGCTTCTGGCAGTGCTATTGAAGTTCCGTGACCAGTTAACTGTGAGGAAAGTTATTTAACGATGACACTAAACGACAAATATGTCATGTCACTAATTTGTAGAAGTCAAAAATACAGGTCAGTGGATTCAAACCTGGTATACTGATGGTTAACTGCCTGCCATGAGATCTCAGCGCTGTGCATTCTTTTCCGAATAGTACCCAAGGTCTGCCTGGCTGAAAAATTATAAATTAGGATAAAACAGTCATATTATTTTTGCTTGGTTTATGACGTTGACTACTGAACAAAAGTACCATGAAATTCATCAACACCCAGACAGTTCTCCATAAGTGAATACCTTATGGCAGTAAAGAACAGTATTAATGGCAGGAAGTTCCAGCTGTATAACAGTATTCTACTTTATGGTTTCCACATTGCTGGTTTGAGAATAGAGAGTAAATTGGTAGAATACATTCACCACTTGACTTATATGGGGAATCGCATCATCCCTAGCACTGAAATGCACACAAAAGTCTTATTTGACATTTGCCGGATTACTTCATTTTTAATCCCAGGTGATCTTTTCAGCTACCTGCCAACGGATGTGTGTTGGTCAGCAGTTCACCTTATCCGTCTCACGACTTTATGGTATGGCAGATGAAACTGGAAGATATGATTATACTACAGGTTTCTGACTGCATACGTCTTTGTGCTATTGCTTGCATGAGATAGGATCAAAGATTATATACAATCTCGATTACATTAGAGTTGGAAAGAATTACGCGTAGTCTATAACTTTTGATGAAATCCGTCTAGATTAGTGTGAGTTGTTTAATAATGATACTTGGAATACAAACAATCAAAGGTTACTAATCAACTATTAAAATGTGTTTGCTTAAACTGATGTACTTCTGTGCAGGGCACCGTGCAGATCTGTCTTAGTAATGTTGACTAAAATGGTTCACCAAATTGCGAAGTTTTATTCATTCATTTTTTATCTTCAGAACTACGAACATTTTTACTAATCATTCAACTGTTATTCCCCCTTCTCTTTTAAGTTTTATAAATTATAAATATTTCGCGTGATACTGAAACCAAAGCTGTTAGGTTATATGATGAGTACTGTAATACACGACCGATCTACTGGTATCTAATGGTTCATGATTCGCTGGCTTAAGAGCTAGACATTTATCAAATGGTCACCTGATTCTGCTTCTCTTCTATCTACTTCTACATCATACAAGCATTTAATTTCACATAATAAGAGTGGTTCAGTCTAGTACATGAAAAATTTGTTCTGGCTAACTGAGCTCTAACAAAAACGGCGAAAATGCCCTCATTTATGCTGCATCTTTAATGACCCTCTGACTATATTTGGCTTGTGACGAAAATATCGATTCCGAAAATATCACCTCAATTAACACTATCGACGACCAGTTTGAAGATGCATACCTACTTAGTGAAAGTGAACAGAGATTAGTACCTTCATCTTTAGTCGTAATTCTCTTTAATAAATATATTTCGCTTTATTGGAATTATTTTATTTTGGCTAACGGTTATGCTCAATATCGACCTTCTCCAGAATAGAACCTATAAGGAAATTACTGCTGCCGACTTATCAGCTCCCCAGCAGTGATTATGGTAGAAAATCGCATCTTTCTTTTAATACAGTCAGGAAAGAAAAGCAACATTTTAGTTTGTTAATGAATCTGCCTTTTCAACCTATGTAAATCTATTGATATGTATGTTTGCTATAGTTGATACTGTTAGTATGTGTAACAACTTCATATGTCAAGTAATTTTCCGCATAACTAAATTTCATTTTTACACAGTTGTAAGCAATTAGTGTTGTGTTTTTTCATGTCAGGCCAGTGGGAATTTGAGTGGTTGTAAGCTAAACTAACTGTTTTAACCGACGGCTGGAACACTGTCATTGAAGCTTAAGGTGTAGTTCCAATTTTAATCATTTATACCAGCTTAATAAATGGAAATTGCCTTAAACAATCTAAGCCACGACTAGTGATTCCGCAGTTATCTCTCTTTCATTACAACTATTAAGTATGATGATTATGTCTCCCTTTCACTCAGCTGTTTTGTCAATTGATTCAGCTGAATGTATTTAAATAGAATAAATATAATCCTGGTACTTTACTACGAAAGGAAGATTATATCCCACTTAATACATATCACGCGTCCCTTTAGCCTAAATTAAAAATTTCAATTTTCTGTAGCCTTATTTCTTCTCCAGGTTAATCAGACTTTGAAATAAGATGTACATAAATTGATAAGGCTGTTAATTGATGTTGCATTTATAGTAATCACATATCCAGTGTGTCGAATACAAAAAGAGGTGAGATTAACAATGAATAGCCATAAATTGTATATCTTTTACGCTGAGTTGTAGAACTTCTAATTAAAGGTGACATTATGTGATAGTTAAGCAAGTTCACAGAAATCAGAATATGCAATATTTTCAGTTACTAAAGGATCATCATACAACTGGTTCCCTTGGTAAATTTCGATAAAGAAAGGAAGACGAAATTTGCAGTATAAAATGATATCATTCTATTTCACAGGTTCTCATCAGCTGCAGACTACCTGAAATTACAATGGTTATATAAATGATAATAACATACTTTAATGTTTGATTAGTAGTAGAGAAGAGATAAAATTGACGCATCCAAAAAAGAATAAAAGCATTACAATTTTTAGTTTAAGTTATCATCATCAATTTATACACTTTCAGAGTTGAAAAGAGGGGGGAGGGGTAAGACAGAAAATAGAAAAATTGATTAACAGAAACAGTGTCAGCTTGTAGGTTCACATGGCAACTCCAAAAACAAAAGCATTTACAGTTTATAAGATTGAGATTTGCTCAGTGAGTTGAGATCACTGATGACTAATCAAAATCAAAATTCAGTTACCAAGGGAGTGAGAGGTTAATCACACTCTCTTTCTGTATGCATAAGTCTGGTTTAAATCGTTTGATTTCTGTCAAAAGTTAAAAGCCTCAGTTTAATATTTGAAGAAAACGTTAAACTAAATAACTATAAAATATGTTCCACTGACTGATCTAATTAGCTGAAGGCTACCCACACCACTCAGTGGTATTCTTCAGTCAGACTAGTATCATCTGAAATCATACAGCTCATTTCATGGCATTATGTTCGAGTGCAGCCACTGGACTCACAAGTGAAAAGAGGAGCAGATGCGGGATCAGACCATTTTCTAGTTCGAAGAACCTTAAACGTCAAGTTGAAGGCCTTCAAAACAACTGAATCCAACGACGTTCAGAAAATGTGCGTCGGTGGCACAGTGGTTAGGAATCTCGCCGACCATACACATGGTCCGGGGTTCGATCCCCCGCCGACGCACACCCGATATCTATGGTCGGCCTGCAAAATTTGGGCTACCGATATCCATGCTGAAAATTCCATACTTGTATCAAAACTACGGTGTGGAATCAAGCTGTAATCAAAAATAAAAATAATAAAACAAAATAAAAAAATAAAATTATATCTTCACTGCAGCCATCAGAGCAAAGTCAGGGACATTACGCAGCATCAGTGAGGAAACCTGTGTGGAAGAACACTGAAAATCTCTGCAGGTGATGTTCAAGGAAACGTGTGCAGCTGTCTTAGGAAGGAGGAAGGGACAAGACAAGAAATGGCTCTCTATGGACACGTGAAAGTTAATAGAGGAAAGGGGGATGATGAAAGAGCAGATGAATCAGTTCAAAGATAGATAACAAAAGCAGAATATGAATTCAGTATACACTGCACTGAATAAAGAAGTGAAAAAGAGTACTAGAAAAGACAAAAGACAACTCTACGATACACTGGCTGGCAAATGAAGCAGAACCGGGATCACGCAGGTAAAAGAGACCTGAGATATCAGATAACCAGGTCTCTATCCTGGAACAGATCAACCCAAATGATGAAACCAATAAAACATGTTCAAGGGAACATGATTACCAAGGAGGAGAAATAAATAAAACAATGGGCTAATCAATTCAAAGGACTACTGGACCACCCATTACCTGAAACTGATCCAGAAATATCACCAACAGCACACACAAAACTGCCACTGGACACCAATCCTCCAGGAAAAACAGAAGCCTTGAATGGCATATAGCCGTTGCAGGCCACTCGGGCAGACGATAGGACTAGTAGGAATTCCTCCAGAAACCACCACCGATATTCCTACGCCACTACTGCTGAAAGTTGGGCAATTATCAAATGGAGGAATGGCTACCTTCTCAAACTCCTGGAGAACGACGGCGTAAGACTTTTCAGAAACTGGCGTGGAATCATAGTCCTGCCCACGCCGAGCAGAATACCGAATCCCATTACCTTGAAGAGAACGGAAAATGCTTTGGAAGCAAAACTCCTCCCGGAACAATCTGGATTCAGGGAAGTCATATCGTAAACGGATCAAACTGCAACGCTACGGATCGTCGTCGAATAGACCACTGAAAAACAGTCAAATCTCTACCTCACCTTCATTGACTTTGATTATGCCTTCGAAAGTGTTTACCTCGTAGTAACTTGAACTGCAGTGCCACAAACCTATGTCAACCTCACTGGACAGCTATATAACGGCGTCACATGTCAATTGATACACAACAAAAAGCTCACCGAAGCTTTTGCAGTGAAGCAGCAGTAATACAAGGCTGTGTGCCATCAGCAATGATATTCATGATTCTGGTGAACTGGTTCATGCGCTTGACTGTAGGGAACGAGAAGAGAGACACACATTGGAACAACAAGAAGACCCTAGAAGATCTGGATTTCGCGAATGATTTATGTCAAGTGTCACACAAACTCGAATATCTACAGGAGAAAACCAACAGGCTGGCAAAAAGCCAGGCAGCAAAGACAGGACTTCAAGTGAACATAGAGAAGGTGGAGGGGATGAAGGTAGCCAATGAACAATAAAAAGCACCAATCACTATCAACAGAATAAATTTGAAAAAGGTTATTTCTTTCACTTTTCTAGGTAGCACAGCTTCAACTACAAGTGGCACCAGTAATTTATACTACACAGATTTACTAATCACATCCTTGAGTTCACTTCTGGGTACTACGTAGATCACATATTTTAGTACACATGATTTTAATTACTATAGGAACAGTGGTGAATTCTTGCCCTTAATGGGAATTTTCTATACTCTAATTTTCAATGATATATAAAAATAGTTCATTTCCAGTGCAAATACTATCTCCCATTTTTAATCAGCAGATACAAACTTTTTGCAGGAATAAAACACTGTCCGCAGTCATATATGAGGGGATCCTCAGTTCGAATTGAGTTATTTAATTCGGTTCGAACGCCTCTCAGTTTAGGATTAAAAATACATTTAACATTCATTAAAAGCTTATAAGACTGATAAGTAAATCTTCGTCTACTTCTCAATAATGGCTAACTTTGAGAAGAACAGTGCGAATTTCTAGGACGAAGGTGAGCTTTTCAGTGTGTTGGGAAAATTATTCAAAGATACTATAACTATGATAAATCTTGAAGTGCCTTCAGCTAAATAAAATGAATAGTTCAATTCTGGACAAGTGGATGATTATCAATAGCTTCACCTGGTGACCTGGCGGTTCTGGCTTTGTTTTCTTACGAAATAGTTAGGGAACTCTTCTGAAGTCAAGACAAAACACCTCTCAGATATCATCTCGTTTTCAGTAGTTCTCGTGTCGATGTTGACAAAAACTAAACTGAAAGATAGTAAAAGAAATCACAATGACTTAAGGCGTTTAGAAAAAACTATACAAGTATGGATAAACTGTTATTACACTTAGTATTTATTGAAATTAAGTCAACTGAGCCATAAGCATTTGTCAGTCTCCCTGGGTTTAGAAATTCATCAACGACATTAATCTGTAACTTTGTGAAAGTTCATGTCCCTTTTTGGAATTTGACCTACATTATTCAGAAGCCTAACCATCATACTCTTCAAATCACAACAGCTACCATATATATAGTACTGAATACCATACAATTATAAAACCTACATCAAACAGAATCCTCTGCCAATTAACCTTTAACATGTGTAACATATGTTTTCTTTTCCCAAAGAAAATGAACAATTTCCATTGTCTTTATAGAAAAAACAGTCATTTATATTTTCACTTTTATTTTTATTTACGATTATAGTGTCCTGTATTTAGATTTACCTGAGAAGTTGTTTCAAATTAACAAATAAAACTTAACAGGAAATGTACATTAATACACAAGACATACATGCATAGCAAAGTACAAACATGTGCACAGAATTTACAAATAAAATTGCTCGTGGAATACATATTGAAAACTATGCAGATAAATGTGTTTATGTCTATTTGTGTGAAAACAAAGTAGCTAAGAGTTTTTCTATGTAATGCTTTGTGAAGTAACAAATGTAAAACACGAGAAAACGAATGGTAAAATTAAGTAAAAATAAATGTATAATTTAAAATATTTAACATTTTCTAGTGGAAAATTTCTTCTGCGAAATATACAAAAATTCTAGTCCATATTTAAATAAATGAGATGAGAAGGGACGCATACAGATTGGTGTTTGTGTGAATATGTAATGGAGATTTTCATTTTCAGTTGATTTTCTTCTTCAAAACTCTAGAGAATGTGATGTGTTAAATTATCGTTTTACTAGGAGATCTGAAGTTTATCATCATGACACCGTAATTATATTAGGCTGTTTAAGCACTTTGAAGCTTGTTGATGAGCGATGACGAATTTAGCTGTGTTGAGTTTAGTGTCCATTACAATCGATTGATAACCAATTGCGTGACCGATTCGTATGCAAAATACAGTCCTAAAGCAGTTCCGTTGTCCTCGTCCACTAATTCTTAATGCCGAATTAAAGTGTACAGGTTCGTAGCAGCATTTCATAAAATTACTCGATTCACTGGGACTAACATACAACTAGTCAGCCACATTTGTTACTACCCTTGTCACTAAATAACATCAGAATCAGATGTTGACATTATCTCTGTACAAAAACTGTTTAAAATCTGTTTTCTTTAAAGTTGTTCCTTTGAAGTTAGGAACATAATTAATTAATTAATGGTCACCAAGTCTTGTTTTCAGCGTTTCACTTATCTGTTACAATAAGGAATAATGTCCAAATGTACATTCAGTAATATTATACTGAAAACCCAACAGTTTAATTATGAGTAGACTGAATTAGATTGAGAGAGACATTAGATTTTGTTGATTGGACAATCTGAGCTACCCCTATTTGGTGGATTGGAGATGCAAATCATGAGGTAGAAGAATCGTTACGCCATGGTAACTAATAAATTAACTGATTACAGTTCATTGCAATTTCTTCCGATATTTCGGAAACACGTTTCTAAAGAGTGCTAATGAACACAAACCCTAAGGTCACGGTCTCATGTCGAATATCTTCAAACAGTCTAACGTACTTTATTCGGTGTGACAGTTGTACATGAGTCTCAGTGACTGAAAGAAAACTGAATCTATGTAACCCTCAGAGATTTGAAGGTTAGTCTGAACTCCGATAAAACCCAGATTTTCATTTAAATTTAAGTTATCACTATAAACGGAAATAACTCAGTCAAGATAAGACTGTTGTGGTAAATAGCATAAATATTTTCTTGATGAGAGAGACAGCGCAATAAGAAAATTATTAGTAATTTAGACATTTACAGAATTACAGTTACACATTTTATAGTATCGAATATCTTTTTGACAATATTTTGACCATCTTACAGCTTTGAGCGTTTGACCCATTCACCACAGAATAAGTTTCCGTTTAAACTCAACTTGAGCTTTTTTTCTAGCTGTGAATGGATGGCGAAAGTATGGAAAAATTAAATAAACTGTATTTGTATAGTGGGATTACCAGATAAATTGTTCCTGTTTAGAGAATTCCAGTAACTGCCCCTCAAGTCCCGAATATGTGTTAGGTTGGGCTAGGCGTACAAGTAGTCCTCCCGTTCCCTTGTCTGGATTGGGTAATTCAATGTCGCCCAGTGCGTAACTCCCATTCCAGGAAGGTAACTGTAAGTGCATATATTCTAAAAGTGAAGCACACCAGTTTTCCAACGGCACAACCTTTCCAAACTGCATAGACTTCTCGAAGTGAATACTATTTCAGCCAAAAACAAATACACAGTTGAGCACAAACAATAAAAGAAGTAGATTTATGGTGGTAAATAGTTTCAAGTTGGTGTGATTTTAAATTTTCTCTAGAAAATACCTCAATGTCTTTAACCTGATAACTCCCATAGTGATTTCAGTACCGGTGAATTCGGTGACGAGACCGTTTCCGACTTTTATTTCATTGTTTTAACGGCTTGTATGACAATGAAGATGGTGTAGGATAGAAGAAAATTACCTCTAGACGACTTCAAAAGGGAACTTAAAAGACAGCTGATGAAAACCAAATAAAAGAGTATCAGTGATGGGGTAAAGTAAGTAATGAGAAAGATAAATGAACCGTCACCCGGTGTCAGGGAATTTTGTCGCATAGAAGTATTAACAAGAAACGTGCTAGAATAACTTTCGCGTTGATTTTAATTAAAATTTGTCTGTAGTATGAAAATTTCACTTTTGTTTGAAGATTAGTTACTGACACTATCAGTCCATTCGAAAATAGTCGATATCATTTACTACAACTTGAGTTCTTGTCACTTAGTTTCACCCTGTATCACTGTTAGAAAACAAGCGAACTAAATAGACGACTCTCCAACCGTATGGTCACTACCTCGCCAGTACCACATCATAGTTTGTGTTAAAGTACTGCTGTTTAAAATCGTTTATCAAGAACATCCATTTCACCGCTACATTCAGTGCTTTCAGACAAGGCAATCAGTGTTAGCTCTAGATGAAAGGAGCATAATAAGTTGTAACGGTCTCATTTCACTAATTAGAACCGTTTTCTCAGTGCGCAGTTAACTCTAGATCGTTTGATGTCAGAACTTATTCATGTTACGGAGAAATTCGTCTAAATTCCTACAAAAACCAAATAATCGAAATTGATGGCTGATGGATGTCCTGAAGCTCTACTGAAAAGTCATGACCAGTAGGGTCCACCATGTCAAGGTGAAGTAGATACTTATCGAAAGCATTGGTGAGGGTAGCTGTATATCACATATTGACAGAGTTAGAACTCACAAATCACTGAATTCCAGCCCAAGTAGATGAGTGGTCAGGGAAGTCGGTTTCGTAACCCGAAAGTCCCACGTTGGATCTCCGGTGAGGTCGTGGGTGTACACTGATGAAAAGTTGTATAATTGGATGAAACAGCTGTCAAACTCCCTACAAAATCCATAATCTAAAACTCCTGAAGCAGGTGATAAACAAATTTTCTTTGAAGATTCCATTGACGTGGTAAACTGACACAATGCTTAATTGAAGACAGATTTTTAATGCCTACGTTAAAACACTATAAATATCCCCAGCGAAAAGTCAGTTTGACGACGAGCAGTGGCCTGCTTAATACTTGGGCTACTAAAAACTTCCATCTCTCTTTTGCATAAATTTTCTCCCGTTCAGTTCGTTTTAATCGATTAAGATATGACCTCTACTCTAGTGTATGTTTAAAGTGTTTACAAGCTCCTGATTTGCAAGCTCCTACTGAACTTAAGGAATGGCGTGACTGTGGTTGGAAATGTGTCCCAAAATATAAGATAACTTTTTTGATGTGGTTGTGTTCTCTGAGCTGGATATTTAATTTAAGAAGCTTTCATCACCCTATTAGGCAACATCTTCAGTGCATACTTCAATGTACAGTGAGCCTTTATATTTCTCCACGAGTTTATTAGTCATCTCTCCTGGTGACCTTGAACGTGATTGGTTGTTTTTGTGTGTTTTCACACCCTATAGGTTACTTGAATTGGAACTGCTTGTTCCCTTGACTTGAACTTGAACTCTTTGTGTGTGTGTGTGTTAGATTTCCTTCTTATCGGTTGGTAAATTTTGTCTATCTCGATGTGTCTATTGATTGATGATTCACTGGAATACCAGGCTTCTAATAATTCTCTAGCATTCTTGGTGTTTCTCCTGTCTAATATTTGAACTTTGTCCCAGTCGAATCGACGTCCGTGGTTGTCTGTATGTAGTGATACGAGGGAGTGGATGTCATGTCTTTTGACGGCTAGCTTATGATCATGCATACGAAGACTAAGGGGACGTCCACTTTGGCAAATGTAGTGTTTTTCGCAGTTGTCACAATTTATTTTGTAGATGATGTTGGTTTTTTCTTCTTTCGTTTTTGAGTCTTTTGGTTGACATAGAACTGAGTGAAGTGGTTTTGTTGGTTTGTGTGCCACGTCAATTCCTAAAGGTTTGAAGAGTCTTGCAGTGATTTCTGAGATATCCTTTATATATGGTAGGGCGATTTCCTTTGTGCTTTCCTTGGGGGCTTTTCGTTTGTTAGGTTGGCTTTGGGGTATATGTCTTTTGATGAAATTCCGTGGATATCCATTCTTTTGGAAGACGTCCGTGAGATATCTTTCTTCAATTTTCCTTAAGGTGGGTGTGCTGCAATGAGTCCTAGCCCTCTTGAATAGTGTTTGTGTACAACTTCTTTTGCGTGCTATTGGATTGTTGCCGTTGTAATTCAGCATTTGGTCTGTTTGAGTTGATTTTCTATAAACTTGAGTTTCTAATTCTCCTGTGGTTGTTCGCTTGACTAAGATGTCCAAAAATGGGATTTGGTTTTCTGATTCCTCTTCTCTTGTGAATTTGATGTCGTTGAAGACGTTGTTTATCAGGTTGTGAGCTTTATCTAACTCGTTTCTTTTGATAATTACAAATGTGTCGTCTACGTAAAGTATCCCAATTTTGGGTTTAATCTTTGGTAGGATTGTGTTTTCGAGCCTTTTCATCACTGCTTCTGCAATCAAACATGATATTGGCGATCCCATGGGTGTTCCTTTAATCTGTTCATATATCTGGCAGCTGAATTGGAAGTACGTTGTTAGGCATAAGTTTATGCATTCCATCCAACTTGTGTGTTGCATTTTTGATTGTTGTGGGAGGTGTTCGTCGTTGCTGAGTAGTTGCTCCATGGTCTCTTTTGCTAGTTTTTGTCTAATTGAGGTATATAATGCTGTGACGTCGAAGCATATCATTATTTCTAGGTCATCTGTTTGGATGCCTCTGATTTTCTCTGAAAATTGGGTAGAGGAATTGATGGAGTGATCACAAGACTCCGTTAGGTGTTTCAATTTTCTGTGTAATTCTTTGGATAAATTGTAAGTTGTAGTTCCTTGGAGTGATACAATTGGTCGTGAAGGGATATTTGGCCTATGTATTTTGGGTCTGCAGTAGAATCGGGGTATGACTGATTCAATGGATTTCATTCGCCTCAGTTCCTCAGTTATGTCCTTTCGTCTCAAAATGTACTTCTGAACGTTTTACAATTGATCTTCAACCAGATATCGTGGACTTCTTGAAGGAGACAAAGTAGATATATCATGATGGAATGGTTTGTGTTTCAGCCCAGAGACCACTGAGTCACAGAATATACTATCAGTTAATATTTTACTTGAAGATATCGTATGAAGAGAAAATATCATATAATAAACTCCTCTGAAAATTGTGTACATTACATAAATACTGTCTAGAATAAAGATATTATTATGTTTTTCACTCAACTGCAACGCAGCTTGTGGAAACATCATTCACGTATATAGTAACCACTGATAAATTAAAGTTAATGGGGAGAACTTATCTATGTAGAGTTTTACTCCCAAGTTACATAGCATATCGACGGAATGCAAAACATTCACATAATTGGCTTACCACAGTCCAACAGTCTGAATACGAGCAAAATGCGTTTTACCAGTTTTCACTGTAGCATGAAATAAGGTTAGCTGAATATTTATACGATAAATATAAGTTTTCTTAGAAAATCTGAAAATTAGCCTTTATATGATATATAAAATTTTCATATCAAAAACACCAGAGACGCTTGAAATGCAACAATGTAATAAAAAGCAGTAATAATGATAATAATGACACGAACTTCAAGCTGTGAGGTGTCTTCGTGTCTGTTATAACATCAGTGGTTCAGTTAAAGAAATACAACTGCAAATAAAATCTATTTCGTGAACAGTGTCGAATCTTAACTCATTCTACAATGAGTATAAGCTTTTGAATGAAGTGGATTAAGAGCTAGGTAAGGTGTCCACTGTGTGTGATGACACATTCAAACTAAACTGAAAAAGAGTAAGAAAAGAAGCAAATTCACGAAAATGCTAGCGTGTTAAACAAAACTCAAAGAGCTTTGTCTGCATGCACATGTGAACATGAACCTGTATGACTGAGTAAAGGGAAAGTCAAATGCATAAACGGTGCTGTCTTAGGTCACTTCGTAGAAACTGAACATTCAAAAAGACCAGAGCAGGCATTCTTGGTTATCTACCATGTTTCTGGCAGTCTATCGAGAGGAGGTCAACTACTTCTATTAGTAGCTGAAGCAGTGGCAATCAGTATCATAAGACCTGGTTTGTGTATGCACAAGAAGTATGCCCAACCGTGCAATTTTACCTCAGCCTACAATAAGTTCAACAAATCCTCTATAGGTATTGGTAATTAACACTTTAGATCCCTATTCCATTTTTCTCTTCTTTTTTCCCTTGTTTAATTGACATATGTCTATTTCAGACCTTTTATGGTTTCCAGTGTTGGTTTGTAGGGATTTGATTGGTTACAGGATTTCATCATGAGCTGACATTAGTTAGAGAACCATTGGAAAACCTGGGAGTACTGGACAGCTGTTTCGTCCTAGTTTGGGACTCTTCATCAGTACGCACCGACCGGGATTCGGACCCAGGACCTTCTGGTTACAAGGCAAGCTCGTATACCATTTAATACCATTTTATGACTTCATTACCTTCCTTATTATGCCTATTACCCTAGGTTTACGCAACACTTTTCAAACTTGTTACTTTATTTACATAATCCTGTTCGTTCCACTTAGATGAATTCTTTATTGCCTACTATTCTGATTTGACACTAGTAACTAGTGTGAAGCGTCTAGTCCTCTCTTTGGGGCAGACTGAATTCTATCAGTCAGGTTGTAATGTGACCACCATTCTAGGTAGCTTGCCATCACGGTGTACATTGTTTGTGATGATATGAGATGGTTGGAGGCAATCGGCAAGAAGCCTTGTACCTAGGTTTCGTGCTAGTTGGCACTCGTCAGCAAGGCGTATCTGCAACCTTGAAGGAACTCATGTCCCTTCTGAGATTCGAACCCGCGTCATCCAGTGCTGCAGTCAGAGACGTTACCACTGAGCTATTCAGGCTCGCGACTGACATCCTGTAGGACTGTAGTGGATATTCTGATTTGACATTAGTAACTAGTGTGATGCCTACCTACAATTATTGCCTACTAATTTCTCACTACCATTGTTATATATCATTATTATTGTTATTTGATCTGAAAATATTCTTGATATAAGATTTGAACTTGGGCAGCGTAATAGAGTATAATTCCATTGTAGGGAAAATTCATTTTGATAAAGTCTCACAGTGTTGTTGTTTGTTACACATGAACTTACGTCTAGTCTATCCCATTTAGTCATGAAGAAACTTTTCTTTATCGACGAAATCATCTTCAGAGCCCCTACAGTCGTATTTATATTTACTAAAAATGTATAGTAGTCTATTGTTGAGTAATAAGGGGCGACATAATTGATGTCATTATTCAGAAGTGGCTTTAGAAGTAAAGATAAAAGTTGTAAATTACGTAGTACTCAACGGCACAAAAGAAGAAAGGATTAGGAATTTGATAAGGTTAAAGTTGCTATTGAGTGAGAATAAAGGTAGTTAAGTGCCCGTTTAACAAGTGTGAAGAGGGTGTGAAAATGTATAAAGGGAACATATGAGAGTGATAATAGTGAATTAACTATTAAAGTAAAAGCAAACTAAGAGTAAAATTAAAAATAAAATTTTTTACGGGGAACGACTAGTGAAGACGTTAAGACCATTGTAGAATAAGACAGTGGACAAACTGTCTCTGCATACAGAGTTTGGCGTCGTATTGACGAATTGCCACCGCCTCTACCATACACAAATGCCGAAACCTGACGCCTTTTCTACCATTTGGCCTCATTTTGTAGATGATCTTGAAAGACGACTCTGGTGGAGCTACGTGGCTTGAGTTTACCAAGTGCTCAAGAATTGAGCTACTAATTGTCTTGCATTGTCGTTTTGCTAACCATGCCGGATAATGTTCAGAGATGCGTTTGGAAAGTGTGCGCTTTGTGCTGCCAATATAACCAGCTCCATACGAGTAGGTGAATTTAATAACACACATTGAAGTGGCCCAAAGCGGCAGTTTATCCTTCACACATACACCGGTCACTTGTTGGCTGTAGAAATTGATACGTAGCTCAGCCATAAAGAAGGGTTTCCTCAATGATCTGCATAAGCGGTCCTTCGGGATGTCAGCCGCAGTATCTACTTTAAATTCAACATTCATAAATAAAAGTTTCTGCAGGACCGTCCAGGTTCTTTCGGGCTTTTGCTTTAACTTTATGTTTCTCTCGATGAATTTTGGAGGATATCGATTTTCTATAAGGACTTGTCAGAGTCACTCCAGTTCCCCGTCGATTGTGTCACTGTAACATACCCTTCGGACTCTTGAGGATAAGGAGTGGCTCAGGTTTCTCTTTATTCTCAAAGAAACCCAACTATGAAAATTCTTGTATTGACCATCCCATTCCACTATACATTTATGGTAAATATAAATACGACTGTAGAGCCTCTGAAGATGATTTCGTCGATAAATAAAATTTTCTTCTCTGAATTGTCTTCTATCCCATTTGTCGGTTTATTTCACCATGGTATTCATAATGTCTCTGACAGCACTGATTGTACTCGCCCTTGAAACTTGTTTACAAAACCACACTACTGGATTGTTTCATTTCTCTTTATATCATGTTCCTACTGACCATAAATAGTTTAGCTGATGACCAGAAAACAATCTATTAATACTCTTAACCTGCCTTATTTGATTATATAGCCAAACGTAGTGTTAATTATTCTTAAATCCTTTTTGTCACTTTGTGTATTCTAACTGGCCGTTACTATTTATATAAAATGACTTGATAAGTGAATGTGTGGTCAAACTGTTCGAAATGTATTGGGCAAATACATAACACTTTTCAGATTATTTCCGTCTTCTAATCTATATAAGAGACTGATTGTTTTAAATAATCAGAAGTGACTATCATCTCATCTCGTACTTGTTCTACAGCACACCTTCTGATGTAATTCTAATTTACCTGTCCTGGTTGTTGTATGCTAAAATTAATGAGTTTACAATTGTGGATACTGAAGAGTAATTTATTGGTTGCTAAATTTTTCAAGCAGTAAATTAAAGCGATGTGAAGAATACTACTTACTGCTATTAAGTAACATGAAATTTAAAAATAAAACTTTGGTAAAGCTATTAGCATTAAATAGCGAAATGTCAGTAAAAACAATATCGTTTTGTTTTTCATTCATTGGGAAATACAAAAACCTTTATTATAATGAAAACATATTAAGTTAGAAGTCTGAGAATAACAGAAAAGAAGTCAAATAAAATACAATATTTATAGAAAAGTATGTATCACAGTCCAAATAATTGAATGATGTGGCGCTAATAGTATTATTCAAAAAATTGAACACATTTCCAATAGAAGAGAAAGGATACTGTATGGTTAAAGTAGACTTAAGACAACAAATTCACAAGAGAATGAGAATTAGATAACAAAATCCCATTTTTGGATGTCAATCAGGAGAACTAACACAGAAAATTTAGAAGAGCAAGTATGTAGAAAACCAACGCACACCGACGAAATACGCAAATATAGTAGTAACAACCCGATTACCCAAAACAGAAACTGTGTGCGGACATTGTTCAAAAGATTTAATTGAATTTTGGATTTTCCCGTCGATTGTCCACTGCTAGTCACCATCCACCAATTAAATTGTTCAAAAGAGTTTAAACACCCTGTTGCACCCCAATATAGAAAAGAATGGAAGAAAAGTACTTACTAACCTTCTTCAAAAAGAATGGATATCCTCACAGTTTCATCAAAGTGTTTAAAATCGAGTCATAAGACCAAGAAAACATCATCAACTACTACAAGAAAACTTATCCTACCATATATAAAAAATATCTCTGAAATACCAGGTAGAATATTTAGACCGTTTGAAATAGATATAGAGCACAAGCCAGACATCCAGCACAATCACTTCATTCGATATTGTGCAAACCAAAAGATCCATGAGAAAAGGATAATATTAATACCATTTACAAAATAAATTGTATGAATTGTAACAGTCATTACATCGGCCAAAGTTGGCGTCCCCTTAGAATCAGAATCCAGGAACACAAATTAGCTGTGAAAAGACATGATATATTTTCATTCATATCAATGCATGTAGATAATTATAGACACCAGTTTGATTGGGATAATATCAAAATATTAAACAGGGGAAACACCAAAAGTGCCAGCGAATTCCTAGGAGCCTGCTACTCAAACGAATATGCTATTAACAAACATGTTAAAATAGACCAAATCTCCCAGTATGTCTAAGTAAAGGTGTAGTGAAAACCATCTACAGTTCAATATTAGACCATCTTGTCCAAACTGGCCACAAAGCCAGCGTGGAAGAATCCTGCTCTATCATCTACCGAGTCCCAAATAAATTGCCAAAAAAATCGAAGTATCGCATGCTCCGAACAGCAGAGACTATCGTAATTAGCTTGAAACAACCAGTGCTTTGTGTTCAAAAGAAGTAAGTCCAGCCACTACTACTGCCCTGGCCTTCAGTAGAGACTATAAATTCATGAATTTGTATTATTATCTTTCATAATTTTTCTGACATTCAGTTTATTGTTATTTTGATGTTCTTGTGCTGTAATCTATTGATATTATAGATTCGCGGTTATTTAAACACTAATATTGTTCATGACACTAATTCATTCACAATAATGTATATATAACTGTAGAGCCTGATGATGAAGTTATCGAAAAGAGTATTCCTTGTTTAGTATCCATTCTTTTGAAAATTTTAATGGGCATTTTTAATCAGTTAAAAAGTAAGTCATGTGACGAGAAAGTTTAAAATACAAATCAATAAAAAATGATCAATACATATGTAAAGATGGTTACCAGGACAAGCGATTCTGTCACTCATGGAAAATTTAAATCAGTTCACTTTATGCTAAAAACTGCGCTGAAGATGTTGTCCAGAAGGACGACGAAATCTCCGCGACTAAACCAGTCAGCTCAGAGAACACTACTAATTGCAAATGTACATCTGTCTGCCATCTTACTACACTACGAGGTTAATAATGTTGTTGGAAAACGTGAACTTGTAGACACAAAACAGGTTGTTATCATTTAATTAAGTAAGAAATTTTTTATAAGACAGCAAAAATAAGAAGTTCAGCATAGAAATTTTTCAGCGATTTCTTACTCAAAAGCTGTACGTACAACCGTATTTTTTTACAGTTGAGTTGTCAAAATCACAACTACTGTTTAATTCAACATAATATCGAAAGGAGATTAAGTGACATAGTAATTTTCAACTTGATATGAAAGTTCTAATGTGCGATGATTGATGAATATAAATGACAAGGGTCATGGGAAGAAAATAATACAGGTTGTGAATACAAACAAATTAAATTAATAGTTCTGATAAGTGAAGGTGATCAGATGTGAAGGGAACGAATGGGACGCTAGATATATAGGTCGTTTTATCCGCCTCCTTTCAAAATGTGTCACAGAACACTATCTAGCAGGACTGGAGAGAAGCAGCGCTGGATCATTCACAAGAACTATAACTGATCACCTCATCGAAATCTGTCACAACGTCTCAGCAGTCTCATCTTTTAAAGTGTTTTAAAAGGTGGACAAGCATCTACCAGAGACAGTGTGTTTATGATTTTCTAGTACTGCGGGAGCTCTTACCCTCTGCATTGCGAATCTGGAGCTATGCGATCGAGTGAAACTAGTCAAACCTTGCGTCACCCATGGATCTAGTGCTGTCTGGCTCCTCAATTTTTTATTCCTGCCATACTTTCTAATCTTCACTTGTTTATGTGCATATCATCTTCACATCTGTCTTCATCAAAAACTAAATATCTTTTAAATATTGCTCAACTATTTTTTGAATCGTATATTATTTTGCTTCTGTGATTTATAGTCATCTTTCATACTGAGTTGAAAATTATTGTCTCCTTTGAAATAAAATAAACTTTTCCTATTATTTGATCTCCCTACCCCTTACTATTTTGAAGCGACAACTCAACTATAAGAATACCATTGTATGGCTTTTGAAGATGGAAGGGATCTTTTCCAAACCGACGAATTACAGTACTAGAAGATGTCCTAGAAAACTTATCGTGTCACACCAAGGAAAAATTTCATTGACAAGGTAATTTCATACATTTATTCCCTTTAATGAATTTGAACAAAGCAAGAACTACAGTTTAGCAGAATAAAATGGTACCATCTTTTATTTCGTTGCCTTCTCGTCAGCTGCTTACAGACCAAAGACATTATTAAATGTATCTACAAAAACAATTTTAACATACTTGCACAGAGTTCATTTTAAACAAAAATCAGTCGATCAGTATACCCATACACTAATAATATATACATATATATATATATATATATCTGCAATATTAAACACTATTCCGAACAATAATAACCATACAAAATGGAAACTTTTCAGCATTTCGCATTCAGATGAAAAATATCCAGTTACCAGGGCAAAAGAAGACTGATAACCGCTTCTTTCTGAAAGCACAAATCAGGTTTCAGGCGCTTGATAGAAATGGCTTCAGCAAACTTAAGGAGAATTGAGCTCTTTTGCCTACTGATAATTTTGAACAACTTTTCGACGTCCACCTCATGACCCGTGTCGAGGAGATGCCTGGCGATAGCACTGTTTAAAGCATTTGTTCCCTTTAGACGTAAGTTTTTTGGTACATGTTCAGAAAATCGCAGATATGCCCTTCTTTCTGTCCTTCCAATGTAACTGCTCCCGCAGATACATGTAAATTTGTATATACAGTTGGAGTTAACATGAGAAGGATATCTATCGGTTTTTGATTGCACCAAAGAGCAAGTTGTTCAATAGACGGGGACGAGCTTAGCTGCAGGATAGGTTATTGCTAGTAATGTAATCAGCCTTCTGTTGATCATCGCTTTAATGTTTTCACCTTTATAATCAAGCTGAAAGTAGATTGGCTTTTTTCCCACTGTGATTTGTTCTGCATTTGTGACTTCAGATCTTCCATACTTGTTGATGAACCTTTGAGGGTACCCATCGCTCTTCAATATCTTTTCAAGAAACTCAAATTCTTCCTCTAATTTCTCTATAGGGCATATTCTCCTCGCTCTATAGTACAGGGTCTTGACTATACCACGTTTAAAGCTATTTGGACAAGAGCTATTAAAATGTAAGTGTTGTCCTTTCCAGGTGGGCTATCGATAAATTGACTTCTGAAGACCACCGTCTTCTAGGCGTTCCATGGCGATGTCGAGGAAGTGGAACTTTCCGTCACTTTCATGTTCCATAGTGAACTCAATATTGGCGTGTGCATCATTGAATAATCTTAGTAAGTGTGAAGCATGACTTTCATTTTTGCACACTATAAATGTGTCATCAACATATCGACAGTAGGAAGTTGTTTCGTCTATTGCATGCTTCAACTTTGTTTTTTCAATGTTGGACATGAATATATCTGCTGAAACAGGGCTAAGTGGACTGCCCATAGCTACACTGTAAAAAAGACAGTTATTTTCATCGAGCTACCAGTCAAAGGCTACCAAAACTTGAAAATCACACCTCAGATTCTTCGAGCATCTATCGCTCTCATTTTCCACGCAGCATCTCTCAACCCAAATTTATGAACACTCTCCTTCCTAGGTCTCATGACTAAAGAATGATTTCAATACACCCTGTTTACTTAAAAAGGTAGAGAAATATCCAAAGTTCATTAGTGGAAGAAATTCCTTAGGGGTTACTGAATGAGGAGCATTTATTAATTATTGGTCACAAAATCAAACCTACTGATTACTTCGCAATCATTTCACATTTCTACTCTAGGTTACTGAAGTTCATTATAACACCCTGAATTAATCACATGCATTCTAAATTGTTTGTATACAGAGAATAGTGGATTTCAAGCTTGGGCTGTTCTAACCTTATTCATCTGTAAAAGTTTGATTGTTTGTTATTATGTACTTTTATTTCATATAATTAAATATTGTCAAACATTTTATAATCTTCAACCATAGTAGCTATAACGTGATTATAAAGAAACTGAGACACGATTTCATTTTTCAGCGCTCGCTTTAGTTATTATTATAAGAGTTTTTGTATTTCCCATTGAATGAAAAATAAAACGATGTTGTGTTTACTGACTTTTCGCCCCTCAATGCTG
This sequence comes from Trichobilharzia szidati, assembly GCA_944472155.2. Taxonomy (NCBI): domain Eukaryota; kingdom Metazoa; phylum Platyhelminthes; class Trematoda; order Strigeidida; family Schistosomatidae; genus Trichobilharzia; species Trichobilharzia szidati. The sequence goes on along the minus strand of OX235276.1, from coordinate 27,962,274 downwards.
ATAGCTTTATCATAGTTCATCAACATGCGGTAACTTTTATGTTGTCTAAGTGGCCAATTAGTAAAGATTACAAAACCATGTGTAGCTTATTGGATTTATAGTGGTAGGTAATTCCCCAGAATTATTGGCCACAACATTCATCACTGAACATTGGATGCTGACCGTCACTGTTTAAGTCGATTTGTTCAGCTGGAGGCTTCCAGTCAAGCATCCACGCCACTTGACACGTCTTCGTGTTACTTTAGTTCGTTCGTGCACGATCCCTAGCTAGTTAAGCAATCACCGTCGTACTCTGATTTGGTCCCGAAATATAATCCGTAATTTGTCCGATCAGTTCTGTTGTTTTGCTTTGCCTTTGGTCCACACGGAAAGAATACTATAAGAGTTGTGGGTATTAGATCTTGCATTAGTACACATCGTACTATCCTCGAACGTCAACACCCTCAGCCTCTAAAGGTCTGATAAGTGTATAAAATTAAAAAACAGGATGTGTTTACTTGATTAAATTGCTTATCACATTCGTGTTGACTTTTTCATTCCAAAGGGGAGGGAGTTGTGTCAACCAAGTCCAATTCTGTTTTAGTCCCTCATTCCTATTCAGACAATTTGGATTCCATTTGATATTAGATGTTCTTTGTGACTTCTGAAATTTTTCTGGATTATTTCAGTATTGTCAAAATCAATTTTGTGGCCTGAATCTATAGCGTGTAAACATATGGCTGATAAATTCTCAAGCTTTCCTAGTTCAACTGGATTTCTCAGTGGTTTAACAGATGCTCTACGGTATTCATTTCTGCTGGTTTTTGTAAATTCTGGTTTAATGATGGTTTGATGAAGTTATTAGCATTAAATAGCGAAACGTCAGTAAAAACAATATTATTTTATTTTTTATTTCTTGAGAAATACAAAAACTTTTATAATAATGAATATTATATACCCAATCCCTAAATTTTTTCAAACTGTTAAAAGTGAACTTGGTTTGGACATGTATAACTTGCTTTCTTCAACCCATATTGAGAAACAAATTGAAAATCGAAAAATTACATTATTTAAGCTTTATTAAAATTTATCTAATGGACAGAGCGTTCTAATATCATCCTGTCTAAATGCATTAATCAATTACCTTCAGTTAATTGCTGCTTTTCATATTTTAACGCCTGAGAAGATGGCTGGCTTCTCAGTTTAGAAGACGAAGAATGTTGATAACTGCACAAAGTACATTATATAGAAATACAAATGTTTATCCTCCAACTCCCAAAGTACTTGTTCTATGTAGACCAGAGTCAAATCAAACCAACTAATTACATATGACGTTCACTAGCCGCAAGTTGTTCTCTACCTCTGTAAAAGATAAGCTCCCCCATCTGGCCGCCTCCATGTGCATCTCTCAGTTCACCTGCTCTTGTGGAGCAAGGTACATTGGCCGTAGTCAGAGGACGCTTTCCACACGGATACGAGAACATATTCCAGCTGCATGGTTTTACAAGGGAGAAAGGAAGTGTGTGCGAAGCTCTATTTTGGAACACCTGATCGACTTCTGTCACTCTGTCAACCCTGACCATGATTTTAAGATCATATATAGAATCCATGCTAACTTCCCGCGTTTTCTTCGTTACAGACTTCTAAAGACAACTGAGGCCTTGGCAATTCATGACTTTAAGCCAGACCTTTGTGTACAAAAGAAGTATGTACAATCCCTACTTCTGCCTTGGCCATAGAGGGATAGACATTCATTTATTTTGTTTATTTATTTATTCTATGTACTTTTCCCTTATTACTACGATTACTATTATTATTATCATTATTATTATTATTACTATTCTCACTCTGAATCTTTTTCACTTGACCCACTTGACATTTTAAACCCAAAATTATTGATTTTTATATTTTTATTTTTACAATATTGAATTCTATCTTATCAAATTTCACACCATGTTATGTAACATTTTATATTCGTCTACTAATCTTATAATTATGTACCCCTTTCCAAAATGCTATACACCTTATGTATTATTCTATATACGACATTAATTATTTTGCCACTTGACATTAAACTATGATTATAATCACAAATATTTTAATTGCATTTCATACTATTATTATTTCATGTATTCACACCTTTGACCTAATTCCCTCACCGGATATAATTTTTATAATAAAACCATATATATACGATTGTACAGCTTGATAATAAATTCGTTGAAAAGAGTCTCTTCGCTGAATATTGTGTTCTTAATGCTACAATGGGAATTATTAAACTAATTAATCGTCCAAATCACAAAATATATTTCGGGATCAGAAATGCAGAGCGGTGACTACTGCTTAATTAGTTAGGGAGCATGCACAAACAGCCGAACGGAACACGAAAGCGCCCAAAATGGTGTGATCTTGATCTCGTACTTTTAAGTTAGCCAGTCAGCCTGAACAATGAAGTTCAGCGTCCAGTGTTGCATGATGAAAGCTGTAGGCTAATAATTTTGGGGAATTATTTATGGATGAACTACCAAGGACCCATATAAGAACGCGAGAGGACTGAGAAGTAAATTTTCTGAACTCATGAGCCTATACTCATACCTAGATGGAGAAAATATGACTAGCCTTTGCTTTTGCCGACAGTGATGTATGGTCAGTATAGTTTTTTCGAGTTGGCAAGGGATCATTAGAATGGGAATGCCACATAGGTCAGCAAGTGAATGAGATGTATAAAAGCATCCAAACCTACTTATGGAGTTACTGCATAGTTGACAAGCCACTGGGTGGTAACTATCGACCACTTTCACGCGAAGCAGAACAGAACCAGGAGCTACTCGTCACCAACACCATGACACGAAACCTAGACCATGATTAGATCAGAATAGCCAATGACTTTACGCTCCCTATTTCAACTTACAGTAGGGCACTGCTTAAGGTACATCCGATTGAAATCTGTTACTCACTATCACAACGACTGAGATGATTGAGAGTACAAGCGACGACATTTGGTGAGGCCTTAGTGGTAAGTCGTTGAAATTTACTAATAACCATTTATTGGTAGAAAACGTTATTTACTGCCATAATCTATTTTTACCGTTTAATAATTTGTAAAAGAGGTTGTTGGATGTATACGAAATTCGTTACCCCTCATATGATTACTTTTTTAGCTATTTAATAGTCGTAAAATTCTGTGACGATCAATAAACATCCTGAAGTCAATACCTCAATTTAGAACTTGTTCTACAATCTAAATCTCCATTAATAAATAGAAGTTATTTATAGATATATTATTATTATTGTTTACGCACTGACGAACAAGTTGGATGACTATTAGACGTAATCATTTATTAATGAGTTCACTGAAGATCTATTGAAATGAATCAAGGTGATAACTGAGACTCGAAATTAACATTGTATTCAAGAAAAGATGAAATTGCCAACTTGAAATCGCTTTTCCAAATTTAAGTTATTCGAGTTGTGTAAGATGCTGCCTTTATCTCATATTCTATTCTTTTATCTCCTCTTCAAATCCATTTCAAAGACTACTTTTATTTTCTAGGCACGTTTTATTTAAAAGACTGATCAGTGAACAAAGAATATTCTCTTCGATAACTTCTCCATCAGGTTCTACAGTTAAATATATTCACAATAATGAAAGAATTATTGTTTTTTAAAATAACATCGAATCATTGACATAAAAATTTCAAAAGTCACATCCTGATAGATTATAGTTAAAAACATATGTATGTGATAATATGCATAAATGTAACACCAAATGGGACACCAGTTTTCCAAGGATCATGAATAACAACGAATATAGAGTAATGAATGCTCATGACTAGTGTTCATATTGAATTCTCATACTGACTATAAACTTCATATAGATGAATGATAATTTTAAAAACTAGGAGAGAAAATGGGGTATAAGTTTATTTGTGTGTGTGTGTACCAGTTTGTAAGGTAAGTACTAGGTCTGCACAAGAAAACAAATGGTTCGTTTATACAAGTGCAATAATAAACGGTGTGGGAATTTATACATACATGATAGAAGTTCATACCGAAAAGGTGTGACGTAATACAGTAATAATCCCAAACTAGGATGAAACAGTTGTCCGGTACTCCCTGATATCAATCCGTGATCAACTCGTAAAAACAAAACTAATCCTTACAAACCAACTATAGAAAATACAGTATTTATCAATTTATAGATTGCATAGCAGACCTACCTATAATGGTGGCAACATTGCAAACCTGACTGATAGAATTCAGTTGGCACCAAGGAAAGGACTTGACACATCACACTAGTTACTAAAGTCCAATCAAAGACCAGAGTAGCCTTGGTGGATGTAGCTATTTCTTTTGCAAACAGATCACAGGCTTGTTTAAACAAGATGCGATAGTCTCTGCTGTTCGGAGTATTTGGTACCTAGAGGCTCTCGGCAATTTATTTGTTACCAATTAGATAACAGAAGACGATTCTTCAATACTATTTTTATGACCAGGTGGTCAAATATTTAACTTTCAACGGTTTTAATTATACTTTTATTTAACTTCACAGGTAGGTAGTCCTAGGCACGAAAAACTAAGCCCCCAAGAGTGGTTGAATCGATAGACACATAGATAGATAAATCGTCTTTCAGTTGAGGAATCAAAACCGGTCATGCAGAGAATCTAAATTGCATTAAAAGTTCTTCGAATAGATTTCCTTAACTTGTTGATTATTATTTCACCCAGTAGGTCAACTTTGGATTGCAGTTGCATATATTAAGAGAACAGTTATCTTTCTGTTTTCCTGGTTGTGTGCTACATGATGAACTTATCTGGGTAGCTATTTTCAATGAAGGTATCATACATAATTTAAAGTTCATCTTCCATTACTTCTTCTGAACATGTAGCTCTGATCCTACAGCCAAGGGTCCTTATTATGTTCCTTTTGTAATGGAGAGGAAAAAAGCTACGAAAATGTGTATAGTGTCCAGTCCATGTACTTTTCGCATGCAAATTCCTTTTTATACCACCATATGTTTTTCTTGTAAGAATGACATCTCAGAATTCAATTCTTCTTTGGAATACTTTTTCCCATGAGAATTTGATAGTTGGATGTACTCTATTACTGTGATCCAATAAAAGTCATATTCACGAAGGATGAATGTATAATCCATATATAGGCAAACAGAATGAGAATTTTCCGGTGATACTGTTTAAAGCATCATTTTCTAGTTTACTTGGAAAGACATCCTCTAATATGGGATAGAATAAGGAAGAGATTGTCACCATACCCACTTGTCCGTAGAGTGTGGCATCAAACTTAAAATTTCCATTCATGGTACACTTCAGTACCAGTTCTTTAGGATTTCTACTAGGACCCCAATATAATGTTGACTTGTTATTCATTTTGTTCACATATACAGTTAACCGTTTCAACTAGAGGTACATTTGTGAATAAAGATGTCAAGTTCAAAGATATCACAGTTTTATCCATGCTGTTAAATATCTTCAACTCTATTTACGAATTCAAACACATGTTTTACACGCTGACTCTTCAAGTTAACGTTCAATAATTGTTAACAAGCATCTAGCTAAATCATGAAAAGGCGAATTTTGCATATTTAGACGATACTAACGGTACTGCAGGTTTATGTACTTTGGGTAGGCCATAAAATCATCTGATTACTGAAGCCGAACAAAACCTGACACATATATCTTTTGGAAGATATTTCATCCATTGCATACCAGTCAGGTACAGTCTGGATGGATTATATGTTATCATCTAGAATTGATATAAAAATGCATAACATTTGTTAGATATCACATGGCGATTTAAATGAGTACCTTTCAACACCTTTCTAGTTGCCTTAACTTACAAGTATATTTAAAGTAATGCTGAAATCATACATTTGGTTCCTTAATAAATTTCGATAAAGAAAGACCAGACTTGCGGAGCATATCCCAAGAAACTTATTCCTAAATGGAAGGAGATATTCGCAAAGTGCAATTATCATACACCTAATGGATATGGGCCATTTCGTCGAGATTTCCAAATTTTTCAAAATATTAGACGTTCAAAAGTCAGCAAATTTGCCTCATTACAAGATTTCATCATGATCTGACATCGGTCAGAGAACCATTGGAAGACCTGGGAGTACTGGACAGCTGTTTCGTCGGCCTAGTTCTGGACTCTTCACTGTACGCACCCACCGGGGTTTGAAACCAGCTTCGATCCGCTGAGGCAACAACAGCCAAGTGTTTCAAACAAAACTTATGCATACAGAAAGAGAGTGTAGTCAATCTCCCACTCGTTCGATAACTGCATTTTGATTACATTAACTAGTCATCTACATTAATGATTTCAGCTCACTGAGCAGGTTTTCAGTTTTATGCACTATAAATATGTAAACGTGCTAACACTGCTTATTAGATTTTTTCTGTTTCCTATGTTCTCCTTCCTATCCCCACTCCTTTTCTATTTTGAAAGTATATAAACTGGTGGTAACTGAAACTAAAAATTGTAATGCTTATCCATTATTACCTTTATTATATGTCAACCCCATGTAGTTTACACTAAGCTTATTATGTCTCTAGTATTTTATTACAGTTCACAGTTTAACCTCTTTGTTTTATCACCACACGTGATATCTGTCAGCCCTTGTCTGAACTTACATTCAGTGTTCCCCATTTGTTTGTGTGTATTTTGTCGTAATCATTTCCCTCAGACACCAGTGAATGTAACTAACTCCCATCCCCCGATGAAACTTATATTCTGTTGACTATAAATACATTAGTATGTCACCCGTTTCTTTATTCACACTTTATCCTATGTTCTGAAATGACTGCATATTTTATATACACTGAGAGAGTAAATGAGAGTAATCTGATTCCTATGTGTACACTCGACGAATTGAAACCCTCAGGTACGCACACACCAAGAGTTTATGCTTCACCGAAAGCACACAATCCCGGAGTACCACTACATCCTATCCTAGATATGTGTCAATCTACAACGAAGTGGTTGGTAAAGGCCTTGGGACCTTTACATTGTGAGCTAGTGAAATTCAGTATAAAACAAGTATTTGGCTTTGTCGAAACTACCGAAAGCCTGAATTTAAAGGGAAAGAAAATGATGTCACTGGATGTAGCATCATTATTCACCAACCTCCCATTGCTCGAAACAGTCAACTGCTTATGTGACCGGATGACAGAATGAAAGTTAGATGTAGGAATCCCATCGGAAATTGTCTGGGAATTATTATTGTAATGCATTATGAATGTCCAGTTTATGTTCAACGATGATTTTTATAGACAAGTTGATGGGATCACCTCTGTGCCCTATACTAGCGGATATTTTCCTGGCAAAGCTTGAAAATGGTCCACTCAAAGACACGATTAGGGGCTTCACTATTATTGTCAATACGTCGATGATACCTTCATCGTTTGTGATAGGAATCTTAATAAACAAAAGGTTCTGAATGCTGTTAATAGTGTTCACCTAGCTATGCAGTTTACATGTGAAGAAGAAGAAAATAACAGTATACCTCTCCTAGACGTCCTCCTCACCATGAAGACAGACGGATATCTACAAAAGAATTTATTTAGAAAGAAAACTTGGACGGGTCGATACACCCATTTTCATAGCTTCACACCCATTCAATACTAAAGAAACTTAGTTAAGTGCCTTATCTATAGAATAAAACGCCCATGTTCAGAGGAATGCTTCAAGGAAGAATTGTGTAAACTGAAACTTACACTGCAAGAAAACGGATATCCAGAGAACTTCCTAAAAAAGTGTATGTCAATACGTAGAGATAGGGTAACGATGGATATTGTAGATAAGAAACCTTGGTATCTTAAGTTAAGCTACAAAGGGAAAATTGCAGCTGACATTTCAAAATGTCGGCTTAACAGAGCAGTAGAGAGGACATTTCCTGCAGCTAAACTGGTACTCAACTTCTCAACTAAACCAGTACTAAGACAACGAGTCAAGGATAAGTTACCAAAGGTGGCCTCATCAGTGTGTATCTATGACTTCAGCTGCTCATGTAGAGCTAGTTACATTGGCCGTACTCAGAGGGCTTCATCCATGCACGCGCGTAAACATGCACTTGTGTGGTTGAGTAAAGGGGTAACCAAATGCGTAGATAGTATGCAGTCTTAGCCTGCTTGGTAGATACTGGACACTCGATAAAACCTGACCACTTGTTCTCAGTTATTTACCACGTTACTGGTAATCTATCTAGAGGGGCTTGACTGCTTCTTCTATCAGTAGCTGAAACGGTTGCAATCAGTACTAGAAGACTCTCTCTCTGTCCGATCACTATGTTCACCATGGCCTACATTAAGATTAACAAATCCCCAATAAACATTAGCACTTTAAACTCCTATCGCAATTTTTTTTCTTTTCTTCTTATTTTTTTCTTTTGTTTCATTGACAACGTTCATTTCTGACCTTTTACGACTTCATGGTCTTTCTTATGATTTCTATTACCTTAGGTTTAAGTAATGTTTTCCCAACTTGTTATCATATTTACAAAGTCCTGTTCATTTCACTTCACTAAATTTATCATTATTATTATTATTTTCACTATTATTATTATTTGATAATCATTCACCAATACAACTTTAAGTTTACACCACATCGTCACTATCATTTCACAGTTATTATTATTATTGTTATTTTTACCATTGAACTTACGTCTGGTTTATTTTCCATAGTATTCATATTGTCTCACACACCAATGATTACACTCATCCTCGAAACCTGTACTTTTGTTGACTATATATATATATATATATATATATATATATATATATATATATATATCCATTCCATCTTGTACCTGTTCTACAATACATATCTGATATGATTCTAATCTGACTTTATTAACCATTGTATGGTTAAATTAATGGATTTATAATGGTAGCCTGAAGAAGAATTTATTGAAAATAATTGTTGGCTCTAACCATTTTGTTATACATATTCATTTGACAATATTAAATAGCAAACTATCACTCCATACTATACATGTACTCAGATGCAGTTTCTGACAGAATTTTCATATGCCTTTAATGGCTGTTTGTATTATAATATTCATGGGTTTATAACTATAGAGCCTGAGGAAGAATTTATCGAAAACAACTGTTCGCTCAAAATCATCTTGTTCAAATGCTCATATTTCGGATGTGTTGATTTCATCATGTTTTCTCTGCTACCATTCAAACAGTGAAGTAAGTTATTGTCATTATTTATAACCACTGTAATTTCAAGTAGTTTGCAGCTGATAAAAATCTGTGTAACAGAATGGTATCATTTTATGATGCTGATCTGTTATAGTACCCAATTTTAATCGATAGATGCTCCACAGATCTCCCAAATAAACTCACATATATATAAACTCAGAAAACAAGTACAATTTAAACTCTTTGAGTTATCCAAAGGTCAACGTAAGAAATCAGCTACAGATAAAATCTTTTGCAGTAATTATGTATTTCAGTCAATCACAGTATAAATCACTACTAACAGATCACATGATGTTTTCTTATAAATCAGTTACCCTTTGCATTCATTTTAAATAATTATAAACGCATATCATAAGACATTTAGGCGTTATTATTTTCTTGATTAGCCTTGACCTAAATGTAAGCAGGCATTAACTCTAGTTACCTGGTTATGAATGTCTAATTCTGCACTGCAAGCCACAGGCTTATCTGAGAAATGCTAAACTTCTGGGAGGATATAGGATATTAAAATGAATTTTGAACTTCTGGAAGTTTTGCAACACGACATACACTATCGATTGATATGAACAGTTGAAAACTACTCAACTCAACTAGTAGTGCTCACCAACCAGACTGAGATAATCCGTACACCAAGGTATCACTTCTCTGGTTTGGGATGAGTGAACTCCAACCAGTCATATCAATTTATCTCAGTTTTTGACCCTCCTTACAATGTCAAGTGGGTAGAATATTGTGATCTGAATATTTTGGGTGAAATTCCATGTTCAGCTGCATACTTTGCAAATAACTGATTGCATTTTTCCAAAATATTTCTTATTTTGACAGTTAATGAAGTAGTCAACCTCACGGATACTTTTACACAGGTTTATGTCATATGCTGCATTGAGAATTGAATATTCAGATGGAGAATAAACACTTTTCAGAGTTATTTCTCTTGTTTTCACCTGAAATTTGTCACTCTTTATTATGTCACAAATATAATGACCAGAATCTTTTAACATATGTATTCTTTAAAAAGATACATTGGCTGAGAATTTAACAATACCTAGTGGTGGAATTCAAGGTAGATGTACATTAATTGACTATGCTTATTTATTATTATTTTTTTATTTATTTTGATTACAGCTTGATTCCACACCGTATTTTCAGTACAAGTATGGAATTTTCAGCATGGATATCGGTAGCCCAAATTTACAGGCCGACCATAGATATCGGGTGTGCGTCGGCAGGGGATCGAACCCCGGACCATGTGCATGGTCGGCGAGAGTCCTAACCACTGTGCCACCGACGCAGATTGTAGCCCTTCTAATATACTGGCGCATTCTGCATTTTATCGCTAGTCATCAAAAAAACAAGTACTGTTAGGTCCCAGCACAAGAGAATATCATGATTTCATGTTACCAAAAGTAGCCCATAAATCTTGTCCAGTGATATCAGAATATAAACATATAGCATCAGGTTTAATTGTTGCACAAAAAGTAACTGTCGTTGATTAGGTAGCATGAAGGAAATCACTGATTTGCACAACAGCAGTATCTGAGTTTAAGTATCAAGATTAGTGCTATAGCTGACTAAAATGTAGATGCATTGAGTTTATGAACTTCCAAAAGTAAAACTGGTGACATTTGTTCTACAGTTAACCTCCACCAAACATAGAACACCAGCGAGTTGAGCTGAACAAGTTTGTCTAGTCTGTTGTGCATCTCTTGTGTAGACACTTTCAAAAAAGACTAATTGTAACTTAATTCACTCAAAAGTAAACCTTTATATTACTATATTTAAAATGCATATTTTAAGGGGATTCCTACAACTAAATGTTCTGATATATACTTGTTTACACGTTCTCATTAGTACATGTCTTTATCTTTAACTGGGATATCTACTAGAAGTATACTGTATCTTATTACCAGTTTGTATTTACAGCTCTCGGAATGATTGATACTCCTGTCTTGGTAGTGTGATTTGTTTCTTTGACTCATTCTGTGGTGTTTCCTTTATTGAAATTGAAGTTTATTACTAATATTTCAGATAAAACATAATGATTTACATCTTTGTAGTCACAACAGAAATGAATGTTATTCTGTGACAGGTAAACTTAACCATTATTAGATGGTTGGAGGGAGTCCGTGAAAAGTCTTGGGTCTAGATTTAGTGCTTGTTGGCAGTCGTCAGCAACGCGTATCTGCAGTCTTGAAGAAACTCATGTCCATCCTGAAATTTGAACACCTGTCACCCAGTTAGAGGTGTTTCCACTGAACTTCCCAGGCTGGCAACTGACCCGTATAGGACCATGTTTGGTCGGAGGCGCCTTTCTGACGAGTGCCAAGAAGCACGAAACATAGGTCCAAGGCTTCCTGCCAATTGCTTCCAGCCATCGAATAACAATAATTCAGGGTGTGAACCACCTAGCCCGTTGGTTACACTGATAGAATTTAGTCTACTCCAAACAAAGGACTAGTCGTATGAAACTAGTCACCTTCTACATAGTGTTCGATCAAATAAATTTGACTACAGCTGTACAACTACTCATATCCAGGTCGCATAGTCATTGATTTAGTTAGTCTAATTGTTCAGCTAAAGAGAAACAACTTCCAGTCCTCAAGTTTTTACAGGAAACTAACGGAAGCCAGATCGGATTAAACTGAAGGTTTCAAATACCTGATATTAGGTGTGAAACCTCCAGTTCACATTTCTCTAAGTTTATGCTTGCTATATAACTTCGTTCAATGGTAACGAATTCCGTATATTATCCAGACTTCGGATGAATTCTGATCTCCTACTTAAATCTCTTCCTGTGTCATGTGTGTTATTCCGCTCTTTCAGTGGAAAACAAAGTCGCCCACGGCATGGGGCATATGAATACATACAACATAAGTGATACTGAAATAATGTCAGTCGAGTGTTTCTGTGGTGGTCAGAGTGACTTGAATTACTATGGTTCAAATGACTGATTATTTGACCACTATAAGCAAACTGGACTGATACTAATTGACCTCTTTTGTTATCGAGTGATCAGCGTATTATTCTAATTAGCTCTAAGTGACCTGATTTTAGAAGACAAACAACTGTTTATCAGTCCATTTGTTTTGATAACCCTTTGTTGACAATTTATGGATTGCTATTCATATGCAAAAATATAACTTAGTTATTTGGAATGCTGAATATTTAACAGACGACTAGTAATCAGCAGGGAATAATCTGGATACTTACGAAATGATGTGGGGCTGTTCCATTTAAGTCAAGCCCTGTATTGAAAACCTCCATAATTAATTTTCTCCTACCAGTTATATTATCCTTGTTTTAAGGAAACAGAAATCTGATTTGCATCAGAATCACAGCCAGGGAGTTGAAAATTGTGTTTACACAGCTGAATCTGTAGTAGAACGAATGTACCGTTATGTAAAGAGGTCTGAACTTTAAAATGGACATATTTAAATTCCCCATGAATGATGTAATTGCATCTCCTGGCAACCACTGTCGTGAGTGGTTGTTAATTTACGTAAAGCTTGGCAATTAAGTCAACCAGCTGAAAGAAAAAAACTAATTCTAGATCTGAATTATGTTATTTGAGTGCTTGCATGAGACTTATTTTTTTAAATTCTGTTAATTACTGTAGCCAAAAATGTGGTTTAAAGTGTAGCATTATTTCCACGCATGGCTGATATTCTTTTTTCACTTTTGTACATTCCGAGTGGAACGTAGGGCTTTAAGCTTAAGCTTTTGGAGTTTCGTTATCGGTTATGTTCTTTTTACTTTATAGGAATACTAATCCAATGCTCATTCTTCCCTCCTTGCAGCGGTTACTATTGACTGAGGGTGGTAGATAAACGCGTCAGCCTGAGATTGAACCTGAACCACGTGCATGGTCGACTAGCATTCAACCCATGAACTACCTGCTGATATGTTACGCGCTATTCGACGTAATGTAGAGGCACTGATGGAAAGTAAGTGACAAATTAGCCACGGTCTCATCTCAGCTTGGTACACTTCAGAGCGAAAACCAACAATTACACAAAGGATGAAACTCAGGACCATTATATCTTGCAGTAAGCATATTGCCAAATAACTATTTGTTTTGAGTCTCATAGTCTACATATCTTGACCACTCTCAATATTTCCCAACTCTGAATCCTGACTATGAGAACTTACCACTATGAGTTGTATTCTCAGTGAGTGATAGCAGTAGTAAGAGTACCTCAAAACTCTGAAGAGATGTCTGATCGATACTGTTTGATTCTCAGTACTTGTGCAGTTTCGTAATCAAACTCATTCTCAAGTCAATCAATTCACAACGGAATCAATACATAAAATCATGAGTCAGATTTATCTTTAGTAAAAAAACACTGATGAAACCTGCAGTTTTCACTGACCTGTCAATCTGATATTGACAAATAGATAAATCAATTTACAACCAAATATAGAATTCTATCAGTTGAAGTTACAGTAAATTGCAAAATAACAGAAAAATTTGAATGGAAAACCACGAAGCGTAAGTGTAGCAGGTAAACATGAGTGTATTCTGTTTTTACATAAAATAACACTGATTAGGAAGATTCATGAATCATAAATATATTAGAAGCAGTGTATACTTCCGAAAGATCAAATTAAAACCGCCCTGAGTTGATGTATAAATAGGAATGCAAATAATGTGGACTAGCCATTCAACGATGCACATTAATGTTGAAGAAATGGTACCTCAGTGATTAAGTTCTATATGCACTTTTATGCTTACATATCGAACCAGGTACATAGAATGTTTATAGGAGAACATTTTTTTCGTGTTTGAAAGCCTTTCCTAAATTCTTCAACGCTGCGAGAACACGTTGTCTTTAGGTTAGGCATCTCACTCAGGCATGAACATGTAACATACCAATTCATTTTCGCCTACTATTTACAAATTCAGAGCAAAGATACCAAAATGTGAGGGTTTATATTTGCTTTGCAGTACCAAAGCCTCGGTAATACATGATCTGAAACTAGAATTTTATGTACGGTGATAACTTATACTACCCCCTTTCTTGATATAAACAGAATATATGATAGTGGACACGTAATTCGCAAAGTTTGTATCCTTAGTTTATTTTATTACACCATGCACTTTAACCCCAAATGAGAATAGTTCATATTTCGCTTTTTCTGCTTTACTGTCTGGCACGTATTAATATTTTTAATTTCTAAATGTAATTATTCTATGGAAATCATACTGTAACGACAGAAGGTAAGAGTCAGGCAACAGATCGTTTATTAAGGAAAATCAACACATATTTATAGATTTTGATGTACATTATTGTAGATTAATGTCAGTAGAAAATACAGTCGTTTGATTGGTTGTTTCTCACACAAAGTTAACCTTGCATCTCTTTGTGGCTGTGTCAGTTCATCTATGTTAACTGTATCCGCCTACGCAAAGTCCGCTGTCCATCTTTGACCTTGTTTTCACATGACTAATATTTGAGACATAAACATTGACCTCAATTACTGTCAACCAATTTGGCTAGCAACCATCTCTCACCACAATACTTTAATTTGAAATTTTCGTAACTCTGATTACATTTCATAACGTTTATTTTTTGTCTTAACTCATACATATACTTGACCTTATTGTTTAACTTCTACTCAGTGTATTTTAGTCACTTCGCATAATGGTAAATATATAACTCTCAAGTCAAATGTACTGTTAATTTTATACTTCTTATCCTCAAAGTAAAATATTCTGTGTAACAATCAATAGGTTTCGTTACAGGACTTCATCACGAGCTGAGATCAGTTAGAGAACCATTTGAAAACCTGGGAGTACTGGACAGCCGTTTCTTCCTAGTTTGTGACCCTTCATCAGTGCGCCCCCACCGGAGTTCGAACCCAGCAACCTCTGGTTACAAGGCCAACCCGTAGACCATTAGGCCACTGGGACTCAATCCAACGGCTCACGAATTCAATCCCCGTTGGGTGCGTATTGATGAAGGGTCTTAAACTAGGGAGAAACATCTGTCTAGTATTCCCACATTTTCCAGTTGTTCTCTAACCGATGTCAGCTCATGATGAAACCCAGTAACCAATCAATTAAATCCCTACAAACCAATACTTGAAAATCAATAAGTTTGCTAACACTTTTGGCTTTAACTATTCAAGTCTTTGTGTATTCACTTGAGTAATATTAATGCTTTTTATAGTCCAACCAATTAATGGAATTGTGAGAGTATTATTTTCTCTGTACTGGTATTTAAAGTGTTTTAGGTTACAGAGAGATAACATGAGCTTACAGAATTAAGTGATATCATATTATCATTCACAATTTGTTAGAAACAATGTCTTATATATTTGTTTGTGTCATTTGCTTTGACCTTCATTCATACTTTATGTATGATGCAAAATAATGTTATTTATTTTTTAAATTTTGATTTACAGCTTGATTCCACACCGTAGTTTTGATACAAGTATGGAATTCTCAGCATGGATATCAGTAGCCCGAATTTACAGGCCGACCATAGATATCGGGTGTGCGCCGGTAGGGGATCGAACCCCGGACCAGGTGCATGGTCGGCGAGAGTCCTAACCACTGTGCCACCGACGCACATCTCTGCATTACTGATCATTGTCAAAAGTAAAAACATACAAATAAATAAATGTATTATTAAGAACAAAATATTCAGTAAAGGGGTTCTTTTATTCTAATATATATGATATTAGTTATCGTAGCGTGGTTCAATTTACTGATGAGGAATACTGTGATTACAAAAGTCAGTCATATTTATAAGGTTGAAGGTAACAGATTACTGTTGGCCCCTCCGAGAAAAACAACAAGGATGTGTGAAATTCTTTCATCGCTCCTCTAAATGCATCATTATTGCAGATAAAGAGGAGCTTATATGTACAAACATGTAAGAAATCAAAAATGGTTAACATAAATACTGCTAAAGGCAGTCAACGCTGTGGAAAAGTTAAACAGACAGTGGGAAAGATGCCAAATTAAACATTGTAGAAATTAGGCTGTATTTTCTGTAATGTCAACATAATACCTGAGTTTTCCCCAGATATTTATTCTGTATAATAAGTATCTCCTGTCATTCCCATTTTGTGAATATTTGCAAGGAATACTTTTCACCAACAGTAGTCAGTCTACTTTTATTACCATCCTTCCAACTATACTCCTCTTTGTCTATTCTGATATAATTTTATTTATTATATACATATATATATATATTGTGTGTGTGTTTAGTTTCCAAATCGATAACTGAGATATCAACAACAGATAGACATTTTCATGATAGAATTTCAACAAGATAGATGTCTTTAACATCCCTTTTCATTTCTAACTATTTTTCTTTATTTCAGATGAACTGTCGTCAAGATTTGACCGAATAGTTCTAAAATATTTGGGCGCCACGTGAGAAGTAGACATTTGTACTTCTCACGTGGCGCCCAAATATTTTAGAACTATTCGGTCAAATCTTGACGACGGTTCATTTGAATTACTTTGCTATCGAATTAAATTAACAAAGAAACTATGTAATTGGCACAATCATCGTGTTTTCAGTCTCCGTTGTCTGGAACAAAATGCACATCCTAAATCCGTAGCTGTCGAGTCACCTGACAACTCCAGTAGGTCGAATAAAGCAGCTCAATATTCAGAAAGAAGACAATGCAATAAGTTCGACAGGGTGCTTAAACTAAACTCTAATCCTAAACACCATAATTTTGAAAATACGTCTAATCATAAAATTCTATATACTAGCAGTTTGAACAGACATGCAGGCGAGATGTTAGCTGATGCATAGGAAATCCTGATTAATAAATAAGAATGGACATGTATCACTAATTAATAATACTTGGTCAAATTCCTGACTGTCTATATCTTCCTATGGAGACGTTAAGAAATGTTTTACAACTGTTTACACACACACACACGCATGCACACTCTGTTTAAAGTATTTAACAAAGGTAGACCAATATTTGTAAGTCCGAGGTCAAATTTTGATCACAGCTCATACAATTTTGTTTATTATACTTGTTAATACCTGTGTTTATGAATCATGATTGGACAAAGTTTTTAAAAACAAAAGATGTGCCTTTTATATATAAAACCTCTGTTATGTTAATTTTGATTAATTTCCCTGAAGAAGTTCGGACCAGATTTCCGAACGAAACGTTGGAATTACTTATTTCAATATCGCTGTTTTTTTTACAATTATAATTTTTTGCAAATGTCTATTTTTCTTTATATTACATTCCGCTGCTTACAGTCATTTTTTTATTATATCTTGACTCCGCACAGTATTTTTGATACAGGTATGGCATTTTCAGCATGTGATATCGGTAGCCCAAATTTAGCAGTCCAACCATTAACATCAGCTGTGCGTCGGCAGGGGCATCGAATCCCGGACCATGTGCATGGTCGGCGAGCTTCCTAACCGCTGTGCCACTGAGGCATTTGTAAATGATGTTCCTGATTTCTAGAGTTTGAATGCAGTTTTATAATTTTTGTGTTGTGATCTGCATATTTAATTTATAGACATGTTAGCTGTGTATTCAAAACAGAATGACATTAGATTATCTCAAAAATTTCGTCTTTCGCGTCATTCATTCGATAACTAAAGGTATCATAAGTTACGGTTAAGCATAAACGATTGTTAGATGGTGTGGTGTATAAACTGTAATTAAGTCAACATTTGAACATTATATTTCCATTTGTCAATTAAATACAATTACTTTTCAAAGGCACCGGTAACAGTACAGCCATTTTGTTTTACAAGAATACAATACGTTAATACTTTTGATCGACTAATAAAGAAAACGATCGCAATGTCGACATTGCCTATGAACCTCTACAGCCAGTCAGATTATTCAAACTAAACATACATATCATAGAAATCTTGTTTTATTCATATATAATGACATCATACACTGGACGTTTGAGGAGGTTTTAGCAGACGAGGTGAATCTCACTAATCTGTAGTCAATGCATTTAGAGTTGGTTGTAAATAAAGGAAGTCACACGACAGACACAAAATAATGACTTAATGCATTACTGACACAGAACTTTACCCGAAAGTGCTTCATTTCAAACTGCCACACAGTATAAGCAGGTGTAATGAAACGATAGCAGAGAGAAGTGTACGAGAAAGAGAAAAACTACACTAATAATGAGAACTTAATTAATTTGGAAGATCAGACGCAATGGGTAAATCTGAGCCAGAATAAGTGATTCTGCTCTACATTATCAACAGTCTCAAACGACTGATTCTTAAAATTTCAGAGATATAAACCAATTAGTCCAAACCTGTTTACATGGTTCAAACCAGCAGTCAAAGATTTCATGGATTGCTGCCACCTTTTTGTCTAACCACCCCTGATTCTATATCCGTTCACACTGCCCTCTGGGAAAGGCTCTGCCTTATCAGCTTCATAAACTCATAGTTTGACTATCCCTACTTATCTAACACTAAGCTTAACCTCACTGTTACTGACCATACTACTATGCAGAGACCTATGATCAAAACTAAGTAGCCTTTCGTATTCTTTACTTTCAACAGCTGTTTTACGTGCAAACAAACTGCTGCATAGTATACACTTCCTTTGGTGGGCAGCCGTACGCTAAGTTTATGCCAGTGATGAGGCAAACTAGCAGGTGCCAAGCAAACCTTACTCATCCCTGGCGAAAATGTTTCAGCAATCAGCTTTTTATGGATGATGCATTCTTCTAAATGAATTTAGGGTTCAATGTATTCAACAATTTCACTCCCTATCTATGAACTAGCAGCAGGCGCAGACCTATCCCGAAGTATCACCTTATATTTGACAGGTGTTAGTTTGTATGCCTGACTTTATCAAATATAAGCTTAGTCTTCAAATGTCCCTGCATTTTGTCAGCATCCCCACCTAAAAGTATGCATACTTTATATCCATAAGGCTTCTATGTGATAACAGATAAATCCCTGAGATATCGAAGTTCACGATGTTAACATGCATTAACACAAACAAATTGATAACTAATCACGAATGTCTAGGTGTTATAACTCGATACTGATTAGAAGCAAAAAGAAACTTGAGGAAGCGAATATGATGACAGCAATTTGTGAGCCTAACTGTTGTGAGAATAAGTCCGTTAGAATATAAAGAAATATGTCTAATCATACAGAATTATGTTTCATATTTCTAGTCAGACATAGTTCAACCTGTCAGGATAAATATTGTCAAAAACCAACACTTCAGAGTACTAAGAAACATTGAATAGCCATTATGTGATATCTTGGGACAACTTAGCGATTGGCACCATCTATATCGGCATGCAATACGAGTACTTTACTGTCCACCCACGTTGTAATCCACTGACGCATTAGTTTTTAGCTAGCGATACCACGTCTCCACTGTTCAGTATTTTCGACGAGCATCTGTCTTCATATTCAATTTATTGGACTCCACCAATTATAATTTCTCATCAGAACACTAAGAAACCGTACCACAATTATTTACTAGTCAGAAGTGAAATAATTTTTAACCGTTGCATACGACTAATTTCAAGATAGGACTCATAAATCAAAAACTAGGGAGCTTTTCTTAAAGTTTCAGTTGATATATCTATTGGTTTATTTAGTCTGATGATAGCACTCTAGTTATTCAGCTGATTTTCATATCATCTTTCAAGATGTCATGTTTCATCTTTTTTTAACAAGTAATTGATTCAGAAAAAAGTAGACATAGGCTTGAGTAGTTGGACCCTACGTTATTGTATAATGATGGATTAGAAAATGTTTAGGTCGCTAACTTACGATTCGCGTTTCAGGAATCAGTAGACGTATTACTCAATGATTGAAGATGAAATGAAACTTTGCATTGCCGCAGGATTCAAACTATCGGCTTCCAAATTACTTCTAGATTTTATTTCACTTTCTCACTCACTTATTTAACTCATTTATAGATTACTCATTGGAACACGATATACTATTAGTGTGCGACTAGCTATAACATAGCCCACTGTTCTAGAAAAAAAACAGTTGATTAGAAAAATTCATATTTTGCATACAATCAGAGAACTGATAGGTATGGGTACTTGTTTTCTAGCAGGATATCCGGGATCGAACAGGGTAGAGCTGAATTATGCTTTACAAACGTTCCACTAACAAACTGTTTGTATCACGTGTTAACAGAAGAATAGTTTAAGCAGGTTTCAAACACTAGACGCATCAGACAAGAGCCATGTGCTAGAGTGTAGAAACTGATACCAGGATAAAGTTAGAACTCATGAAGATGATCATCGCTGTCATACCTATTAATCATATATTGTTTCATTTATTTCTGCAAAATCTTATAAACCACCAAACAGCAATGTCCATAGACTTCGCAAAATATTAAGCTCAATCAATCCTTTTATTCTTTGACTGACTAATGATTTCACCATTACCATATGGTTAAACTAAAAAACTGACAGAAAAATAACGCAATACATAGAAAATACCCACTAAAGTACATTTACAATTTATTTTATTCGTGATTAAACATGATTCATGTACAAAGATTATTGGGTGCAAAAATAGGCAAATGTGTATGTGTTGTGTCTGAATTAATATCTGCTACAGACAAAACTTATTACAATTCGTACATATATATAGTTTGTTTACAACAAACTCAAAAGTTCGCACTTATACATCCATTTCGAACGGTGAGTCATCACCTAGAGGAACAAAAAAATTAGTGAGATATCAGAAACAAATAAATAGAAATATAGATTTATTAAGCATAGGATCCAGGGTTTTCAATCAAATCAGTAGTGTCTATATATAATGTGGTGACTGATGTAGCTTCCAAAGTTTCAGAGCTTTTCAAAGTCTATCACTAAAATCTAAAATACTATCAACGAAAGCCGAACAAAACGATATTAGGATTTGATGAAAAAGAAGCCTATATTGACTTGAGCGTCATAATTAATAGTACTTGTCAGCTGCTGATTTCCAGCATCGAAAACTGCCTACAAAAGTGGATAGCACTAAATTAGGGGTACTGCTGGCTGTAATTCTATGCATCTATCTACTCAAAGGTTTTTGAGGGTAACTATTCGACTTTTACTAAACAGTTGATCGTTAAGATTTAAACTTAGATCCACTAGGCTATTATTCGGCAATACATAACTACTACTCGACACTAATTGGCTTAAAACAATAGGACCATAAGGCCAGAATGTTACAATTTAGCTTATGGATCAAGTTCCTGGGACATGTTTTCACTGGATAACTTACAACGTATCCTGACCACTCAACGTAATTACTTGGCAGTTTTCCTCAAAACTAAATTGCTTGGCACCATTATTTACTGACTGTCGGATTTTAACCCAGTTAGTAACTGTTAATATAGCCACCAGTGAACTTGGAGACTCTGTGAATCATTCTATCGTTTTTTTCATTGTCGGTATTATCAACAACAACGTCACTAAGTAAATGACATAGTCCTGTTGATGACATACATCTGTAAAAACCTTAATATGTGTGGCTGTGTTGAAAGTTTAAGAGTCAGAACTATATACCGAAGGTATTATACTCTCCCCAGTCTTTGTATTTATATGTGGGGTGATAGCTAGGACAGACAAGTAATATCAGGAGCTCTTTGGTTTCTCAGAAATGATACATTTTACCTAACTAATTTGCCAATCAATAAACTACTACGATTTAATAACGTCTACTGACGATAAGTCACAAGAATGATAATGGTATCTAATGGCCATCCAACTTGCATATTCGAAGTTATACGTGGTAATCCAAAAACATTAGCAATTACCTTTGTTGTGAGCAGTTTCTTTACTCTTTGCGGGTGGAGAATTCTTTGTTTCATGATTGCTAGGCAAGTGAGTTTCTTTACCATTATTCACACTTGATGGATCTATTTCTGGTAATAATATCAAATCACGCATTGGGCTTCGAGCAACCGGTGAATTACGACAATTGAGAATAAAATCACGTTCATACACAATACGAGTGCCGCCTGGTGTAGTACTGAATAAAGTTCCACCTGGAGTAGTACTACAAAAATGATTATAAGAAGTGGCTAAATATTTCGTGCTGAAGGAATATAAATACAAATACAGCTACTGAATGGATACTAAACACTAATAGTTTGTAATCAAACTACTTTTCCTGCGTAACACTCATCTGGAAATCAGTTGATCGGCATCAAGCTTCTACCAAGCTAACAATTAATTACCTTTCCACTGCATGCGAAATATGCTTTAGCATTATTGTAAGAGCAAATAAGTTCTACTGCAGGAAAAATAATGAAGTGCTTAACAAAAAATAAGTAAAGCCTTACCCTAAGAACCTAGAAAAGTAGGCTTTCAGAGCTGTATATTTTAAATCGCCCAATGGATCTCTGCCTGTAGGCAGTCATGAAACAATTTTGCAAACACAAGCACTTCTAAGAGAATTGCTAACGCCTTTTGCGCTCTGAAGAACCAATCAACTTTCTGGGCTGTGCACTATGAAAGAATAAGCTCCATGATCTAAGTATGATGATCATTTGCTATTCCTATTTTCATTTTTTTCATTAACTCTTTTTCCCAGTGACTACTGTATGACATCTACTAAACTTTTAAACTTCGTACTTCAGGATATATTTGATTCCTGTGTTGATTACACGAATCCATTTAGCAGCCAGATATTTGCACTGGTGTTAAATCGACTTTTCACACCCATTCGGATATTCGGTTCAATAATTTTTTGT
Organism: Trichobilharzia szidati; assembly: GCA_944472155.2. NCBI lineage: Eukaryota > Metazoa > Platyhelminthes > Trematoda > Strigeidida > Schistosomatidae > Trichobilharzia > Trichobilharzia szidati. The sequence continues at coordinate 27,939,363 of OX235276.1, read as the reverse complement.
CATTTCTATAGAATATTGTAGAAGAACTAGAAATTCTTGCTTGTTTGCCTAGTTCCAAATCGAAAACAGACTACCTTGAAAGTCAGAGGGTTAAACACGACGCTGCATTCAAGGTAGATGAAAAGTTAAAAATTGCATGATTCCTATGTATTAGTTAAGTCGTGAAATTAATCGACTATCAGGCAGTTACTTGTGACACTGATCGCATGATCGGTTGTCACAGTGATATGCAAAATAATGATTTTTGTCCAGTGTTGAAATATAAGTTTTGTTACCTTGGTGAAAAGTTATGCGTATAAAAATCAATGGTTTATATGTTGAGTTGGTTCTGCAAACACGCTGTTCGTTCATTAATCACAGTTCACGTGCCTTGTTGCACCTCTTTGTTTCAGAAATTGACCACTAGGTAAATAATTATCTTCAGCTAAGTAGGTCCATATTGTTCCTTCACCTTGTAAATCGACTAAATACTAGGTACGGATGTTTAGTAGATTTCAAAAAGGATCAAAATAATAAATGCGTTAAAAGCACATCTAAGACTTCACCAAAAATACAAGTGTAACGTAGCTAAAAGTTGTCCACTTTCTGTTGTTGTCATATATTTTGCAACATTCATACAGTCCACCTAAAGTTGTGAAAACTCTGGTACTGAGTACAGGATAGAAATCAATTACAGAGAACAAACCCTCATGTTCCAGGCAATGAGCTTTATCTTTGTCGAGTACTGAATATGGTACCTAGGTACTCAGACTGAAGGTCAGGCAGGGTTTTAGCCGGGAATCCACTTGCTAAAAATCAAGTGTTTACTACGCAGCGCTGCAGTTCCACTGACACAGTCAAAGATATACGAGAGTCTAAAAAGAACCAATGACATGAGAACATACGCACATCTCTTGAAACCACTAAATGTAACCTTTAATGTTACTACGCCACCTTTCAGACTGGACTTTAAGTTAAGAACCTTATGACTTACAATTCGCTGAGCGAATCTAGAGTATTTTCAGGCTCCCATGAATCAGAGATTTGCATGAAAAATAAAACGTAGGCACTGAAGAGCAACAATTAATGAGTGCGTGTATCAATGGGGAAGATGTCGAGTCATTTCGTCATGTTCCTAATCCACCGAACCTCCTGTGACTCGTGCAAACAATATCCAATATCCTGATTAAGAGCTAGCATAAACCAATCATTTCTTTGAGCTCGCTTCTTGATTGTAAGGTAGAGGTTACAGATCTTCGGTGAACTTATGCGTAGTAAGTCCCGCCACTCGACTGCTTTAGCTCTGGTAGACTCCAAGAGGAGTGGTGCGAGGATTGGTCAAGATTGTGGTTTGTAGTGTGCAGTATGTTAGGACTGAGTTGCTGCCGTGAATGGAGTTTGACCTAACACCCGTTGGTCATTCGGTGTAGTCATAAAAGTAGAATAATAATAGGTTGTAGTGTAGATAATATAGGTTGAGATAAGTGAAATAATAAAGGTGACCTAAGGAAAAGATAGAGTAGACGGTACAGTGGGAGAAGACAGGACGGGTCGTGGGGATTTAGCTTGTATGCTTATCCATTGACAATGTGGTTTCAAATTTTAAGAGGGTAAGCCATTGAGACACAAACCATGCATTTCTGCATGATTGTCCAGCTTCCGCTTAAAAGTCTCCACAGACGGAGCTGTAGTTACGGCCGCCGGTAAAGCGTTCCAGAGACAGCAAACTCGAAGCGAGAAATGTGAACGCACTCGAGTCTTTGGTCTCTGGTGTGCTATCCTTAGCGGGTTACCTCGTGGAAGCCTATAATCACTTAATGGCAGGATGCTCTTATTAGGGTGGGCCTGGTCATTTTTTTAATTTTTGGTTACAGCTTGATGCCACACCGTATTTTTAGTACAATTATGGAATTTTCAGCTTTGATATCGGTAGCCCAAATTTTGCAGGCCGACCATAGATATCAGGTGTGCGTCGGCAGGGGATCGAACCTCGGACCATGTGCATGGTCGGCGAGAGTCCTAACCACTGTGCCACCGACGGTTATGAGGTCTCCCCTGTGACTACGGTAACTAAGTGTGAAAAGACTTAGTTTCTTCAATCTTTCCTCATATGATTTGTTGTGGAGGCCGATCACCCATTTTGTCGCTCGTCTGTGGACACTTTCTAGAATGTTAGCATCCCTTTTGAGTAGCGGAGGAGCAATGATATTATGCACCTCAAGGAGTGGCCTCACGTATGTCGTATACAACCTTAAGAATAGTTCGGGGGTAAGAGCTCCCAGCTGCCTATGCATAAAGTGTAAAGTTGCGTAAGCTTTGGCGACGTCCCTCGTGTAATTTACACTGGTGTCTAGCTTTTCTGTTAAAATAAGACCTAGGTCGCGTTCTGATGGCACACAACTCAAGTTCTGGCCACCAAGGGTTAATTTACACTCTGTGACCTGCCGGAATAAATTTGCACTACTTTGTACTTCTTTAGGTTGGAAGGCATTCCGTTAGCCAGAGCCCAGTCTCCCAGAGTTTGCAGGTCAGCCTGCAATCTGTCGGAGTCTTCCGATGAGTTCATTGCTCTCCAAATCTTTACGTCGTCAGCGTAAAGAAGCGCAGAGCAATTCAGTTGACAGGGCAGGTCGTTGATAAAAATCAAAAACATCAACGGCCCTAAGATAGAACCCTGAGGAACCCCTGATCGGTCGGTTTTCGACATAGAACTTTGCACATATGTGCGGCAGTTCAAGTCGCCACACTCCCTCCATGTAGCACACAAAGCAAGAGAAGAAAGTAGGAGAAATGCTTAATAATATAGACAGTAAACAGAGGTGTGAGACAAAGGAATAGTAATAACGAAGAACAAAACAGTTTCATTGGAAATCATAAGTCACAAGGAGTGGATGCATCTGCGCCACTGACAACGATTTTGAGCCATGTCACCAATTGTTTCCAACCATTGCTTTTTACCGTCCCGAGGACCCCAGATGCCGAGGTGTGCCAGGATGATCGGATGCGGTTGATTTTGGTGCAGAATTCTCTCTCGCCCAAGTAGTCTTTCAGCCATGCGTGAAGTGCTCCAGAAACACCCGCCTTGCTTATTTTGTGAAGGAGCAGACCATGGTGAACTGTGTCGAATGCTTTCGCAAAGTCGAGAAAGATCACATGGACTGGTACCTTCACGTCCCAGGATGGTGCCCAATTTGAAATGTACCCAGCAGGTTTTCGCACGTTGGTTTTGCATTGTAATCTTGATGTGCATACAGTCAATAATTTCCTGGATTTATGTTTCGATCTGACTATTCCTCAAATATTGCCAGACTAATACTACTTCAGCCAAATTTGGCTGAAGGTGGTTCAGTATGCATAGCAGCTTAATCAATGACCCCGCCACTCCATGTACTGTACTTAGCTTCGTTGTCATTTCCTGCATCGATTCGCTAGCGCAACTGAACGAGGCTTACCAAAATATGTACCTTTATTCATTGCACATATGCGCCGGTGGTTCAGTGGCAGAAAACTAGCCAACCACGACTGACGAGGACAGGGGTCGATTCCCCGGCCGGCCGACGCACTCCTAAGACCAGTCAAGAGTGGAGGTGGGGAGTGGAGCTTGCAACCACACTCCGTAAAAATGAAACCGCTTCCATCAAAATTTCAAAGCTCAAGCTTGAAGTCATACGATCCATAGGGAATGTATAGGAATAAATAAATTAATTTACTGAGAGCAATTTAAAGACAAACAATGCACAAATATACTACTTTACAAGATGTTAATTACCCATGATTCGGTGGTATTTGCGATATGTCCTTAACAGTAACTTTCCTAACTGGTATTGGCTCTGTACTTTTCTGGTCCATACTACAACTAGTTAACGTGAGATAACGAAATGCGCGCGGTGTGCTTCAAGGCCAACAGTTAACTTCTGCATCTGCTACTTTCAACAAACCAATGAAATATATGCTAATTTTAATTTTTGATGTCGAAGGTAGGCGAACGGAGTCCATCATTTCACTGTGATAATATTAATTTAATGAATCTGAGTTCTTTAGTATGCCAGATCAAGCACAGAAATAACGTTGAGACAATAAAACTAGTTCTGAATCACCGGATTGTTGAAAGTGCTGTTATACAAGTTTTAGAGTGGAGATGGACACATGTTCCACAAGGATGAGGATTTTGCAGACTAGTGTTTACAAGTGTGTCCCAAGGATCAGACTCTTGCTAAATCACTCCATTGTTTTCTGCCTTTCTTTAAATTCCTTCACAGAAGACGAACTGCATGAAGTGCTGTTACCCTGTTAGACAAGTAAAGTTCCAGTAGGACAGCAAATTGATTGGCTTGATTGATTGAAACTAAGTTTATTTCTCTGAACACTGATCCTGGTAGATTTATATTATACCAATAGCCTGATTGACTGTTATCCTCGGCTATCGATACCTGGGAGCCAGATTGCTCCGATTAATGGTTCAATTGGTGGAGGTAGAATGATAAGCTCACTGCAGTTTGCGAGATATTCAGATATATGGGATAATAAGAAATAACCGGAAAAGAACTACTGCAGAGTGCAGCCACCACGCCATTATTCCTTCGAACAGTCGCTATACTTAAAATTTTAACCATGTTGTGTAGGAAACAAAGAAGTGGAGCAAAGGAAACACTGGGCTGAACACTTCGAAAGACTCCTAAATCGACCACCACCTACAACGCGCCCAGCAATACCAACAAAGGAGACAGAGCTACCAGTGAACACCAACCCCCAAACGAAATCAGAAGTCCTGAAGGCAATCAAGATGCTAAAAGCTGGAAAAGCAGCAGGACCAGATGGAATCCCAGCAGAAGCATTGAAAATGGACCCGGAGACAACAGCAGGCTTGATGACGCCACTACTGGAGAAGGTGTGGAAAGAAGGCAAAGTACCCGAGGATTGGAAGAAAGGATACTTATTCAAACTACCAAAGAAAGGAGACCTAAGTCAATGCAAGAACTGGAGCGGAACTATGTTCCTGTCCATCCCAAGCAAAATACTAAGCCGCATCATCCTGGAGAGAATCAAACATGCCCTGGATGAAAAACTTCGACCGGAACAGGCTGGATTCAGGAGAAACAAGTCATGCATTGATCAGATCGCCACACTACGGATCATCATTGAACAAAGCTTGGAATGGCGGTCACCTCTCTATCTCAACTTCATCGACTTTGAAAAGGCCTTTGACAGCGTCAACTGAGAAGTGATTCGGAAACTACTTCGCTACTACGGGGTGCCACCGACAACTATACATCTCATCCAACAGCTGTACGACAATGCTGCATGCCAAGTAATCCACAACGGGAAACTTACGGAATCCTTCGAAGTGAGGACAGGAGTAAGACAAGGCTGCCTACTATCGTCAATGGTTTTCCTGATTGCAGTAGACTGGATAATGCGACAAACAGTGGGCAATGAGGAAACAGGCATAAAATGGACCCACACAAAAAACCTGGAGGATCTGGACTTCGTCGATGATATATGTCTGATTTCCCACAAACTGGAAGATATGCAAGTGAAAAGCAACAAGTTGGCAGAAGAAGCATCCAGAGGAGATAGGACTTCAGGTGGACATAGAGAAAACAGAGGTAATGAAGATTCTTGGACAAGAACAACAATAACAGACAACAGTCAGCATAAATGGGAAGAACCTGAAAGAAACAACCTCCTTTACCTACCTGGGAAGCATCGTTTCAACTACAGGCGGAACAGACGAGGATATCAAAGCAAGGATCGGAAAAGCAAGACAAGCTTTCACTACTCTCAAGTCTGTGTGGAGGTCAACAACACTCAGCATCAAAAATAAGATCGGGATATTCAACTCCAATGTGAAGTCAGTGCTACTATACGGATCAGAGACTTGGCGCGTCATAAAGAGCACCTCAAACAAATTACAGACCTTCATTAACAGTTGTCTTCGCTCAATACTATTCTAGATCAGATGGCCAGAAAAGATCAGCAACAGAGATCTCTGAGAGCGAACCAACCAGGAACCGATTGTGAAACAAATAGGCAGGAAGAAATGGAGATGAATTGGCCATACTCTTAGGAAACCATCAAGTGACATCACTAGACAAGCCCTTGAGTGGAACCCGAAAGGGAAGCGGCGAGTTGGTCGTCCAAGGGTGACCTGGAGGAGATCATGTGAAGAAGAATTGAAAGCGCATGGGCAGACTTGGAGCCATGTGAAAACTCTAGCAGAGAACCGAACGCAATGGAGACGCACGGCTGAAGCCCTATGTTCCTGTAGGAACTAAAGGATGCAATAATAATAATGTGTAGGAAACAAGGAACACAAAGCTGAATTATCTCGAGCTTTATTTTGTTTCTTATTGAGAACATAACAGACGGCTTGAATAAGTGAAGTTCAGATTCATGTAGGGAGGATGTTTAAGTAATTCCATTGTTTGACACTGTAGGATTGGTGGGAATAAGCCCTGTTTTGTCGATATCCACCCCCATCATTAGGCTGTTAATAATTTATTCAAAATAAAAACACTGATGTCTTTCAAATAGGAACTTTCAGTCTCCTTTTTACCGGGTTTTCTTCATCGCTGCTAACTTTTTGGTTGTGGTAGGGAGATTATCCATGATTTGCCTGGAAAATGATCTCACTACATCAGGACATTTAGGATGTAATAATGCAGTGGTAAATAGTTTCTCGAATTATCAGACTAAATCATTCCTCACTCAAAATTGGATGTTGACGTTCACCGTTCAAGTTTACCAATTAAGCAAAAGGCTCTCAGTCAGTTATTCACGCCATTTTCATGCCGCCGGATTAGGTTCTGTTACTCATGCACCATCCTTAGCTGGATCTAATCATGCATAGACAGCTGAACATAGCATTTCAGTATGCTTGACAGTGTCGCTGCCAGACCGCGTACCTTCAGTCCAACAAGTCTGTTGCGACAATCATTGTAAACTGTGAATGCTGAATGGTGTTGCAGTTATTAACTTCGAGAGTTCTTACCTATACGGTGCTTATTATAATCAAACTTTGAAAACATATGGGATGTACAGTAGACAACGAGAACTATTGTGGCTAGTTGTAATCGACATTACTACCGCAATCTACTTTGCACTCATCAAATTGTTTGTGAGAAATATTCCAGGAAACAAGTGATCCAGGCTCCCTGGACGATTTCGAGGACGATTCCATGTGGTTTTGACTATAAATAATGCAAACGACTGATGTGTAGTGTACATTGTACCTTTGAACTTTTGTTTGAATGAATGCAACCTGACATGTTGAACTTCACTTTCACTTCCGCATTGTATTCCTGAACCTCCTGTACGGTTTCGGGTTCGCTCTCTCGCTGTGCTTTCACCTAGCGCACTCTCTGAGCTTACCGCCGTCTCATCTGCAGATAAGTGTGTACCTCTTATTTCTTATCAAATTCCATATCTCTTTTGTGTAAATACAATTCTGTTCCAGTCACATTTGCCATCTCAAGTCTTTTAACCTTGATTCCGTTTGTTAGTACTTGCACGTTAGGCAGAGTACTATTAAGGCCATAAGCGGTGAATAAGTTTTGTAAGAGTAGTTACTTTTAGGTCGAAGTTAATACAGAGTCTAACTCTTACAAGTGGTGAGCCCGAATTTTCACCGTTGCCTACTTTTTAGCCTAGCGTGTAAATAGTCCTTTTTCATATTGGTAATTTGTTTGTCATAAAGAGTTGTAAATTTTTATTTGCCTTGTTTTTACTCGTATTTTTTGTTGTTATCATATTTGTTGTCATTTTATTAATATATCGTCTCGTGTGCAAAATGACTGATGCCAGTCCCGCCTCAGAAATGGCTATTACCTTGCAACTCCCCACCTTCTGGACTCAGCATCCTGCCCGATGGTTCGAACACATCGAGGCTATGTTCGCACTTCGTAATATACACTCACAGGAGACTAAGGTGAACCTCGTTATAGTAAGTCTTCCTGAGCACGTCATGGAAGATGTATCTGATGTCCTTGCGGACCGATCCCCGGGCTTGTACGAGCGTCTCAAGCAGGCGCTTATTAAGCGCGTGGCACTTACCGAAAAACAGAAAGTGCAGGAGCTATTCCGAGATGTTCACCTAGCTGATAGAAAGCCCACCCAACTGTTACGTCAAATGAGGCAGTTGGTGGCCGACTTCAAAATAGATGATGCCTTCTTGAAACAGCTGTGGTTACAACGGTTACCCCAGACGATTCAGACTATTTTAGCCCCAATCAACCATTCCCCCTTATCTGAGCTAGCTGAGGCAGCCGATAGAGTAGTAGAGACTACTACATCAAACATGAGTATCTCGGCTGCCGTTACCGCTAGTTCCACGCAGACTAGGACCTCCTCTGCCGTGGAGTCATCCAACGTTGATGTGGTGGCTCACCTCAATAAGCTGTACGAAGAGATAGATAAGTTAAAACTCGATAGGAGATCTAGAGGTCGTTCACATAGCCGCACCAGCTCGATTCGTGGCAGATCTTCGTCACGAGCTGGCAGCAGACGTCGTAGGCCTAAAAATTCCCAGCCTGGAGTGTACTGGTATCACCGGCGTTATGGTGATAAGGCCCAAAAGTGCACTCGCCCGTGCACCTTTGATGGCCAGCAATCGGGAAACCTGTAAGCCAGCACGTATTGGCGACTAACGTCGCTGGCGAACCACTTCCATGTCGCCTCTTCTATGTTACCGACCGTACCACTGGGACACGCTTCCTAGTTGACACTGGGGTGGAAGTTAGCGTGATCCCACCAACATCTGAAGAGCGCAAGCGGCCACTTTCCTTACAGCTTCGCGCCGCAAATGGTTCGCCAATCACAACGTATGGCAAAAAGTTCCTGGACCTTAACACAGGCCTACGTAGGTCATTTCGATGGGTTTTCCTTGTAGCAGATGTAACTACCGGTATTATTGGCATGGATCTCACGCAACACTATCAGCTACTGGTTGATACTGGCAAACACAAACTGATCGATTCAGCTACAAGCCTTTCGATCTCCGGTGTTGTGACACACACCTGCATTAAGCCCAGTATACTCAACCCCTGCCTCTAACGGCCCTTACACTGAAGTTCTTCAGTCCTTTGCCAATCTGTTCAAACCGGTTTCTAAACTTCCTTGTGTGACGTCTACTGTCACTCATCATATCGTGACCACTGGTCCACCGGTTTTCGCTAAGCCACGGCGATTGTCCCCAGAAAAACTACAAGCCGTGAAGGCTGAATTCGAACACATGTTAGAGATGGGGATAATCCGTCCTTCCAGCAGCCCGTGGTCTTCCCCTTTACACGTGGTACCAAAGCCTAACGGGATAGATTGGAGGCCTTGTGGTGACTACCGCAGGCTTAACGCACAGACCGTACCTGATCGTTACCCCGTACCACATATTCATGACCTTACGTCGTCTCTCAAGGGTGCCACGGTATTCAGTAAACTTGACTTAACCAGGGCCTATCACCAGATTCCAGTTCACCCAGATGATATCCCTAAAACGGCAGTGATCACCCCGTTTGGTCTTTTCGAATTTCTTCGAATGCCGTTTGGACTCCGCAGCGCCGCACAAACATTCCAGCGGTTTATTCACGATGTTTTGCGAGGATTAGATTGCGCACATGCTTACCTCGACGATATTCTCGTGGCTAGCCCAGACGAAGCTAGCCACCGTACGCATCTCCAGATGGATTTCGAGCGGCTAACAGCCCATGGTTTGACGCTAAACATGTCCAAATGTCAGATTGGCGTCCATTCATTGACCTTCCTGGGACATGTCATTAATGAGCAGGGAATTCGCCCGCTACCTGAGAAGGTACAGGCAATACGCGACTTCCCGGAACCTGCGTCAATGAAATCTTTACGCACATTTCTCGGCATGGTGAGCTATTATCGACGGTTCGTTCCCCAATGTGCACGTATTTTACTGCCACTCACAGACCTACTAAAGGGTAGGAACAAAACGTTCAGCATGACATCAGAGGCTCGAGAAGCCTTCCAGAATATAAAGTCGGCAATTGCAGACGCCACCATGCTAGTCCACCTTGACGTCCATCTTCCACTTAGCATCTCAGTCGACGCATCTAACACAGCCATTGGAGCTGTTCTACAGCAACTGGTACATACTTCATGGATACCAGTCGCCTTTTTCTCCCGGAAGTTGTCCGCCGCTGAAGCGAGGTATAGCACCTTTGGCAGAGAACTCCTCGCCATATACGCGGCTATCAAACATTTTCGCCACTTTGTTGAAGGTCGGAAATTCACAGTATTTACCGATCACAAGCCACTGACGTATGCCCTCCACACTACTACGGATAGGCATTCCCCACGCGAACTGCGTCACTTGGATTATATCTCTCAATTCACCTCGGATATTAGACATATTTCGGGGGTTGACAATGCTGTGGCAGACGCCTTGTCTCGGATATGTACCATATCGGCGCCTCCAACTATTGACTTGAAACTAATGGCGCAACGTCAGCTTACAGAGTTAGACCTTGATAAGCTGTCGTCAAATACCTCCTTACATATCAAGCGTATCCCGCTCGTTAATAGCGAGGGTACCATCCTCTGTGATCTGTCCACCGGTACCCCGAGACCCATCGTTCCACCTTCATTGCGCCGTACGGTATTCGATAGCCTACACAACCTTTCCCACCCAGGTATCCGGGCAACGGACAAACTAGCGTCAGCTAGATTTGTCTGGCCTGGTATCAATCGGGACGTGCGTATCTGGGCACGTGCCTGTGTGCCGTGTCAACGAGCTAAGGTACACAAACACAACATCACCCCAGTGGGTTCCTTCTCCACACCTGATGCTCACTTTAGCCACGTTCATCTAGACATAGTGGGTCCTCTACCACCATCAAATGGCCACTGTTATTTGTTGACATGTGTCGACCGTTTCACTCGTTGGCCAGAAGCTATTCCCATCCTCGATACGACTGCGGAAACCATTTGCCGAGTGTTCATGGAACGCTGGGTAGCTCAATTCGGATGTCCATCTACGGTGACTACAGACCGTGGACAGCAGTTTGAATCAACCCACTTCAAGAAGCTCTTAGAGCTACTGGGGTGCAAACGCATCCGAAAAACCGCGTACCATCCAGCAGCAAATGGACTTGTGGAGCGTTTTCACCGTCAACTGAAAGCTTCGTTAATGGCTACAGAGAATACTAAGTGGACTGAGTCTCTTCCCCTAGTGCTACTTAGTATCCGTTCCACACTCAAAGCAGACTTACAGTGCACTTCCGCAGAGTTGGTGTTTGGTACCACTCTCCGTCTACCGGGTGAAATTATCTCACCTGAAAGTGGTGAACCAGGTGCTACGGATGTACAGGGTTATGCTCAGAACCTCAAGCGCCTTATGCAACGCCTGCAACCAACTCCCACTCGCACACAAAACAGGAGAGTGCAAGTAGACGCTAGACTCGATGGCTGTACCCACGTTTCTGTGCGTTGTGACACCGTCCGTAGACCCCTACAACCTCCTTACGATGGACCATTCAAGGTCGTCAGTAGAAAAGAAAAATTTTTTGTTATTGATCGATTTGGCCGGCAAGACACCGTAAGTGTAGACCTACTTAAAGCGGCCTACATTGAAGACTCGGTACCCCTGACGCCTACGCAACCGGCAACTACGCCCGCACTCACACCCCAGCCAAGTCCGATGGTCAACAATCCTGCTAAACCTAGCAGTTCCTCGGATGAGACAAGTAAGGCAACAGTTACACGCGCCGGTCGGCGTGTGCACTGGCCTAAGCGATACTGCGAATTCGTTAACTAAACACTTTTACGTATAAGAGTAGTTCATACTCTCATTTTTTTTCTTTCTTTGTCGCAGTTTACATTCATTTTCCATGGTATTTACCCTTTTGATTTAGTTTGTGGGCAGTAGCCGCTTTTACAGTTACTAACCTTGTTAGATTTCTTTCTCTTTACAGAGTGTTCTAGCATTTTATTTTCGGCCTTACACTCGAACAGCTAACTACATCAATCAACTCTATCGTCGTATGGTGACTACCAACACTCGTGGAATTACAAACCAAACGACCAAAAATATGGACCCGATAAAAAAAAATAATAAAATAAATAAAAAATAATAAAATGTAAAAACAAAAACTTTCACTGCATAGTTAAACGGACCGTGAAATATTTTTGGTATGTAAATACGTCAATTCTATGCTGTACAGTTTAATCCGCTCAATCTATTTTCACAGATCTTACTATTTTCACTCGAGTTATGTCATGACGAAACTTATTTATTTTGTGACCCATACTTGTAATTACTTTGCATCACTTTAATTATGCAGCTCGCTACATTTTTTTTAACAAATGGTGATTATACTTATTCATAGCTATTGGTTGTACACACTCTTCTCTGTACCTTGCATAAGTTTCCACAGTGTTAGCAATTTCCCTTGCTTTATTTCAATTTGGCGTACCGTTTCCATGTTACACTAGTTCCTTCGCATTTATTCCGCTTAAGTTTTTTGTTAACACCCTATGCTGATTTTTAAATCTTAACCTCTTCTTCTATTCTTTTCTGTTGCTTTTACTTTATTCCTCCTAATACGCTGGTATATTGATTGCCTTTGGTGTTACTACTAGTTTTAGTTGATGAGGAAGGATGGAGCATTAGATACGTATAAATAAACGATGTTAAAAAAAAATTTTAAAAAAATCGCACCAAGGCACCAGCGTTATTCCTTCTTATATTCCATCTTACTCCAGCGATCATGTACATAGTGCTCATAAATTGCCTTAATTTTTTTTCCTTCATTCTTTCCTTTCTCAATATATATATTTTTTCTTAAAAAAAAGAAAAACAGCTATTTTATTACTATCTTCACATTTTCTTGTTCATTCACCGTGATTGTACGCCACCTTGTTACTTTTATATATCGAAGCTTGCTGTTATCCCACCAACCTTCTAAGGGGGGGATAACCTGTAGTGTACATTGTACCTTTGAACTTTTGTTTGAATGAATGCAACCTGACATGTTGGACTTCACTTCCACTTCCGCATTGTATTCCTGAACCTCCTGTACGGTTTCGGGTTCGCTCTCTCGCTGTGCTTTCACCTAGCGCACTCTCTGAGCTTACCGCCGTCTCATCTGCAGATAAGTGTGTACCTCTTATTTCTTATCAAATTCCATATCTCTTTTGTGTAAATACAATTCTGTTCCAGTCACATTTGCCATCTCAAGTCTTTTAACCTTGATTCCGTTTGTTAGTACTTGCACGTTAGGCAGAGTACTATTAAGGCCATAAGCGGTGAATAAGTTTTGTAAGAGTAGTTACTTTTAGGTCGAAGTTAATACAGAGTCTAACTCTTACAGATGTATGGCTGTCTAACCCCCTAGACTTGAACTTTGACCCACCTAACCTGGCTACCAGGCTGTCCCTAAAACCACCCAAACTAGTGACCTGGGAATATGACACTTACAGCTGCTCAAAGTACTTTCGTTGAAGATAAATTGAAGAGTGTGTGGAGATACACAATGTCACCACAACAAAGTGGCTGGGCTCTTGTCCCTTGAAAATCCAATAATTCACTCTGTTTTTCAATCTGCACACATAAACAAATTCATCGTTGGAAGTTCGACTGAACTGACGAAATTCTCTGATCCCCTACAACTACAGCCATTCGTCTTATATTTCTTGTTTGGTTTCCTTCAAAGATGCAACCCATTACCTTCGAGTTACCTGCGGAATATCAACACTTTTCAGAAGGTATTGTACCATTTTTCATTCATATCTGCCATGAGTGGCACACGCAACTCTAGGAATCTCTTACGAATATACTATGATAATTTTACTTCTTTTTGGTTGACAGCTGCTGAAAATTAGACTGAAGTGCTTTTTTATATTAGAATGGAATATGAGTACTATAGGATAATGATTTCAAATGATTACGACCAATAATTTGCACTCTAAAGGCCAACAGCGAATAATACTGTACATCGTTTTATGTCAAATGGAACAACTCCATGTTAGGGCTGTACTTTTCCATGTTAGCATGTTGCGATGACTTGGGCATTCACACGAGTATTATTTACTCTGATTAGGAAAACTAACTCACTCTGAGCGAAATAAGGGTGATAAGAATGACGTTTTAGGGACTGAGGAAGTTGAGATTCACGGATAGTACGAAGTATACTAACGCAAGATCTAATACCCACAACTTCTATAGTATTCGTTCTTCATAGACCAAAAGCAAAGCGAAACACCAGAATTGATCATGCAAATTATGGATTATATTTCGGGACCAAATCGGAGTGCGATGATGATTGCTTAACTAGCTAGGGATCGTGCATGAACAAACTAACGTAACACGACGTCGTACCAAATGGCCTGGATGCTTGACCAGAAGCCTTCAGCTAGACAAATCGACTAAAGCAGTGAAGGTCAGCATCCAGTGTCCATTGATGAATGCTGTGGCCAATAATTCTGGGGAATTACCTACCGCCACAGCTCACTCCCCCCTAGTGGGGTCATGAGGACCCTAACATGAAACCAGCTGGAAGTCAGCTACATTGGTGTTACTATCGGTAAAACTCTTCCAATCGGCTTGGTGGATTACTTAGTGTTCGTCTACCTATGCTAATAGGGTGTTTGCACATCTCTTCGTATATATTTGTCCACTGGATCTAGTGCTTTGTTTGCTTCTGGTCCAGTGCCCGTCGCACCTGGAAAAAAAACAGGAATGCTAAGAGTTTGAAAAAATTTGGGCATTGGGTATATGATATTCATTATAATAAAGGTTTTCGTGTTTCCCAATGAATGAAAAACAAGACGATATTGTTTTTACTGACATTTCGCTATTTAATGCTAATAGCTTCATCAAAGTATTATTAAACCGGAATTTACAAAATCCCCTTAACTCTGTGTTATGTATATGCTGAGATTTTGTAAATTCCAGTTTAATAATACTTTGATAAAGCTATTAGCATTAAATAGCGAAATGTCAGTAAAAACAATATCGTTTTGTTTTTCATTCATTGGAAAATACAAAAACCTTTATTATAAAGAATGCTTAGAACCTTGTTGAGGAAGATGTACCAAAAGTAACGTGTGGAAAATGATATGCATTTACTATACATTAAAATAATGCGAAAATAGGGCATCGTAGGAAGTGTATATCTAATTTCCAGTGGATGTAACATGTACGGTTATAGAAAAGTTTATAACTTGTGTTGCATGACAATATAAAAAATTGATGTGTCTGAAAGAAAAAATAAATGCCACAGGCGAATAAGATTCGGGCAAATCTTATCACTTGGTCATGTGACATAAGTGTGAAGATGTTATGGGAATCTCGCGTTTCGTCTAGAACTCGTTTTCTTCGAGGTATTGACAGAAGGTCCGGTTGCCTTCGCCGTGCTGGTGGTTTCTTCGAGAACTAACCGATATTCGGTTACTTGCGTATTATATGGAATGCTTAGTTCCGGTCTTATGACATTGCCTTCTAAGTAGGCGGTTTTCAGACGGTTGAATCTAACAGTCTTCGCGGCCTTTTGTGTCAAGGACAAAAGTTGTCCGTTCGACACCAATAACAACCAATCATCAAAGACAGTTTCAACTTTTCAAAGAAAGTTCCTAGAAGACAATTAATTCAGTGTCGCTTACCAGTATGCGCAATTATTCGCGCTAGAATAATGGTGAGCTTCCTCAACCAATAACTAGCATGCGTTCAGGGTCATTGGAACATTTGCAATCTTGAGACTCTATTGTTGAACTTCGCCTTAGTTTTGTCATTTACTAGCTTGGAAGCAGTACAAGCAGCATCAGTTTCCAAGACATTTTGTATTCCTAGGAGAACTAACGGCAGTGATTCAGTGCAATGTGTATTGTTTGCAGCTGATAACCCAGCCTTCAGTTTTCAGTGTAAACTTTCTACCATACCGTTAGCTTGAGGATGGTAGGCTGTTGTTCTATGATTTTAGTCAAGGCGAATAATAAGCCGCTTTCGAATTGCCGCCCACGATCACTTGTTATGAAGGATGGGCACCCAGAGTTTGAGATCCATCTTTCGACAAAGACGCGTGCGACGGTTTCAGCAGATACATCCTTGACGGGTACTGCTTCAGGCCATCGTATGAAACAGTCGATACAGTTTAGATGTAGGTATGTCCATGAGATTCTGGAAGTAGTCCAACCAAATCTACATGAACGTGTTCGAAACGAGCATCAGAGATAAGAAAGGTGCCAAGAAGGCTTTCGTACCTTGTACTTTTAGCAAGCTAAGCACGTGTGTACCTATTCCTTACTTCTTTATTAATACCAGGACAACAAAACCGAATAGTTACGAGCTTGATGGTAGTTCGAATAATTGGGTGGCATAATCCATGCAACGTGTTGAAGACGTTACGGTGATAACTTTTAGGCACGATGGGGCGAGGAGTACTCGTGGAAATGTCACCTAGAATAGTGTCGCTTCCCATACCTAAGGGTTTCTTGGCTAAATGCAAAGTTTTTTCGACGACTTATGTTGAAGCTCAGCATCTTCTTTTTGAAGACGGGCCAGTTTCACAAGGTCTATGCCATCTATTTGGGTGAGGGAACAAATGAACGACATATGGCTAACATGCGATGCAAACTGTGAAATGTAGTCTAGTTGTCGTGGTTCTTTAGGTGAATACTTATCTGAAGTTGAGTTCAGAGAGCAAGTCAGAGGTTTGTGGTCAGTGAAAATTATAAATTCACGACCCTCCATTGAATACCGAAAATGACATATAGCAGAGTACATGGCCAGAAGTTCTCTGCCGTATGTGCTGTACTTTGCTTGAGCCAATTGTAGGTACCTCGAGAAAAAGGCGAGTGGTTGCCACTCTCCGTTGACTAGTTGCTGCAGAATTGCTCCAATATCAATGTCTGATACATCAACCGAGATCCTAAACTGTGCCATTGGAATCTGATAGCTTTTTCAACCCGAGTGAAAGCATTTTGAACAGACGCATCGAGTTCGATAGACTTGTTATTCCCTCGAAGAAGGTCGGTTAATGGCTGAATCAGGGAAGCACACTTGGGAATAAACCGTCGGTTATAACTTACCAAGCCGTTAAAAGTGCGGAGGCTTTTCACCCTCCATGGCTCCGGAAAGTTCAGTATCGCCTCGACTTTACTAGTTAGTGGGTGAATACCCTTGCCTTTAGTGATGTGACCAAGAAAGTTGAGTGGGTCAACGCCTATCTGACACTTTTGAATATTAATTGTGACACCATGTAGATGCAACCTTTTAAATGCCAAGTCCAAGTGTCTAAGATGAGTTTCCTTGTCTGGACTGGCAATGAGGGAGTCGTCTAAGTATGAGTATACAAAGCCGAGACCGCGAAATACTTCGTCAATGAAGCGTTGGAATGTTTGTGTTGCATCCCGGAGACCGAATGGCATACGTAGAAATTCAAAAAGTCCGAAAGGCGTGATGATAGCCGTTTTCGGAATGTCTTCTGGTGCTACTGGGATCTGATCATAAGCTTTAACCAAGTCTGATAATGTCTCATCTCATTCATTTTCTAATGACGTCTTCACTTGCTCATTACATTCCATTAAACCTAACATATTATAGCTCTTTATGAATTTGATTCGACTTATTTTATTCCTATTCTCTGTAGGGTACGGTTGTGCACCAAATACACAAAAAGGTATGTAATAAAAACAACCGGCTTGTGGATAGTTGTATTAAAACCAAAAGTGGACATCATGATAGTAAAACCTATATGGGTAGCATTATACATTGCAAATGAACTTTGTCAGCCTAGGGATTATAGTCTCCCATTGTATTTCCTTTATGAATGCATCTATTAATGATACATTGCACTTACCTACTTCATTACACTTTAATGATTCACCTTAGCACCTTTACTTTTCTAAAACAGCTTACTATCCAATGTAAACGTTGTACTTACCTCAATATTGGTTGGCTATCATATGCCTACAACTACGGGTTGAAAACGAAACGAAGTCGATTTTCCTGCGCAACCTGGAGGACTACTGTTCAATTCAGTAATGATACGACCTGGGTCAGACAATGAGTGTATTTATACATATATCAAATATTAAGCTGTTCAAACATTATTAACCTGTAGACAATCTACTATTTGATATTATATCATCGTTGATCGTGCCTGTAAAAATGGCATGCATTTTCATGTAAATTTATGTTTAAGAAGTTTAACTCGTAGTGACTTAGGAATAATTCCACTTTGTAGACAGCGTACGTTGAAAATACGATGGTTATAAAAGTTACAATTATGCTTCGATAGAGTAATCCGTTTTTTAATTAAGTTATATATGTCCAAACCAAGTTCACTTTTAACGGTTTGAAAAATTTGGGCATTGGGTATATGATATTCATTATAATAAAGGTTTTTGTATTTCCCAATGAATGAAAAACAAAACGATGTTGTTTTTACTGACATTTCGCTATTTAATGCTGATAGCTTTATCAAAGTATTATATAATACTTTCTGGTGAGAGGACCAGGAAAGATCGGAGGAAATACTCAGTCCAAGGTACTTGACACTAGATGTAGTTTCAACCTCTATGCCGTCAATGATAGTGGGACCATGTGAGCTAGCTAGTTGTTGTAGGTCACGTTTTCGTCTGAAAGTGAAATATACATTATTATTATTAAAATACTGTTGCACCAGATAATGTTGCCATCAAGTTGTATTTCTGAGACAACAGATAGCAATCTAGGGTTGTTTTGGCGTTCACTCTCCGGTAATCACCAGTGGATCGCCAATCGCTGCAATCTTTTTATGGTACCATATACAGTGGGTATGCCCATGGGCTATTCGACGGCCAAATGATGCCAAGGGTGAACATATATTGAATTCATTTCTAGCGAGTCGTAGTTTGTCAGGAGCAATTCCTAGCTCCTTATGTGTCACGGGTTGTCCTGAGGTTGTGATGTGATGCATAGCACGGTAGATCGTTAAACGGACAATTAAGTTGCACAGCGTTTACCTGGAAGCTAGTTAAATCAGCAAGCAAGTTCATTTATAGGTCATCTGATATAACTGGACGATTGTAACAAAGAAAAATATAGATGAAATCAAGCATTTTCTTGGAAAGTAAGTCCAGCAGCCCAGTGATTTAAGCAGGCCGCCGTCTGAGAAATGTCAATATGGTTTATACCTGAAGTTCGTCAAATGAAACTCAGTTCTTACGGTTATAGTTACGAATCAACAGTTATTTAATAAAGCAGTTTCTCTTAGATGCAGTTTAGATGAGAGAAACTATAGACTTCACCAAATGCCAGATGAAGAAGTTACTAACTGCTTGGGTAAGAATTCTTCAAAGGCAGTTGGAATGAATTCATCATTGGTGGTTACTACAACGACTTCGAGTTCTTTCTGGAAGTTTCCAAAAGTAACCAAACGGTAAAGGTTGTGTAGTGTAGCTGAGTAAATCAAGATACGACGGTACTAGCGATCACTCGTATTTCTACATATTCCTATGAAGATGTGGCTACAGAAAATTAGACATTTTCTGTTAAACAAGAATGAAGAAAGTAAACTCATAGGAAGGAGTGTTACCTTAAATTTAGAAAGTTTATACACGGTACATATTAATTCTAAACGACACCATATCTTTTTCAGGTATTTTCGAATCAACTCTATATCTGTAGGGGACTGTCTAGAGCAAGTTCATTAACATAAAAAATATGCGAATAAAAATCCAAGTCAATGAGAGTACAATGCAACAATATATTATCAAAATGCAGTAATGAGTTATATTAATTAATAGGTTACTTGGATGTGTTGTTAAAGTCCACTGCTACAAATTATTTATATAATCCACAGAAGCGTTGACTGTTGGAATCGTGTCTACTGATAGAAGCTGTGTTCCGGTTGTAGATTTGTCTTCGGATAAGGATGATAGGTTCCTGCAATAAATCCAAAGTATACAACACGGTTTGAGTGGAGTGAGTAGGCAGAAATGGCCAGAGAGAAGGCGAAGCTACCAACAGTATATTGTATTTCAAATTGCACTCGTAAGTTATATGTAATTAAACATAAATCGTTTTAAAGAAGAGTCATGTACAATGTTTCTAGCTTCAACATCTAACCAAAAAGTGTACTATCATATGGTTACGTACTCCACACATCTGCCAATTAGGAGTCAGTTACAATATCGTGAATATATAATGAAATCTTTTGCTAAATGGCAGTGATAAAATTAAACTTTAGGAAGACATGAGAAATTCAGTTAATTACTAATTTAAATTGAAAATATAAAGACTCATTGGTCAGAGAGTTTTAAACTCATTTAGGCAGTGTTATATACTTATTAAAATAATCTGTGGGTAGTATACGGCGAAATTTTCAAAAATATATGGAAGACTGGGAGAAGAATTTTAGGGAATGAGTGTAAACATCGTAAGCATGAAATATAGAAAAAGAATAGGGAGAAAGACGCAACAAAGAGTAAAGGATGAACGATATATATAGTTAGTATTTTCATTTTGAGGTTGTTAACTTTTATTATTGCTGTGCATAATTTCACCAGTACACAATTATGTATCAGTTTTCACTGTGTTGGTCTTCACAAATTTAATCTTACTATTCTGGTGAAATTGTGTGTAATCTCAGAGATAAGCGGATTCCTTCGGGTATTTGATCAAGAACGACAAGTGTTAATTTTGAGTTTTATACTGAAGTACTTATGTCATTTCCCATCCGAACTTGGTTATACTAAAATTTTTTAAGGAACTTATGGTGCTCAAAAATTAAACCGTAAACTCTGAAAGTCAGTGTACAAATAACTCATTATTTAGTGATGTTATTACCATTATTGGTATGTTAGGTAACAAAGAAATTTCCTCCTCTACAAACTTTTTGACACATAACTTTCGCTAACTGCCCTAGCAAACTAAAATTATCAGTCACGACGACTAAACGGTAATGAGATTGATTGTTCAACTAATCTCGCAAGTCAGGTCTTAATGCCTGTATGAATTCTGTTTGATAAGTAAACGTATGATCAGAGTTCAACAAGTTGTTAAAACAATTCTCTCACAACTTCGTTCAAACTGCTTTCTTAAGTATACTATGGACTGCTTTAAATGTTGGTGTTTTGAGAATCTCGTGTCCAACTTTGCTTTAATCTTATTATCACAACTAAAAATTTGACACTGATTTTCTTCACGTCTAAGCCACAATTTATTCATACATTTTCCAATAAGACTAAAAATTAAACGAATTGAAATTTTGAAGCTTAAATTCTTTCATTTACTTGATTTCTAAATCACGAAATATACCCATTTATTGATAAGGAAAAACACATTTCATTCATCTACAGCAGTCAAGATCTATAAACAAGTGACTACGAACTGTTGAACCACACTTAACCATCTCAACCACTAGATGACAAAATTCATTATGGAATTATACTCTGCCACAGTGCACAAGTTCTATTCTTATATCAGTGACATAATTCACTCTTGAACACTGGGTGCTGAATTTACGATGCAATCAGAAGAAGTATAAATTGTCTATTCATCTTGAAAATAATTGAAATGAAACTTGATAGTCACTCTCATATCATAATGAAACTTACTAGGAACTGGAAATGACCTCAGAAAATGTAAAAATACGCAGGCTACCTATGATTTTCCAGTTATTAGGTTTTGTGGACATGAGTGATTTGTACATTGGCTGGAAAGATATTCGAAAGAAAGTTTTGTCCCAGCGTGTGATAATGTGTTGCTTCGTATCCATGACTGATATTACTCAGTGAAGAAGTCCACCTTATCATATTCCACAACCTCAACAACCGAATCTGATTCAGCTGGATCACAATAGGTTTCTTGCTCTTCTAATAATAAGATACAACTGACGGGAGCAACACACAAAGACGTGAAGATCCCTGCCCGCATACCACATTGCATTGTCATCAACACGCAGTGATTTGATGGAAGCTTGATTCATAAGAAAATTAACTGTAAATCAGCGGCTGAATGGTACCATTACCGCCTAGAAAGATTAAAGAAAGCAAAAATAGAATGTTCATGCAGAAAAATATGAAGCCATCATTTATTTCCTCAGATTCTCTTCAGCTGCTTACAACCTAAAAGTTGATTATGTGGATGTACACAGGATTTCGTCATACACGCAAGGATCCACATGATTTTTGTTAACACAGACACATCTTAATAAATAGTGTTCAGTTGTTTCACTTATATAACTTATGAAGGAGGTCAAGGTTCAAACAAAATACAAACATGCAAAATTAATGGTCATATAAAATGAAAATTGAGTTGCGCAGTCAAGACATGAGGACTTATTTGTTCAGAAAAGTTCACTAACTAGCCTTTCTTTGTCTTGGTGATTCAATGTCTAGTGTCTTCGTCTCAGCTGATAACAAAGTCATTTGGTTCTACCCCTCCGTATTTTCGCCTTAGTGTAATTCACTTCTTTTTGTTTCTACGACATGAGTCAAACTCACAATACCATTGCTCGTCATCTCATTCTCTCCTTTTATCTTGATTGTGTAACTCAATTTTCAATTCATTATTATTATTGCTCCTTTGGGTTCCTAGTGGAACATAAGGCTTCAACTGCACGTCTCCACTTGCTTCTGTCTTCTGCTGTACTTTTCACCTGCATCCATGTTAGTCCATACTGCTTCAACTCCTCTTCACACGATCTCCTCCATGTCACCCTTGGACGTCTCACTTGCCGCTTCCCTTTCGGGTTCCACTCGAGGGCCTGACGCGCGATGTCATGCAGCGGCCACCTCAGCGAGTAACCGATCCATCTCCCCTTTCTCCTGCATATTTGTTGAGCGATTGGTTCTTGTTTTGTTTGTTCCCATAGTTTCTTGTTGGTGATTCTTTCCGACCATCTGATCTTCAGTATAGAGCGAAGACAGTTGTTGACAAAGGTCTGCAGCAGGCTGTTGGAAATATTCTTTGTGACCCGCCAAGTTTCTGAACCGTATAGAAGAACTGACTTGACGTTTGTATTGAAAATCCGAATTTTGTTGTTGATGCTGAGTGACGAAGATTTCCGGATTGGTTTCAGGTTGATGAATGTGTTTCTCGCCTTCCCGATTCTCGATTTGATATCCTCGTCTGTTCTTCCTGTAGTTGAGACAATGCTCCCTAGATGAGTGAATGAAGTAACCTGTTTCAAATCCCTCCCGTTGATGGTGATTGGCGCTGGATGTTACTGCTGCTGTTGTTGTTAGTTGGTAATTTTCATAACCTCCGTCTTGTTTGTGTTCACCTGGAGTCCTGTCTTTGCTGCTTCTTCGACCAGTTTGTCGGTTTTCGCTTGTAAGTCTTCGATTTTGTGACATCAGACGTAAATCATCCGCGAAATCCAGGTCTTCTAGGTTCTTCACTGTCTCCTCGTTTCCCACTGTCTGGCGCATAATCCAGTCCACCACAATTAGGAATATCATTGGTGATAATAAACACCCTTGTCTGACTCGTATGTTTACTCCAAACGCCTCACTGAGTTTTCCGTTGTGGATCACTTGACATGTGTCGTTGTCGTACAGCTGTTGAATAAGGTTGATGAATATTTGGGGTACGCCGTAGTACTCGAGTAGTTTCCAAATTACTTCGCGGTCAACGCTGTCGAAGGCCTTCTCAAAGTCTATAAAGTTGATGTAGAGGTTTGATTGCCATTCCATGCTTTGTTCGATGATGATGTGTAGAGTTGCAATTTGGTCAGAACATGATTTGCCTTTCCTGAATCCAGATTGCTCCAGTCGGAGTTCTGTATCCAGTGCGTCAGTTATTCTCTCCAGGATGATGCGACTCAGGATTTTACTTGGCGTCGACAGGAGCATGATTCCTCGCCAGTTCTTGCAGAGTTCTAAGTCGCCCTTCTTTGGTAGTTTCACGATGTAACCTTTCCTCCAGTCAGTAGGCACCTTTCCCTCCTTCCAGACCTTTCGCAATAATGGAGTCAGCATATCTGCTGTCGTCTCTGGGTCCGCTTTCAATGCTTCAGGGGATATTCCATCTGGTCCAGCTGCTTTTCCAGCTTTCAGAAGCTTGATTGCATTCAAGACTTCAGCTTTCGTTGGAGGATTGATGTCAACTTGCAGTTGTATGCGTGCTGTTGTTGGTATTTCTGGACGAGTTGTAGGTGGTGGTCGGTTCAAGAGTCCTTTGAAGTGGTCCGCCCATTGTTTAATCTGTCTTTCTTCCTTGGTAATTGGGTTCCCTTGGCTGTCTTTTATAGGTTTCAACTGTGTTGATCTCTTCCCGGATAGAGACTTGGTGGTTATCTGATATAGTGACCTCAGGTCCCTTTCGCCTGCTGCCTTCTCAGCTTCAGTGGCCAGATTTTCGTAGAATTAATGGTCATATAAATCCACAATTCTACGAAAATCTGGCCACTGAAGCTGAGAAGGCAGCAGGCGAAAGGGACCTGAGGTCACTATATCAGATAACCACCAAGTCTCTATCCGGGAAGAGATCAACACAGTTGAAACCTATAAAAGACAGCCAAGGGAACCCAATTACCAAGGAAGAAAGACAGATTAAACAATGGGCGGACCACTTCAAAGGACTCTTGAACCGACCACCACCTACAACTCGTCCAGAAATACCAACAACAGCACGCATACAACTGCAAGTTGACATCAATCCTCCAACGAAAGCTGAAGTCTTGAATGCAATCAAGCTTCTGAAAGCTGGAAAAGCAGCTGGACCAGATGGAATATCCCCTGAAGCATTGAAAGCGGACCCAGAGACGACAGCAGATATGCTGACTCCATTATTGCGAAAGGTCTGGAAGGAGGGAAAGGTGCCTACTGACTGGAGGAAAGGTTACATCGTGAAACTACCAAAGAAGGGCGACTTAGAACTCTGCAAGAACTGGCGAGGAATCATGCTCCTGTCGACGCCAAGTAAAATCCTGAGTCGCATCATCCTGGAGAGAATAACTGACGCACTGGATACAGAACTCCGACTGGAGCAATCTGGATTCAGGAAAGGCAAATCATGTTCTGACCAAATTGCAACTCTACACATCATCATCGAACAAAGCATGGAATGGCAATCAAACCTCTACATCAACTTTATAGACTTTGAGAAGGCCTTCGACAGCGTTGACCGCGAAGTAATTTGGAAACTACTCGAGTACTACGGCGTACCCCAAATATTCATCAACCTTATTCAACAGCTGTACGACAACGACACATGTCAAGTGATCCACAACGGAAAACTCAGTGAGGCGTTTGGAGTAAACATACGAGTCAGACAAGGGTGTTTATTATCACCAATGATATTCCTAATTGTGGTGGACTGGATTATGCGCCAGACAGTGGGAAACGAGGAGACAGTGAAGAACCTAGAAGACCTGGATTTCGCGGATGATTTACGTCTGATGTCACAAAATCGAAGACTTACAAGCAAAAACCGACAAACTGGTCGAAGAAGCAGCAAAGACAGGACTCCAGGTGAACACAAACAAGACGGAGGTTATGAAAATTACCAACTAACAACAACAGCAGCAGTAACATCCAGCGCCAATCACCATCAACGGGAGGGATTTGAAACAGGTTACTTCATTCACTCATCTAGGGAGCATTGTCTCAACTACAGGAAGAACAGACGAGGATATCAAATCGAGAATCGGGAAGGCGAGAAACACATTCATCAACCTGAAACCAATCCGGAAATCTTCGTCACTCAGCATCAACAACAAAATTCGGATTTTCAATACAAACGTCAAGTCAGTTCTTCTATACGGTTCAGAAACTTGGCGGGTCACAAAGAATATTTCCAACAGCCTGTTGCAGACCTTTGTCAACAACTGTCTTCGCTCTATACTGAAGATCAGATGGTCGGAAAGAATCACCAACAAGAAACTATGGGAACAAACAAAACAAGAACCAATCGCTCAACAAATATGCAGGAGAAAGGGGAGATGGATCGGTTACTCGCTGAGGTGGCCGCTGCATGACATCGCGCGTCAGGCCCTCGAGTGGAACCCGAAAGGGAAGCGGCAAGTGAGACGTCCAAGGGTGACATGGAGGAGATCGTGTGAAGAGGAGTTGAAGCAGTATGGACTAACATGGATGCAGGTGAAAAGTACAGCAGAAGACAGAAGCAAGTGGAGACGTGCAGTTGAAGCCTTATGTTCCACTAGGAACCCAAAGGAGCAATAATAATAATGAATTGAAAATTGAGTTACACAATCAAGATAAAAGGAGAGAATGAGATGACGAGCAATGGTATTGTGAGTTTGACTCATGTCGTAGAAACAAAAAGAAGTGAATTACACTAAGGCGAAAATACGGAGGGGTAGAACCAAATGACTTTGTTATCAGCTGAGACGAAGACACTAGACATTGAATCACCAAGACAAAGAAAGGCTAGTTAGTGAACTTTTCTGAACAAATAAGTCCTCATGTCTTGACTGCGCAACTCAATTTTCATTTTATATGACCATTAATTTTGCATGTTTGTATTTTGTTTGAACCTTGACCTCCTTCATAAGTTATATAAGTGAAACAACTGAACACTATTTATTAAGATGTGTCTGTGTTAACAAAAATCATGTGGATCCTTGCGTGTATGACGAAATCCTGTGTACATCCACATAATCAACTTTTAGGTTGTAAGCAGCTGAAGAGAATCTGAGGAAATAAAGAATGGCCTCATATTATTTTTCATAAAATTTTTTTTGTGTAAATTCATGAAGGGGAATAAATTTGTGAAAATCCTAAAGTGTGTTACTGAATGAATTGCAGAATTAGGGTGCATCATTGCTAGAGATTTCAAATTGCTTAGTTTTATATAGTACCGGGATTACTGTAGATGATGAGGCACTTCTTCACTTAGACTAACTTCCATTTATACGTTTTTTAATTCCTTCTTCATCATTAGTGGTGATAAAGTATAGGAAAATCATTCTGCTAACAGGAATAATGCTTTTAAGTTGTCATGCTGTATAGGTACCACTGCACACATTGCTACGAAGAATTTTAAGTTTTAAATATATGGGAGGACTACAATGATATGCAATGAACTTTACATGTGCATCTTGGTGCATTCGTTGACAATGGTGGATACAATCAAACGACAGCATATTGTTCGATAAATGTAGATGAAGTAATCGACTTATTATGGTTCAACTGATTTCGAGCTATTAAATGAAATATACAAATTCCGAAATTGAATTTTACTGCTCAAATTTCAAAAAGTAACATATTTTTAGCAGATAGTTAACTATTTTGTGTTCGATGTTAGTGATCCGACTTTCATTCACGGTTGAAAATCATTCAGTCAACAGTAGGCATATAACTGCACGGATTTCCTAGGATTTGCATTTTTTTCACAAGAGAAATTCAAAGAAACACTATTCAAAAACGGAGGGGAAGAATTTTTATAAGAATATTTCCAATAAACCCACATTTTGTTTCTAGACAAGAAGCCTCTTTACTCTTATAAAAGGATCAGAAACCTGAAGCGAGAACTTTCAAGTATGAATTTATTATTCACTAGAGTGGAATACATGCAACAACACTGTTTGTCCGGAGTCTATCTAGACGAAAAAATAGAATTTTCTACTATATATATATATATGTATATATATATATATAATTATTATTCAAAAAGAATTTATCTAGGCACAACTGGAATTTTTGTTTGCACCTTTTCTATGGCTTTAAAGATAATATAAACTAGGTTTAATGAAGTCTTAGAAAGATAATGCTTCATATAGAATTTACCCACCATTATTTCAACCAACTGTAATCCTGATATAAATACTACTAGTAACGAATTAGAACTGAGAAATACGCACAGAAGTGACAGATGCCGAGAACTCACTGGAAGTTTGCAGTCAAAATATCCTGAATCAGCTTCTAACATATATATATGTATACAGTTGGTTGAAATAATGGTGGGTAAATTCTATATGAAGCATTATCTTTCTAAGACTTCATTAAACCTAGTTTATATTATCTTTAAAGCCATAGAAAAGGTGTAAACAAAAATCCCAGTTGTGCCTAGGTAAATTCTTTTTGAATAATAATTAGGTATACAGGTGTGATAAAAACAAGTAAATAAATAAGTGGACAATAAGTAAGAAATCAAAACAGGAAATAATTGTAATTGCAATAAATTACTTAAATAAAACTTTACAAGCAATTAATACAAGTACAGACACAGGAAATTAAAAAAAACAAAGTGATAAAAGTAAACAATTTTCTATTGTTACCCATACATAGAGTTACACTAGATTCAGAAAAGAGTTATTAAAAGATCAGAGTAGAATAAATGCTTGAAAACAAAAAGCACCTTCCGTATACATAAATTTGATCTTATGTTTTTTATGACAGTGGATTCTTTTGTACAAAAAAGAACGGAGATGAACGTGAAACATGTATGAATGTAGGCTTGAAAACTGAGTGACAACTACTAAACATGAATTCAAGTCAACTAAATAGTTTTTCTCACTAAGCTGCTCATGTTTAGAAAGACTAATTTTACTATATATTTCGTTTATTTATGAAAATCAATTAGTTTACTCTTTTTTAAAGAGACTAAAACAGTAGAATCTAACTTCTCACCTGTTAATGTCTGAATAAAAATTTTTAAATATTTGGTATTGTTAAATATTTTGCAAATGTGAATATTCTAACTCATGTAGTGTGAAGCACATATTCCCAGTTAGAGATTAGACCCTCTTTGTGATATGACTTTAGGATATCTATAAGCAGTGTTGTGCTTTCTGAGTTAAGTTATCTGGCAATGAAGATTTGATCATTACTTTCCAATGATTTACTTTAAAGTTCTGAGGTATTTTTTGAGAATGTATAACATGAAGTTATATGCAATAATTTTAAGAGCTGAGACCACCTTCGCTTCTTCAATGAAACCTGAAAATTGTCGGTGATAAACAAAGTGAACTGAGATTGATAATAGCAGATAAACTCGAAAATAAAGAATAACTTAATTCAAATGATAACTTATCTTTAAGTAATAACAAACTGACTACCAACACAATGAAATAACTCGAATAGAATTCGAATAGTGACAAAATGTCGAGGAGAACATTACATTTCCCTAAACATAGTCAAAATGATCAGTAATAAAGGGAGGTTAAAATCTTCATTATAAAATACTATTGACATATGCAAAAAAAGTGGACACTGCAATAGGATGTAACTGCAGATTAGTTTATTTATTGGATGAATCTATTATGACTAATGATTATTGGCCTACTTGAATCTCTGATCTACCTGAATTCCCTTCCGAGACAAAGTATCTTATTTCCTTCAGATCTTGTTGTTATAATCATTCAGTTATATCCGTAAGTCTCCAAATGTACTCGTGAGCATTTTTAATTGGTTTGTAGCCTACCGTTGAGCATATCTGCGGGACCAAAGAAAAGTACCGCAGTAAACTGTTTTATTCTTTAGACCTAACATTACTGCGTCACATGATGTACTGGAGACTGCTCTTTTGCTTCAAACTCCTGAATGAAGACTGAATAATATGCAATAAAATACTCTGAAAATTGTGCATATTGCGTAAATTTATTGTGCAGAACAAGGCTATTGTTATTATTATTCATCACACTATGTGTGACTTCTAGGACATACTTTATTGTTCATCATCGTATCAGTTCTAACTCCATGATTCGAAAACATGGTTTTCCCATTTCTGGCTTCTCTTTTCCATTTGTCGTAAATGTATTATAAATTTTCAGATGTGAGGGACAGATTTGTAAAAAATTATATTTGTAAAATCTCAGCAATATTGAAATAAGTAATTCCAACGTTTCGTTCGGCAATCTGTAATTGGCACAATCATCGTGTTTTCAGTCTCCGTTGTCTGGAACAAAATGCACATCCTAAATCCGTAGCTGTCGAGTCACCTGACAACTCCAGTAGGTCGAATAAAGCAGCTCAATATTCAGAAAGAAGACAATGCAATAAGTTCGACAGGGTGCTTAAACTAAACTCTAATCCTAAACACCATAATTTTGAAAATACGTCTAATCATAAAATTCTATATACTAGCAGTTTGAACAGACATGCAGGCGAGATGTTAGCTGATGCATAGGAAATCCTGATTAATAAATAAGAATGGACATGTATCACTAATTAATAATACTTGGTCAAATTCCTGACTGTCTATATCTTCCTATGGAGACGTTAAGAAATGTTTTACAACTGTTTACACACACACACACGCATGCACACTCTGTTTAAAGTATTTAACAAAGGTAGACCAATATTTGTAAGTCCGAGGTCAAATTTTGATCACAGCTCATACAATTGTTTATTATACTTGTTAATACCTGTGTTTATGAATCATGATTGGACAAAGTTTTTAAAAACAAAAGATGTGCCTTTTATATATAAAACCTCTGTTATGTTAATTTTGATTAATTTCCCTGAAGAAGTTCGGACCAGATTTCCGAACGAAACGTTGGAATTACTTATTTCAATATCGCTGTTTTTTTTACAATTATAATATTTTACAAATGTCTACTTCTCACTCGGCGCCCAAATATTTTAGAACTATTCGGTCAAATCTTGAAGACAGTTCATTTGAATGAGGGACAGATGTTGGGTCATTCCTACTGCATGTATTCTCAGTTGGTTTGACAAATAAAGTTTCACTTGTAAGTCTATCCCTTCATCCTGTTGCTTTAGACTTTAGAACTGTCAGTTTGTCCCATTCAATTGTCTGTTTTTGTATAAATGTATGAAATATCATAGCTGGGATTTTTCCCCTTGATTCCTTATCTTAGTGGAGTCCACCAGTCAAGTGTATAGGTCGGAGTAGTGCTTAAGCACAAGAACTACGCTCAAACAGACGGATAGAGTGGTTCGTGACTTCGTGATCTAAACAAGTATTAGATCAATGAGAATTAAATTAGACATTCCCCTGGATGAAAACTATTTTTTTATTAAAGTAGTTGTTATTTATCAGTATGCGGAGTCTAACATTTCTAGTGCCTTTTGGCATTCATAAAGAAGACCTGTCTTAAACCTTTATAAATATTAAGTATTTCCCAGGAGATCCAAACTTGCATCAGTGAGTTCTGAACAGCAAGTAAACAGATGAAATTTAGGAGTGCGTCGGCTAAGAATCGAACCTCGTCCTCATTCATTGTTGGTGAACGTTCTGCCATTGAACCTCCAGGTTTATTCCCTGCTTATTTGAGACCACCGGTCATGGCATCTTAAATCTTTAAGATTTTGTCTTGAATCTGCTCATTACATTTTGCTGACTAGTCATTTAAGTAAGATGTCACTAGAAAACTATTTTTACCACAGATAGATGATATTTGAAAATCAATAAAAGTTAAGGAACACTCAGCTGGAGTTACCTTCCACTGTGAGACCTTAAAAACTTGCACAATAGATAGTGAATCCAGAATCCAATTCAGGACTGTTACGTTATACATAGTCAAACATTCAAACACTAGACCATTACCATTATCCTAAAGAGCTATTTTTGTTCCACATTTTTCAACGGCACTCCAGCTAATACCGATTAGTCACGTAAGCTACCTTGCAATAAATCGGTTTTGCACACACACAAACCTTCCAAATGAATTACTCAACGGCTGTGGCATCACAAAGTGAACAAAATTTGAAATGTATTAGGATACGAAGTGAGTTTTTATCATGATAATGAAAAATGACTGACTGATGAATTATACTTATTTACAGTATATATAATATTTTTTCTCTTTTAAACATCATCAATATTTCACGTGTCTTCCAATAAAGTGTAAAAAAGCAGAATTACTATCACTCACTCTGTCATTTCCGTATTAGATTCATGCCAATATCCTCTAAAATTTATCTGGCGTCGAAACGATGACTGCTTCATTGTGATAAATCTCTCACTTATTAAAACGAGTAGGAGACGAAATGATTTATACATATTGCAGTCAAACAAACGATGAAATTATGCTAGAATGAAAAAAAAACTCAGATATTCTCATTATCAATCCAAGATTTCAACGCCAATTACACAATTTTCTGTAAATTCAAGATTGTAGTCAATGTAGTTAGCATATACAGTGAAACAACTGATGATAATTCAGTTCAAATCCAGATACCTAAATGGTGCAGTAATTTCTATCAAAGATTCATAAAAAGAGTAATTTCTCCATAGCTTAAATGCATAAATTTAATGAAGTATCTAGTGTTAAACGGTAGAAGTTTGCAAGTGTACATTCCATGTCGATATTTATAATATTAAAAATTCATATACAACACTTCTAAAATGATTAAAATGAATGAAAGGCTAACTGATTGACTACTATTCACGTTTCTGAACACCTATCACGCAAACATTGCATGAAAACACCAGACATTATTGGTATGTTATTATTATAATTGTTTCCTTTAATTCCTAGAGGAACATAGGGCTTCAGCCGTGCGTCTCCATTGCGTTCGGTTCTCTGCTAGAGTTTTCACATGGCTCCAAGTCTGCCCATGCGCTTTCAATTCTTCTTCACATGATCTCCTCCAGGTCACCCTTGGACGACCAACTCGCCGCTTCCCTTTCGGGTTCCACTCAAGGGCTTGTCTAGTGATGTCACTTGATGGTTTCCTAAGAGTATGGCCAATTCATCTCCATTTCTTCCTGCCTATTTGTTTCACAATCGGTTCCTGGTTGGTTCGCTCTCAGAGATCTCTGTTGCTGATCTTTTCTGGCCATCTGATCTAGAATAGTATTGAGCGAAGACAACTGTTAATGAAGGTCTGTAATTTGTTTGAGGTGCTCTTTATGACGCGCCAAGTCTCTGATCCGTATAGTAGCACTGACTTCACATTGGAGTTGAATATCCCGATCTTATTTTTGATGCTGAGTGTTGTTGACCTCCACACAGACTTGAGAGTAGTGAAAGCTTGTCTTGCTTTTCCGATCCTTGCTTTGATATCCTCGTCTGTTCCGCCTGTAGTTGAAACGATGCTTCCCAGGTAGGTAAAGGAGGTTGTTTCTTTCAGGTTCTTCCCATTTATGCTGACTGTTGTCTGTTATTGTTGTTCTTGTCCAAGAATCTTCATTACCTCTGTTTTCTCTATGTCCACCTGAAGTCCTATCTCCTCTGGATGCTTCTTCTGCCAACTTGTTGCTTTTCACTTGCATATCTTCCAGTTTGTGGGAAATCAGACATATATCATCGACGAAGTCCAGATCCTCCAGGTTTTTTGTGTGGGTCCATTTTATGCCTGTTTCCTCATTGCCCACTGTTTGTCGCATTATCCAGTCTACTGCAATCAGGAAAACCATTGACGATAGTAGGCAGCCTTGTCTTACTCCTGTCCTCACTTCGAAGGATTCCGTAAGTTTCCCGTTGTGGATTACTTGGCATGCAGCATTGTCGTACAGCTGTTGGATGAGATGTATAGTTGTCGGTGGCACCCCGTAGTAGCGAAGTAGTTTCCGAATCACTTCTCAGTTGACGCTGTCAAAGGCCTTTTCAAAGTCGATGAAGTTGAGATAGAGAGGTGACCGCCATTCCAAGCTTTGTTCAATGATGATCCGTAGTGTGGCGATCTGATCAATGCATGACTTGTTTCTCCTGAATCCAGCCTGTTCCGGTCGAAGTTTTTCATCCAGGGCATGTTTGATTCTCTCCAGGATGATGCGGCTTAGTATTTTGCTTGGGATGGACAGGAACATAGTTCCGCTCCAGTTCTTGCATTGACTTAGGTCTCCTTTCTTTGGTAGTTTGAATAAGTATCCTTTCTTCCAATCCTCGGGTACTTTGCCTTCTTTCCACACCTTCTCCAGTAGTGGCGTCATCAAGCCTGCTGTTGTCTCCGGGTCCATTTTCAATGCTTCTGCTGGGATTCCATCTGGTCCTGCTGCCTTTCCAGCTTTTAGCATCTTGATTGCCTTCAGGACTTCTGATTTCGTTTGGGGGTTGGTGTTCACTGGTAGCTTTATCTCCGTCGTTGGTATTGCTGGGCGCGTTGTAGGTGGTGGTCGATTTAGGAGTCTTTCGAAGTGTTCAGCCCAGTGTTTCCTCTGCTCCACTTCTTTGGTGATTGACTTTCCATTGTCATCCTTCACCGGCCTAATTTGTGTCAAACTTTTGCCCGATTGGTACCTAGTTGTTTGGTAGAGTGTTGCGAGATCTCCTTTGCCTGCAGCTTGTTCTGCTTCCCTTGCCATGGCTTCATAATATTTTCTTTTGTCTTCCCTGGCACTCTTCTTTACTCTTTTGTTCAGTGTCTCGTAGCTTGCATTCAAATCCTGTTTTTGTTGCTCGTTGGTGCACTGGAGAATCTTTTGTTTCACCATCCCTCTCTCTTCTATTAGTCTCCAAGTGTCCGTAGTGAGCCACTGTTTGTCCTGTCTCTTCTTTCTGCCTAGAACTTCCATGCAGGTCTGACTCCACACTGTTTTCAAGTTGTTCCAGTGCTTTTCGACACTGACCTGTTCGCTAGTGTTGGTTCGTGTCTCGGCTTTGTCCTTTATGCTTGCAGTGAAGATGCCCTTTGTGTCCTAGTCCTTCAGTTTTTGAGTGTTGAACTTGGCTTGTGGTCTATCTACAGCTCCTGTTTCTCTGAAAGCTTTTAATTTGATTTGGATTGTCCCTTGTACGAGATAGTGGTCTGAGCCAACGTCTGCTCCTCTTCTTACTTTCGTGTCCAGTAGGCTGCGCCTCCACTTCCTTGAGATTGAGATGAAGTCAATTTGGTTTCTGGTTCGCCTACCTGGTGACACCCATGCAGTCTTGTGAATATATTTGTATTTGTATACGCTACCACCAAACACTAGTTCATTGAAGGCGCAGAAGTCGGCGAAGAGTTCTCTGTTTTCATTCATTTCTCCGAGAGCTTCTCTACCCATGATGAGTTCCCTTCCTGTGTTGTTTGATCCCAGTTTGGCGTTCATGTCTCCCATTAGTACTTTAATGTCACCGACTGGAGTATTGTCCATTGTTGCCTGTAGTTGTCTGTAGAATTCTTCTTTCTTTTCGAGGTCTGCGTTGTTGGTCGGTGCATAGCATTTTATAATTGACACTTTCCTTCCTTTGGAGTTGAATCTGGCGGTCATTATCCTGGACGAGATCGCCTCCCATTGCATCAGGGCCTTCGTTGCCGTTGGTGACATCATGATAGCCATGCCCTCGGTGTACATGTGGTTATCCTCTGGGTGACCGGAATAGATCACTGACTGACCCGTTGACAATTTGGTGAGTCCATTCCCGTTCAATCTGCTTTCACATATCCCCAGTACTTGAATTCCGTATCTTTTCATTTCGTTTACGATCTGGGCAGCTTTGCCAACCTCGTACATGGTGCGGACATTCCGTGTCCCCACACAGACTTTTTCTTTTACCTCAAGGAGATTCGTCGTGCTGAAGTTTCTGTAGCAGCTTTGTTTGCAGGGTAGGGTTGCTAGCCTCACGCCTGAGAAGGGGAGAGAGAAAAGGTTAGTGTTGCGTGACCGCAGAGCCCAGGGGACAACTGCTTGAGGCCGGTCACACGCCGCCAGTTTTGTTTGTTCTTTTTCATTTGGTGTGTCTCAGTAGCATATTTATCACTTCTGCCCTATGACACAGCAGCAGGAAGCGCGGTCGTTGTTAATCCGGGCCCCGACCGACCCGGCATGATATTTTGTGAATTTGTTTGAATCATAGTGTTGGATTGGGTAGCTGCTTTTTGTCTAACCGCTATCCAAACAACCTTTCTGGCATGGTAGGACCAACAGGAACATAAGTTCCAGCCAGTGTAGCTCGTTGGGTCATTGCGATATGCAAACCCGACCACCACGTCAAGGTAGCAGCTATCGGTCAGGATTGGTATGTTAGCTACCTTTAAATTCCAATCAATAAAGTATTTGATTTAAACTCCTTCACTTTCCAGAAGCTGAAAAAAGGCATCATGACTGTAGTCAAAACTGGAACAAAAATATTTGAGTAGCTGTAGGATTTGGATCTCATCAAGAGTTAAATGCTTCAATAACTCATTCTGCTGAATAGCAAGTGAGCAACATTATAGTTAATCGTTCGAATCTTATTTGGCTGAGGCATACTTTCCAACTATATGAATGTCATAAGATTTTATGTACTCAAATGAGACTGTATTTTAGCACCATTGTTATTCAGAATCACCTATGGGTTCTTATCTTCACACTGAAATTATTATTATTCAACTTGGCAGACGTCTTTAGTCACAGTTTCTCATTAGGACATCAGAATATCAATTCTGTAACTATTTTCCAATGAATGTCAAATCAGATTTTCAACCCTGAATTCGTGGGGATTATAGTGATTTCAGGAGCAGTGCTATCACAAAATAAATATCAGCTGAAGATACTGAGCACTAGTCACGCACTATGATAAACTGACAGAAACTTAGAACGACAATCGTTTCAATCCTGATAAAAACAACTGAAGAATAACGTGCTTACCTCTTAAAATGACGGCTCACATTCAGTCCTTCAGGCACCTGTTGCTGAAGAGTCTCCCACTAGAACAATACAGCTCCCAAGTGACCTCTGATTTTCAATGGTTCTTCTAGCTAAATTTGGTTCCTAGAGAGACTTACCTAGTGGCTTAATGTTGTGTAATATATTAAAGAATTTAGATCTATGTATATAAGCATATATATTTGTGTGGATCACGACCACTATGCCGAAGAATGTAGAGTCAAGAGTCGTCTGTATATTAAGTCTCTTGTAAAATTCAGTCAGAAAATCCGCTAAGTGTGAATGATTCTGTGTGTTATCTTCAGTGATGGGAAAATTCCAGAAGGACATAATTGCCTGAAAACTTTAAGCTAATGTGATTTATCCTGTTCTGAAAGTGAGGTAGGATAAAAACAGTATCAAGTATATTAAGGCATCTCTTAAGAGTGTCTATAGTTAGGAATAATTACATTCATACTAGATAGATCTTACCTCTTCTATGGGGTCGCTTATTCCAGCTACATTTTCGACTGACACGCTGCAGTAAAATTCCTTCCAGTTTCTCTAAACAGCCTATAAATTGCCAGAAATATGAAATTAACTGAATATATGAAGAACAAAGTCTTAAACGGAGAAGTGGTATAATTAGTTTACACAGACTTAGTGAGTGAACTCATATAAGCAAGCTTAAAATTTGCTTCATAATAAAAATAAGACTAATCAAAGAATCAATCACCTTGGATGAAATATCTATTTTATTCCACCTTAAAAACTTACAACAATATGAATCTGCTATCAGAAGAGAGACGGTTATCACTTCCATTCCACTAGTTCCAACCAGTTACGATCTTTTGTTTGAACTTCAAGAAAAAATATGTCTTTTATATCAGTCATTATGTAACATTATGTGGTAAATAAGCTGATAAACTTGAATGGTATGATACTGACCAGTTGACTAAATGAAAAGGTGTTGGTTTTGGAACGTAGTTGATTTTATTTTAAAACCACATGAAATGATGAGAAAGAATTACGGTGAAGTTTGAAACTAAGAAGATACAACCATCTAGTTTTGCTTTCTTTCCTGCGATTTTATAACCGACATATATGAAATGGGATTTATTGGGATTTGGAATAATGTCATTTATTGGATTTCGTCACGAACCCACATCAGT
The DNA here is from genome assembly GCA_944472155.2 of Trichobilharzia szidati. Lineage (NCBI taxonomy): Eukaryota > Metazoa > Platyhelminthes > Trematoda > Strigeidida > Schistosomatidae > Trichobilharzia > Trichobilharzia szidati. The sequence continues at coordinate 27,901,848 of OX235276.1, read as the reverse complement.
TAGGGAGATTACTGAATGAATCCTGTAATCTAAATATCAAGCACCAGCTGACTGATGACCACTGGATGAATGCCCTGAAGCTGCAGTGAGAAGTTGTGACCAGTAGAGTCCACTAGTGTCAAGATGACATGAAAACTCATGGAAGGCAGTCGTTCAGGATTGACAAAGTTTGAATTCACCGGTCACTGAATCCCAGCCTAAGAGGCTAAATGGTCAACAAGCTTGGTCTCGTAGCCTGAAGGCCACGTATCCGATCCCTAATAGGGTACTGAGAACGCACTGATGAAGAATCCCAAAATGGGACGAAACAGCTGTCCAGTTCTGCCTGCTCCTCAATTATCTCGGACTAATTTGGTTTCACGACGACATCTAACAAATGGAATACATATATAATGATATTTTACTATAACAATAATGACATTTATATACTTATGAATAATTTAAACAATTATTTTACAAAACCCGGGTAAAATATATTATCTGTAAGATATATGATATAAAAGCCTCATCAGACAAATATTGCTTTTATGATAAATGTACTTTTTATTACGTTGAGGTCAACAAATGTAAAGTTAATGTATTTCTGTTTAAACTAACTAACTCAAAGTCACTGTGTTATTTTCAACCGCATGATATATAATAATAATAATAATAATCATAGTTAAGTAATATTTTCTAAAGGTTATTAATATTTATTTTAAATAATTCTTATATCATTATTTCCCTATCTTGCATAAAAGTGATTTTCAACGTAAACTGACCAATGAAATATTCATGTTTTACTGTTTAATAATAAAAGGTAAAATTAGGCTAACTATTAACATTTCAGCATCATTATAGACCGATAGACAGGTGAGGTGAACAATACTTGAAATTATTAAATAGGTGAATACAAACAAATAATATATGCATATATATATATATATATATAAACATACATGTAGAGTATGTGTGTAGGTGGTGATAGCAATGGTGACCGACCAAATAACTGATACTGTTGGTATAGTATCAGATTAGTATATCTACTCACAAGTATTCCATATTTATTGGTTGACAGTATCAGTATGAAGTTGTTTTGACCTCTTGAAGTCTTCATTGTGCTACTGACAATTCTAATGATAACGATGACAACAGTACATGAACGTCTCCTTATGGCTTACCTTTATTTATGTACAATCTATCTTACTGTATTTGTCAACGGGGAAAATTATCCTTCTCCACTGACAATAAACAATATTGACACTAAACCGGATCTTCATGAAGATAAACCATTAATATTGTTATCATTATTAAAATCTATGAAACCCCATCAATTTTTACACTATTTGCATACAATGCAAAGAAATGAAAAATCACATCACTTATCTCCACTTTCTAATTATGATTATGATCATGAACAAAATCAAAATCAACCAGAACATCAACAACAATACGGACAAGGACATTATGTTAACTTGAACTTACCAAGTAATCATCTCCTTGAACCTGTTATAAAGCGAAGAATAGAAATGAATTTCAATGACAATCCTAACACAAATATTGATAATTCATTCGACAGTGGAAATTTAGCCTCAAGAGGATGGAGACCACAACGCTATGGATAAGGTGATCTTTTCATGCTACTAATAATCAACTATAACTTTTAGTAAAGCAATGAGTATGAATAATTACTAAGTTTAAAATGAATAAAATATTGAATTTCCACGGAAGAAGATTAAACCGGATTTTTCCTTTCTTAAAATATGTCAGTTAGTATTACTAAATTTAATGTCACTTTTCACAAGGCTGGAATAACTTTCTTTGGAGTGAAGTATTTCAAAAGGTCTAGAGGTTTTTGTCGTTTTGTTTCACACTGAGTTGTAGGTTTTGTCTGTAGAATCTCCAGTGTTAGTGCAAGTACCTCTAACACAAATAAATCCTCATTATGATGTAGTACTGAAGGTAATGTTTACATAATTATGAATGTCATGTCTAGTACATTTGGTCCTCAGAGAGTAAAACATCTACTGTGATATCAATAACCCCTTTACCTTAAATATTTAGTCACTTATCAAAGATTAATAAAAACTCTAACAAACCTTGCTTAGTCATTGGCGGTACACTGTGAATCAACCATATCTGGAAGTGAAAGTTACTGTAATTCAACCATTCTACAAATGTAACTTTTCGACATTTCCAAAGAGTCAGAAATTAAGCCAAAACAGGTTTCAGTTGTTTCTTGGTTTTTAACAGTTCTCTAATTTATATCAGTAGAGAAAGAAAACGGGCACTAAATCTTGAGGAAGTCTTGCCTGATTCACGTTTTCGTGAATGTTGCCACCCAAGAATAAGGTGTATTTACCATCTTTAATAAAATAACTTTCTCTGTGAAACTCAGACTTGTGTTACTGAAAACGACGGTCAAAAACTCAATGCCTCAGATAGCTGAGTGTCACCTCTTCTTGTCAAATAACGTCTGGCTTTCTAAGGAAAATAAACAGAGAAGCCCAACAGCCCTAACCCTCTTTAAACTTGTGACAAGATGAGTCAGTTCAGATTTTGCACAAAATTTCAGGAAATTATTAAAATAAATAAATCTCTCCTTTTTATGTCACATAATATCAAGTTAACTTTAAGATTCTGTGGGAGATACACAGGGCAACCCTGTTAGGCTCAGCAATTCGGTCCAAGATTCAAAATAACAATTTAATTTTGAAATTAATTAGATTACTGTGATAAATTGGTCTCCCGCAGGTCAGCTGCATCGCTCTGATGTCACTGTATGAAAAATCTCCCTTGAAGTTAGTTCACCCTGTTTTATGGCTTACTTCTCCTGTTCAACATTATATTTAGGCAAACAAAACATTTTAGCTTAGACAGTTAATTGTTTGTATCTAATGATTGTTTTTATAAAACTACTCTCTAGAAAAGCACTTCAAATATTATAACTACTCTCTAAACAGTTTAGTAGAAATTACGTAAAGCAATAGTAAAACATTGTCAAGTTACGGGAGTGAAGATGGTATCTAAGTTGATTCTGAAACAGAATAATCCTATATAGAGTACTTTGTCAATTAAATTATTCCAGAATATTTATAATAATAATTTTATCAGTCAACTGTTTAAAGAACAAATGTACTTCACGGTACATAAATTGATGAACTCTCTCTCTCAATCTTCAAATTAAATGACTAACTTCTAAAGTATTATTGTCCGTATTGATAAACTTAATCATTAAGAGGCTTCACTTATATGAATAAATAAATTATGAAAAATACCCATGTGGTATAAATTTTGGAAATATAGGTCATTTCATAACTTCACTTCAAAGTTGTATTCTAAAAAGACAGCGGAATGCCTATAAAGGTCAGTTGTCCATATCGATAAGTGACATCAAATACGAAACTACATGTCAGGCAAGTCAGTAAATTACGTAATTTGAAAACAACAAGTGATTAGTATGCCTCAGAATTCCCTTTGGAAAAAGGGAAATTGTTCATAAGAATAAGAGGTTCAGAATATTTTTAAAATATATTTTAAAGTTAAGAGTTTGAAAGAAAACAGTAAGAGCAAATAGAGAGAATGAATATGGACCACACACCAAATTATCGTACAACTTCTAAAAGGAGAAGATTAAAGCCACATTAATTGAAGGGATTAGACAAACCGCTTCTGCACACACAGTTCAGTTTTAACTTGTACAATAATTTGGCATGTAATCCATATCCACTATTTCTTCTTACTTTCATTCTTTCCTCTCAAAATTCTAACTTTATAATATGCTTTAAAAATATTCTGAATCCTTAACTCTTATGAACAATATTTCTGTGTCCAGATGCTTGTAGTTTTCATGGTAATCAATTGTGAGCGATAATCATCATTTACTGCCTTTAGATTGTGTAATCTATTAATTTTCCTGACATGTAATTCTGAATATTTTGTTACCAACTGATATTAACAGATGACTTTTATAAGCATTTCCTTGACCTTTTAGAACAATAGATAACTTTACAACTTTGAAGTGAACTTACGAAAAGAGAATTTTTTGCTAACCTATGTCCTCTGAATAAATAAATATTAGTATTCACGAAAAATACCCATTTATCCATAAGTAAAAACGTAGTTTTTTGTTCAGCGAAGAAATTATATTATATTATATTAGTATTGTAAATATGTTTTATTTATTTGACGAGTGGCAGTGTCTGCGGCTTCTGTTAATCAACAGGAATTCACGCTTATCAGGACTCATCGTCAGAATATTATGTAGCATGAAGAGAATTCATACTGTTTTAGACACTTCAACTTCTGGGATCACTAATGGTCCCCTGCCGACGCACACCCGATATCAATGGTCGGCCTGCTAAATTTGGGCTACCGATATCACATGCTGAAAATTCCATACTTGTATCAAAACTACGGTGTGGAATCAAGCTGTAATCAAAAATCAAATAATGCATTAAATGACTTATTTGTCGACTCTAATGAATGCAAATCCATGCTTTTTTAGGAAAAGCCACATTGTACTTCACCAATTATTTCTTTACAAGTAAAACTCAGCTTTAAAAAGTCATTGCAAAACCATTAGCGTCAAATTACTGTTCGTTGTAGTTTGGGCTTTTTAACATTTTAAAACTGATATCGTATTGATACCACGACTATAATATCTTAAAACAAGCACTCAACTATTGAGTCAGTAGCTCGAAACCCACTGGCTCATGAATTTTAAATTTTATTTACCGTATTTTATTGAAGAAGGATTCAATCGATGAAAGTCGAACTACTTGCCATAAGAATAATTAACATTTAAATGTGAGGGAACTTATTCCTTTTGTGCATGTAATTTAATATATCAGGCTACAAACTATACTTTAGGTGTGAGAGCTTATAACATGGTTTAATTAACCGCACTGAAGCAGAAAAAGCAGTGTAATCTGAAGACTGGAAGTCAAGTGATCATATATAAAATATGCAAAGAGATATTTCTCCTTGATTAGTTGTTCACACATAACATTGGATTAATTTAATTTAATTTATGATTCTCCCATTTCGAGTGGAACTTAAGATTTCAAGCCTCTAAGTTTCAGTAGTGGTGATATAGCTTTTATGGGATAGGATTACTGGCCTCACAACCAACCTCCCGTCTTTTTTAGACTCACCACCAGCTAGTGAACTAGGCAAGATTTAGACGTGCATCCGGACCACTTGGGCGGCTAACGAGCATTTTAACAGTGAACCACCTATTCGCTACATCTAAACAGTATACTAAAATACACCAGTCAGACAGTTGTTAGTCAGTCAGTAAGGATTTACTTATTTCAGGATAGTAAGGCAATGTAAGTTCATCACGAAAATCAAGTGAGTAATTAACAAATAGAATGATAATTACATGGTAAAATAGTTTATTTCATAGTCTATAGTAATGATCACTAATATGAATATAGATTGTCTTGACAAGCATTCAGTTGTTAACATTTACTTCGCTAGAATGATCAAAAATCAGAAAAGTGGTACTTACTAGAAATATTTTATGACTTGGAAGTTGTGGAGTTCTATCGACTGACGTATTATCACCAATAACTTCAACATGCTATATAGTCCGAAGTACGAATTAGTTATGGAATAACTAAGAGTGTGAAAACAAAGATAAGATACTGATCTATGAATTAAATGACTTCTGGTGCAAGTTACACAACACAAAATAAATCACAGCAGGCGTCTACATTTACAGACTGTGTGATCTGGCTAGGGATAGGGACCAGCACACTGGATTAGCCCAAAACTTATCTTAACCTAAATTGCAGGGCCATATAATTTAACCCTATTATTCGAATAATGCAATAAGAACACCTTTTGCAGGATGGAATGAATTCATTTAATTTCATAGGATTTTCATCATCTGCATACAAGCTGAATAATAAACTATATAAGCCATCAAAGAGAAATAATTAAAACATACGCCAGCTGAATAGACAGATCACTTTATAAGAGGAGAATAACATGTCGAAAACGGAGATGAGATACAAAGTATATGAGAAGTTAGGACAGTGAATCATAACCAATATAGAGATATTGTGTGTTGTACTTGGAAAAATGTTCTGGTATTTAAGGGTAATTCACGCATAGGTGGAGACAGACGTGACTATGCAGTCACGTGCAAAGTTATTCAACCGAGATGAAAAAGGACAAGAACACAAAGATATTAAGAATTGGTAAGAAACTAGATGAATACGATTACTGAGTTATGTCACACAAAAAATAAAATAACTTAAGATAAATTGAAGTTTCGATAAGTTAAATTCAAAGAGTAAGTGCTTACCAAGGTAGCAATAAGTTGGTAACGGTCTCCTTTTGCATGCGTAATTCAGGTTTCACTCTCCAGATGGTCACAGCTTCAGCGATTCGAAGCAGTCTCGAATCGATTTATTTATTCACCACCACCAAAGATTCTGCTGTTGTTAGGAGAGAAGATAACCGTGAAAAGACAATCCATTTTTTGTGTCTACATATCACTATGTTGATTGTATGTCCTATGTCATCTAGGTGGCGTACTACGGAGCTATTAAATGGTGCTGAACCTCTAAGGCATAAACACGTGGGCATATGTTCAATAATCCTTGTAGACAACCATCTCTACATCATTCCAGCGTTTTTGCTAATGATGGACGTGTGAATTCATAAACAAAGATGGGGTAAAAGAGAACCAGAAATTGACCTAATTTGGACTGTGTAATTGAATAGGTTGTTGTGCACAGCAGGACCTGTTTGGCAGGCGGGTATGTCATTGATATTGCGTCTTTTATTTGCCTGTTAAGTCTTTCTCCAGATTATTCACCTCTGAATCCTAATTTGAGGAATACTGACGTCTGCTCGACAGTACCATAGTGTGTCTTCATTATGTCGCGTTTGCTATACTTCTCTTCGAATCATTTGGGACATACATGATAATTATTTATTATTGTTCACTTGGGTTCCTAGTGGAACATAAGGCTTCAACTGCACGTCTCCACTTGCTTCTGTCTTCTGCTGTACTTTTCACCTGCATCCATGTTAGTCCATACTGCTTCAACTCCTCTTCACACGATCTCCTCCATGTCACCCTTGGACGTCTCACTTGCCGCTTCCCTTTCGGGTTCCACTCGAGGGCCTGACGCGCGATGTCATGCAGCGGCCACCTCAGCGAGTAACCGATCCATCTCCCCTTTCTCCTGCATATTTGTTGAGCGATTGGTTCTTGTTTTGTTTGTTCCCATAGTTTCTTGTTGGTGATTCTTTCCGACCATCTGATCTTCAGTATAGAGCGAAGACAGTTGTTGACAAAGGTCTGCAACAGGCTGTTGGAAATATTCTTTGTGACCCGCCAAGTTTCTGAACCGTATAGAAGAACTGACTTGACGTTTGTATTGAAAATCCGAATTTTGTTGTTGATGCTGAGTGACGAAGATTTCCGGATTGGTTTCAGGTTGATGAATGTGTTTCTCGCCTTCCCGATTCTCGATTTGATATCCTCGTCTGTTCTTCCTGTAGTTGAGACAATGCTCCCTAGATGAGTGAATGAAGTAACCTGTTTCAAATCCCTCCCGTTGATGGTGATTGGCGCTGGATGTTACTGCTGCTGTTGTTAATAGTTGGTAATTTTCATAACCTCCGTCTTGTTTGTGTTCACCTGGAGTCCTGTCTTTGCTGCTTCTTCGACCAGTTTGTCGGTTTTCGCTTGTAAGTCTTCGATTTTGTGACATCAGACGTAAATCATCCGCGAAATCCAGGTCTTCTAGGTTCTTCACTGTCTCCTCGTTTCCCACTGTCTGGCGCATAATCCAGTCCACCACAATTAGGAATATCATTGGTGATAATAAACACCCTTGTCTGACTCGTATGTTTACTCCAAACGCCTCACTGTGTTTTCCGTTGTGGATCACTTGACATGTGTCGTTGTCGTACAGCTGTTGAATAAGGTTGATGAATATTTGGGGTACGCCGTAGTACTCGAGTAGTTTCCAAATTACTTCGCGGTCAACGCTGTCGAAGGCCTTCTCAAAGTCTATAAAGTTGATGTAGAGGTTTGATTGCCATTCCATGCTTTGTTCGATGATGATGTGTAGAGTTGCAATTTGGTCAGAACATGATTTGCCTTTCCTGAATCCAGATTGCTCCAGTCGGAGTTCTGTATCCAGTGCGTCAGTTATTCTCTCCAGGATGATGCGACTCAGGATTTTACTTGGCGTCGACAGGAGCATGATTCCTCGCCAGTTCTTGCAGAGTTCTAAGTCGCCCTTCTTTGGTAGTTTCACGATGTAACCTTTCCTCCAGTCAGTAGGCACCTTTCCCTCCTTCCAGACCTTTCGCAATAATGGAGTCAGCATATCTGCTGTCGTCTCTGGGTCCGCTTTCAATGCTTCAGGGGATATTCCATCTGGTCCAGCTGCTTTTCCAGCTTTCAGAAGCTTGATTGCATTCAAGACTTCAGCTTTCGTTGGAGGATTGATGTCAACTTGCAGTTGTATGCGTGCTGTTGTTGGTATTTCTGGACGAGTTGTAGGTGGTGGTCGGTTCAAGAGTCCTTTGAAGTGGTCCGCCCATTGTTTAATCTGTCTTTCTTCCTTGGTAATTGGGTTCCCTTGGCTGTCTTTTATAGGTTTCAACTGTGTTGATCTCTTCCCGGATAGAGACTTGGTGGTTATCTGATATAGTGACCTCAGGTCCCTTTCGCCTGCTGCCTTCTCAGCTTCAGTTTCCAGGTTGTCGTAGAATTGTCTTTTGTCCTTCCTGCCACTCTTCTTCACTTCTTTGTCCAGTGCTGTGTAAGTTGAACTCAGCGTCTCCTTCTCTTGTCTGTCTTTGCATTGAATCATTTTCTCATTCACCATTCTCCTCTTCAGAGTGTTCCAATGGTCTTCCACGCATGATTACTCAGTGATGCCACGTAGTGTTTCCTCTTTTTCTCTGACGGTTGCAGTGAAAGTGTCATTTGTGGTTGTGTCCTTCAGTTTTTGAGTGTTGAACTTGCATTGTTTCCTATCCCCAGCAATCCTTGAGGATTTTAGCTTCACCTTGAAAGTCTCTTATACTAGATAGTGGTCTGAGCCCACATCTGCTCCTCTCCTCGATCTTGTGTCCAGTAGGCTCCGTCTCCACTTCCTTGAGATTGAAATGAAGTCTATCTGGTTTTTGGTGTGTCCATCTGGTGAAATCCATGTCGCCTTGTGTATATCCCTGCGTTTGAACACACAGTCACCAATCACCAAATCATTGAAGGCGCAGAAGTCTGAGAAGAGTTCACCATTTTCGTTCATTTCACCAAGGGCCTCGCGACCCATGGTGAGTTCTCTTCCTGTATTGTCTCTTCCCAGTTTCGCATTCCTGTCACCCATCAGGATTTTGATATCGCTCTTTGGGACGTTGTCCATTACTGTTTGTAGTTGACTGTAGAAATCCTCCTTCTTCTCATGTTCTGAGAAGTTTGTAGGCGCATAGCATTGAATGATTGTAACCTTCCTTCCTAGCTGTCATTATCCTGGAGGAGATTGGTTCCCACTGCATGAGAGCTTTGGCTTCTGTTGGTGACATCATGATAGCTAATCCCTCGGTGTGCTCGTGGTTGTCCTCTGGGTGACCGGAATAGATTACTGTCTCTCCAGTTGATAGTTGTCACCTTCCACATCCGTTCCATCTGCTCTCGCAGATTCCCAACACTTCTATTCCATATCTTCTTATTTCTGCGGCTACCTGAGCAGCCTTTCCAGCTTCATACATTGTACGAACATTCCACGTCCCCATCCTTATTTTTGCTTTCATCGAAAGGAGGTACATCGGCTGAATTGCTTCCCGAAGGCTTTCACCAGCCTGCGTCATTTCACTTCCCCGATTCCAGCGAAAAATAAGGTCATTGTTTATATTTTTAATATATTTATGCGTTGAAGTTTCTGTAGCAATTTGGTTAAGTTTTGGGGGTGGAGTTGCTAGCACCACGCCCCAACCCTCCCTCTTTATCTGGACTTGGGACCGGCTAGAAAACTAGCGAGCTAGTAATCTAGGCGAGTTTGGGACATCCATTGGTCTCTATATATTCAGTGATGAAACTGATTTCGTTTTCTAATGTTTATTTGGAGCAAATCTTTTCCGCTCTCTGGTATGGTTTTTCAACCAAACCTCTCCCGTAGCTAATAAGATGGAAGCTGTTATGGTTTAGGTGTTGACTACTCCAAATTATTTTGTGGGGAATCCTCCTTTCTGTTGTTCCGTCTTTTCTTCGCTTCATGCATAGGTCAGGAAAATGTAATTGGTTATTGGCTTTCTTCTCCATCGTGAACTTAAATTTTGAAATGGCATCTTTGAACTTCTGTAGTAGTAATTCTACATGATGAGTATCATCACATAAAACAGATGTATAATCCACATACCTTGAATAGGATATACTTGATGTGATTGCAAATGTTAAGGAGGGACATGAACAGACCAGTCATTATTCACATTTGTCAAGGAAACCAATTGTATGGACTTTATGATTTATCGTTATTTAGCATTCTGTAGCATTGTGTTAATTTTCCCGTTTTTATTTCTTATTTTGTTACCTTTAACATAGCATACAGATATGATATGTGAAAATATTGACTGTCACGCAATAATACTTGGCTCCCCGTTGTTTATCTCTCTGCTTGTTATCTAAGGGTTTCTCTATATAACGTTTGTGGATATTGAAATTTACTCAAGTGGAAAGGCAGTATACAAAGAGAACTCCCACACAAGTATTTTCTAAATATTCAGGTTTGACTTCTCCAGAATCATGATAGCTTTTGTTTTAAATAAGAAATATACTCTTATACAGTCTAATAGACTGGATAGAGCGAAATGAACACCAATGAATGCATCTCTAATATTGATTCAATGTTCGCTATAGTGAAGATATTCTGATACAAGGTAATGCATGGATTCTGTATAACATTTGCCTTAATATAAAAGATTGTTAGAAAGTTTGGTAGTATCCTTGTTCAGTTATATGTCAGTTTTCAACAGCAATACAACGGCAAACCAACTGATGATTAAAAAAGTTGGAAAAGGGCAATTTATTTTTGTTTCATGAACCTAAGATGAGTCAACTTGAGTGTACGTACGAATTAGTGTTTAATTAAGAACTTTGTTTTTGAACTTCATTTGTAGCATAAATGCAAAACTGCAGTCCCTGAAAAGCATCAGTTTGTCGGAAACTGTTAGTACCTTAGTTTTCATATTTAGTGAATTCATACTCCTTTGTAAAGGGCTATACCAGGTACATATTTTGTTAAATGTATAGAAATGATACCAAAATCTAATCAAAAGCGTTTTTTGATCAGATAATTTGAGTCCGAAGATAAAATACTTTGTCTTATTTAAAGGGTACACACTTTGAAACTCAATATATTAACTAGCTGATAATAATTTCTTACAGTCTCTTTTCTAGTGTAGGAAGGTAGGAAGAATCCTTCGAATTCGACTTCATACTAGTTGGTATTAATCTCTAAAGTGTGTACTCAACTCAAAAAGTATTATGTTCCATTGCATATTCAAACAGAAATTCTTTATAAGCTTGTCAATTTTATTTCGTTTTGTTTTAGCTGGACCGCAATGGTTAGATTCTGTTTCAGTAAATAACACCTCATACTCTCTGTATAAGGTATATGGTTCACTAATCTAATGGATAGAGCCTTAGCATTCAGAACAACTGGTGCTCTACACTAGGCATTTGCTCAGATGTAGTGCTATAGATGGAATAAAGTGAATGTCATTTAGTCAAGTTCTAGTTATCAATTGTCAAATAACCTGAATGATGGGAAGAACTGATAGTATGCATAAATTAGCCATCAAATACTGACCACCTCAGTTATTTTTTCTTAGTAAAAGTGAACTGAAATCTACTGAGTACTTGTGTAATGTTATCACTGGTCTAAACAATAGAATTTTCAAGAGTTGGTTTGTAAGGATTATATTTTTTTTTACTAGTGTGACCACGGAGTGACATCAGTTATAGAACCATTGAAAACCAGGGAGTACTGGACAGCTGCTTCATCCTAGTTTGGGAATCACCGGCGGTACGCACCTATTGAGGTTCGAACCCTACGACCTCCCGGTTACAAGGCAAGCTTGTGTACCATTCAGCCACTGGGTTCGAACCCTCTGTGGTGGGTGCGTACTGCCGATGATTCCCAAACTAGGATGAAACGGCTGTTCAGTACTCCCTGGTTTTCATTGGTCCTCTAACTGATATCAATCCGTGGTCAGACTCGTAAAAATAAACAATATAACACTATTTAGAGCTAATAAACAAATATCATAATATATTCACTCAAGACACATTTAGCATAAGACCATGAATACATATTGTCCAAGTATGTTAAACGAGGAAGGGTACAGTATTCATATTAGTTTCATTCTTTTGAGTAATTTTTCCATATTTTATCTATTTAATCATGAATAGTGTGCACAGATATTAGACACATAAAACAAGTAACAACTGTGAGAAAAGTAGTACTTAATGAATTCATAAATTTCGGTAGGACTCGTCAACTGAATACTCTACAAACAATTTTTGTTTTAAGGTTTAATAAATACAAACACATGAACACTGTGACAACAAATATGTGATCCATAAGTGGTGAGTGGTAATCTGTTAACGTCGTCATTAATTGAATAATGTTCATCAAAGTACATATTAACATATAAACTGAAATTACTGTGGCAGAATTAATACTCTAATAAACATCTAGATTCGATAACACAGAAATACAAGGAAACTTCTTTAAAAAACATATCAGTTTAAATAAATTATAATTGTATTTCAACATGTTTACACACAATGATACGTTTTTGTTTTTTGGTGATATTTCGAGCAAAATTACTATCCGTGACCACTCCAACTGACATTAAATAAATTTAACATATGTAAACCATATAAGACTAAGTAACAGGATTTTAACATGTCTGATCCAAACTCATAAGGTAGTTTGAACACCACTCGCCAAGATTATTAATTAACTATGATTTTGGATTTGCATGTATTGTAGTATTAGGCATATAACGTAATTAAAAGACAAATATATATTGAAGCTGAGATCTGTTATAATTAGATGTGGGTTAAATGAGAATGACTGTTGTATCACATAACCTCTTGTCATAATTGTGTTAAAAGTGACAGTTATTTGGAGAAATCCTTATACGAATTAATATTATTATAAGGTGAATTTCGTCGTCATGGAGTAGTGGGTGGCTTTTTTTAGCACTTTGAGACTCTCTAGGAATACTGATTCACGACGGTAACATGCGTTGAATCCAGGACCATCAAACTATTAGAAAAGTGTGTCACTTTCTAGTTACTAGAATGGGATTCTACAGCACATAGTATATGACTCTTTTTTAATTCCCAGTATACTACTTATTATACGTTCTCAAGACATTCTTGATGAACCTCACCGGTCACCTCTTCTCGTGAGAACTTCAGGGAACCTAACTGAGAGGTAATCATTTTAATTTTCAGACTGCGAATTTGTAAACATTTGACTGATTTTATAGTAAACTTCTTTATTAACCTGTATAAGTTAAAGAATTGTGGGAAGCAAAGGATTGCTAAACAGCTACATCTTCCCAAGTTTGAACTCTTTAGTAGTACGCACCCCCTGAATACCAGTAGAGGTTATTAATGTTCAACTGGAGGATGAACGGAGATTTGAGCTCCTATATGCATCCTGATTGCAATTCATTCATCAAATTGTTTATCTTGTTACTTAACTCTAACACTCTTATTCAATTCCTCTTATGTATTGACTAATATTAACTCTCCACCATGATAATTTACTTGTTTTAGCTTTGTTGGTAAACGCTTCTTTAGAAATCTACTCATTATCCTGTCAGCGTTATTTATGTGCTTGGAGTATTGATGGTGTTAGCACAGTGTCGACAGTATTTTAATAGTAAGATGTTAGAAATACTTAGAATAATATCTCATAATTCATATTAAATATACAGGTTTCTGCGATTTCGCCAACAGTATCTTTGATGGATTTTTGTTGTTTGCATAAGTGCTTTTCAAAATACTTTCATTTTCGTTTGAAATACTTATAGTGGCTCATAGTATCCATGTATTTTAAAATGATGTGAGTGCATACTTCACAAATGTTCTCAACACAACAGGTTTTTTGTTGATATTTCTACTGTCTGCAAACGAAGCACCTCTAGATAACTGAAGAACGATGCCACAAAGTCTTAATCTAACCATAAGCTTATTAATCTGCATTCGGTAACTCGATAAAATCATATTCAACAACTGTTAAGACAACTGGTCAACTTAAGAAGTTTGTGTATTTTTAAAAACTGAAGCAAATTAAGTATGGATGATATCCTGCAATAAGTCTAATGAATTTCAGTATGGATAAGATTTTATTTTAATAAATCACACAGTGTTGTACTGTAATATTAACTGATGACGTTTCGAGCACAAATTATTACTGTTCATAAGCATATCAAGTCACTCACACAACTTTTTCGCTTCATTTATATACATGAGTAAAATTGATTAGACATTTGAATAAAATCAATATAAGATAAAGCACATCGGGAAATAATATTAGTGTTATCAAATACAATAAGATGGAGCATCTGAGGCCCTACGTAGGATTCTCAGTAAAGCAGGAATTAGGATGGCATTCAAACCTACAAACTCACTCAGAGACAAGCTCTGTAGGCTTAAGGACCCAATTAAACAGAATAATATAATTTACAAAATAACTTGCAATGACTGTGAGTTAAGTCAACTACATAGGTCAAACTAGTAGGTCGGGGGTAGTCAGATTGTCGGAACGTAAGAATTTAGCTAAGGTTAGAATGATTGATCCCACAAAGTTAGGTAATTTAGAAAAAAAACTCAGCTATAGTACTTTATGCATTAACACAACCACTCAATAGGGTGGGAGAGGGTCAGAATTCTAGGTAGGTGGGGAGCGAGAGAGATTGATTACTGAATCCTGGTTCATCGAGTCTACACCCAACACATGCAACACAAATGACTCAACGCAAATATCAGAGATATGGAAGATAATATTACCAGTCAAATCTGAGGATTATAAGTGATGTCAAAATGTATTCAATTCACATTATAACATTCTAATAAGTTACTTATTTTTACTGTAACAACATCTTATTTCCCATCTTATTGTATTTGATAACACTAATATTATTTCCCGATGTGCTTTAACTTATATTGATTTTATTCAAATGTCTAATCAATTTTACTCACTGTGTGATTTTTTAAATCATGGAAAATTCCCATTGTAACATATAGAAAATCAAAACAAATGATTCAGCGAATAGACTCTTTTCAACGAATTTATCATCAAGCTGTACAATCGTATATATATGGTTTTTAAGAAGTTATATCCGGTGAGGGAATTGAAACATAGGTGTGAATGCATGAAATGATAATAATAATATGAAGTGCAATTAAAACTAGAATGTTTGTGATTATAATCGTAGTTAAATGTCAAGTGGCAAAGCAAATTAATGTCATATATAGAATAATTCATAGGATGGATAGAACTTGAAAAAGGTGTGCAATTATAAGATTAGTAGACAAATCGAAAAAATAAAAACGCTACGTAATATAGTGTGAAATTTAATAGCATAGAATTTAATGTTGCATAAAGGAATTGATTTAGAATGACAAGTGGAACAAGTGAAATAATACCGGGGACAATTAAAAGTGAGAGTAGTAACAGTAACAATTGACTTAAAAAGGAAGAGTATACAAATTGAATAGACAAAAAATGAAAAAATGGAGAGTTGGTAGAGCTAAAATATGATTGGGGATTACCATACTTTAGCATAGAGGGATTAAGACCATGAAAGTTGGAGGGGTTGAACGAACTTTTTTTGTACACAGAGATCTGGCTTTTCTGTTTCGATAGCCAAAGCTTCAGCAATACAGATGAGTCGAGTACGTAGGGATTTGGGTAGATTGCTCTTTGCCTTGTAGATGACTTTGAAGGCGGAGGCTATAGAGATAGGGTGATCATTATCTACCAGATGTTCAATGATCGCGCTTCTTATTGCTCCACTACCACCTTTTCGTAACCATGCAGGATAGTGTTCTTGCACCCTCTTGGACAAAACTCGTGTCGAACGACCGATATACCTAGCTCCACAAGAGCAGGTGAATTGATAAACACACATAGAGTTGGTCAACAGCGGGATCTTGTCCTTCAGGTTATTGAACAATAATGGTCGACTAGAAAAGGCTATTCTCAGGGATGCAGCAGGGAATGTTCTTTTCAGGGATTGTGATATCCTCCGTTTCATGATATCGGAAGCTACTCTCACTTTTAATTGTCCCCGGTATTATTTCACTTGTTCCACTTGTCATTCTAAATCAATTCCTTTATGCAACATTAAATTCTATGCTATTAAATTTCACACTATATTACGTAGCGTTTTTATTTTTTCGATTTGTCTACTAATCTTATAATTGCACACCTTTTTCAAGTTCTATCCATCCTATGAATTATTCTATATATGACATTAATTTGCTTTGCCACTTGACATTTAACTACGATTATAATCACAAACATTCTAGTTTTAATTGCACTTCATATTATTATTATCATTTCATGCATTCACACCTATGTTTCAATTCCCTCACCGGATATAACTTCTTAAAAACCATATATATACGACTGTGTGATTTATCAAAATAAAATCTCATCCATAATGGAGTTATACTCTACCACAGTGCCCAATTTTTATACTTATATCTAACGAATTTCAAATGAACGTCAGTATTCATTTACTCATCATTTGATTTGTAATAAAGCTACAAAATAAAGTGGTTTGGTTTATGGGCTGAAAGTTGGGTTCCCGTTGGTGGTCAGTTAGTACTCGGGATGTAATACAATAATATTTAAAAGTATACTGCATGTTCATGAGGTAAAATAGTTTACCTGCCACAACTTAATCTCTATTCCTTGTAAAATCTAAGTGAAATATAACTGTTTAAGCAGACCAACTAGTTACATCTTGTCATCAGTGGGGATGCACATCACTTATTCTGGAGGGTATCTGAGAGCCTGTTTGAGTTTCCCTCTGACTAGTCAGATTTTTAAGAAGGTAAATGAGTGTTAGCTACATTGGAAATTCTCTCCTCCTCTCACTAATGTTGAATAATGTATTCAAAGTGAAAGTTACTAGAGAGTCAAAAGATTTTCACCATTGAATCTAAGACTTCCATTCAGACTGTAATGACAGTTGACATGATTATGATGATAATGGTATGACTCGGTAACTATTATTTAATGTGTTTCTAAGATTATAACTGCTACCATATAAAACCTAACATGAATAGATTAAAACTTTAGATTTTATTACAGATGATTGATTTCAGTGAATTTATTACAGAAGACAAAAACAGAATTATACTACTATCTTGTAAATCAGCTGTCATCTGCCTACCTAGTGAAATTCATAGTATTATGATGAGTAGAACGTAACATCGGCCCTGAAACAAGCACTTTTAACAACATAAGTAAAAATATATATTGTCATAACTTGGTACTGTTGCGTCTTCTAACCTGAGCTCTTAGACTGCGAAGTTATCACATTTATTTTAGACTCTACCACTTGTATTTAATTAGAAAGTAGTTTTAAGGGTTTGTCCAGAAGACAAACTGTTGCTTATTGTGGTGTTTGTGACGTAGATTAGTTATCTTTAGAGACACTACAGTCGTTATAATAGTCTACATTCTTATTGGTCACTTATTCAGTCTGACGTCTATCTAGTTCTTGGTTAAATGGTCATGGTGAATGGTTCCAGTAAGAGTGCCATGTTTCGAAATATATTTTTTTTGGTTTTCAACCCATCCTCTGTCCAAAACATACACATTATTCTAACTGTATTCGTACTGACAGATTTTTTAAATGGTTTAGTCTTAATGATAATACTTCACAGTGAATTTAGCACTGAAAATGTTGTCTAGGGAGACAATGAAAACTTCGCAAATAAACCATCCAGTTCAAAGAACATCACACTAAGAAAAAATCACTTAATTTATTTGCTAATGCTTTTTTGTTCTTCTGTAATGTATACTTTTGTAATTTTAACCAGACATATCTTGAACATCTGATTTTATTTAATTTATCATTTAATTCTGATGAATAATGTATAATTTATTTATGTGAATATGATTTTCTTTACAGAGAGCTAAAGAATGCAGAAGAGGAAGGAACATACAGTAATTATTTCACTTTATTTTCAGACTAATCTGTTGTCTACTTCGCTGATGCAAGATAGTATTACTGACCTTCAGACCTCATGCTCATGTTAACAGTTAGTAAAACTAGTATAGCGTCGGTGGCACAGCAGTAGAGTGCTCGCCGACCACGCATGTGGTTCAGGATTTGATCCCCGGCCGACGCACTCCTTTACCTCGCTAGGCCAATAATAAAGCTTGTAAGGAGGAAAGGTTGAGCATGAGGCTAGGAACCCCATCCTGAATAAATAAACACTGCTACAGATACTTCAAGTCTCTAGTTTGAAGCCCCAGTTCCACTGGGAACGTGAAGGAATGAAAAGAACTAGTATAACTCAGATTCCACTGAAAAACTTATTCGCCCTAATCTAAAGTTGTTTAGTAGAATTTATGTTTGTTCTAAGGTTGACGACGGACTGATATCAGTTAGGAAACCACTGAGAACCACAAAGTGCTGTACATCTGTTTCGTTTTAGTTTGGGACTCATCAGCAGCACGCACCACCTCTAGGGTTCGAACCCACGACCTTCCAATTACAAGGCGAGATCGTAAACCATTTAGCCACTGGGACGCAACCCAGTAGCCAGCCCATAAATTGTAACTTCTACGAATCCGTGATTTTAGCGCGACCATCAGCCAATGTCATCAACGAGTGTTTGTCCTCACTCCCAACAGAATGGACCCTAATGGTCATAAATTCCCACTAAAACTCCAGGCAACTTCACCCTGCAGTCAGGATGAAACAGCTGTCAAGTACTCCCTGGTTTTCAATGGTTCTCTAACTGATATCAATCTATGGTCAAACTTCAAATAAATTAAATCCCTACAAACTAACTCTTGGGAATTTATATCAATAAGACAAACCTAAAAATGATATCCAGCATCAACTCACAGAAAATTAGATGTCATGGCCGAGAAGTTACTACTTCGTAATTGTTATGAAATTGGATAACTCAAGATTCCCAAATGGTACTATATAAACAGGAAATCCCAGTTGAGCTATTGATATTAATGCAAAAGTGAGGCATTTCTTCTTAGTTAAGTTCCACGGTTATTGACAATCACTACCTTCTTAAATTAATAGTCTACGCCGTTGACGTAATTAATAAATCACAAAGATGTAGATCATAAAGGTTCGATAACTGCGTACACTTTTTTCGAAATTCTCCTCTTGTCAAAATAAAAACCACAAGTGAAACTTATACCTGGTTTCATCTAGCCGACAGTGGCTAGCAGTAGAACCAGATGCGAATTCCGTCTTACTGTAAACTCATCAACTGGATATACCTGCAACTCCGGTGAGTGATTTTGTCCCCTCGGGGAACCCATTGGCTTAGTGAATAACCCGTTTGACGTTTAAAACGATGAGTGTGTTGACAAATTCTTGGCAAACAAACATTCCTATAGTACTTTTTAGAGTGATGTGCATTAAGTTTTCAGTTTAGATTTCTTAAAAAATCTACATTCGGAGCCAAGTGAAAATTTTTTTCACCAATATGATTTGTTGTACATTTGATGTAAAGAATAGAACTACCATCATCAATACTATTTTTGTGACTACTAACAGAAAAAATGGCGTAGTAAAGCTATTTTATTTAAACTTCAAATATCTGTTACGAACATTTCTACTTTGGTGAACAGTTTTAAAAAATAACTGTTTAGAAATGTAATGCCTTCCCATGTGATAAAATCAACTAGACAGAATGGATACTTGCAAAACATGAGACGAACCACACATTTTTTTGAAGGGGAAAAGATTTCTATCTTGATTCCGGGAGGAATAAAAACATGTAGATTATGGCTGACTGATATTGTTAAACTGCACTGAAAATTGGTATACCTAATTTCCTATAAGCTGAAATATACATATATCCATCCAACTGTCCATAATTCTTTAACACAACAAAATGCCGGAGTACTGTTATACGTAATACGTACGTTGATCACACATTATGTTAAGTTTACTCATTACATACGATATAATGCAGGGTTAGTGATTTAACCTTCAAAACACGAAAATACTCATCACTTTTGAGTTACGATCAGGACACCACATCGTCTGAGCTAAACGTCTAGGAGATTCAGTGGATTATGCGTTTAGTAACACAGTAATGTTTACTGTGTTTCAATATCAGTGGGGACTGAAGAATTCAGCTCATCCGTCACAAACAGAATAGGATGCATATCCCGAAGTTCAGTCTCGGTCTCTACAAAATATGAAATTTTAATGAAAAGTCAGTAGATAGGTTATATGAGTCTTATTATCACTGCTAGTGTGGGCATAAGCAATCACATTATATTTATCATGTGCGAAGATGGTCGTTAAATCATTTATTAAGGAAATATTTCAACAGATATATTCTGATGTCTCTGTAGATATCCGTAAACATTGAAGTATGCAAGGAACAAAAGAATAGTTTTATTGGTCACCATCAATATATTCACAATATTAAAGGTATATTTAATCAACCGGATTGTTTTACAGTACTAATTCCTTAATATGGGTATACGTTTACTCGTACCAAAAATACTGTGTGGTTTCAAGCTATAATAAAAATAAATAAAAAATAAAGTAGCTAAAGCTTTTTCTTATTCATTCTGTAACATCAAGCACAACATTTTTTGTATTACTTCACGTTCCCACTGGAACATAGGGCTTCAAGCTAGAGGTTTGAAGTTTCTGTAGCAGTGTTTATTTTTACAGGATGGGGTTGCTAGCCTCATGCCCAACCTTTCCTCTTCTCCAATTAATGCTGGCTTAGTGAGGTAAAGGAGTGCGTCGGCCGGGAATCGAACCCCGGACCATGTGCATGGTCGGTGAGCGTCCCATCCGCTATGCCACCGACGCACAAGCACAACATTGGTCTAGTCGATTTAACTTTCCCACTATTTCAGTGTTTTTAATGTTCTCGTGTTCGGTAGTGAGATGTACTTCACATCATGCCTTCTTTATTCTTTATGACTAATTCGTCACTCTGTATGTTTATGTCAACCAAATAGTCCAAGGAAACTTCTAGAAAGTCCAAAATGAAGCGAATGATATATTTCGGAAGAACTTTAACTGATTTGTTGTGCAACAGTGAGTCGTACTTAAAAACATTAGAAGTTACACTTGTTAGAATACTGAAATGTGAGCATAGCAGATTGGTGGAGATAGAAAGCGGAGGACCAGTTATTAACCTAATACAACAGAAATTCGTCAGACGTTTAAATTAAACTACCATCATTAAAGTGATCTATTAGGTTATGAATCAAAATGCGCTGGATATTTTCTGTACAATGGAGATGAAGAAGAACAGTTGTAAGTCAGATATAGTGAATCATACAATATTCATCAGTCATAATAGTGGGCACAAAGAATTAGAATGTTATGATTAAAGTTTTACTGAATACCTTCGATATGCAACACCTAATACTACAGTATGTACATAAAAATGGGCTTGTTTTTTTCAAAAGCAAGCAAATTTGAGAACACATATGATCAGAAACTTTCTAAATAAATTCTAGGAATAGGAGAAGGAGGATAAAATGTAAACTTGTATTTAAAGTCAAGGACCAATTAGGTTAAATCTTTTTAAAATCAAATAGTATCTATTTAGTTGGCATAAACTTGTGGAAAATTATGAAGATTTATATTGTGCTAAATAGAATAAATCTCTTTACATAATTTGCCCCTTAATGAACATGAACTAAAACAAAAACAACAAATTGAATGGAACAATATGATGTTATTTCATTTCATTGGATCTTGTCATCTATATGCAAATTAAAACAATTTCATTATCAAAATACAAAATACTCGCATACTTTAATTGGCTAGTTAGAAGATGGCAGTCATTATTATCACGTAATTGAGTACAAGAAGAGTTGAAAGAGAAGAACTACAGGTATCAATAGGCTGATTATTGCCCATAGAAAAGTTGCAAGAATATTTTCGAGTCACGAACAAAAACTGTACATTAATTAAGGGTTTAAAAAGATTACTGGCACATGTTAGTCATGAGTTATACGTTTTGATGATTCTAAGTGAATAAAATAATAAACTGAGTAGAGATCAAATATTGAGGTCACGAGTATGGATGAAGATAAAAAAAACACTAAGGAGACATGACAATGACAAAATTATCTAAAGTGATAATATTGCAATAAGACGTTTTTTCATTATATTAGTGAAGGACTGAAAATCGTTTTCCAATTGGGAGTATCATATCAAAGTTACATGATCATGCCCAATGAATTGCATTCAAACGTCGTCAGTATATAAATAATATTGTATCACTATGACATAAAATTATTATACTATGGAGTTATACTCCACCATAGTAGCTGAATTCTATTCTGATAATAATCATTTTTCTGAATCCACAGGATGGGTTTCAATTGCTTCATCGCTACAGTTGCGGTGATACATAGTAGACTGGAACTTCAATAGTCTTAAATGATTGTCAAGCATCAATCTCATGGTCACTATGTAACAGTTGACGAGTGATTACAATGTTGAAGGCTTTTGTACCACGGGTTTCTTGGAATGTGCTCAAATATGAAGTCAGAAATCCTTCTTTCTGATCGTCCGATATATATATATATGCTTTGGCACGGACACTTCAACTGGTATATGCGGTTGGAGGTAACAAGAGAGAGGGACTTGTCAACCATAGATTGTCACAGTGAGCAATTTACTCGATGAAGTATGACTAACCTGTCAACCGGATAAGATTTTCTAAGCTTTATACTAAATAAATCTTCCAGATAGTCCATTATCTGAGAATTTAAGCCTTAGGAAGGTTGTTTTCCTCACAAGTGTAACATATTTACTCTTTATATTTGATGTTCTGTGGTGTTGTACAAATATTTTTCTGAAGTTACCCATTGCTCCTTAACTGCTTATAATTAGTGGCAAGTTCATCACCGTCTGACTTTCGAAAAAAGTTTTTCAGTGAGTTAGAACAATGTCTTCACTAGACCTTCCTCGTAGATATACTCATCATAAAGAGTTCTTAATAGCACTAGTATCGGAATTCCAATATTTTTTGTCGTGTAAGTTCTTGTGATGACACTGTTCTATGATGCTGAAATCTGTGTTCGAAAGAAAGACTTAATAATGTATGATTTATTTTGGTGAACAAAAATTGTTCTCCAACTCTAAAGCTGAACTTTCTTCTACTTACCGTTGGGCTATGAAGCGTAAGATACTACGTGAAACCATTTATTGTTATAGTGCATTCAGAGTATTAAAAAGTATTTACTCATTTGCTATTTACATCAGATAATGCACTTTCATTCATTTTCTGGAGGTGTATGTACATCATAATTTATAAATGAGGCGATAAAATTAAGTTAATGAATGAAGATATTCCATACAGCAGCTCTGTATTTCAAATTGTACTTTGTCAATCATCGACTTCAGTCAAAGAAATACTATAAACTGGAAGTCGTTTAGCAACAGTTTTTTTCCTAGGTACGGTGTTTTCAGCAATGAATGATATAGTTGAATTACAAGATACACGGCTAGTCGATTTATAAATAGATAACGGACGGTTCATGAGTTTAAACTCCGTGTGATTCATATTCATTTTTATTTAAGTAACAAGGTTGTCAAACCACAGTGACGTGAGCTCAAAAGAATAATTTAATAAAAACATGGAAATATATACAAAACGTAAGTGGATTTTTGGGTAACACTGTGATAAAACAAACAAAACTTTAAGAAACAATGAAAAAATCGTTCCTGAAGCTTGCAACACATTAGAAGCGACAAGAAATTTTCGGCAGTAACTTCGCCTCCTCCAATTCTGGAACTTTCTCTATCCCACTTAAGGCCATTGTATCGTATAGTTTCTACTCAGTGTACTCTGGTGTTATAGCAGATTGAAATCATACGCAATTTCTTTTGTTGTTGTTTTGCGCCATAGCAACCTAAGCTGCTAATGGATTTGATTTGCATGACAGATAATTTAGGTTTTGGTCCATCTATACTTAAGGCTTAGGTGATGAGAAAACTTAAACTTTTACAATAGTTGGTTGGATTTAGCCTTGTAGATGATCGTATAGGATAAATCA
Organism: Trichobilharzia szidati; assembly: GCA_944472155.2. Lineage (NCBI taxonomy): Eukaryota > Metazoa > Platyhelminthes > Trematoda > Strigeidida > Schistosomatidae > Trichobilharzia > Trichobilharzia szidati. Next base: position 27,877,549 of record OX235276.1, on the reverse strand, counting down.
CGTGGACTGAGTGATCTGACTCAAGAAGATGTTCATAGCTCCCATGAATCTGATTACATTAAATGTGTGTTCTCCTAAAAAGCACAGCTGAACACTATCCAATTTAGTTGATGAAAGGTGGAGATAGGATGATAGTCTCCGATTTGTGAACATCTTCTTGAGTCAGATAACTCATCCCCACGTGGTTTACGCTTCAAAGTTATCTACAGGACTAAATCCAACCAGTCATTGTAAAAGTTTATGTTTTCACCACCTATGTATATCTGAGACATTAGTTATGCATGGACAAAAACCTAACCTATTTATTTAAAACCGTTTTGTTAAACCCCTTTCTTCACTATTGACAGATAATTGTTCCTTCTGGTATAAACAAAGAGTATATCAACAAATAATTTCTGTTTATTCAACAACGTATTATGTTGTTAAGTTTATTTAAAATTAAAATAAAAAAAGGAGGAAGGAAAGGGGTTTACTGTCTCTATTACTACTTTTGGTCTTTGAACCAAATTAGTAAACATTGAGAAGGTGATCACAGTTGATTATACAAAAGTTTTAGCAAAAATGTCAACAAGTTAATTACTTCAATTAAATGCAATAACAATACTTTATTTATAAATAAATACAAAACATCCGCTAAAATTATGCATGTACCAATATCTACGGAAATAAAAGGGAAAACAAGCTAAAACTAAGCATGTTTCAAATTTTAGTTTCATCTGGACCATGTTTAGATTACTTTTCTGTTCAGTGAACATTTATTCCTCAATCAAAAAAGCCTAAATATAATGTTGGGTGTTTAAAAAAGTCAGTTGACAGAAAATCCGTATAAATATCTAACTAAAATGTCGACCACAGTGTAATATCCCGTGTAGCATCAACGTGGCATACTTGACGGATAACGCCTTATTGAAAGATACCAACGAATAAGGAATCCCTTTGACTACTGCAATGATTGTCAGGTCAAAGTAATAGAACAGGAGCAGTCAGACTAGCCGAGCATAAAAACCTAGCAAATCTAGATTAGTTGACCCAAATAAGATAAGAAATCTAGAGAATAGTTCAGCTATAACACTACATGTTTTTTGATTGCACACTAGTCAGTAACTAGTGTAATGCGTCTAGTCCTATCTTCGGTGCAGACTGAATTTTATCAGTCATGTTTGCAATGTGGCCACCATGCTAGGTGGCTCGCCATTACGGTGCACTGTGAATTGTTGGTATTATATGGTTGGAGGCAATTGGCAGGAAGCCTTGGACCTAGGTTTCGTGCTAGTTGGCACTCATCAGCAAGGCGTATCTGCAGCCTTGAAGGAACTGATGTCCCTTCTGAGATTCGAACCTGCGTCACCCAGTGCTGCAGTCAGAGACGTTACCACTGAGCTATTCAGGCTCGCGACTGACCTCCTGTAGGACTGTATTGGATATTTTTGATTGCACACTAGTCAGTAACTAGTGTAATGCGTCTAGTCCTATCTTCGGTGCAGTTCCTTCAAGGTTGCAGATACGCCTTGCTGATGAGTGCCAACTAGCACGAAACCTAGGTCCAAGGCTTCCTGCCGATTGCCTCCAACCATATAATACCAACAATTCACAGTGCACCGTAATGGCAAGCCACCTAGCATGGTGGCCACATTGCAAACATGACTGATAAAATTCAGTCTGCACCGAAGATAGGACTAGACGCATTACACTAGTTACTGACTAGTGTGCAATCAAAAATATCCAATACAGTCCTACAGGAGGTCAGTCGCGAGCCTGAATAGCTCAGTGGTAACGTCTCTGACTGCAGCACTGGGTGACGCAGGTTCGAATCTCAGGAGGGACATCAGTTCCTTCAAGGCTGCAGATACGCCTTGCTGATGAGTGCCAACTAGCACGAAACCTAGGTCCAAGGCTTCCTGCCGATTGCCTCCAACCATATAATATAAACTACATGCAATTACACACAATCATACAATAGAATGGGAAAAGATAAGTTTTTAAATCTAATATAACCGGTTGGAGGGAGAGGTGGATAACAGAAGTTTTTCATTGAATCAACTGCAAATACGTCTATTAGGAATGATTCAACACCTGTCCACCCGGACATCTGGAAAATTCTACTACCCCTACGACGACGAATAGGGAAGAATAAAGAAAACTATAAAACTCAAGTTTCGAAGTTGTGTGATTAGAATTAGTATGATTATGAAAAATTAATTGTGTTCGAAACGTTGTCATCCAGTAAATTATACTGTTTCACTGTGTGATACATCTAACAAACAAACTAATATGAAATTACTTACTAGCACAGTGCCCAAGTTCCACACATATATTAAATGCCTCATAGTTTCAAATATTGTTTTTGGGAAAAGTTAGAAAGTCACTGGGGATCTAAGACAACCGTTAAAATGGTTCATCACAGTTTGAGACGTCACAAGTGTACACGCTTATACGAATAAGATACGCAGTCTAAATGCAATGGCAGTTTCTCACCGACAGCGTTGAATGAAAACTGCATCGAAATGCTAGTTAGAAGTAGTCCTAAATGAATTACGCTTATCTCAGTGACTGAATGACAACGGATTTTCTAAGAATTCAAACAGCTCTTAAGTGGATCGTAAATAGGCTGAGTGTACATTGCTGACAAGCTGTAAGAGAATATATATATATCCAACCTTGACTGAAAGATAAGAAACGGCAATTTATAAATACGACAAGCGATAGATAACTAAGAATGGATCCCAGGGAAATAACACTTATTATTAAAGAATTCAATGAGAGAATCTATATGAACAGATTCTAATCAGCACTGTGAATGGCGATTGATCCATATCCGTAAACACATTTATATACATCAAGATTGAAGTTTCTTGTAGACCAAGCAAATTCAAACAACCCAGCCTGCAAAACTTAAGGGGCGAAAATCAAATATTGACGATTGAATAGTGATGAATTCCTTTATACGTGTTCCTGAAGTCGCTTACTAACCAATCTCTACATCGCTTATGCAACAGAGAACACAAAATTAACAGATGTATATTAAAACAGGTTGCTTAGATTATACTTCTATTCTAAATTCTGTTTCTTGATCAGTTTTATCGCGAAAAATTGAGACCCAGATTTTATGCGAACTTTGCTCCTAATCTTCTTGGGCAATATATTTCACAGAGGGAGGGACATTCATACCTACTATTAAGTTAAGCTGATCTACTTTAATGCACAGTGCTTCCTTTTAGAATTTTTAGGTGATTGCTCTCATCAAACGAAATTCAGTCAATTATACAAGCGACTTGCTTACTTCACTCTTGTTTGCGACGAATTTATTTCTGAAATGACTGTCCGGTTCCCCTCTCCCCCCCCCCCAACTTGGAAGCGAAGGGAAGAGACTTTAGCTTTCGACACAACCTGAGTCATAAAATCAAATCATTTTTGACTACGTTGAGATTACATAAGGACAGAAAAGGAAATACCACAACTTACCATCGCTTTTTGATTTACAGTTCGACATATTTTGCTATCGATTCACATTATTTAAATTAACATTACCGATTACCATTCAAAAGCAGAATTTAACCGTGAGATATGATGAGAAGTAACAAGAATTTATGTGGCCCGACCAATCTTAGTTCTTATATTCTTCCCGAGTCTTTGCATATTCCAATTATCTTGGAAAATATACTTCGCTCCTTATCTTACCCAAGTCACATAGAACTACGTTACTACTTAGTTTTTGTCTTTAAATTTCTCAAAAGAATGGATACTGAACAGAGTACTCTTTTCGATAACTTCATCATGAGGCTCTTCAATCAGTGTTATGAACAACATTAATGTTGCTGTTTAAATAACATCGACTCAATAATATTGATAGATTACAGCTCAATAGCATAAAATAAAAATAAGCTGAATGTCACAAAAATTAGGAAAGATAATACTACAAATTCCTTAATTTATAGTCTCTGCTGAAGGCCGACCAAAGCAGTAGTAGTGGCTGGACTTGCTTCTTTTGAACACAGTGCACTGGTTGTTTGAGGCGAATTGCAATAGCCTCTGCAGTTTGGAACATGCGGTGCTTCGATGATTTTGGCAATTTATTAGGCACCTGGTAGATTATAGAGAAGGATTGTTCCACGCTGGCTTTGTGGCCAGTTCGCACCAGATGGTTCAATATCGATGTGTTAATGGTTTTAACTACACCTTTACTTAGACAAAGCGGGAGATGTTCTCGAGCACGAAAAATCAAGTTCCTAGAGCAACAGCCAATATAACTCGCTCCACGGGTGCAGTTGAATTGGTAGATACAATTTGAAGTGGCTAGTCTAGGTACTTCATCTTTCAGTCGTGTTAGCACCATCGGTCGTGTAGAGAATAATACGTGTAATTCGCCAGTTCTTTGAACTGATTTTCTTAATTTCCTCGTAATTATCTCACTTGGTATATCACCCTTGAATTGTAGTCGTATATAAAGTGGCTTCTTGTTTCGTCAACCTTTTCTAAGCCATTATTCCTTCTTATTCATCCCCCCACTTCTGAGATTATGTTACATTGCGCAGGATTTGGAAAACTGTTAGTGAAACCACTGTTACACTACTGACCTTGTGAATAATGATTGTAGGAGAACACCTCAGTACTTGTTAAGAAATGACCACAATAATGTTATCACATGATTAGCATCTCATTTGTCTCCAGAAAATATGGGACAAACAGATTTCACTACGTCTTTTTTAATTCATATTTTATGTCGAGAAAAACGGTTCAAAATAAACAAGAAAAGTAATGGTATTCGAGTGCAGTCCTGAGATGTTTACCAGCATAATTGGAATTTCACTAAATCTCGTTACGCCTATCCATCTAAATAGAAATTTAGAGACTTGATGGGAACATCAAAGGTTGAGAATAGAATCAACTGACAACCATAACACCAAACATTACCACATTATAGTGACATTTACAACACCAGTAAAATAAATAATACCTCTGCACATGTCTGAGGTTACTGCAGGCTACTAATATGCAATAATCTGTACACAATTGAGGCAACAGAAATCAGAATTATTTCTTTTAGATAAGTTCTTGAATCAATTGAATGATCACACTCAGAATCACACGATACATCCACATTCTGCAAGAACTGTCGACACATTAAACGCATTTTAATGAGCGACTTTAAAACATGAGGTATCCTGAAAAATCAATAAAGTAAGGGCTAAATGGCTGATAGTCAGAAAAAATTTTCACACAGACTCAAGTATGTAAGCAGTTGACTCTTGACGTCACATTCTTTCGCACCTAAAGTAAACAAATTAGTTCGGTATGATGGCGAAACTCGGGGTATATCTGCTTGAAACCATTTTCGTTAATCTGTTCAGACATGATAGAATTTAGGAATTTTTCCTCAGTATGGTGAATCAATGGATATGATTTCTGGGATTGACTTGTCCCAATGCCACTTTAAAGGATGAGGAGACAGCAGAGTTGGATTGGTAGTCCTTCTGGGGAAAAACCCTAATTGCTGCTTCACTTGTTTTCTCACTTACAAACATCCACCAACAGATACTATGACAAAAACCCAAAGTTTTATAGTAGTCAAATCAACTCTCCAACATAATGGGACAATCAGTCCAGTTGCTTTTTCAGTGATTGAGATATCCAAATATTTTTAATCGCAAATGACTTTGCGTGAAGTTCCGAGCAACAAGATGAGAGTGAAAGTTGACGTCAACTTTAAAATCTGAAGAGAGTTTCGGAGTCAAATCACACACTCAACTACATATGAACATAACAACAATTAAGTAAAGCACATGCTCCATTAAGTATATAAGCTATAGGACGAAGTAACTACAGGAGATTGGTCTAAAAGCTGCAGACATCGCTTGAGACCGTAAGGCTTTCACAGAGTCAATTTTCCAATAGCTTTACATGATCTGCTATTCAATCATAAAGCTAATCAATCCCTGTTTTCATGTGCAATTGTCTACTAAATATGAACACAGATAAAGTCAAGTACGGGGTCTACTAACATCACAATCTTACGTAAACAGACAGAATATATATATATATATTCGCTACTTCTACACATATTTGGATGCAAAGCAATGCGCGTATGTGGAGAGAGGGTTTTATCCCAGCTACACCACACACAACTGACCATTGGCAAAGTAAGCCACTGTTATATCTTCAATTTGTTATCACAGAATAAATAAACAAACGGACCATACCACTCACTAGTATTGTCCTCATTAGTATCATCATCATTAAAAAATGATTATTACAAGAAGATAATAACAAAAATTAGACCAAAATAGACATGCACACACACATACAAATAGTTCACATTATTTGAGTGTTCCTAATATACAAATAGAACAATTTAAGTAAAGAAATTAAAATTGGCGGTATCCCGAAAAAGTGACAATATAATGAGATAAGCAAAATAAACAACACAGAGCGAGACACTGTGTCTGTCAGAGATCGACCAAATTGTAAATAATACAGAATAAGGAAATCAAACACAAAAAGAAAATAGTTGTTTGTGTACACATAAATAAATAAAAAAAACATTTGTGTTGTAGTACACATTTATACATGAGAATAGCCTAGAAATCATAATAGTCACTATGAAAGACAAACGGTTGTTATAACTTTCGTTATTTCTGGTAATGTCAAAAGAAGTGTATATACGTGTGTATAAGTACTAGGCATCATGCATTGTCATTATAAAGGAAAGAAAAAAATAATTCAAAATGCATAAACAAAAAGCAAATCATGAATAATACATGAAGAAGCGTCGAAAACTAGCATTACATAGACTGGTGACATACATAAATTCATAGACAAATATAACGTGGAGGAAGATATACAAAGATACAAAAACAAATGAAAATCAACCTAAATGCATACAGCTAATAAATTCTTATGATATAATAGCACATAAGCATCTGTATGCAAGACATCATTCAGATTAACTGGAACAACTTTTTGATCATCACATAGACACCAAGCACCTGGACCAATACGAATATACGCTGTATAGTGGCCTGAATTAGTCTGACCACTGTGATTCAATACAGCATAAAGGGAATATCTATATATTTGAAAAAATAAAAAATAAATAGAATAATCAACAACAAAACAACAGATAACTTATCAAATGACGAATAGTTAGTATGAAAGTGAATATCAGTGCACGTTATTGCATAAACTTAGACAAGTGAAGCAGATTTTGAGCTCAAGACATTTTGTTCCCCAGGTGGAAGGAAATTAGATCTCTTTGAATCAATGAGTTGAAATTATATACCCCTCAAGCAGGCAAAAGAAACTTTTAACATTTGTGACAGGTATACTTGGCATGCTTTGGCGAAAATTAAAATTTTCTAGTCGGGCTAAATTTAGAAAAACACCCTTATCAACAAACTGAATACTACGGATGTGTGACTGTAGGATAAAGTGGATGGGTGTGTTGAACCACTTTATATACCCCAGTATAAGAATAAAAATTAGACCTACAACCGAAGAAATTGCGTTACACACACAAAACAATTTAATTCAGTTTTCTCCAAATAACCCAGTAGAGATAGTCAATCGTTTATTAAGAATTAAATGTACCACCACAACAGTACACTGTGTCCGACTGTAATAAAATAATAATAATAACAATCATTTCATATCAAACAATAACTTTTATACAGAACGTAATTTTCAGCAATGCGCATATTACAACAGTTTATCTCAGTATAATGTATGTAATAATAATGCTGGTAATAATCTTCTGTTTATTTACAGATTATGGAGTAGGTTAATAAACTTTTATCTGACATTTGTCTCCTCACACAACACTCCTGCTAAATATGGTATAGTTGAATCTTTTTAATTAACCACACGAGGCTTAACTTTTATGAAATTTCTTCTGGTTTTGCCTGAAGAAATATAAGGAGAAAGTTGCCAATAAAGAGGATTTTTAGTATCCTAAAAAATGATCCCAACAAAGTGCTTACAAGAATTAAAATGTTTATTAACAATAATGTCAGTAAGTTGAGTCAATGGCACATCACTAATCCTGCTTACAGCCTTTAAAGTCCTACGTAATACGATACAGTCCTCTTTTTGTGAAGCCCGAGGGAGAATAAGAGGGGACAATAGAAAAAATAATCGATAGAATACATGAACTGATAAATTACAAGGAAAGAGGTTGAATTATGACAGGAAGTCTCAGTTTCCTTATTTAGTAAGTCAAACAAAAGACATTTTAGAAATCAACAAGATACAAAAAGGCCAAAAAAGATTAGAAGAGAAACTGATGCCTAGATAGGTAATATTCTATTTAATTCCCTACAACGGTACCGTCGATATTACAAGAATTATAAAACTGAAGCAATTCACGTAAGTCTTAATCACGTGTGAAATTTGAAGGGGTTCAGTTTAAAACGATTGGTTAACCTAGAACGAAATGTCCTGATATGAATAGTTTCCCACCGACGAGTCAACCGGGACAGAAAGTGTTAGATCATCATCATAATTAGTGAAAATGGCTGTGGAAAAATACTCTAAGTCATGCAAAAAGAAGGAAAATAGAGACGGAGAAAATACAGCACCTTGAGGTATACCAGCTTCAGTAGGCAAAGAAGTGCAGTGCTTCGTGTTACAGTCAGTCTATTATTTCCTGCTCAAAACATAAGAAGATAACTACCTTGTGACATAGAGTTCAGCGTGGGCAGGAGGCAGCCTACTTAACAAAAGTGTCCCGGTAATAGAATCAAATGCAACGATTTAGTCATATATATAAATCCTTTATATGTATATATATATACGCTACTTTTATTTTATTCCTCTGCATTCCCAGTGGAACACTGGGCTTCAAGTTAGAGCTTCGAAGTTTCAGTAGTAGTGGTCGCTTTTATGGGATGGGGTTGCTAACCTTAATTAAGCCCAACCTTCCCTCTTTACTGGGATTACTACCGGCTAAACGAGGTAAAGGAGTGCGTCGGCCAGGAATCCAACCAGGACCATTTGCCTCGTTGGCTTTTGTTCTACCAATGAACTACCAACGCACGAATTCCCTTAAAAGGACGGTTTAATTATGAAACTCTTATAGCCATGTCACTTTTATTAATACAAAGCACCGAACGAGAACTTCTTAGCAGATGGTTGTTAGGCTAACATGGAATGTGGTGTTTATTTTTAGGTGTTTCATATGAAATTTATTCTAGACAGAAAGAGAATATTAATATTTAATTGGTCGCACTCTTCTTGATTGACGCTGGCATTTTTATCTTTGATTATCAAACGGAAATTTCATTGTTTCCTCTGCGGCGCGATGTAGATTAGTAGGAAGCAGCCAAAATTGGCATCAACATTTGAAGTCAATGGCTGCAGAGGTAGAAGTGTTTATTCCTCAAATGTGGATGTAGTTTATGTTGTGAACAAGAAATAGCCTAATTAGACAGCTTGTTTGAACTTACACAACTCCCCAATCAATCAGAACAATTTATTGTCCTCTGATCTAGCTGGAATTTAATGTTTTTCTTTAATAAAGGTCCGTTTCCAAATCTCTTATCCTCTCCGATTACATTCCTACTCCTTCATTTTGAGTAGACTGTTATTATATGCAAACACAAGTCAATTTTTGTTGAATTTATTATGATTCGCCTTGCATACAAACGGTAGCGGTTAACTCAACAATGCAGCAACTACATGAAACACAAGGAGGCAGACAAAAATCAATTGGACAGTTACAGCTACAGAAATTGAAAGTTCAACAATCGACTAATGACGAAGAAAATCATGAATCAAACATATAAACGGCATTCAGGCGTAAACTGAAATCCACTAGCTCAAGACGTCGCCACCTGAAACCTTACAACGGAGAGGAACAAAACCGTTGAAACAACCAAAATAATTAACTGTTGTTTCGTTAGAGACAAAACAAGTCTAAATCGAACTTACTTATTATACCACGGCGATTGATCTTTTTCAATCTGGTGTAAATAAGGAGCCATGTCTAGTTCAACAGGAAACGTTATGGAAGTATTTATTTTCGTATCATGATGACATCGCTTGGAATGAACACAATAATGAAGAATAAAAGCTGATTATGCAAGATCATTGAAAGTACCTAATTAATAAACTAATTACATTGTAGAATACACAGTACTTCAGCTATCCACTTAGCAAAAGCAGTGAACTTATGAGGTTTTCTCGTAGTACACAGAGTAAGGTTACAGTTGCATAATTTAGTAGCACAGTATACTACAACACTAAAGACGTAGTTATGAGAATATTATGTAGCATGTATAGTGTCTACATTGAATAAATGTATGTGACATCATCGAAGCCACAAACAAGATGCAAGATGAAATATGTAAAACGGTTGATATTGAGTGAGACAGTAAATTTCCGTACGGACTAATCACTGAGTGGAAACTGGTACTATTAGCATAGTTCATTACAGTATATAAATGTGTTCCACTAGCTAATTCTCATCAGAAAGCTGTATATTAGGAGTTAGAAGTAACAGACTAAAAACCCCCCATACACAGCCATTGTCTTTGCTGGTTGTCATCACCAGGGTGCGCCTCATATATTCAGCAAAACATTATCTCAGATTCGAACTAAGGTCAGTTAATTTCAGAAACTATAATGCATTTAGGTTACCACGAATCCTCTATAATACTGTAATGTATGCACGATGTAGTCGTCGTATGTTAACTAACTAATAGAACCCCTTGAAGAAAGAGTTCAAATAAGCGCCTTTCAGATTGCAAATTCACTGTTCTGTAACAAATTTTATATTTTAGTAATATTAATAATGTTATAGTATACATTAATCTGAACTTTGCAACCCCTCATAGCATACCTTTAAATAAAAGCATAACACATTTGGTAAATGCAGTAGACTGAACTGTTTAACAGCTGGTCGACCAACATTGCACTGCGAACACCAAATTAAACCATCGATCGACTCAGGTCTGAAATAGGATGTGAGACAGGCTTCTAGTGATGTAGAACCACGTTGAATCACATCCAAAGATAAGTCTAAGAAAGGATCAACTGTAGATGACCTATGTTCACAGCCTTCATATGATATTACAGATTCCAAATCACCGAAGAATACCTGTTCACATATTTGTAAGAAAGCATGAGTAACAATAGCATCGATTTTCTTTAAAAAAAATTAGAAGTAAAAACACAGGATAATTCAATCAGAATGCACATTTACGCTTTACCAATAATCAGTGAACAGAAACTATATTCGCTGTTAATTATTTATTGTTGATTAACATCAAATCAATAAGTTCTGTAAATCTCTCCGTATTAATTAATATAACAGCAGAATTTGGGCACTATGGTAAAATATAATTTTACATTCGTGCTCTGTATTAAATCATTATTTTCACCCTTTAATTACTTAAACTCATCAGCCGAATGAATGTTTATAAACTACATAGTCACACCTAGTATTTACTACCCAAATGTAACAAAACCAATATGTGAAGCTGCATCCGAAACTGTTGCTCAGCTTTCCATGTTACAAGAAACGTATGTATGATTGAAATAAGTACACCGGACGACTAAGTATTTTGGTTTACAACCTTGATCGAATCTCGAAAAATCCATTTGTACATAAAGTCGAACGAGGCATCGACCGAATTCTCACCTTGAACAGTTTAATTTACAAATCGGGAATTTGAATTTGCAATCACATACTCGTTTTGAATACCCCATGGGGTGGTGAGTTGGCTGGCTGACTGGATTCAACATAGAACTTGGCACCGAAGTGCAGCAGTTCGAGTTGCCACGTTCCAAATGGCACACAAATGTACACAAGAAGATGAGTGAAGAGAATCAATAGAGTTTTGACAAGTATAAGAGTGAAACAGAATGAGTAATGGTAGAAAGGAATATGAAAGGTTACAGAGACTGAATACATCTGCGCCATTGACAACGATTTTGAGCCATGTCACCTATTGTCTCCAGCCATTGATTCTTAGAGTCCCGAGGGCCCCAGTCCGGGCATCTGCATCTCCCTACCTGACTCAGTTTAACTGTCAAGGATTTCATGGATTGATGCCATGTTTTTGTTTGGCCACCACTTACTCTTTTCCAACCTGCACCTATATCAGCTAGTAATGCCCGTCCGTCGGGGGAGGCGATGGTTAGGCATGCGCAGTACGTGACCTAGCCATCTCAATCTATGTAACTTTATAGCCTCTTCGATTGATTTTCCCCCTGCCCAACACTCTACGTCTAACGTCAACATTACTTACCTTATTATTTTTTTTGATTACAGATTGATTCCACATCGTATTTTTTGGTACAGGTATGGAATTTTCAGCGTATAATATCGGTAGCCCAAATTTTGCAGGCCGACCATAGATATCAGGTGTGCGTCGACAGGGAGTCGAACCCCGGACCATGTGCATGGTCGGCGAGAGTCCTAACCACTATACCACCTAACGCGAGAAAGAGAGCGTAAACATCTGTGGTCAAAAACAGACAACCTTTTCATGTATTCAACTCATATTGGCCATGTTTCAGAGCCATAGAGAAGGACGGAGTGAACTGCTGAGCAGTACACACGTCCCTTGGTTGATAGCCGAATGTCACGCCTACGCCAGGGACGGTGTAAGTTAGCGAAAGCAGCCCGAGCTTTTTGGATCCGTGCTGAGATTTCGTCGCCAATCAGTCCGGTGGTGCTGATACAACTTCCGAAATAGGTGAAGTGGTCAACACGTTCTATCACTTCACTCTCTATCACTAAGCTAGGAGTTGACGTAGTCCAGTCCTGTAGCAGCATCTTACATTTCACAGGGGCGAATCGCATGCCAAACATACGAAGATCGCTGCTCAAGGTGTTCAGAAGACTCTGCATTTTGTCAGCATCCTCTCCTAACAGGACTATGTCATCTGCATATTCTAAGTCCATAAGACTTTTCCCTGGTAACAAGTCGATTCCTTAGTCGTTCAGTTAAGGATACTTCCATTAGCATATCTATGATGAAGTTAAACAGAAAAGGGGAAAGTGGACATCCTTGACGGACACCACTGGTTGTTATCAATTCAGATGACAATTCTCCATAAGCCCTTACATGGCTACGTGAGTTTGAGTAGAGTGCCTTGATTAGTGCAATGTACTTTCTTGGCACTCCCTTCACAGTAAAACATTGCCATAGTACCTCTCGATCCACGGAGTCGAAGGACGCCTTTAGATCAAGAAATATGACAATTGTTGGACGCCTAAAAGTGTGTCTATGTTCTAGGATCTGTCGGAGAGTGAAGATATGATCTATACACCTCCTACCTGGCCTAAAGTCCGCTTGATTTTCCCTCGTTTGTTCCTCCCGAGTTCGGCTTAGTCTGTGCATGATTACTGAGCCTAGGATTTTAGAGACTATGGGCAGCAATTCGAGTCACCACACTCCATGTGTGTCCGTCGGTGGCATAGCGGTTAGGACGCTCGCCGACCATGCACATGGTCCGGGGTTTGAACCCCGGCCGACACACTCCTTTACCTCGCTAAGCCAGAAATAATGCTGGTAAAGAGGAAAGGTTGGGCATGAGGCTAGCAACCCCATCCTGTAAAATAAACACTTCTACAGAAACTTGGTGAGTGTGCACTACTGAAAAGTTTTAGACCAAGACGGACTGACTGACTGGTTTCAACATAGAAATTTACACCGATGGACAGCAATTCGAGTCACCACACTCCCTCCATGTAGCACACAAAGCAAGAGAAGAAAGTAGGAGAAATGCTTAATAATATAGACAGTAAACAGAGGTGTGAGACAAAGGAATAGTAATAACGAAGAACAAAACAGTTTCATTGGAAATCATAAGTCACAAGGAGTGGATGCATCTGCACCAGCCATTGACAACGATTTTGAGTCATGTCACCGATTGTTTCCAGCCATTGGTTTCTACCGTCCCTAGGAACCCAACCAGGAAGTCTACATCTTCGTACGTGGCTGGTTTAAACTAACTGTTGTGGATTTCATTGGCTGATGAAGCCAGGTTTTGGTTTGACCACCACTGGCTCTTTTCCAGTCTGGCCCTATATCAGCTAACATTGCCCGTCGAGGAAGGCGATGACTAGGCATACGTAACACATGTCCTAACCATCTCAGTCGATGTAATTTCACAGTCCCGTCGACTGATTTCCCCTCCTTACCTAGCACTCGACGCCTGACCTCAATATTGCTCACCTTATTATACCACTTCACGCGGGAGATAGAACGCAGGCACCTATGATCGAAGACAGCTAATCTTTTTATGTCTTCTGCTCTCAATGGCTAGGTCTCACAGTCATAAAGGAGGACGGAGCGGACTGTTGAGCAGTACACACGTCCTTTGTTCGATAGCCGGATACTACGTCTACGCCAGAGACGGCGTAAACTGGCATATGCGAAACTAGCCCTCTGTATTCGTGCTGAGATTTCCTCAGCGATCAACCCGTTGGGGCTGATGCAACTTCCCAAGTAAGTGAAGCGGTCAACGTGCTCTACCACTTCACTTCCTATTTCTAATCTAGGGGTCGGTGAAGTCTAATCCTGCAGCATCACCTTACATTTTACAGGGGCGAATCGCATGCCAAACATTAGCAGACTGCAACTCAAGGCGTTCAGAAGACTCTGCATTTTCTCAGCGTCTTCGCCTAGAAGGACTATATCGTCCGCATATTCTGAGTCAACGAGATTATTCCCTGATGGTAAGTCAATCCCTAAGTCGTTGAAGTCAGCAGTGAGGGTTACGTCCATCAGTACATTCATGATGAAAGTGAATAGAAATGGGGACAGTAGGCATCCTTGACGGACGCCACTAGTCGCCACCACTTCAGATGATAACTCACCGTAAACTATTACCTGGCTGCATGAGTTCGAGTAGAGTGCCTTAATCAGTGCAATGTATTTTCTCGGCATTCCCTTTACAGCCAACCATCGCCAGAGAACCTCTCGGTCGACAGAATCGAATGCCGCCTTTAGGTCAAGAAATATAACAATTGTTGGACGCCAGTAGGAATGCCTATGTTCTAGAATCTGTCGAAGGGTGAAGATATGATCAATTCACCCTCTTCCTGGCCGAAACCTGCCTGGTTTTCTCGTGTTTGTGCCTCCCGAGCACCACTTAGTCTACGCAGTATTATTGAGCCTAGAACTTGAGATATCATATTAGTCAACCTAATCCCCCTGTGATTATCACAAGAGCACTTGTCTCCCTTCTTGTATATCGGGATAATCAATGACTTAAACCAACCCGACGGGACTTCCTCTGATTCCCAGGCGCTGCCTAGAACCTCGGTTAATGCAGACAGTAAACTGTCTCCACCGTACTTAAATACCTTTGGAGTCATTCCATCAGGTCCCGCTGCTTTGCCTTGCTTCAGATTAGTGACAGCTTTAGTAACCTCAGTTAAGGACGGAGGACCTGTGTCTATATCCCATTCAGGGAGGTGCTGGATGTTCGGCAGGTTAAGTGTGGCTGTAGGCCAATTAAACTGCTCCAGTCGTCTATCCTGGGAGCTAATTATGGTGCCATTTTTCTCCGAGATTGTTTCGCTTATCATTTGCCTTTTGCCACCTGTTTCCCTGATAAGCCTGAATAGGTGTCTGATGTTGCCAATCGCCGATGCCTTTTCCATCTCTTTCGCTTTTGTCACCTGCCACTGTTCACGGTCGTTACGAAGTCTTCTTGTTAGTTTGCGTTTGAGTAGCTTTCGCTCTTCATCAGAATCGGAGCTCACTGGAATCAGTCTTCTTGCGTCCATCAGTTCGGATGAGGTGGTAGAAATCCAATAGCTCTTACTTACTTTTAGTTTTATGTTTTTAACAGCTTTTACAGCTGTGTCTACAACTAACTGTATGTTGTGCCAGGCTACCTCAGGGGAAGCCCTGCTGACGATCTCAGATACACGTTTCGCTATATCCTCCTTAAATAGGGACTCAGTGTCACGATCTAGTTGGGGACGTAACTGCTTCGTTGCCAGCAACTTTTTATGTCCATTTAGTCATAAACATAAACGTGTGCGAACCAGAGCGTGATCAGAGTCTACGCACGTGTTCCAAAAGGAGCGACAGTCTTCTACTGACCCTAGCCAACGATATCCTATCGCTATGTGATCTATCTGAGTCCAGCGTTGATTTAGTGATGGAGGTCGCCAGGTTACACAATGTCTTTCTTTGTGCCTAAAGTTAGTGCTGACTAGGAACAGATGATTATCTGAGCAAAACTGAAGAAGACAATCACCGTTGTCGGTTCGTCGGCAGGGAACTCCATACGTACCACCTACATACTTCTCAGTCTGGCACAACTCCTCTACTTGGGCATTGAAGTAGCCTGCTAAAACAACTATATCTGAATGTTTCGCTTTTTGCAGCAAATTAGACAATTTCAGGTAGAAGTCATCTTTTAATTCATCCGAACTGCAGTCTGTTGGGGCGTAAGCAGAGACCAAGACGGAAGAAGTGTTGATTGCTGCCTTTTATTTAGTTATTCACCAAGTGATGTTATCTAGTAATAAAATCCATCCTAAGATCATTTTTGCTTGACGAACTTCAATGAACAATTGACAAGCATAAAATAAATGCTTACCTGATGAACAATACAATCACAAGAATCAGAACTTTCACGAGAACTAGACACGGACGCCTGTGAGCTGCAGTCTGGTTGTGGAATACTTTCAGAAGCTTCAATGGTAGGCTTGTCAATATTAGGAATAGAACTGTGGTCACTTGTGAAACCATTTGTATTCATACACTGATCATCTTCATCATGCTTGTCTTTGTTAATTGTGCAAACATCTAATAATTAAAAATTGGTAAACAAGCAGTTCAGTTACGCATTACTACTACCACCCGATTTAAGAACATTAAAATAACAACAATATTATTACCCCTACATTAAATTCCCTTAAGTCATCCTAATGTCATTTCAACTGCAAACACACACTCAACTTACAATGACGCAGCAGTCTACTCAACACGATTTGACAAAAACAATCCTGTACAGATTCAAAATAGCACATTAAGAATGTTAAGAGTAATAGAATGATACAACAATTGATATATGTAAAGGCAAGATAATAAATAATTTCTAAACGATGATAAGTGGAAACATTCAGGATTCTGGCGATGAGGAACAGCGAAGACATTTGTAACAACATGAACGATTTTGAGCTATGCTAATCATATATATATATATATATATTTCCTTCACGTTCCCCAGTGGAACATAGGGTTTCAAGCTAACGGCTTGAAGTTTCTGTAGCAGTGTTTATTTTACAGGATGGGGTTGCTAGCCTCATGCCCAACCTTTCCCCTTCACCAGCATTATTTCTGGCTTAGCGAGGTAAAGGAGTGCGTCGGCCGGGGATCGAACCCCGGACCATATGCAGGAAGTTATTAGCAACATAATAGGAAGGATTCATCCTGTCCACACGAATCAACAATTGCTTACCGATATCACGGGATGAAACTTCGCCGACAAGATGACCATGTATCAATGTCAACAAGGTTATGAGAAATTCGTGCGCATCGCGTTGTTCATATCCAGCCAAATGGCTTGCATGCAACCAAATAGCATAAAGTAGGTTGTTCGGTACAAACGGAGTAACGACAGGTTTGTATATCTTTAAATATAAGAGTTAACATCAATAAAGGAAAGATTACGAAAAAACTTATGCTCATATCAGTGTTGAATAAAATCAATATATGTGGGAAAATTGAGCACTGTAGTAGCACGTAATTCCATATTAATTTGTTCATTAGATATATCACACAGTGAAACAGTATTATTTACTGGATGATGTTTCGAACAAAATTTATTGTTCATAATCATAATAATTCTAATCACACAACTTCGAAACTTGAGTTTTATAGTTTTCTTTATTCTTTCCTATTCGTCGTCGTAGGGGTAGTAGAATTTTCCAGATGTCCGGGTGGACAGGTGTTGAACCATTCCTATTACACGTACTCTCTTCAGTTGATTCGATAAATAAAGCTTCCGTTAATAATCTCTTCCTCCTTACAGCTGAACTCTACAGCAATACATGCAATTACACACAATCATACAATAGAATGGGAAAAGATAAGTTTTTAAATCTAATATAACCGGTTGGAGGGAGAGGTGGATAACAGAAGTTTTTCATTGAATCAACTGCAAATACGTCTATTAGGAATGATTCAACACCTGTCCACCCGGACATCTGGAAAATTCTACTACCCCTACGACGACGAATAGGGAAGAATAAAGAAAACTATAAAACTCAAGTTTCGAAGTTGTGTGATTAGAATTAGTATGATTATGAAAAATTAATTGTGTTCGAAACGTTGTCATCCAGTAAATTATACTGTTTCACTGTGTTATATATCTAAAAAACAAATTAATATGGGATTAAATAAAATTAATTGTAAAACATTTACAGTTACTCATAAAAAATTCACATGCGACTATCAAGACCTATTTAGTTAAATATGACAAATAACTAAAATCACAGGTCATTTCCAGAACTATCCACAAAAGTTCATCACTCTAAGTTGTTATTATTGTCAAATTAGGACTCTGTCATAATGAGCCTTGAAAACCATCAATTCTTACGATGATGAAGACGACAGTCAAACAACCCACATCCCTCCACACAACCGCTACCAAGGATTACTAACTTTATAAAATGACGCTGTCTTGGTTTCGTCACTTTTTGTTTCAATTTGTCCTAATTTGAATGCACGTAAAATTGCATTTTGAGGCGATGTAAACTCTGTCACCGGCAACAAATATCCCAATCATCACAGCCGGTAATGTAATACGACCATTTTTTCTACGTAAATCTACACGTGGATTCTTCATTTTTAAGTCATACTACACAAACATCGTTTAATATCTTCGGATCTTCAACATTAATGCCCCACTGTCATGCAGTAGGATAGTACTACACTTGACATTTCCTTCAACGTAGAGGGATTTTCCCCCAGCTCTAAAGATGACTGAAGTTGAAGAATGCCCTCGGATGACAACTTACCATGAGTTCTTCTGCAGCCGAGGCAGTTTAGGTAGTATTTTGATTAGCACAACCTACTTTCTCAGTAATTTTTTCACGGTCAAACATGACCAAAGCACCTTTACGTCTATATATTCTAAAACCGCCATGGATTTAGTACGGCAAATGTTTAACATCAATAAATGCCTGTGATCAGGGATACGTCAATAGGTGATTTGTTCAAACGATGTTCTTGATATTAACAGACAGGCAGACATCCTGAAATAATCAAAATTAGAAAAAACTAAAATAACCGCAAAATATACCTCTTGTGTAATGCGGACCATTTCGCAAGCCAAACAATTACGGGATCTTGTTGGGCTGGTACATCGATGCAAATCTGACAACAAATAATCTCGCAGAACTGGTGTATGAGTTAGTACTTGAATAACAACGTTCAAGAAACATGTATTCCCCATGTTGACAAGACCGCGCATAGCTACAAGTAAACAGGACAAATTGAGGTGCTTTACTTCCAAGAGTAAAATATAAAAAATGAAAAAATTAGTTTAACATATTTCCAAAACTGTTACTTCCTTCAATCCTTTTATTTTATTTTATTTAAACGCAGAAAAAACTTGGTACAATATGGCACCAAGAAAGATGCGCCACACAATGATAATAAAACAACATAGATTAAAAGTAAAAAATATAGGTAGAGAACGGATAAAAAACTTCATCTGGAAGGAAAACGGTCATGTTTAACAAGTTCAAACAGTATTCGTTAACTATCATAAGGAAGGGAAGAAAGAAGGAAATTGCAACACGTTCGCCATTGATTACGATTCTTCACCGTATCCGATAACGTTTCGAGCTATATCGCGGACCCCAACCAGGGAGCCGTGACGCACCAACCGATGCTAATCTAGCACAAAGATCCTTCATCGCACGACGCCACGTCATGGACTGACCACCCCTCCGCCTCTTCCACCCCGTCCCAGGGCTAGCGAACAGAGACCTGTACGGAAGCCTCTGGGATGACATTCGCAGCACTTGTCCAAGCCACCGGAACCGGCGTTTCCAGATGACGACACTCAATGAATGGTGATCTCCACTGTGTTCAAACACACGCCGCCGAACCTCAGAATTACTCACGCGATGATGCCATCAAACACAAGCAATCCTGCGGGGACAGCGATGATCGAACACGCAGAGTCACCGCACATCATCAGCTCGGAGAGGCCAGGTTTCACAGGCGTAGAGCAAGTTTACAAGAAAAGAAGCAACGGGATCGTTGCACAATAATTATCTTCTGATCGGCATTCACATGGCACATCAGTGTCGAATATGGAAGAAGTTGGCAAGCGTTAACAATAAATTTATTGGGGATAATATATCATTGTAACAATAAGCAGCGCAGTCAATGTAGTGTAAACTCATATCAAACAAGCGGAAAAACTTATTATTAAGGAAGCGACTTAAAACAAATGTGTGTAGACTTTGCAGAAGAGCCAGGATGGTTAATATAGGCAAATAGTAAGTTACAGATTGTGTAACTGCGACGACCTGAAGCATTGTGAAGGTAACAAGTTATCTCCAACCAGCAACATATTCTAGCACATTTACCAATGAGACTCTAGGCGGTATCCTTCCTTTGTTATTAAAATCAAAGTCACAGAAAGTAGTGAAACTAACCATAGATAAGGTAGCAGGACTGCCATTCTTTTCGGAGCGGATGTCTCTATATTGACAATGGTGTACTGTGCTAATCAAGTAAGTATAAAATGAAAAGAAAATTTGACTAGATTTGAAATTATTTAGTTACCCAGCAGAAAATGTAGAAAAGCACTGACTGAACTAATAAAATGTCAGGATAACAAGTGAAAACTCCAGCTGTTCAGATGGACATTTCATTTATAAACACTGCATTTTTCCCAGCTTATTCAACCAATTAATAGTCCTGGATTTAGCCTAATAAATTTTAAGGGCATGGGTTTTTACGTGAGTTTCTTACACCGAAATATACATAACTCTTAAACAGTGACCACTATGCTTTATCATTGCATTTGAAAAATGTCAAATAAATTTTCAAAAACTCTTAACACACTCAACACAACATTCTTAGTTAACATATTATGAAAATAATGCTTCCAAACAATGGGGTTACTATAAAGTAACTACTGAAACAATATATTTGCCGGAAATGACATATTAAACGCAGTATATCATATTGTTTCTCATTTATTGTCGTGATAGGAGTGTCATCTTGAAAATACATTAGCCACTATTCAGTAATCACTTTCCACAAGACGGGAGTTCCTCACGACTTCAGAAGTATCATCCAATAACTGATCCCCGTACGGAGATTTGTATGCCTATTCAAAACTAACTTTCTGGCTGTCAGGTTACGTATACTTCCAAAAATTAACTATCTCCTACTCGCTTTAATTAATTGGTAGCTTATTGTCTTAAAGTCTGTGCAAACTGTAGCATGGTAGATGCAAACAGATGATAGTGTTGCAACCAAAATAAGTCTCCATCAAAAGTAATGACAACCTTTACAACGTGATATACACATCTAACTGCTTGAACAACTTAATAATGTGCACAAAATTGCATCATTTCAAGAGGACATACTTCAGAAAAGTATATAGAAGTAGGAATACTGAATGTAATGAAACTACAATGAGAGTTGTATAAAAGAGAAAATACCTAAATAAAGACCAGTAAATACTTCCAGGATCTGTTAGATGCAAAGGAGTGAATACATCTGCGCAACAGTGAATGATTTCCAGCCATAAATGAAAACTTCTGGTTCTTAGCATCCTGATGACACTCCAGGGAGGCAATCTCTGCCTCCCTGAGTAACTAAGAGCAACAGACAATCATTTTACCTATTTGTGTCAATATTTTGGTCTGAACGCCCTCAGCTCTTACAACCCAATTGTAATTTGGCTAGCATAGTTCGTTAAGGAATGCAGTGGCTCAGCATATGTTACATGTATCCTAACCACCCTCTTCGATGAAGCTTCACAACCTTATTAACTGACTTGGCTTCTTTACTTAATGATGCGTCTAGTGTCAACATTGTTTACTCCATGGCTGCATCTTATGCAAGCTGTGGGACAAATGTCTCTGATCAGAAACCTAGTCTCATTATATCTACTACTTTTACGGATCTTGCTACGCAATCGTAAAGTAGGATTGAATGGACTGTTGATCAGCGCATACTTTAACTGACAGGTAGCCGGATATCCCTCCCAAGTTAAGGAGGACAGGGGTTGGCAGATGCTAAACTGACTATCTCTATCACTATAGGGAATTTGACGGCAACCAGAGCATAAAAGATGAATGATATAACCTCCGAAATAAACAGTGAACACATTTGACCATCTCACTTACTAACCTTAAATTGCGAGCCAGTGCAAAACAGTCTTGTGATATCACCCGACATTTGACAGGGGCGAACCGTATGCCAAACACAAATTTTGACTCTAAACAGCCAGAGAACTATATTTGCCGACGATTACATCGTTTGCACACTAATTAACGTTGGCCAGCTTTTTCCTAGCAACATATATGTTAATTTCCTTCAGACTTTGCAACCGGTATCGATCCATTCAACTCATCAAATTTCAAATATGTAACCAAAAGAAGTATATTCAGATTACAAACCTTTTATTATTCATCGTTTCATTGTCAGAAGCAGAATTATGAAAGAGATATGGCTAAATAATTGTGTGAGTAATCTCATCCAACTTAACAGCTGTTCTGCTTATCAATTATTAGTCCTGATATCACGTTAAATTCTACTGAAACTACTCTGACTTTGAACACTGGATTAATTAATTATTTACGTAGTTAACACGTGATAGTTCTTCTTCATCCACGTTTGGATAGTGAAAACTTTATTTACCTGGCGACTTTAATGTTAAACTACACATATGTTTATCTCAAGAGAGGTAAGACTTTGATGGGGACATATTTGCTCGATCATCTGTAATCTCAAAGTTATCACAAAGCCTTTCTCAAATCGGGAAAATAATGTATAGGATAAAAAATTCCTCAAAAACCAATTACAGAGTAAACTTCAATTAATTTATTTCAAGCTTTAAAATAAACTAACTTTTACTGCTAGCATTAACTGATAGTGGTAGTACTGGAGTAATATGAGGTAATAAAGTCAGTTCACTGAATGACGGTCTCCAGTGCTGATTTGACAAACCTGAAATATATTTACATATAAGGCAATAAAAAATAAAATCTATTTCATAAACACAAATTTTACTTTATCAAAAAAAATTCAGTTAATTCATTTTCAAGAATATCAAACACCAACACTGACTCTTATGCATAGTTTTGGTCAACAAGAAAAATGTATTTGAAAGTAGATATTGTTACAAGCTAACATCAACTCAAAGAACACTGGAAGTCAGAGTGTACTAAACAGTTGCTTCGATTAAGTTCGAAACTTTTAGTCACATGCACACATGACATTGTATGAGAAGTAACCTTGGATTATCACGTAATGACTTAATGGTAACACTTGATTGAGCTAAATTATTGCTGTGTGAGTTATTGGGTTTAATGTAGTTGATTTTAACGTTAATCGCCTGCAACTCGATGGTCACAAGTCATATAAATCTCAAGATCACGAGTTCCAGTTACTGAAAAGTTCTAAGGTGGGACAAGACACAGTTGGATGACAGCGTTTATAATGTACGATGCTGAAAAACAAACACCGTATATTACAACTATGTCTTTATTTTATTCCTTCACGTTCCCACTGGAACATAGGGCTTCAAGCTAGAGGCTTGAAGTTTCTGTAGCAGTGTTTATGTTTACAGGATGGGGTTGCTAGTCTCATGCCCAACCTTTTCTCTTCTCCAGTTAATGCTGGCTTAGTGAGGTAAAGGAGTGCGTCGGCCAGGAATCGAACCCCGGACCATGTACATGGTCGGCGAGCAACCTAGCCGCTGTGCCACCAACGCACACAACTTTGTCTAGATTCCTTCTATTCTTGGCCGAA
This sequence comes from Trichobilharzia szidati, assembly GCA_944472155.2. NCBI lineage: Eukaryota > Metazoa > Platyhelminthes > Trematoda > Strigeidida > Schistosomatidae > Trichobilharzia > Trichobilharzia szidati. The sequence continues at coordinate 27,853,577 of OX235276.1, read as the reverse complement.
TCAAACTTGAAAAATAAGCAGACATACTGTCTCACGGAGACAGCTGATATCAACGATGGAAATAAATAGAGCCCCAGATGAAGTGAACTGACTGTAAATTGTCACTCCTTTTGGAACACCTGTGTGGACTATGCTCGTGTATTTGTCCACGCAAGTGTATGCCTATCTTAGAAAGCAGGAATCACACATCTGTGGATTCTTTACGTGCCCATCTCACTGATTTGGTTAGTATGAGTATGAAAGCATGCTGAAGAACCCTGGCAGTGTAACCAGTTTATCAAAAAAAGTATTGAAGGCTACTAATAACTTTCAGTCAAAACTTAGTTGATACCAGTGGATTTCTGCAGTTCCATCCAAACTGATTCATGGAAAGAATGATCTCGGCAAGCTCCGAAAACGATAAGGAGTAGAGGCTATCTGAATGTAAGGTAACTAAAAGTTGTCCAAATGAATGCGCACAATGGTAAGTAATAAAAGATAAAGAAATGGAAAGCGTATCAGTAATGAAAAATGTCCGCCAACTATTTAGGCCAATTGTGGAAACGGCCCCTAAAAAACTATAAGTGAAATTATCAACGATGATGATAGGACCTCCATGACTACTGAGGAAAGTTGAGATGTTTGGTAGAGGCAACTTAAATAACTTACAGCTTCACCACACTTTCCCACCGTTCAACCCGTATGAATGAGGTGACATTAGTCCTTTAACTGCAACCTAGGTTGCAAAAGCTATCAGTATTTGATTTTGAAAGGAGTATCAAGAAAGTATATTGTACTATTCAACGCACTTTACTTGAACTTATCTGTTCGTCTAGGAGTTTGTGAAAAATGACGACAACTAGTGGTGTGCGTCAAGGGTGCCACTATCATCTCTTTTTAGAATTACATTATAGATGCAGTAACAGATATGACTTTGGCCAACATCAATGTCTCATGGGTCAAATTATTATCCAAAACCTCGTTTACTTAGACCATGCTCGGTCGGTCGGCCGGTTTTCGACATAGAACTTTGCACATATGTGCGGCAGTTCAAGTCGCCACACTCCCTCCATGTAGCACACAAAGCAAGAGAAGAAAGTAGGAGAAATGCTTAATAATATAGACAGTAAACAGAGGTGTGAGACAAAGGAATAGTAATAACGAAGAACAAAACAGTTTCATTGGAAATCATAAGTCACAAGGAGTGGATGCATCTGCACCAGCCATTGACAACGATTTTGAGTCATGTCACCGATTGTTTCCAGCCATTGGTTTCTACCGTCCCTAGGAACCCAACCAGGAAGTCTACATCTTCGTACGTGGCTGGTTTAAACTAACTGTTGTGGATTTCATTGGCTGATGAAGCCAGGTTTTGGTTTGACCACCACTGGCTCTTTTCCAGTCTGGCCCTATATCAGCTAACATTGCCCGTCGAGGAAGGCGATGACTAGGCATACGTAACACATGTCCTAACCATCTCAGTCGATGTAATTTCACAGTCCCGTCGACTGATTTCCCCTCCTTACCTAGCACTCGACGCCTGACCTCAATATTGCTCACCTTATTATACCACTTCACGCGGGAGATAGAACGCAGGCACCTATGATCGAAGACAGCTAATCTTTTTATGTCTTCTGCTCTCAATGGCTAGGTCTCACAGTCATAAAGGAGGACGGAGCGGACTGTTGAGCAGTACACACGTCCTTTGTTCGGTAGCCGGATACTACGTCTACGCCAGAGACGGCGTAAACTGGCATATGCGAAACTAGCCCTCTGTATTCGTGCTGAGATTTCCTCAGCGATCAACCCGTTGGGGCTGATGCAACTTCCCAAGTAAGTGAAGCGGTCAACGTGCTCTACCACTTCACTTCCTATTTCTAATCTAGGGGTCGGTGAAGTCTAATCCTGCAGCATCACCTTACATTTTACAGGGGCGAATCGCATGCCAAACATTAGCAGACTGCAACTCAAGGCGTTCAGAAGACTCTGCATTTTCTCAGCGTCTTCGCCTAGAAGGACTATATCGTCCGCATATTCTGAGTCAACGAGATTATTCCCTGATGGTAAGTCAATCCCTAAGTCGTTGAAGTCAGCAGTGAGGGTTACGTCCATCAGTACATTCATGATGAAAGTGAATAGAAATGGGGACAGTAGGCATCCTTGACGGACGCCACTAGTCGCCACCACTTCAGATGATAACTCACCGTAAACTATTACCTGGCTGCATGAGTTCGAGTAGAGTGCCTTAATCAGTGCAATGTATTTTCTCGGCATTCCCTTTACAGCCAACCATCGCCAGAGAACCTCTCGGTCGACAGAATCGAATGCCGCCTTTAGGTCAAGAAATATAACAATTGTTGGACGCCAGTAGGAATGCCTATGTTCTAGAATCTGTCGAAGGGTGAAGATATGATCAATTCACCCTCTTCCTGGCCGAAACCTGCCTGGTTTTCTCGTGTTTGTGCCTCCCGAGCACCACTTAGTCTACGCAGTATTATTGAGCCTAGAACTTGAGATATCATATTAGTCAACCTAATCCCCCTGTGATTATCACAAGAGCACTTGTCTCCCTTCTTGTATATCGGGATAATCAATGACTTAAACCAACCCGACGGGACTTCCTCTGATTCCCAGGCGCTGCCTAGAACCTCGGTTAATGCAGACAGTAAACTGTCTCCACCGTACTTAAATACCTTTGGAGTCATTCCATCAGGTCCCGCTGCTTTGCCTTGCTTCAGATTAGTGACAGCTTTAGTAACCTCAGTTAAGGACGGAGGACCTGTGTCTATATCCCATTCAGGGAGGTGCTGGATGTTCGGCAGGTTAAGTGTGGCTGTAGGCCAATTAAACTGCTCCAGTCGTCTATCCTGGGAGCTAATTATGGTGCCATTTTTCTCCGAGATTGTTTCGCTTATCATTTGCCTTTTGCCACCTGTTTCCCTGATAAGCCTGAATAGGTGTCTGATGTTGCCAATCGCCGATGCCTTTTCCATCTCTTTCGCTTTTGTCACCCGCCACTGTTCACGGTCGTTACGAAGTCTTCTTGTTAGTTTGCGTTTGAGTAGCTTTCGCTCTTCATCAGAATCGGAGCTCACTGGAATCAGTCTTCTTGCGTCCATCAGTTCGGATGAGGTGGTAGAAATCCAATAGCTCTTACTTACTTTTAGTTTTATGTTTTTAACAGCTTTTACAGCTGTGTCTACAACTAACTGTATGTTGTGCCAGGCTACCTCAGGGGAAGCCCTGCTGACGATCTCAGATACACGTTTCGCTATATCCTCCTTAAATAGGGACTCAGTGTCACGATCTAGTTGGGGACGTAACTGCTTCGTTGCCAGCAACTTTTTATGTTCATTTAGTCATAAACATAAACGTGTGCGAACCAGAGCGTGATCAGAGTCTACGCACGTGTTCCAAAAGGAGCGACAGTCTTCTACTGACCCTAGCCAACGATATCCTATCGCTATGTGATCTATCTGAGTCCAGCGTTGATTTAGTGATGGAGGTCGCCAGGTTACACAATGTCTTTCTTTGTGCCTAAAGTTAGTGCTGACTAGGAACAGATGATTATCTGAGCAAAACTGAAGAAGACGATCACCGTTGTCGGTTCGTCGGCAGGGAACTCCATACGTACCACCTACATACTTCTCAGTCTGGCACAACTTCTCTACTTGGGCATTGAAGTAGCCTGCTAAAACAACTATGTCTGAACGTTTCGCTTTTTGCAGCAAATTAGACAATTTCAGGTAGAAGTCATCTTTTAATTCATCCGAACTGCAATCTGTTGGGGCGTAAGTGGACTACGAAAAGGTAACGACGGGTAGCGCCGTCTTTCCTTCTTTTAACGGACCCGTTCAGACGGACCGCGCACATACGACTGTCTACTGGGATCCAGTCAAGGAGCGATTTTTCCGCCCTAACACTCAGTGCTATCCCTACACCTGCGAGTCCTCGTGAGCTAGCTGAGGGGTCTCCCGACACCCTTAAAGTGAATTTTGCAGATTCACCTTGTTGACAGGGTGAGGTCAAGTGAATGACCACACATACATCCATGGCTCTAGATTCCAGGGTTCTTGCTAGCGATGCCTTTTGTCCGATTTGGCAGAGGGTCCTGACGTTAAAAGCTCCTATATGAAGTTGGCGACGTGGCTTTAAAAGGCTATCAGGGTTGTTTCTATGGCTCTCATCGTTGTTTGTGGACACAGAGTGAAGTGAAGATGACTCATTAGCCTGGAGAATAGTGCTAGCTGTAGTAGAGAAGCAAGATGAGGAAGGTGATGTGAGTAGGGGAGAGTGATGCTCAGGTAAGCTTCGTGTGCTTTTGGAAGTATGTGGGTGGTTGTTACTTCCCGGCCGCCCACACCGTGGAAGTTGGTTGAGCCTTCGGGTACCTGAAATAGAGAAAAGGTTAGTGTTGCGTGACCGCAGAGCCCAGGGGACAACTGCTTGAGGCCGGTCACACGCCGCCAGTTTTGTTTGTTCTTTTTCATTTGGTGTGTCTCAGTGGCATATTTATCACTTCTGCCCTATGACAGCAGCAGGAAGCGCGGTCGTTGTTAATCCGGGCCCCGACCGACCCGGCATGATATTTTGTGAATTTGTTTGAATCATAGTGTTGGATTGGGTAGCTGCTTTTTGTCTAACCGCTATCCAAACAACCTTTCTGGCATGGTAGGACCAACAGGAACATAAGTCCCAGCCAGTGTAGCTCGTTGGGTCATTGCGATATGCAAACCCGACCACCCCGTCAAGGTAGCAGCTATCGGCCGGGACTTAGACCATGCTAACTATATAGTCTTTAAGGCAAAATGCTGACAAAGTGGAGGTTCACCCGAACACCCTGAGAAAAAGCGCATGTATGTTTTGCATAAAATTTGCCCCTATATAATCAAAGATTATGCTGCAGAACTGATATCTCCTATACACATTTGCATGGAATTTATTCCCACTACATTTATTTCTACTAATTCTGCTTTTTCTGAAGTGTAGGAACTTGAAGTGGCACACTCATAGAGTTCTACGTTAATAACCCAAGTAAATCGGTCAATAGTTCCTTTGTTGATATCACTGTATAAGAACGTCTCTCGTCAAACCAGTTAAGTTCTCTACAAACCCTACATTCAAAGGAAAGATAACTGTTGATTTTATTGATGCAATATGTATTTGGGCATTTTCAGTAGAAAACAAGCGTCATAATAATGTGCGTTCATTGTTATACTTCAACTTTAGTTTGACAGATATTAAATCAACATTTTTTATGCTCACCACCTGTAATTAGGGCATAGGCTTCACATTGTCAAAGAAAGTAGGTTTGCAGATTTCGTAGGAACCCACCCATTCAATAGAAGTAGTCGAAAAGTTCTTGTACTTAGGTATTTATTTCGGTACCGATGAAGGTGCAACGGATGGGATTTCTCAATGTATGTCGAAACCAAGTCGGTACATTTGAGATGAATTAAAGTTGTGTCAACTTAGGATCTGTTGGTGCGTCGTAGCTCCCCTACGTGTCTCCTAAAATCCTACGGTTCATATGCATTTAGCACCTGAATGATGCTTAAAAATAACTCACACAGAAATATTAAGCACAGATGAAGACTACGATATAATCTAATGAATAGACCTCAGAACCTCGTTCGGTAAACACCTGCATTTGTAATGAAACCATGGTTCATGGTCGGCCCGCAAAGGCATATAACATTCATAGAAATGAGGAATTCTGTGTTGATTAGTTATTTGGGAAACTAAACAATCTCTAATGAGTTAATCAGCAAGATCAAGAATACTCGTGAGTAATTCACCCCAAACACATTCAAGATATCGGACATATTTTTTTTTATTTTTTTTTTTTTGATTTACAGCTTGATTCCACACCGTACTTTCAGTACAAGTGTGGAATTTTCAGCATGGATATCGGTAGCCCAAATTCAGGCTGACCATAGATATCGGGTGTGCGCCGGCAGGGGATCGAACCCCGGACCATGTGCATGGTCGGCGAGAGTCCTAACTAGTCCTATCTACCACTCCATTTTACAGCAAAAATAGTACTATTATGTAAAAAAGATGAGTAAATTTAACTCGAGGCGCTATTCGTACATTCCAGTGTGGTGAGAGCTGGCTGCTATCTAAAGTTGGTAGACTAATTTTCGTCAATGTTTATGTCCCCAATATTAGTAGTGAGAAGAGAACAAAGACTTTGCGTAGGCAGATACAGTTAGCATATAGATGATCTGACATTCAAGAAACAGCCACAAAGAGATGAAAGATTAACTTTCAGTGAGAAACAAACAAACAGAGGACTGTGTTTGTTTGCTTGAATAATCTATAATAATGTACATGAAAATATATAAATATTGCAATTCGCCTCAAACAACCAGTGTTCTGTGTTCAAAAGAAATAAGTCCAGCCCCGACTACTGCCCTGGCCCTCAGTAGAAACTATAAACTCATGAATTTGTAATATTATCTTTCCTAATTCTTCTGACATTCAGCTACCCGGCCGATAGCTGCTACCTTGACGTGGTGGTCGGGCTTGCATATCGCAATGACCCAACAAGCAATACTGGCTGGAACTTATGTTCCTGCAGGTCCTACCATGCCAGGAAGGTTGTTTGGATAGCGGTTAGACTAAAAGCAGTTACCCAATCCAATCCTATGACTTCACACAAATCACAAAATACCATGCCGGATCGGTCGGGGCCCAGATTAACAACGACCGCGCTTTCTGCTGCCGTGTCACAGGGCAGAAGTGATAAATACGCTACTGAGACACACCAAATAAAAAACAACAAACAAAAACAGGCCGTGTGTGACCGGCCTCAAGCAGTTGTCTCCTGGGCTCTGCGGTCACGCAACCAACTTCCACGGTGTGGGCAGCCGGGAAGTAACAATCGCCCTCACAACCCGAAGAGCACGCGAAACCTCTTTATTCCTCACTCACCTTTGTCTTCATCTTCATCTCTATTATCTTACCTTCCTTCTACTAACGCAACTCCTCTACTTAATGGCTCTTCACTTCCTCTTCACATTCAGCTTATTTTATGTTGATGCTATTCAGCTGTAATCTATCAATATTATTGATTCGATGTTATTTAAACATTAATGTCGTTTATAACAGTAATTCATTCATTCACTATAATGTATATATAATTGTAGAGCCTGATGATTAGTTTATCGGAAAGAGTACTCTTTGTCCAATATCCATTCTTTTGAATATAAATATGTGTTGATTTCCTTAATAAACGATCTGTTGCCTGGCCCTTGTCTTCTTCCGGGACTAATTTATTAAGATGGTTCAGATTAAGGTCTAACTTGTATCATGTTTAACGGGTATGTGAAACGAAGTATGGGTCGGAAAGTCTTTTGATACTCTTATATCACGGGTGAGGAGTAAAACTTACTGGAGCGTTGTACATTCTGCCAAAGGTGAAGGTAAACTATGACAGCTACCAAATAACCTTGTATACGCAATCCAAATAAAGAACTGCAAAAGCCCCTTATGGACAAAATTTTTATTCGGACAAAGTCACAGTGTTATACAGCCCTTGGGTTTGTTGGTAAATTGTAACTTAAATGCTTACGATTGCGATTCTGCCTTACCCTAATCTCCTGATAGTTGCTCTAATTCTAGATCTAACTCCTAACCCTAATCCAACCATTAACCTTGACCCTACTTATTAGAAGCAGATAAGTCATATTAGCTGAAAAGTCTTGAAGGAAAACTCACACCGCATTCATGATTAGTGCCATGATTGTTTATTGAAGGTGCTTTGGTTGTAGTTACAGTTTATCTTCACCTAATTAAAAACAAAAAGACGTCGTTCATACTAAAAAAGTTTTTACTGTCTTGGTGATATGGAGTACGACCACGACCTTGGCAACATATATGCTTGTCAAAACATCCCAAGCAAGGAAAGATTATTTAAAAAATGCAATTCCGACGAGTGATGCACACCTTCACACGGCGTCCTAGAACTTTTATTAAACTAAATGTAACTTCAGTTAGCAAATAAAACTAGCTGTACCCACATAGTTTGTTTGCAGCATTTATATATATGAATACATATATATACGCATTACTAAATAGAATTCATAGATATTCCCTTGAGTGTTCTAAATACATCATGGTGAAAACTGGGAAGAATCTAGCTTAAATAAACCAATTGAAGTCGAGTTCTTGCGTTAACATTTGTAATTTCACGGCTTTTCTAAACAGCTTCTGGACACCTCAGTCGGGTTCACTTAGAGACTTTTACAGAGTCCCAAGCTACCGCAAAATAGTTGCAAAGAGCTTCGTGGACATCAAAAACTTTTAGCTGTGTTTGTTTGTGACTAACACTACAGTGAAATTTAAGCTTTTATATTAAATTATGAATTGTGATCGAAATAACAGATACCAATATGACTTTTTAATCCCGATGGTTAAATATCACTGACTTACCAAACTGAGCCATGTAGGAACGGCATGTAGGTTGATGAAAAGCTTCCGCAACCGAATGATAAACAAAGTCCCCACAACAAAGACAAAATAATTCTCCACGTTCTGTGCAAACGGCTAAAGCAAACACAAAACAAATTATAATGTAGTGAATAACATTTTAAATTATGTTGAAACGGATGGTGAAACTATTTATACACTGCACAATACTTTTATATCTGCACTACCCGCTTAATAGAAATGAACAAGTGTTAATCACTCAATGAAACCTACTGGGATGAATTTTCAACACATAACTTTCAACAAAAGTACAACAGTTTAAGTTGCTACATTTCATTAAGCACACAAAATAGTAGAGAGAAAAACTGAAAGGAATTATATTAGACGGAAATGAGTGAGAGGAAGAATATTTAAACAGATAATAATGAAAATTTGATGGGTATAAGAGTTCATAAACAGTTAATACATTTGCGCCATTGAGAAAGATTTTGAGCCATATCATCAATTGTCTCTAGCCATTGATTCTTAGCCTCCCGAAGGCCTCAACCAGACAGTGTACACCTCCTACATGACTAAAACCAATGATCGAAGACTTCATAGACTGATGTCAGTTTTAGGTTTCACTACCCTGAACTCTTTCCCAAACAAACCCTATGTCAGCTTAAAATGCATAAGACGTGTCTTAGCCACCTCACTCGATGTAGCTTCACAACCCCATCGACTGGTTTTCCCTTCTTATCCAGCAGTATGCCTAACTTCAGTATTCCTCACCATATAGCACCTATTAACACCGGCGATAGGACCTAATAGCATACGATCAAAGACGACTAGTCCCTTCATATCTTCAACGACCTCATCTCACAGCCATAAAGAAGGACGGGGTGAAATTCTGTGAGCTGCACACTTCCTTTGATCCACAACCAAATATTACATCTATGTCAGAAATGAGGCCACACGAACCTTTTGTAAGTGCTGCTTTCGTCAGTAATAAGCGGGTTAGAGCTGATGCAACTTTCCAAATAACTGAATTGGTCAACACGTCAACCAATGTACTCCCTACCTCTGAACTAGGAGTCTATGCAGATCAGTTCTACAGTATTATCTTATATTTGACAGGGGGCGAACTCATTGTTAGACACCAAGATTTCCGCTCAGTGTGTTCGCAAGACTCTGCACTTTGTCCAAGTCCTGGTCTTAAACGGATGTATCACCTGCCCACTATAAATCGAAGTCTATCCCCTGCTAACAAGCCAATTATTAAGTCGTTAGAGTCATTTTGGGTTACATTTATTATGAAATCACATAGGAATGTAGTTATTAGAGACTTCAAACAACTCCGCATAAGCTCTAACATGAAGGCATCAGTTAGAGTAGCGCGACATATATTCTCGATACTTCTTTTACGGTCAGACATTAAAACACCGCCTCCCGGTTGATGGAGTCAGACACCGCCTTAAGGTCAATGAATATGGAAAGTGTTAGATACCAGTAAAGATGCCTGCATTCCCGAATTTGTCAAAGAGTGAAGATATGATCGTTGAATAATGAACTTAAAGGTCAACTAACTTTACTGATACACTTTATTATTTTTATTTATTTTTTATTTTGGTTACAGCTTGATGCCACACCGTATTTCCAGTACAAGTATGGCATTTTCAGCATGGATATCGGTAGCCCAAATATACAGGCCGACCAAAGATATCGGGTGTGCGCCGGCAGGGGCTCGAACCTCGGACCATGTGCATGGTCGGCGAGAGTCCTAACCACTGTGCCACCGACTTCATATAAAAAGGTACCTGAAACAGGATAAAGCTGCATTGGAGAAACTCGGTTGTGGTGGCAATAACTGAATGAAGATCAGTGTTGTTCAGAATTTTGAAGATAAGATGTGAATATAAATGTCCTACTGAGAACGATTCCGAATCACTTCACTAACAGTTCCCAACCAATGACTTTTAGCATTTCAAAAACGCCGTAAGGATATTAACAGTTAGACTCTGTGGATTGGCTTTATTGTTCAATCTAACCATTTTCAAATCCTTGAATGCCGTAGACTACTTGTTCATAACTAGAATGTAGTGTGCTCAATGCTAGGCCTGCTTTAGAAATAAATCAATTATTTAACCAAAAAAACTAGATAAACAAATGCAAATCACAATCAAAAGACTCCAACAGTACCCTGTAAATTTGTCTTCCCATTTAAGGCGGGATACATCGTATCAAATAATCAACTTATTACACTTAACAGACTAAATATATAAGGTATGGGTGTTATTTTAAAGGAATAGTGAGGTAGTTGCAATATGTTTTGAAAATATGCTCTGATAATTGAAATGATTTGTTAATAATCTAGGAAAACTTTATACAAAACGAAATAAACTCACAAAGAATGTGGTCAGGATGGTCATTCCTATGTAAATATATATGTCGATAATCCCAACAAGCGAAATGGATACAATGTGCACAAGCAAGCAAACATTTGGGTCTTATGAAATCCTTATTGGTATTCTTGATATCTTCACTCCCCATTTTGCACAAGAAACAGCACAGAGATGCCTAGCAGAAGGAAAATATAACGGTAATCACAACCTTAGAAGGCAACACAGTAGTTTAGAGGTTTGGTAACTTTTACCAGACAGTAAGCATTTCACAAGAAATTAGTCTACATACCTTCAATTTCCACATAAACGGAAAATATAGCCTCAAAACACCATGGGTAGATAAAAAAAAAAGGTTTGACATACAAATAATACGTCTCTCGTGAACGCTTTTGTTTCATTAAAAATTTATAAAAGTATGAAGCTGTGATGTAAACGCACTGTTTTGTAACACCACGCGATTTCTAAACTGAAAATCCCAAATTTATGAAACAACTGTATTTGCTTCGTTCTTGATATATTAAAAATGAAGGTAAATACACCCTAATTACACCAAAATAATCACAGGAAAACCAATAATCATTTCAAAAACAGAGTCACGTCAACTACTATTTTTTTCGAATCACAAAGATGAACCTTATCCAGTGGGATTAAAAACCAAATAGCATAGTTTGAAATTGAACTTCAGATAGCAACCAACACATTACTGAACTCCTTATCATATAATAACAAGCCAGATAATCAGGGTGGATTTTTTTCATAAACAGCAAACCACTCTGTATGCATGAAAAACTGTTTCCCTGTATGTAAATCTGTCAATAACACAGGCCTACTATTCTAGACAGTGAAGACCGATTGGGTTTAATCCTAATATCTTTACACTTAGAACAAATGGCCTTGATAACACAGTATTCCAGGCAATGAACATAAAGAGGTTCCAAAACTGAAGTGATTTGGACAAAAACTATATGTCACAAGAATCATGAAGTCAGAAGCCAACACACCAGCTTACCTTATGAGCAAAACCCCTCTGAGACTTTGGAAATGTAAGGTAATCAATGATATTCTTGTATGCTATCTCATTTGTCTTCTGAGTGAAGAATTTATTTACATGTTCACAAGACATTTCAAGTATAATTGTGAGGACTTAACTTTAGTGGAGAGCTAATAGTTGAACATTTTTCTGCTATTCGGGTTTGCATCTGTAGCACTAATGTTACTAGATGCATAAACCCAAATTGCGAAAAGAGCACATGTACTTTGATTGGTTATCCCAAAATCAGCTGTTACTTCATATTTAAACAACTCCATTATCCAACCCTAAAATTGAACAAAGAAAAATAGCTAGCACATGTTTTATAAACCGTATTTCTACCATTATCTGAACCGTATTCCTAATATTTTTTGAAAGATCGATTCTAAAAGATTTTTGCTACCATAATGTCTATGAATTATCTTAAACTTTCAATGAAGCTTTCATGTGTAACTTTGACACCTTTAGCTGAAGAATCATATAAAATGCATTAAAGTCTCTCACGGATACGTCAAAAATTTTAAATCAGTGTACCAAACCCACATCAAGTGCAGTATTTTTCGTCCATGAGCACAATTCGGGAACACGGACACAATTCTAAGGTTGACATGTCAGGCGGAATAAAGTGGTTATTATTATTATTATTAGGCGCAACTTTGGGCATGTATTCTAAGTCTCTCCACAAAGATCAACTAGCAATGCTTGCAGTGTGTATATATCATGTACTTTTATACTACAATCAATTATATGCCCTTCAACATATTGATAACTAACTACTGACAACTATAATGGACAATATATCTTACTTAACGCTTGCTACAGAGCACTGTCACATGAACTCACTTATCAATCCACACGTCCTGTCGTGCAATACACATTCGTCTGTGGTCTTATGAATATCTGTCATGAATTCGCATCATCCACAAGTAATACAATAAGATTCATGGATAATCCCCATCCAGGCATTAATGAAAACAAAACACGTAGATCAGCGAAGAGTCTCTTTTCGGCGAATTCATCTTCTTAGCTGTACAATCGCAAATATATATGCATTGTTTTGTATGTATGTGTACATTAAGTTTGTCAAACAAAGTTACAATTGGTTAAGGTTAATTTTAACTAAACAAGTGAAGGTTGGTAATACAGGTCAAGAAAATTAAGTCTTAGTGAAACTAGGGTAGTAACAAGGGTGATGAGTTGTCAGAAACAGTTGTAATAATAATAGTGAGTTTTACTCAGGATGCACATAGAAACAAAGTAGATAATACGAAACTGTGTAAGAGATCTAAGTGAATACAAGAATTATAAGCAACTAAGGAACAGGCAAAGAAACAAAATTAAGTTATCAAAATAAAATAAAATAAAAACTCAAAAAATCAAAACATTGTTACCATGAGAGTAGAAGTGGTTGAGTAATCTTCTTTTGTATGCACAGCTCCGGTTTTTCCATGTGAATGGCTAGAGCTTCAGCGATACAAAGGAGACGAAACCGTATTGCCCTTGACATGTTGTTCTTGACTCGGTAGATTACTTTGAAGGAGGCGTTCGTTGAAACGCAATGATCAGTGCTGACCAGGTGTTCAATTATCGCACTCCTTATTGCACCAGTATTGCCTTTTCGCAACCATGCTGGATAGTGTTCTTGAATCCTCTTGGACAGGATGCGCGTCGAACGACCGATGTACCTGGCTCCACAGCAGCAGGTGAACTGGTATATGCACATAGAAGTGGCCAGATGCGGGATCTTGTCCTTGAGGCTTCTGCAGATTAGTGGGCGACTGGAGAACACTATTCTTAGCGTTGCTGCAAAGAATACAATAAGGACGCTGACTTTTCTTGGAACTCGGCGAAATGAAGTGCTCTCAATGAAGGCGTTCTCTTAAGACAAAATGCTAATATGCTTCTTTTGAAACGATCCAGCTAGATATCTTTTACCATTTCATTGAAAGCCTTGCTGCATCTACAAGGCGATAACGCTGAACAGTCCGTGACCACTTAGATTTAGCCAATTGTTTCTCACCATGAGTTCAAATAGGCAGCATGATACCAGTGCAATGACTTTCAGCCTTGCCACTAATTTTTTAATTAGAAACTTTTTTGACTATAGCTTGAATTTTTTATAAGCTTGAAACCACATAGTATTTTCGGCACAAGTATAGAATTTTCAACATGTGATATCGGTAGCCCAAATTTTGCAGGCCGACCAATTAATATCAGGTGCGCGTCGCCAGGGAATCGAGCCCCGGACCATTCGCATGGTTGGTGAGAATCCTAACTGCTGTGCCACCGACGCACTACTTGAAACTTGAAAACTGCAGTGATAAATATATACTAGCAGCTTTTTGGTAAATTTAAAACTAGGCCGATTGAGGCAACCTTCCAATTTTCATTATCAGGCTGAAAAAGGTAATATGATTAAGAGGCTATGTAAGTATTTTCCGTCAGTGCTCATGAAGATGTTTAGACTCGACCGGACATAGGTTTAAACAGGTTTCTCGGACGGCTGATATGCTGCCTCATTTTAAAGTTGTCAATAATACGGCAATACTGTTCACTAAAGATACATAGTTGGAATCATAGTTACAGTTTTGAACAGATAAAATTTTTCAAAAAGATTTGAGTTTTAGTGCGACAGCCACAATCGAAGACCCTTTCTGGTTTATCTGTTTCACTCCAATATACTATTATTATTCACTATTTGGGTTCTGAGCAAAGAAATAGGCCTCAGCTGAGTAGCTTCACTGCACCCAGTTCTCAACAATCACTATCAGTCAACTCGGTGGCTGTATGCGATCTTTTGTGTTCTCTTCATATAGCAGCCATGTCAACATCATATACTAGACTAGTTACTCGTAAGTCGATGACTTCGTGATGTGGTGTCGCTTCAGGGTCTCCACAGAGTATACCAGATCCACTTCGATTTCTTTTCACGTACTTGTTTGGCAATAGGTACTTGACTGATTCGATGTTAGAGTTCTTTGTTGCTTATTCTTTCCGGTAGGCCATCTGGTTTTCATTGTCGAGCGGATGCGGATCATGACGATCATTCAGGTAATACTTTTGACAAGTAGATGGTGCATGGCGAGGGATTTGGTCATGTCGTTGGTGGAAACCGTACCAATGGAGAAATCAATGAGATTATATAACTTTTATAGTCGCGCACGAAAACCCTCGTATTTGGGGGTTTCATTTGACCTGAACAGCCACTAGGTTGGCAGATTTCCAGGCACGTGTGAACGAAGCCTGATTCTGCTGACGTCTATGGGAGAAAGTGTGGGTTGTTAAACCCCTTGTTTTCAAGAGTATAACCACTACTGAGCTGGTTGGATAATTGGGATACATGATTTTCCATCCAAAATATGGCATCAAATTTAATTTTTCTTGATTATTTTATTCATCAAATTGTGTCACTGGATCGTGAAATGGATTTTAATTGACATTCAACTTACTTATATACAGATCTTGGAGACGAAGAAGAATTTCGTAAAGTATAAAGCATAAATCTTGGCTGATATTTTTACGCTGCGCATAATTTTGTCTAGAAAGAAGCTATCACTACTGTGACTCGTGGAAACCACACACTGCTTTGTGTTTTTGACTGGAGTCAGTCAAGCTAATTTGCTATCCAGTGTGCTGAAAGTACTTGCGTTTTCATGAGTTGTCTGCTTCTTGACAGTTAGAGATATTCATTCTAGTTCCTTACGAATGATATTCATAAACTGGTTTAAGTAGGGTTTTGTGACGATTACCGTAAACTAAATCTGAAATACCAAATGCACAACACTTTGCTTGTATTTCAGTAGATACAACTAGAAGCAACTATAAGGGAAAATATGCTCAGACGACCAAATATAAGAACTCTGTGACAATTTTGACACATTCTATGTGATGAGAGGACTGCAAGGCAGAGCATTAACAACTTACGGCGAAACAATAAGTTAACGTCCGTATATTTCGCTTTCTTCGTAATATTATTGTGCATATTTTCACTTAGTCTAATTTTACATTCCTATACATATTGGGCAATGTCATCAACTCATGCTCTAGCAACTGATCGGCTGATGTTGCAACTTAAAAACAACCCAAAACATCTCCTGTCCATCATCCCAAAGCGCAGTATGTAAGTTAAACGAAATTAAATCACGGGTCAAGTACTTCTTGATGTCTCTTACACCGTGTCTTTATTTCATTTTCAACAGCAACCACAGAAGCTGACTCAGAAGTTATCCAGGCTTGCTCATTATCAGGCGACCACCACTGCGCATGACAGACACACAAGTGTAAGTCACTTTACAACCATCCAAAATAACCAGGGGTAATGACCTATGCAGCTCCTATTCTTCCAATGTCAGTCCTCAGCATCATCAAGTCTTCACTTTATAAAGATACGCGGAGTGGTAAAATGGGCCAATCAGTTCAGAGTTCATCTCTCTTGGGCACTATCACTTTCCTTCTATCACATAATTCATAGTATTATTCAACAGTACCTACATCAAGTGCTAACAACTATTTCCCCCATTTGAATATGAGCCGGGAATTGAACTTCTGCCTGAAACTATCACCTTCACTGCGCTCCAAATGGCTGATTCATTTAAAACATGTCAGTGTTTATTTAATCATCTTCACCGCTCAAGAATTTTTTCGTGCACTTGGATACCACAAAGTTATATCAGTCTTAACACCCACTGCTTCCACAACAGCGAGCTGTTTGTTCTATCACACTATTAGTACTACTACCTTTTCGCTGAGAATAGGCTGTTTCCATTGTCCAGTTTACACTGTTCTTCTGTCTTCTATTTCAGAGTGATAGCACACAATGGATTTAGCAGGTTCCAAAAGATTTTCCTACCCACCGTGACATCTCTCACTGAATGGAACCAGCATCATTTGATTCTGGTGAGAGATTAATGTAGGGGATTAAAGAAGCTCGTCAAGCCAATTGAAAACCAGCTTTTCACCCTCAACCGTCAACTCATTTAACTGCGTAGATCAAAACAAATCGCGATCAAGCTCACTGACAGCATTGTTGAGTGACAGTGTATCTCTATAATACGTGGGGTTAAACGCTATAGCTATCTGTTTTCGCGCAGTGTATGGGTTATCGCGTTAACGCCTATAGAGGTGTTATAATCGCTCAGTTTTGCAAACATAGATTATATTTGACTCGTTTCAGGCTTCTGTAGCCGAATAAAGCAATATTTTTCCGTATTGTGTTCGTATTAATGGGTAACATTCTCTTGATATCCCAGACGATTTGTTACTAAAAAACGTCATCCCTCATAAGAACTTTCGTTTAGAAAAACTACTATTTGCGTTTTAAAGCCTTAAAGCTTTGTTATTTGCGAGTTGTTATGGATCTTAAGGTTGTAAATTGACCACAGACAATGGTTGTTGTCACAGAAGTTATTCTATGAGAATCGGGCATTTGAAAGAGAAATAGCTCACAGACATAAGTTAGATGTACGTTTTGAGGATGTTAAACACTTTTGTTATCATCCGTGATGATTGAAATATTCCATAACACATCGAAGAGATCATGCGATGAATGAGACAAGCTGCTGGATTTTATCCATTTAGATGAAGTTCCTAGTTAAAACTACTCAGGCGAAGATGTGATACCAGTTTAATTTACATTGTCACATGGAAATTCCGGAGGCCGTAATTGCTCAATGCATAAAATGGCATCAGATTATGTTGATATCGGTGTGCATTGGGGCAAGAAGAAAAGCATAGATCGTCCTTCTAACATATCAGACTGCTTAAAATTAGTGTCAGCTTTCTGTCGAATAGTAGCTAGTACCTGTGTCCTAAAACTACTACACCTGCTACAAAAGTTATACCACTCGTAATAATTATTCGTTTTCAGATCACTAAGATATTCTGAGATCCTTAATGAATTACTTGTGGCTATGAAGGATGTGGAAGATGCACTTATGGCTCACATCTTTAAAGCATTTATTATTAAACAAGTTATCTATAGGGATTTTGTGATGTCCAGGTTACAGTGCTTGACTGTATGTAGTTCCTGCATGCCACTGTGCGTGAGGGGACAGTTGGTGAAAATGAAGGTAGAATAAAGTTTCTCATAAACTCACTATGAACACTGCAAACTGTTGATAAGAAACTGCATTAAAGGAAAGAATTCCGAACGGCTAGAAAATATTACTGCAGATCCGATGATTATTACGTTTTACATTTGTCAACCATCTTTCTAAGGTTCAGAATGACGCCAAAACATCAATGGTACCCCGCAGGCCCTACAAGGGTTCGTGAGACATCTTACATGTTATGTTGTCTTACGAATTCTAAACTTGCAGATGTTTCAATTTACCTGTCACTGAAATATCACTGATCTTCTTCACGATAGTCGTATAAATCTTGTAGGTGGACATTCAATAACGCATTATCGATGATTGTATTCCATGCCATTTTGCAGTTTCTCAGGACATTGTTCTCCTCCTGAAGTAGCTTATAATTACGTGAGGGCATAGTACTTACCCAAATATACAGTGTTCATTGTGAAGCGTTCACCGTTTAACATTTATGATAACTTGTTCTCATTGCTTGTACAATAAACGAACGATTTAAACATTTGAAAAAGTATTTAATTATGATATTTCACGACTACAATTTATAACATCAATTATTGGGCATGTAGAAATAGCATGCATTCCTTGTAAACACCCGTTAATACGAGGTACTAAAATATTTTAATTTGCTTCGTGCTAGATTTTATAAGATGAAGTGTGTCTGTCAGTGAAAACCAGAGAAGAATAATGCCATAACCAAAGACAGAGAAAAGAGAGTGAACCTTTTTCAGCAAAGGTAAGTAAATATAAAGCGTTTAGCTTTTACATTAATTTTTCCCAACTTCGGCGATTTAAAAAATACACTTCATCCACTTATTTGCAGATGTCTGGTAACGTCAGTCAACCTGGTCACAGCAATTCGACATCGACGAAATAATTACGATAAACAATTGTGTAAAGACATTTACTTGTTATTATTTTTCATTAAATATATTTAACATCCTGCTTACCATACTTTTCTCATTCTATCTGAGTGAAACCAAATTTGTCATCGTGACGAGATGGAGGCCTAACTTATCAATGAGACCTGAGAAAGTAATTGCCGGAATAATTCAACGTAAGTCTTACTCCGATCGCTACAGCTCAACCTATTCAATTATTCGTCTCGTGCAGACTTCATTTTACACTATACGTTAACACCCGTGGTCATATGGATTAACATCACGCTTTAAGTGAAATAATAGTAATGCACTACTTTTGAATACACTTAACCTCATATGAAATCGTACTCAACTGCAATGCCTAAGTTCTATTCTTGTTTTTCAAATACTGAAGTTAGTTATTTTTATCATTGGTCACTACGGATTTCCCTATGACTAGGAGACGTACTCGCGTAACTTTAGACAGATGTTTAGGCTTGACTAAAGTAATTATAATTCACCACTTTTATCTATCTAGTGTGTTCCTACAGAATTACACTTACGTATAGTAACGAGTTCATATCCTAGAGAGTACCGGTCTGGCATGCCGTACTCCCACTGCAAGTAGAACACAAGAATATTTGATAGAAAATTTTATTTCGCTGCAACGCAAACAAGTTTATTAACATGTATGGGATGTGCACACTCAAAGATGAAAGTCTTCGTTTGAGAAGTATCTCCCATTATTCGACAGAAACTTCCCAGTGTCCAAATCGCGTCACCTCTAAATTCTTCGCATTTCAAGTAAACAGAACTGTATGCCCACATCCGAAGTTATCCGGTATCACGAACTGCAAAAATGAATATCTGCAAGGTTATAAGTGAATGAGCGAACTTACCTTCACTTGCTGTCACATGTAGAACCAATTCCTACAACTGATTACGCAAATGTATCTGGTCGTAAATCGTAAAACACTCGTCAGTGTTTTTCCGATGTCTTTGTCCGAATGTCACTACATCGGCTTCCACTGAATTCAACTAACTGACAGATCTCATTACGACTCGACATTCCTAAAACCGATATAGATTAAATTCAGTTACGTAAATTAAGCATTTACATGATTAACATGCACCATCATATATGACTTAAGTATTCAATAAATTCAGTCATCCTAGTTTACACTTCTTTTGAAATGTGGAGCACATTAATGGTGCAGAAAATATCATGACTATTGCGCATACATAATATTATTAACTACCAGTAATTGTGCCATCGAATCATACTACAAGAATACATTTAACAATACTTTGTTAGTGATCTGAGGGACAAAAATATTTGTGCAAAACTTACAGACTAGATGAAAGTTCCACAAAGTTTTCTCTCACTACTATACAATGTCTCATTCGCCAATTTTTCCTCTGCATGTGAACGTAGCCACATACTGGTATGTGATAAATGTTGTCACTGTAAGCAATATATAAGTTCCTCGCCTTTTGAGAGTCTTCCAATGCGTCTGCAGCCTCTTACATATGTGCTGCTTCCACTCGCATTAATTACCTGCGATGAAATTCCAGAAAAAGGGCTCGTTAGCGAAGCACATTATTGCCACAGCTTGTCACAGCGAATTCGCAAGAAACACAGGAAACCAGACTATGTGAGTGAGAAATATCGAAGTAGAAAATACTGTACGTATAACCACAACTCAAGAAATGCGTTGGGACATTTCAATTTTAGGGAACGGTGTTCCTCCACGGCCAACGAACGTGGACGAAAATGACCTTCAGGTGTCCAACTCCTCCAGTGACTTTGAGCAACTTTTAACCTATCTGTTGGGAACATCCCACGAAGGCTGTAATATTCATTAAGTTTGTATGGATTGCTAGACACCATACACCTTTCTCGATATCCACTTATCCGAGAGCTCTTCGTCACAGATGATTGTGATTTGCCCTCTGACTTCTCTCATCCAGGGGTGGGGTGCAATATACTGGCAAACTTGCTCATAGCTTGGTTGACACTGCTTTTCACTAACCTCAAAATATCATTCAACCCTGTCTCTAAACCATGCCCTTCTAAACAGGAGCCGATTTCTTTGAACTTTCTTTGCAAGCGAACGGGTAATCTCTCAGCGATTGCCTCAAGAGCGGAATTCGATTTCAATTCATCCATACATTACAGAGAAATGGGGGTACTTCTGCACACCATTAAACTATCCGGAAGCTCAGCGAGTTCCTCGGAGTCGTCGCTTAACCGCGTACCATGACCCTCAACAGTCTGATATACGCAACTGGATATCATAAATGGCCTACCAAGCTTTTGACGTAATATCCTCGTAGCTTCGGTGTATCCTCCGTTTGGGGGCTGGGATTTACAGCTTTGGACTGCCATAACCGCCGTACCAGTGCAATATTTCAATAAGTATATCAGCTTCATATCATCACTAAGTCCGTAACCACTCAGCGTGATTTCAATTTCTTTCACAAAATGAGGGTAATCTGCCGGGTTTCCATCGAAACACAGACTCAAATTTAGGCAACTTAAAGCATCTACTCCCCTTGGTTAACGCCACATGCTATCAACCTTGTCAGCAATAACTTCAAACAACTTATCACAAACATTGGGCATATCATCATTACCTATTTTTTTACCTGCTTCCACACTGCCCTATCTTTTCCTTGGCCCAGGCATTACTGAACGTCACCAGAACCAAACGTGAGTTCCAACAACGCTTGTCTAAAGACGCAGGGGACCAGCAACTGAATACACTCTAGGAGGAGTGACAACTTCTGAAGGTGGGCGATCAGGGACTACCAGAGGAGATAAGAAACTGTCAATTATTCAGATCGCTGGGACCCCAGACCTATCGCTGGTTTCAGAAGAGTAAGCTTAATACGCAGAACACCTTGCAATGTAACCCACATGCAACAACAGAAGACGGTTAAGCAACATTATCATTTATTCTTCAAGCGGTAAAAAAATAGATTTACAGCGGTTAATCAGTGCCAAATTCTGTATATAAATGTTAACAAAATACACAAGAATAATTCTGATAGTATTTCTCTGATATTTTGCCAACCAATACACGATTTACCGTGAGAATAAACGTTATCGCGCTTTAAATTTACCGCGCTTCAGGTTTCTTCATCTCTCATTGGCTAGAACAGTGGTGGTCAATTGAATTTTTGATTCGTCCTGGGTAGGTGTTATCATGTGCGACTTTGTGTGATTGTGTTATGCGAGGATTGCTATTTCACTGCTTGTTATACAGATACAATGCTCTTTTTGTAATAAACTCCCTTGAAACGATCCCGTGGGTCCCAACGCATTTCTTGAGTTGTGGTTATACGTACAGTATTTTCTACTTCGATATTTCTCACTCACATAGTCTGGTTTCCTGTGTTTCTTGCGAATTCGCTGTGACAAGCTGTGGCAATAATGTGCTTCGCTAACGAGCCCTTTTTCTGGAATTTCATCGCAGGTAATTAATGCGAGTGGAAGCAGCACATATGTAAGAGGCTGCAGACGCATTGGAAGACTCTCAAAAGGCGAGGAACTTATATATTGCTTACAGTGACAACATTTATCACATACCAGTATGTGGCTACGTTCACATGCAGAGGAAAAATTGGCGAATGAGACATTGTATAGTAGTGAGAGAAAACTTTGTGGAACTTTCATCTAGTCTGTAAGTTTTGCACAAATATTTTTGTCCCTCAGATCACTAACAAAGTATTGTTAAATGTATTCTTGTAGTATGATTCGATGGCACAATTACTGGTAGTTAATAATATTATGTATGCGCAATAGTCATGATATTTTCTGCACCATTAATGTGCTCCACATTTCAAAAGAAGTGTAAACTAGGATGACTGAATTTATTGAATACTTAAGTCATATATGATGGTGCATGTTAATCATGTAAATGCTTAATTTACGTAACTGAATTTAATCTATATCGGTTTTAGGAATGTCGAGTCGTAATGAGATCTGTCAGTTAGTTGAATTCAGTGGAAGCCGATGTAGTGACATTCGGACAAAGACATCGGAAAAACACTGACGAGTGTTTTACGATTTACGACCAGATACATTTGCGTAATCAGTTGTAGGAATTGGTTCTACATGTGACAGCAAGTGAAGGTAAGTTCGCTCATTCACTTATAACCTTGCAGATATTCATTTTTGCAGTTCGTGATACCGGATAACTTCGGATGTGGGCATACAGTTCTGTTTACTTGAAATGCGAAGAATTTAGAGGTGACGCGATTTGGACACTGGGAAGTTTCTGTCGAATAATGGGAGATACTTCTCAAACGAAGACGTTCATCTTTGAGTGTGCACATCCCATACATGTTAATAAACTTGTTTGCGTTGCAGCGAAATAAAATTTTCTATCAAATATTCTTGTGTTCTACTTGCAGTGGGAGTACGGCATGCCAGACCGGTACTCTCTAGGATATGAACTCGTTACTATACGTAAGTGTAATTCTGTAGGAACACACTAGATAGATAAAAGTGGTGAATTATAATTACTTTAGTCAAGCCTAAACATCCGTCTAAAGTTACGCGAGTACGTCTCCTAGTCATAGGGAAATCCGTAGTGACCAATGATAAAAATAACTAACTTCAGTATTTGAAAAACAAGAATAGAACTTAGGCATTGCAGTTGAGTACGATTTCATATGAGGTTAAGTGTATTCAAAAGTAGTGCATTACTATTATTTCACTTAAAGCGTGATGTTAATCCATATGACCACGGGTGTTAACGTATAGTGTAAAATGAAGTCTGCACGAGACGAATAATTGAATAGGTTGAGCTGTAGCGATCGGAGTAAGACTTACGTTGAATTATTCCGGCAATTACTTTCTCAGGTCTCATTGATAAGTTAGGCCTCCATCTCGTCACGATGACAAATTTGGTTTCACTCAGATAGAATGAGAAAAGTATGGTAAGCAGGATGTTAAATATATTTAATGAAAAATAATAACAAGTAAATGTCTTTACACAATTGTTTATCGTAATTATTTCGTCGATGTCGAATTGCTGTGACCAGGTTGACTGACGTTACCAGACATCTGCAAATAAGTGGATGAAGTGTATTTTTTAAATCGCCGAAGTTGGGAAAAATTAATGTAAAAGCTAAACGCTTTATATTTACTTACCTTTGCTGAAAAAGGTTCACTCTCTTTTCTCAGTCTTTGGTCATGGCCAAGGAAATATCTCAGAGTGGCAACATTATTGGGAGCGGGCATTTTCTGAATGGCACGTACATTTTCTTTGTCTGGTCGACGTCCATGTTCATTAAAATTGAACCCATGATACTTTACTGAATCCATGAAAAATGTACATTTATCCTCTTTAAGATAGAACCCAAACTCTGACATTTTGGATAGCACAGCGTCGTGTCGATCAAACAATTCAGGCTTACTACTCCCCGTGATTATCACATGGTCGAGGTAGACAGCAACACCAGGTTGGTTAGCAAGCATAGTATCCATGATCTTCTGAAAAATTGTGGGTGCTGTTTTCACACCAAATGGTAAGCGAGTAAACTTGTAGAGACCCCTATGAGCGTTGATTGTTAGCAACTCTCGAGACTTTGGTTCAACTTCTATTTGAAGGTAAGCATCAGCAAGGTCAATTTTTGCAAAACATTTACCACCATTAAGTTTGACGAATAACTCTTATTGAATTGGTAATGGATAAGCATGACCCTCTAGAGCATCAGTTAACCCAGTTGAAAAATCTGCACAAAGGCGAATGGAACCATTTGCTTTGCGTACAACAACTATAGGGGCAGCCCAGGGCGAATACGTTACTGGTTTGATGACACCCAATGCTTCCAGTCTGTCGAGTTCATTCTCAACCAATGTGACAGCAGCATACGGAAGTGGACGTTTTGGACGAAAAACTGGCTTCGCG
Organism: Trichobilharzia szidati; assembly: GCA_944472155.2. Lineage (NCBI taxonomy): Eukaryota > Metazoa > Platyhelminthes > Trematoda > Strigeidida > Schistosomatidae > Trichobilharzia > Trichobilharzia szidati. The sequence continues at coordinate 27,828,884 of OX235276.1, read as the reverse complement.
TTTGGCTTTAGAGACATAACAACTTGGGTAAATTTGCAGCAGCCAAGTTTGTCCTGGAAGACAGAAGCGTGCTTTTGACGCAGGCGTTGCAAGAGAGTCTGATAAGATACATGTCCGGGAACATCGTTATTTGGTGAGGACGAAACATTAGAGCATACTGAATTTAATGGTACATTGAAGATATGGAGCTAGTCTAACCAGTCGAGACCAAGCAAATTCAAATCATGGTAGTTTGTGACGTAACATACACCATTGAAGTGATGCTCACTAAAATGTACCTGGCAATTTATCGCACCCACCAGTTTCAGCATATCTACAGAGGCATTCTTAGCGACATGCTCGGTCGGCAGAATCTGTGGGCACCCAAGTTTGCGCCACGTAGTTCGGGAAATTAACGTGATATCTGATGCCGTATCCAACTGAAGACGAATAGGTTTGCCGTTAATACCTAGTGTAATCTACTTACGTTTGCCGGCGAAATCGACTTTGGAAGTTGTGAAAATTGTCTGTACTCGAGGAGATTGTTTCGGCTTGAAACAACTACTTCTGTTCCTCACCGAAGAATTTTTCTGTGGTGGACAGTAACCCTCTTTATGTCCAAAACGGTGACAATCACGGCATTTATGTTTCTTGAAAGGACAGAGCTTGACAAAATGCCACGAACCACAGTGCCAACACACTGAAGGAGGTTTGGCTGAATTCCGAGACTGCGTGCTGTGTGCTTAACGGTGATCGGAGGACTTTTCACTGTGTTAATTGAACCAAATTCAGACGACTGTCGTTTGCACTCCACCATAGCAGTATCGTGCTTCAAGTTGACTAAGCGTTGGCATTCTGCTGTCACCATTTGTAAAGTCATTTTTGGGTCTTGTTCCACGAGTGACAGAAGTCGAGTTCTTATGTCACTATCTTCTGGGTTCTTCAACCCACAAATAAAAATCAAACACTTGAACTGATCTGATGTCATTTCGTGTGGTTTGAACCTTTCGCATTCCTTGATCACTTTGCCAGCGTAAGTGACATAATCATCGGAAGGCATTTTTGTCAACTGAAAACATTGATACCGAATATTAAACATGGATGACTGTTCACCAAAGATTTGTGATAAAACAGTGACTGTCTCATCGAATGATAACTCACGTGGGTTCTTAGGCAGAATGAAGTTAATATATTTGTTGTGCTCAACAGTACCAAGTTTTCTCAGTAACAATTGGACTTTGGCGGCATCAAACATGTAGCATTCAATACGGAAAACGTCTTCATAACGATTGAACCATGCATCAAATACGAGACCAGATATTGGGTCGTAGTTGAACTCACTGATGGAATTTCAGATGCTTTCATATTTGTCTGAATGAGATGTTGATGGAACTTGAATGGGCAGCTTCTGAGTGAGAGCTTCGATTAATTTTAGTTGAGCTGCTTCATTCTGAACTTGCTGCTGCAAGATGGATTTGAGATCGTCCAGAGAGACAGACATTGTAATTGGGTTGTAATTAACGCAGCCAAAAATGTTCTATAGCTGCGCTGAACAGAATAAAGCCCGTCGTCGCTTGCTTGTTATAACTGCAATGAATTAAAGTAATCCTCGTCGCCAATTTGTTATAACTGTGGGGAATTAAATGAGGACGTTGTCGCCTTGTTCTGTCTGCGCCTGACTAATATGCCTATCTGCCTGTGATACCTTCCGATTCAGTGAACCACGCAAATATCAAAAGAAAAAGGCTGGTCTGTGACTATATACAGTAGTACGACGACAAAGGACTTATTTAGGAAAACAACACATGGTACTTATACATTTTTACAACAATACAGACAGCTAACAGCATTTTAAATAATTGATCGTAATAATCAATAACAAAGTGCGTGGGAAATGATGATATACCATTTATGCGAGATTAACAGCCGTTGAAATAATTGATCAGTAACAAAGTGCGTGGGATCCCATCAATTAGGGCATCTGCATATACATCCCACGAGAATTTTAGTTTCGTTTGTGTGGATGCTTATCCACTTAGATTCTGGGAGTTTGTCAGTAGGTGCGTTATTGAAAGTATTGGATTTAGTGGATTTAGAGGCATATATTAAGCAACCGCCTCCTCTCTTGTCAACTCTATCATTTCTATAGATGTCGTAGTTGTCTATTACTAGCTTTGTGTCAGGTATATCAATAGTAAGCCAGGTTTCAGTCACCATTAATAGTGTTGGCCGTTCTATGTATGCCAGACAGCGAAGCGATGCTATTTTATTCAGGAGAGATCAAGCATTCGGGAGCATAGTCGTCAGTAAACCAGAGTTATTGGAGGAGAGGTTAATCTGGTTACTTGTTACTATCCCTACGTTATGTTTGGAGGGGCTCTGAGGTGAGACAGAGTCAGTGTGTGTACTATTTCCTGAATGAACTGTGCAGCGAGTGGGGCTATTGTTTGCTGCAGCTGAAAATGATCCTGTTGCATATTTTGACTCTTGGCATCCATGGGTGGGCATCTGTGTTCATTTACTGGTGATATATAGTTTGCCTTGCAATATGCGTTGTAGTTTGCTGGACCCACGTACCCTGTATTAAGATTACCTTGGTAGTTGTACCTCATGGGGCTTTCATAGTCGTATGCATATTGGCTCACATCACGTGTGTGAGTGAAGTTATTGAGGGGATCAAGTGTCGATCTATACTCATTATGTTGATGAGGTTTAACATAGATAGTGTGAGAGTTTGGACGAGAATATTCAAAAATATGATCCCTATATGAGTCCCGTTTAGTGCTCCATATGTCCTGAGGATCCATTCTACGTTGCATTCCGAAGTTGTGTGCGTTGCTAGGCAAGTTACTCCTAGTTCGGGAAGGGGTATTCTTACTCACATTCTGCATGACGTTTTTGGGAATATGCTTTGTTACCCATGCATTGTCATTTTTTAGATTGACATGCTGCTTATTAGACTCATTACGAAGGAGGTATGTCGAAGTCTGGAGTGGGACTCTGGGCTTTGTGGTCTTCCTCGCAGTTTCTACTGCGGGACTCTCTGGCTTGGATCCAGATTAAGTAGAGTCTGCCAGTTGTGTCTGGTCAGCCATATTTTGTGCGTCAATATCAATCTCATGTAGGACAGCAGGTTTCCCAGATGTGCTCTCATGTAATTTAAGATTGCACCCAGTGACACTGCTCTTACTGAGTTTCGGGTCGCTTTTATTTGCCGTTTTTTCTCCCAACACTATACACGTGACTTGCTATGCTTCAGTGTCCGTCGACAGTTAGCACTGATACCAAATGTATTTCTCAGTGTGGTCAACTTTTTATCGAAGGAGTTCTTGGTTGCTTGCCTTTGGTTAGGTGTTTTATCCGAGACTACTTTAATAGTCTTGAATTTAGTGGCAGTAACCAGAAGATCTTCGGCCTTCTTAAATCGTTCAGCTATTATGTAGCTGTCGAACCTAAAGAGTATAGGACAAGGATGCTTTAGATATTTTTTTCCTTAGGCGAATGCACTGACAAGGTGCACTCGAGAGATTTTCAGCCTTCAGCAATGAGTGCTGGGCCGACTCTATGGGCTCGCTATCTGGTACATTATACAGTATAGCGTTTTGTTTTGAAGCCAGCCTTTTAACAACTTAGCTGGATAGAAAATCAATGGCGTTTTCTAACTCCTTCGCACTTTCTGAGTCAGTATGCGTCATTCTAGAAGTCATTAAAAAGCTTTAGGATTATAGGATCCTGCAGTTCCTTTTTCATATGTGAGATAGTTTCGGGTATACATTCTAGTGAACTTAATTTCGTTTTTAATTCATCTACCTGTAGCTGCATCTCTGTAATTAGGCATGTTAAGTAAGAGAGCTCTACCTCTTCAGACAGAACATCTTCCACCTGTATTACAGGGGTCAGAGTTATGTTGGAGTCTTTCATGTTGGGTGAACTACTAATAATCAGGAGTGGTAATGTGTTGTTAGACGAGCTGGTGCTATGTTCTAAATTACTGGCGTTCACACGAACACGCTTTTTAGAATTTTGGCTCATCGTTATTAAAGATCAATTAACAGTAAGCAATAAATGAATATAAACGTAAACACATGCAAAAGCGTCACCTGGTTCGAACGTACCGGGCCTTCATTATTACCGCTTTTAGTTGAAAAAGTAATTCGACTGTGTCACAGATGCTTCTGGTTGGATTCCTTGGTACCAACTATTGTTCCTTATGAGTGTATTGAAGAAACACTGCAGGGAGATATTGCAGCTTCGCCGAAAATTGAATAGAATCATTTCACTTATGCAAGATGTATACAGTAATGAACTCATTGCGCCCAGCCCTACATTACTCTGTAAAATTTTCTCGTTTGGAAATGAAAATGCACATACATATTGTGTCAGTAACTGCAAAACACTCTAACATCTAGATTTTATACGCCTTCTGTCTCACTACTCCATATGATAACAGTCTGATAGTTATTTACGAATGCAGTGAAAAGTATTCCATAGACCACGAGTAGCACTCAGTACTAAGCAGAAGTATGGGAACTTAGTGAAAGTATTTTCGAGAACTAACGCGACGAGGTTAGCTTTTTTCTAATATATACCCACCTATCAGAGCAATGAAAAGATAATGACGAATTGTTAAAACAAGCATTGTATTTACTATGTAGGGAATACTATTACATACAAACTTCATAACAAAATGCACAAGTCTTGCATGCCATTGTATCAGTAATATAAGCATACTAATTGTACTACAGCCCAATGTGAAGAATTTCAAGGCTTCATACCAACAACTTTGTGGGAGGTGGATGTATTGAAAGACTGCTTGCAGACATTATGTATGACGACATCTAGTAGAATGTCTACGAAGACTGACAACCTGCAATAAGGAAGACAAAAATGAAACACTTAGGAGTCACAATGCATAAGATAAATATTTTTGATATGAGTATAAAACTTGGGTACTGCGTTGGTGTACAACTCCACTATGGATGAGATATTTTCATAAATCACACAGTGTTGTACAGTTATATTAACTGACAACGTTTCGGGCACAAATTATTTCTCGTAATCATATCACACCACTCAACTTTTCGCTTCGTTTATATGCATGAGTATTTTAGTTAAGTGTACTACAAGGATAAAAATATCACTCGTCTCATTCACTTCTATTCACACTATTTCTTATGTCAGTGTTACTGACTTTTGGTTCATGGTTTATTCTTCGGTGCACTTTATCTGGACAATTTAAGGAATTGGTACAATGCATAGACTACTTAGGAAGCGGCATTAATAAATGTTTAAGCCAATTAACGCTGTGGTGAGTTGTGGGACTAGGAAGCTGTGGCAACAAATGCTGACTAACTGAGTTTTAACACACAAATGACATAAGTATAAAACTTGGGCACTGTGGTAGAGCATAACTCCATTATGGATATGATTTTATTTTGATAAGTCACACAATGTTATACAGTAATATTACAGTTAATATTACTGTATAACACTGTGTGTTTTTACACACAACTCAGCACAGAAGTGCAACAGTTCGATTTGTTACATTCCGCACACGAAAAATATTGTATTTAGTTGGTAATAATCAAAACATATTTCATCAGATGTGTTTCGACTTAGCACCCAAGCTTACAGCAATTCTAAACTTATTCTAACCTATGCGTTGATAATGCCTTTTTATGGTAAATGAATATTTTATCTACCCACTATGTTCTTAAATAACGCTGGTCGTGCTTAAAATGAGAGCTTGGTGCTGAATTAATGCGACAAAATCTTAAAAAAGATCAGCATCTGAAATAATGCCTTCAATGCTGAAAATAAGCACTGCATGCCTAACTGCTGCGGGTAATGCTGAAAAATAGCATTCTCTCTCGACATAGCATGTTGAAACCAACCAATCAGCAAAGAATAGGTTTCACACAGAGTATGTAGTGTGACGGCTACATACTTGTCTGCTAATTACCTATGATGTGATTGGTCTATTTGACCAGAGGTGTGACAGTTAATAAGAATACAACGAAAACGAAATTCAACAGGGGGGTAGGGGAATGTGAATTTCTCACATATGAAGATTGCAATGCATAATATATTTCGTTTGTGAGAGCGTCCCTGAATTTGATTACAGTTCAGTTGAGACGAGGTTAACAAATGAAAAAAAATTTAAGCAAGGTAGGTTGTGTCTAATGTGTATTCTAGCAGCTATGGGAAAAAATTATCTATTTAAAGATATAAATATGGAAACCATTAACCTCTGCAAGAAAATGTTGAACATTATGACTACTGACAGAAAATCTCGACAACAAACCTAAATGCATTTAGGTTATGGTATAAAATAAACGAACTCATGAAACATAACGAGACAGGCTGTGAGTTATCTCAGGTAGGAGGAGAGATTATTGTAATATAACTCTTTTTTCAGTTAGATAAGAACTAAATGAAAAAATACGATTATCATTTGTTGACATTTCGGTGAATTTTATCCACTTTTTAACATTTCGTTATACGTAGACTATATGTCATTCTGACTGACGTTCAACATAGAAGCTTACACACAAGTGCACCTGTTCAAGTTACCACGCTCCATGTAGCACACAAAGGTAGAAAAAAGAAATTAAATGGAACTCATGTGAGTATAAATGTGAGGGAGAGCGGATATTCATAAGGATGAAGTATAAGGGTTGATTAGATACGTGAGAATACGCTAGGTGAATGCATTTGTCATTGATGGCGACTTGGAGTCACATCTCTACCTAAGACTATACGTTTAACCGCATTATTAGTCACCATACTATACCACTTAACAGAGGGAATAGGGCACACACACCTACGGTTAAACAGCAGTAGTCGTTTCATACCTCCAGAATTCAATGGTCACTTCTCAAAACCTGGGTGGACAATATCATCGGCAGACTCTAAATTGACGAGGCTGTTCCCTGGTAAGTCCCTAAAGTCAATGGAAGACAATTCTATTCATACACGTCTGATGAAACTGAATCAACATAGGGACGACAGTTGTAGAAATGAGCCTTGTATTACATCATGCTTGGAATACTAAGCGAATAGAATGCAATCTGTAGAACTCATGAAATTCACATAAGGACATACTGCCTTTTCAAAAAATCCAGTTATTTTTTCCCCAGTATAGTGATAAATGGATATTGCGGTTGTGTAAACTCAACAGATTGTGAACTGCTGCCAGTGAAAATGGCAACAATTCTTAGAATTACAAGCTACAATTTTTGCTTGATTACAACAACAAGCACTTGTTAAACGACCACTTGACGAGCATAAAATCTACTCAGGAAATGCATAAGATTTAGTAAAACAAGTACAATTTCGACTTCAACATGAAGTCTCCTTGCCAAATGTCTCACTGTTAAAGCCTACACAGTTCACAAATTAACTCAAAACACTGAAGTCTAAAAATTTCTATTTGTCCTTACTGAACTTAATATGGACAGTCTTGTGAAGCAATTCCCGGGTTATTTGTGCAAAAGAGAGGGCAAGGCATTCGTAATCTGTTGCTTCATGTGGAATTGCAATGCAACTCGACCCGCAATAGTATTTATATGAATAAGCTGAAAAATAAGGTCTTCCTCACCTTCTAAACAACTTGTCTTTTTTCCATGTAAGGTAATAACTTTTTCACGTATAAGCCTAAGTTATGTCTATGAAATCGAAATATTGTAGCAATTAAATCTTCCCTCAAAATAAAGGCCACCTGAAACACAAGTTCACAACAAGGCTACATATTATGACCATAGTGCTAATGTTTTTTGTCTTAAAATGAAAATCTGACTGTTATAAGTACGTAAAAACTGAGACTAATGCTGAAATTGAGCTATGAATACCAACGATAATTATCAAACCAATTAAGAAAATAGTGTCTCAATAAACAGACGAATATACCAGTACGATTCCATGAAAATCCAAAAATACACGTTTAATTTTTGAACTTCCTACCCTATTTAATACATCACGTTGCGCATATATCAGTATCGAAATACATTTCCTGAAACAAGTGCAGCAAATGTAACGCAATTCAAGTAAACTATGCCGTCATTATTATGTGAGTCAGAAAACTTTTTGATACGAAATTTCATCTAAAAAGCATACACAAAACATAACTTCCCACTAAACCAACGTAGAAACGGACATGAACGATACAATTAGCGGGGATATGCAATAAAGCCACTCCTGAGAGTTAGGCTTCATCTCTTGCTTCATATTTTGGCAAAAGATGTAAATGCGACAAGCTCGTTAAGCCTATGTGAAATATTGGATCACCTTCCTCGGAATTCATACATCAAAAAAGACTTCAATCTAGAAATGATTATTTGGATTTTTGTTTACAGCTTGATTCCATACCTTATTTTCTGGTACAGGTATGGAATTTCAGCATGTGATATCGGTAGCCCAAATTTTGCAGGCCCACCATAGATATCAGGTGTGAGTCGGCAGGGGATCGAAACCTGGACCATGTGCATTATCGGCGAGAGTCATAAACGCTGTGCCATCCTCTGTTCACCCTTTCGAGTGATAAGTGGTTATTATAACGATATCTACAACTGTACCGCTTACAGGACAGTGAATATGGAGGGCAGTGAGTCTACTCTGCACCTAAATAGCTAGGCAGATATCGGCAGCGCGTAATTCATATCATTTAAACATTCTGCACCAGCCTGTCTTTCAGTAATATGGAGCTTACCAATAGGTTCGTCGCCATCGATCTGCCTTGATTTTAACTCAGAAAATTTAACTAGCTTACCACCAGAAGTTGTGGATATTTCCTACTTAGTTCATGACAACCTCTTAGATATCAGAATAAACCTGATGATGTTTATGACAACAAATAATTTACAGGTGATTTCCATCCAACAGATGTGTGTTACATTATATTTGCATTTCAAATTATACTTGAGAGAAATCAAATACATATTAAAGAAAAGCTGGGAAATAAATCGGCTGAATATAGACCATTTCCTGGACAACAAGATTCGGTTTCCAATGTGTTCAAAAGAAATCTTCGGCTTCTGGACTTATTCGTCACGTTGGTTGAAATTTCGCTTGGTTAATGTTTTTGTCAATAGGTTTTGATAAAATTGTGTTATATGTTTTCTGGATTGATAGGAATTCTCATTTCCTGACTATAATAATAATGTATATTTTCATATAAACATAAATTTACATGAAAATGCATTCCATTTTTACAGGCACGATCAAGTAGGATATAATGCCAAATAGTAGATTGTCTACAAGTTAATAATGTTTGAACAGCTAAATATTTGATATATATATAAATACACTCATTGTCTGACCCAGGTCGTATCATTATTGAATTCCAGGCCGGTTCCCGGGGAATCGGCCAACTAGTTCGTAGGATAACTCCTCAACCGACAGCCCACATCACGTCAACCACCCCCCAATACGGGGACGTGGTGAGACTGACTACCAGTTGCCTGTACAGTAATGTGAGAGGTCTAAGAGGCAAAATAGCTGAACTTAGATACCTACAATCACAGCTGAACTCCAAAATCATAATACTGACGGAAACCTGGCTAACCCCTACGGTGGCAGACAGCTAAGTCAGTATAAGTGATATGGTCCTAGTCAGGCGAGATAGGGATCTGAAAGAAGGAGGTGGAGTCGCCATATACGTCGACAAACGGCTCAGATGTGTCCGTGCAATCGACCCTCCACTCATTGAGCTCCCTGACTCCATATGGTGCCATTTCACCTTTGGGTACTCTAAGTATCTAGTGGGCAGCATTTACAGATCACCTTCATGTGGAGCAGACCACAACCAGGTACTGCTGAATGCAATTTCAGCGACACAAGACATGGATTATGATCAAATTGTCATAGCTGGAGACTTCAATGCCCCATCTCTTAATTTGATGACGGGATATGCCCAGGACAGATTTGATCGAAATCTGCTGCATACCATTAGGGAGGCCGGATTCACTGAAAATGTCAGAATGGATACTAGATGGGGCCCAGATGGGAAGTCTTCTAGACTGGATAATGTGCTCACTAGTTACCAGCTACTAGTGGAAAACGTTCAGACCACGACTCCCATATGTAGTAGTGACCACGCGGTCATAACATTCGACACAGTCCTCCGCGAGCGTTTACAGTGGGACAATACACAGCCCTATCCGTGTTATAACAAAGCCAATTACACCGAAATGCGAAGACTTTTGTCTGAAGCAAATTGGCCAAAAAATTGGATAGATCTTACAGTAGAAGAACACTGGGGAGTGGTAAAGGAGATCATTCACCAGGCGGTCTCAGACACTGTTCCTTTAGTCACACCAGAAGCTATGAAGCAACGTTCATGGCTAAAAAGGGGGACGCGACGCCTTCTACAGGCGAAGCGAAAAGCCTGGTTTGCGTGGCGAGTATCGAAGAGCCAACCCGCACATGAAGTGTACCTCGAACTCAGGAATCGATGTAACATACGAGTCCGGAGTGATAGAAGGACATTTCAGAGAAACCTCGCCAATAAGCTTCTCGTGAACCCCAAAAGCCTATACAGGTTTATGTCTGAAAGAAAACCGACCAACCAGGGAGCTTGCAATCTAGTGGGTTCTGATGGGAAATCTCTTACTAGTCTTGAAATGGCAGAGACATTCAGTCTAGCCTTTCACAGGCAACTGAACAGTAATGAGGATTTTACCCCCACAAAACATCAAGATTACAATGCAAGACCAACGTGCGAAAACCTGCTGGGTACATTTCAAATTACCCCGGCTATGGTACTCGTAAAATTGGGAAAGTTGGCTTCGGGAAAGTCTGCAGGTTGCGATGACATAAGACCATCCGTCCTGAAGCAATGTTCAGAAAGTCTCTGCCAACCCCTAGGTGATCTGTTTCAACACTCCTTTGATGTAGGGAAACTTCCATGTGAATGGAAACGAGCCATCCTATCCCCTATCTTCAAGGGTGGTGACCGGCAGAACGCGACCAGTTACAGACCAGTTGCGCTACTCCCAGTGATATCGAAGATATTGGAGAGTCTCATTGACGACCACATGAGAAAATACTTCGACGGGACTAACCTACTCTATGAAGCACAGCACGGTTTCAGGAGGGGAAGATCCTGTGTGACGAAACTTCTACTAGCTTGGAGCGATTGGACACTATCCTGGGATGTAAAGGTACCAGTCCATGTGATCTTTCTCGACTTTGCGAAAGCATTCGACACAGTTCACCATGGTCTGCTCCTTCACAAAATAAGCAAAGCGGGTGTTTCTGGAGCACTTCTCGCATGGCTGGAAGATTATTTAGGCGAGAGAGAATTCTGCACCAAAGTCAACCGCATCCGATCATCCTGGCACACCTCAGCATCAGGGGTTCCTCAGGGTTCTATCTTAGGGCCGTTGATGTTTTTGATTTTTATCAACGACCTGCCCTGTCAACTGAATTGCTCTGCGCTTCTTTACGCTGACGACGTAAAGATTTGGAGAGCAATGAACTCATCGGAAGACTCCGACAGATTGCAGGCTGACCTGCAAACTCTGGGAGACTGGGCTCTGGCTAACGGAATGCCTTCCAACCTAAAGAAGTACAAAGTAGTGCAACTTCATTCCGGCAGGTCACAGAGTGTAAATTACACCCTTGGTGGCCAGAACTTGAGTTGTGTGCCATCAGAACGCGACCTAGGTCTTATTTTAACAGAAAAGCTAGACACCAGTGTAAATTACACGAGGGACGTCGCCAAAGCTTACGCAACTTTACACTTTATGCATAGGCAGCTGGGAGCTCTTACCCCCGAACTATTCTTAAGGTTGTATACGACATACGTGAGGCCACTCCTTGAGGTGCATAATATCATTGCTCCTCCGCTACTCAAAAGGGATGCTAACATTCTAGAAAGTGTCCACAGACGAGCGACAAAATGGGTGATCGGCCTCCGCAACAAATCATATGAGGAAAGATTGAAGAAACTAAGTCTTTTCACACTTAGTTACCGTAGTCACAGGGGAGACCTCATAACCGTCTATAAGATCTTAAATGACCAGGCCCACCCTAATAAGAGCATCCTGCCATTAAGTGATTATAGGCTTCCACGAGGTAACTCGCTAAGGATAGCACACCAGAGACCAAAGACTCGAGTGCGTTCACATTTCTCGCTTCGAGTTTGCTGTCTCTGGAACGCTTTACCGGCGGCCGTAACTACAGCTCCATCTGTGGAGACTTTTAAGCGGAAACTGGACAATCATGCAGAAATGCATGGTTTGTGTCTCAATGGCTTACCCTCTTAAAATTTGAAACCACATTGTCAATGGATAAGCATACAAGCTAAATCCCCACTGTACCGACTACTCTATCTTTTCCTTAGGTCACCTTTATTATTTCACTTATCTCAACCTATATTATCTACGCTACAACCTATTATTATTACTATTCTACTTTTATGACTATACCGAATGACCAACGGGTGTTAGGTCAAACTCCATTCACGGCAGCAGCTGAGTCCTAACATACTGCACACTACAAACCACAATCTTGACCAATCCTCGCACCACTCCTCTTGGAGTCTACCAGAGCTAAAGCAGTCGAGTGGCGGGATTTACTACGCATAAGTTCACCGAAGATCTGTAACCTCTACCTTACAATCAAGAAGCGAGCTCAAAGAAATGATTGGTTTATGCTAGCTCGTAATCAGGATATTGGATATTGGTAGTCCTCCAGGTTGTGCAGGAAAATCGACTTCGTTTCGTTTTCAACCCGTAGTTGTAGGCATGTGATAGCCAACCAATATTGAGGTAAGTACAACGTTTACAATGGATAGTAAGCTGTTTTAGAAAAGTAAAGGTGCTAAGGTGAATCATCAAAGTGTAATGAAGTAGGTAAGTGCAATGTATCATTAATAGATGCATAGGCCAAGTTAAACTTTAAGCACCAGTAACTACCAATCAGCGAACGACGTCGATTTATCCAATGAGATTCACGAACGTAGCTCAATGTTGCATAGCGCTTGATTCATTTCACTGCGTGCCATTACAAGGTTACGTTTGCAATTTGAGTCTATTATTATTGCCTGGACTGAGACTTGGGCGAAGTTCAACAATAGAGTCCCAAGATTGTAAATGTTCCAATGACCATGTGAATGTTCCAATGACCCTGAACGCATGCTAGTTATTGGTTGAGGAAGCTCACTATTATTCTAGCGCGAATAATTGTGCATACTGGTAAGCGACACTGAATTAATTGTCTTCTAGGAACTTTCTTTGAAAAGTTGAAACTGTCTTTGATGATTGGTTGTTATTGGTGTCGAAAGTTTAACTTTGCCTGAATATCTTCTTCCTGTCCACTTACTGGGTGCCAGAGCGAATAACGTTTGGGTTTTAGGAATTTATGATACCTAGATTCGCAAAGGGTTTATGGAGCTGATTCTAGATAGGAGTGCTCATACACTCCTCCTCCCTATTATTCAGCGTCTAGTGTTACCAGGCACCACCATTCACACAGATGAATGGGCGGAATATAGCCAAATATCACAATTGGGATATATACATCATAGAGTGAACCATTTGAATGATTCCGTCGACCCTGTCACCGGTACTCATAATAATTCCATCGAAGGTTTCTGGGGAAGATTAAAAAATAGAATAAAAGCTATAAATGGTTTTCAAAACCAAGTTATTTTTAGTCATCTGGATGAATACATGTATAGAAATTGGTTCAACTTAAAAACTGAAACCCCAATACAAAATTGGGAGATATTTTTATCTCATATTAGAGAAAAATATCCTGTTTAACGTCTTTTATGCTTTTTTATGTAAATATACGTAAGATTTTATGCAAAAATCATCCTTTTTTCTGACTGGTCGGCTCAAGGTCACTTGTGCGTTCGTTCCTTGGGACTCTATTGTAGAACTTTGCCGAGACTTGCTTGGAAAGAAGAGTTGTTCGTGTGGTGGTGTAGTGACTCTAACAAGCTCTACTAGGTCAACTGATGGTTTTGTACATCGCTGCGGAATATGCTGGAAGCGAGTTAGTATTAGAGAGGGTAATATTTCTTAGGAACTTTTTTGCTAGGTCGCATCTCTCCCTAACCTAGATTTTGTACATCTGCAACTACTGGATACTGAAACAGCCCGTGAGAGCCGCTGCTGCCGAGACGGAGAACAGCCTCGTCTCAACAGTTCAGTGGTATACCACTGGTATACCACCATTGCAGGGACATCGCCTCATGGAAAATGTACAGAAGTACTTCGTTGTTAGGTGGGGACGATGTAGTAGTCCATGTGGATGAGACAGTGTTGGTGAAGAAGAAATATAACCGCTGTCGTCAGAGAGCGAACAACATTTGGGTCATAGGTTTATACGACACATCCCTCCGAAAAGGGTTTGTTGAAACAATAGCAGACAGGAAGGCGACTATTCTGGTACCTATTATAAAGCGACTTGTGAAACCGGGATCAGTTGTACATACCGACGAGTGGAAAGGCTATCATTTGGCGTGACTTCTCTATTGACAGTCGCACGCTGAATTGGGAAATGCTTCTGTCCCATGTTCGCGAAAGATACCCGTTGTAACTGTTTCATCCTACTTTTTATGCATTTTTCTATAAATATACAATTAGTTCCCTTTATGAATTTAGATAAAGCAATAAGAAGACGTAATTTGTCTGAATCGTGTAATGTATTTGCGCAACACATTTCGAACAATCTGATCACACACGGACTTGTCATAGGAATATATATGAAATTAATAAAGAGGTAAGAGGTGAGAAAATAGACTTAGGTCAAGTTAAAAGGACATATTCAAGGTCAAAGTAACAATGAAGACCACTAAACCAAATAACAGAGGTAATAGTACATCTGCTATGGTATCAAAACAAAATTTACCAAGGAAGGTTTAATGTGATGACGAATTGTTTTTGAACGCATAAAGGTGGCTTAAACTTTCTAATTGCTAGGGCTTCCACAAACTTTAGGATACGCCCCAAACACGTTTTATAGATAGGTTTAAAAGATCTGTTAACGTCAATTTTATGTCCTGTCTCTATAATATGTTTCGCAATAGAGGAGCTAGGTCTCCTGTTCTCACCATTAATGGGTTCTGAAGATTCCATTTGTTTCTGGAGCCATTTAGGAATATGCTCTGAAGCCCTTACTTGCAGAGATCGATGAGTCCTCCCTATGTATGTGTGTCCACACGTACATTCAAATTGGTAAATACAGTGGGATGTGACGTCATTTTTCGCATGTTCGAAGGGCTTAGATAGATATATTGGCTTTACATTCTCTATTATTATGATATTGGCTGCATAAAAAGTCTTTTTGACAGCAGCGTTCAGTCTTTGTCTAGTTATCAAGCTGCTTTGATGCCCCATATAGGGTAGCTTGATGTACACGTCTTTCTTAGGGGCGAGTTGGAGAGTGGGTCTTGGTGTTCTGACTACTTTATATCTCCTGATGAACTTGTCTGGATAATTGTTATCAACCAGAGTTTGTGTCAACTTTCTTTCTTCCTCATCAAGTGTGTCTTCAGTGCATATTCGTTGGATTCTACTGAAGAGGCACCTTACTAAGGCTCTTTTGTACCGAACAGGGCAAAAACTGTGGTAATTAAGATACTGTCCTGTCCAGGTAGGTTTTCTATAAATAGATCTTTTTATTGACCCATCAAGCCGTCGACTAAGCAATATGTCTAGGAAAGATAAACAGTTATCTTCCTCTTCTACAGATGTAAGTGATATGCTATTCTGAACTTCATTCATTCGATTTAAAATTGAGGTGGCAGAACAAGACTTATCACTGATGATTACAATATCATCTACATACCTTCTATAAAGTGGCACATTTTCGATTAAATCCTCCGATAAATTCTCAATGTACGACATATAAATATCTGCTAAAAGGGGCCCTAACGGACTTCCCATAGCAACACCATCAACTTGGCGGAAACAATCGCCTTCAAATGTAAACCTAACATTGTTAGTACATAGAAGTAATAAATCCCTTAAATAAGATATAGGGAACGGGATGAAAAAATTGTTTGTGGAAATATAATCACACAAAATGTCAACTGTTTTGAGCAAAGGCACATTAGTGAATAACGAGTTTACATCAAAAGAGTACATATTCTTATTCATAATATTAATATTACTATTGTCAAGAAAATCAACCAATTCAAATGTATCTTTTAACACATACTTACAGAATTGTGTTTTGACTGGATGCAATAATTCTACTAACCATTTAGCAAGTTTATGTGTTGGGGATTTGCACATTGACAATATAGGACGTAGAGGATTATTGGGTTTATGTATTTTTGGCAAGCCATACATATGCGGGAATTTACAATCTGATGGTTTTAATGAGTCAAATTTATCTTTACTTATAGCATTTAGGCCTTGAAGCTTCAGTAGATTAGCTGTCACTGTGCCCTGCAACAACTGGATATCTTCTGAGGAGGGATCACGGCTAAATTTGCTTTTATCATCAAGAATAGACATCATTTTAGATTTATAGTCACTTTTATTCATAATAACGACTCCAGAACCTTTATCAGGTTTCGTAATAATGATATTAGAATTTTCCCGTAGCTCTTTCAAGGCTTTAAAATGCTGGGAATTTAAAATGCTTTTCTCCTTTGGGTTGTTGTTTAAAAACTGGGAGGAAGACAAGGAGTTCGTTCCACTTTGTATTTGTTCTTGAGTTATATTTACTACATTTAAAATATTTCCTTACAATGAGTGACCATACGCCTAAGCTCATCCGTATCCGACCAACCAGAGCACCACTGTTCAGCTGGTGCCACTTAGGGCAGCCAGTGCAGAAGCATGGTTTCTGATGACCGGTGGCAGTAGCCGCCTACATCCGCTATGTAGTCAACAAAACCCTGTGCTTGGTCGACACAGGTGCCGAAGTCAGCATCCTTCCTGCTACAGGGGCAGATCGACAGAAGGAACCTACCTTCCTTCAGCTGACAGGCTAAGGATGGAAAACCTATTGCAACCTCTGGTAGGAAATACGTCTATCTGAACGTAGGTTTACGCAAACCTATTCAATGAATTTTCCTCCTTGCTGACGTCACAATGCCTATCATAGGCACGGACCTATTTAACCATCATGATCTACTCGTAGATGTCCGCCGAAAACGACTAGAAAACGGTTCCACTAGACTGTCTATTAAAGGCATCACTTATATTGGTCACAGCTTGTCACTAGTTAAGGAGGTGGTGGTCCATGGTCAGTAATCGACGGCCTTGGCGGCCTGTTTGAATATTTTGGGCTACCATATTCCATGTACATTTTGCATCTATTTACTCATATTTTATTGGTGTTTACGTATCAAATTATGCATTCTAATCGTATTATTCACTCCCGGGATTATATTAAATGTTTTAAAACCCAAAAAGTTTCAAATTTCTAATAAACCCGAGAAAAAGCACTATGGTGGTTGGCAACGTGCTTTAAAATGTACACCCATACATCACACCACTGTTCCGGTTATCATTAGTACCAACTGCCGGTCCCTGCCTAACAAAATTCTGGATTTTCAGTCCCTTTTGTTGTCCGAAATTTATTACAATACTGGTATTGTCACTCTACAAGAAACCTGGCTCGATGACTTATATGGTGACAACATAGTGTTTTTAAATATTTTCAATGTATTCCGACAAGACCGTGTTCGTTCCAAGAAAAAATATGGCGGAGGTGTTGCAACTTTTATTCACTCTAAATGGTCCATTTCTAATAAAGTTTGTTTCAAATTCTCGAATGACTACATCGATTGCATCACTGTGAGATGTCACCCGAAACACTCGTCAGAGTACAAATTCATTAATATAAATGAATATTTCAAACGTTTATGTCTCCCTGGTTGTACCATATCGGATCTATGTATGTTCGCAGATGAATTCACTGCTTTTCTTGCAGCTTGCTTCGAGAACGCTTTATCAATAGTGACTGGTGACTTTAATTCCTGTGATTGCTCCTTCCATATATACCTCGGTCACGGCAACATAGTTAACTTTGCTACTCGTCTTCGTAAAACACAGGACCTAGTAATCGTTTAATGATGTCGGTACACATGAAGCTCGCAAACGTGCTCCTTTACCTAACTCCGACCACTGCATCATACGTGTATTGCAAAAAATATATTCCAAATCACACAAAGATGTCTTCTGTCACCTCTACAGTAAATTTCAACGGAGATGCTACTCACAAGACAACTTGTGCAAGCTCAGATGCATGTTGAAAGACACTAACTGGGACTTATTTACAGAGCAAACATTAGATGACACAATCACAAACACTACAGATTATCTTAAATTCTGTTTTGAAATATGTTGTCCTAAAGAAACATTATTCATTCGATTTGACCGTTTCTCTTCTGCACATCTCAAAAAGCTACGTAGAGATAAAGAACTGTTGTTCAAAACAAATGAGAAGTCAGGTGTAAAAAAGTTAAATACCCTGATAAAATAGAAGCACCATCTATACTATTCTTCTGGCACAAATGCACAATGATATCGAGATAATCTGATGCAATGTAATGCACTCAGCAATTACGGTCTCCCGAATTTCTATGTGAAAATGTAAATTAAACTAGTATCACATCTTCAACTGAGCCATTTAAAATAGGAACTTCAGAGAAATGGATAAAATCACCAGGAAATTCAGCAAATTGCCTCATTCATCGCATACTCTCTTCGATGTGTTATGGAATATTTCAATCATCACGGATGATGATAAAAAAGTGTTTGGTATCCTCAAAACGTATATTTCACTTGTGTCTGTGGGCTAGTTCTCCTTCAAATGTCTCCTTATCATAGAATAACTGCTATGAAAACAACCCTTTTTATACACCTAATTTTCAACTTATATTTCCTCAAAAACCTAGCAAATAATAGACCATTAAGGCTCTAAAACGCGAAGAATAGTCTTTTTTTGCTAAATTTCTTATATACGATGAGGTATTGAAGTAATACATACTCTGCGATATCATGACAGGTTCTTCCATTAATACGAACAAAATACTGGAAAATGTTGCTTTTTCGGTTATATTAGCCTGAAACCAGTTATATATTATCTACTTTCACAAAAGTAAACGCTTATAACGCCTCTATAGGCGTGAACACGATAACCGATACATTCCGCGATAATATATCACTATAACGTTTATTGCCACTCATAAATATACGTTACCACTTATCATAAACGCCTCTTTCATGTGATTGGTCCGTTCAAGGTCGTTTGCTGATTGGTTGTTACTGGTGCTTAAAGTTTAACTTTGCCCCATATAGGTGTTACTATCACAATGTCCACTTTTGGTTTTAATACAATTATCCACAAGCCGGTTGTTTTTATTTCGTACCTTCTTGTGTATTTGGTGCACAACCGTACCCTATAGAGAGTAGGAATAAAATAAGTCGAATCAAATTCATAAAGAGCTATAAAATGTTAGGTTTAGTGGAATATAATGAGCAAGTGAAGACGTCATTAGAAAATGAATGAGATGAGACATTGTTAAGTGATATTCGAAGATACGATAAAGGAAAGCATGTTAATTTATAAGATGCCCCATAAATCTGTGCAGAGCCCACGTGGGCCCATCTCAGCAATAGGCTGACCGAATGGTATATGTTTAAAGGTAGAAGCATGATCTGTCTAGGCGATCATTATTATCTTTATCAAGATAAAGATTCAAGCCCTCATAGAAATCTCGAGCCATCAAATTGCATATTGCTGTTCCTGCAGAATGAGGGGGTTCACCTTAGTGTCCACCACTATAACTACTGATCAGCATGCGCCACCCTCCCTAGTTATGTTGGTGTCCACGTCATGTGATCTGACTGCGACACTCTCTAAGCATGTTGGTTGCAATGATTAGTGTTTCAGGTTGACTGTGTCAAAATATCACTATAAGATGGGATAGTGGGAGGGTAATGTCATCTACACAAATAGTTTACTGTATGTGGAAGCTGCACCTTTCGACATAGTATCATTCAATGAAGACTTCACATCTCAGGATATCAATGTGTGTGAAGAACAGTACTATTTGACAAAATTCTACCAGTACTTGGAAATCACCTGTAAATGGTAACAGAACCTTCTGCAGGAACCTAATTAAGTTTTCATGTATATCTGTCTTTCACCTTATCTGTGTTTGGACAGGAATTATCGTAAGTTGAAAGGTTATTTCTAAGTGGATTTAATATATATTTGCACTGATTGGTGCAGTGTGATATGGATTATGTGGATTCAGTGTATAATAAATATCTCAACTGTATTAATATTGTGCCATTGTCTGCTTAGCTTACTGCTAGGCTAACAAATGTAGGTGGTTCTCATGATTGTTGCAAGTGGAGATGAATTTCTCCTGAAATTTAGATTTGCATGAAGCAGTACTGATGCAGTATCACGATTGAGTGTCTAGGTTGCATTATATGGTATTGTTATCCTCGTCAACACGACAGGTCTGTGTATCTTAAAATATTTTAAGTATTTCTCTATGCTGTTAACATTATGCATAGCTGTTTAGAGTTGAGACATGTTCAGCTTATATTTGGTGGCTATAATTTACTAAATATGCACACGTAATTTCTGTAGGATTCACAAAACCATGTTCACTGGACATTATTGAGATTGTGGATTTACTTTAAGTTACACATTTGCAATACTTCCTTTAATGTAGACGTATTTAGTGTGAAGTTTATCTACAAGTACTCTTGATGAGAGAGTGACGCCTCAACAGTATGGGTGCTTCGGAGATTTTCTTGAAATTTGAGTATAATCCTGTAATACTGGAGAACATATGAGGTCTGTTTATGCATACGGAGTCAATATAAAGACCAGCTGTGGACTACAAATAGCTTTATTTACATGGGAATTTCACTTAGTACTAATAGAATCAATGTATGCACTTTGTATACTAATATGTAAAATAAGCTTTTATAACTTCAAGTTGTGTTAGTCCTTACATATGCTTTATTTTTTTAGGTACATAGAGGTTGTCGAATATGAAATCAGCGGAAATGTCAATCGGTCAAACTAACGCTAATACCCTTCATCGGAATTTTCTTTTGTAAATTAATGAGACGTTTAATACACTCTTAATTTCTACTTCTCTCGAATTCTTCAATGCGTCGCTATACTGTGAGCTGTTGTAATATGTGAATTCGGATTAACGCATGTTAAGCTTGGTTAGTGGGATGGAGATTTACTATAGTATTATGAGACTGTTATCTTAGCCACTCATAGGATTTCGCGTCTGTTTCTATAAAATAACCCATTGTGAAAACTAAGTAGGATTTAAGAAGTTGAATAATAATTCTGTACTGTTCGATACGCTAAAGTCGCCAAGTATGTAGTACAAGTAAATGTGGTAACTTAGGGTTGGTAGCTACTTCATTAATCTGTTAATATGCAGTGGCATCATCGAATAGACTACTCGACAATGAGCTAAGAAACAATTTTTGTTTATCTCCAATATGCCGTTGAATCATGTGATAATATCTAATAGCCATCATTTTTATGATCAAAAACTTCAGTATTTGCATATCTACTTAATGGTTATTCAATGACTTACGCTTTTATGCATCTAATTACAACCAATAGACTTTAATGACGCCACTTTATCCTACTTGACCTGTTTCTCTTGCTTTAATCATGATATTAACGTGTTTCATTGAACTCATCACACAGGGTATCAGCCTTAAATTTTTTAAAAATTTATTTATAATTTATATTTCGTAAAAAATGGTGTTTACAAGAAATGCATACCATTTTTACAGGCAAAACATCATGTAATAGGACTGGGTCCAAATACAACAAAAACATCCGCCTTCCAAAAATGTTGAAATTCTAAACTTCTGCATTTCCTTTGGAAGTCCCTAGGAAAGCAGCTCTCTGCATCCTTCAGCCTTTGATTAATGCAAGCAATTTTACCATTGCTTAAACCCAATTGACTTTGTTTAGCCAAACCGCAACCATATACCCAATTGTTGTCTTACAACACCTAGGCAGACTAAGTGCATGCAATCTAATGGGTAACTCCTAACCATGTCAATTGACAATCTCTCGAATACTGACTTGTCACTGTGGTAATCGCAGTCATCCTTATTCCTAAAGCTGCTATCTCTTCTACCACAGCTGTTTACATTGCTGCATAGCATGCGTCGGTTGACATGCTTTCCAACAACACAACATCGTTCACACCTTTCTGCTATTGTGACCGGCTGTAAGAGCATCATCCGATCTTGCAGGCTTATCACAGATAACATCGTGAAGGCGGAAGCCTGTGTGCCTGTCACCGATATGCAGACCGTGTGCACATAAATGTTCCACGTCAGTGACTACTGGCATCAAAAACTTGTTAAAGTTTGACGGTTTGTGAAAGCTAACATAAACACCAATAAGATATATATCACTAGGAAACGGTTTCACCAGTCTACCCAATATGGGCCAAACTTTCTGTGTACCACTGTTAAATAATGACGACGCATCAACATTCAGCTGCAGGTTCATGCTATCAAAAGATGCGAACTGACACCAACAACTTAGTATAGGCGTAAGCGTATTTTGCGAATGTTATGTATGAGATATTTATGAACTTGTAGACTGCGAGCGAATCTAACTAATGCGCTGGCTAATCTGTCCTAATCGCACGTCAACAACAACAACAATACCGCCGGGCACGCAAGGCAAAGAAAGAAGACTGGACGTTGATACGAGAGCTTTTACTGTCTCTAACAGCAGTCGAAAATGTTAAACAACAACTCCGTATTTATACAGTTAGGAAAATCAATGTCACATTTTAAAAATATTAACAAACCATGGGAATTCAGTAATTAAAATCAATAATCACGCAGATGCGGGAAATCAATGATTATGCTAGTGTAGGAAATAAATAATGAATATTAATGATTCACCTGTGTATATATTAGCGAATCACTACCAGTAACATCCGACGGGCAGGATTGGCCAGTTTTCAGGTGTCTCATATTTGTTGGTAAATTTGGAAGATGCCGTTTAAACAGTCGCATTGTTTTCTCACCAACAACAATTGAAACATCAGTGGTTATCATAGCCTTCAAGGCTGCAGTCCTGCGAATTGCTTTCAATTGTATTTTTGGAAGATCTGACCCTACACTCCGCAGCACCAGCTGCATCACCTTATAAATCGTCAACTACTGCAGTTAAAAACCTACTTCGTAAGGTTATTTGTATGTCGACACGCATGCTTTCCTTGCTACTAGGACTTAGATCTACAAGACATCCGACAACTTTGACTGTGTAGTCGGGAATTATTGTCTTGGCAAGATCACCAAGCAATTCTAACTTCAACGTTTTATTTCTTTCACAAACAGTGGGTAGATGACTTGTTTGCTTTTTCTTTTCAAACTGGAGCACAAAGGTATATTAAGAGGAGTAAACTACTTCTAAGGCGTCTAGGCTGATTCCCATTGCTAACACTTGGTAATACTTCACTTTCAGTATCCATTATAATAAACTTAACAAGGATATTGCACAATAAACACTTCATTGACCTACCACGTTAAGAGTGCACGAGGACGTATTTGAAATCGCAGGTTTTAAAGCTCACCTTGAAATGAACAAGCGTGTCATAATGAGTGAAATAAAACAGTTTGACTTTGTCTTCATAGAACTCCTCTATGGATACATTTAGTTTGTATTATAATCTGACTGTAATTTTCTTTGGCTGATGCAGTTAAATGGTAAGTTTGCCTACGCTAAAAAAAACATTATCTCACACTTCTTTCCAATTTCCCCGTGTTTCCCATATTTTCCCACATTACCCATGTGGTGCCCCCTTTCTCCCACTTTGTCCGAATCAATTTGGAAATAGCCCTGTTTCTCCCACTTTATCCGTGTTAGGACAGAAAATAGCCCACTTGCGAACGGACAACTGCCTATGGATTCACCCACCTATGCCAGGTATGAAACAATTTCGCCGACTGTGATCATGTTTGGCTGTACCTGCAAAAATGACGTGCCTCTCAAGTAAACTTTTCTGTTTATTTTTATTTACTATTATTGCATTTCACGAGCGTTGATTCTGGTTGAATCCAACCTGGAAACGCTCTCGAAGCAGTTCAAGTGGCGTAAATAATTTTTTCTTAGAGCTTTGGTGTTTGTGGAGTTTACTGAATAGTTTCACTGACTGGTTTCCTCTTTGAGTATAGTCTGTGTAACTAAATACTAGATTGTTTCTCCATTGTAGATAAGTCATGTATCCATGGTAGATTCCTATTTGAACACGTCGGAAACCAAAACTGGTGATCCAATTTATTGGATTAACATTAATGATCATGTACGGAACATGTATAAGACAATCAGTTTTTTCCTACTTTTTAACATTATTTTGGCTTTCAGAATTTCCTCTCTCTCTCAACTGTGTATCCTGTCGAAATTTGCAGAAATATTTTGGATGTGCAGCTTTTTCGTTATAATGAAGAATGTGGAGTTTGAAGTTACTTGCAATATTCTTTTTTTTCTGGGTCGGAAATATTGACTGAGTTGGTTCCATACCAAATAGTGGATTTTTAATATTTCTTGTCACTTTAACTCAGTATTATATCAAAAGCAATAATTATGAATACATTCATTGAAGTCTTGTTTTCTTTTTAAAGTACTGGATAATTTCGGAGGGTTCTTTACCGAGCAAACTGATTTCTATAGTGTCACTGATTTTATATTCTGTTACATCATTAATAAATGAATTCCTCATCCTTCGCTGGTTCATTCTATCTAAAGAGACTGAACATCAACTTTTGAGATGTTGTTAGCTATAGATTTGAGGAGATTAAGATCATTTCTCATATTGATCAGCAGCAAAACGTTTAGAGAAGAATTGTCTACGTTTGAATTATGTGTTCAATAAGCAGTCGATCTACACTGCAGTTATCTATTTGTTAGCTGTAATTATAGAAAATTGTCGAAAGGATCATACTTAACGAACAGAATTAATGCAACGATGAAAAGTAGACTTATTCGTTCACTTTGAAACAATAAAAACAAGTGATAGTAATCACTTTATTATCTCAGCATAGTAGAAAAGCCTTCACCCACACGAAAACATTGGAATTAAGAACTATAAAAGTTACGTCAGTCCTCATAAAGTTATGAAGATTACGATTCCTCTCATCAGCCTTTCGCCCAATGGAGCGAATACAAACTTATAGCCGGGACCATTTGCCTAGTTGTTTCTTGAGATACCTATGACGGCACTCGACTATGTTATTTGTATTATTATTGAGAAGAACATCTCTCATATAACTGGCTGGCCCCGTATGACAATAGCTTTATAAATGCATATTAATGTAGGGCATTGCCGCAGGATATCTTGTCCCCAATAACCGTTTGAGTTCGCGGAATCTAAGTCAGCCTTAATAATTACCTGTCATTGCGGGTGTACACCATTTTTCTAAAATTATTTCTGCATCTGGCATCATGGGATTTCAATAAACGCAATCGCCTACTTTATTACTGAAGGCTCTGATTGTGTGAAATGCGCATAATACTATAGATCAGGTATGAAACTTATTGAAAATGGCGCTTCGCTCTGCAGCACATATGTCACAGTCCGTGATTTATCACCTGCAATATTTCTGAAAGACAGTGAAACTTCAACATCAAACAGTTGTTCACAGTGAGTTATACTGTAAATGAAAAATCAACTGCTAAGTTTATCTGTTACAACCATTCAGTATAGAGGATGACTTCAAATGGAGTGTTATATATCCCATACTCACCCTTCTCTATTCGTACTGTAACCTCAAAAAAAGTTTTTTTTTTTTATACAAAGTCACTATTTCCACGGTTGCGTTGGTAGACAATTCGACTTCCTGTTGGCTGACGATTTTGCAAGATTCTTAGTCATATGTTACAACGTTGACATCTTATTCTATTCCCTTCATTAGTTTACTGTTGAAATCAATAGTTCTTTTTAGAGTTTGCATGTTTTAATCTATTTAAATCATTTTCCGACCAAGTTGAACTATTGTTTCATTTACAAGACAACAATGACCGCTGTGCAAAAATCTGGGTACAAATGTCATCCCGATACCACTTTAAGTACTGTTTGAATAATTAGTTGAAATATTCTTGAGAGAAAGTGGATTTGACGGTTTTCCTGCCGAATCATCTGTCCCCAGTGCCACAGAAAAAAATATCGATACTTCAACGCAGATGAATAAGTTGTACTCTATTTCAGACGTTATATACACAGTGTAGTATGTGATTGTGAGGATGGAAATCGTGGTGACCATGCGATTATCACTGACATCACAGCGGAATTCAGTCGATCAACAATGAGGATTCTTCAGTGTCGGTGGCACAGTGGTTAGGGCTCTCGCCGACCATGCACATGGACTGAGGTTCGAGCCCCTGCCGGCGCACACCCGATATCTATGGTAGGCCTGCAAAATTTGGGCTACCGATATCCACGCTGAAAATGCCATACTTGTACTGAAAATACGGTGTGGCATCAAGCTGTAACCAAAATAAAAATAAAATAAAAACATTGAAAGGAAGAAGTAGTCTGGAGGATCTGTTGAGATGTGCAATTATGACGATAGCCGACATGAAACATCTGACATTAGCAGAGTTTTGAGACTGCGACATGTATGCCGATAAGTTGTTAAGCAATTCATGATGTCATTCATAGGCATGTTTTAGAATTTCATTTCCAGGAATCGAAAGATATGGATAGATCAATGTTAAGTAGGTGTCATCATAACACATCCATCAATATATTTCAGGGTGCTTGGTGAAATTTTAAAAGCCACACAGTAAACGCTGCTGACACCTAACGAGACGCTTTTACCGTTAAGCGTATAGTTAAAAGTGCATTTTACTGATGAAAATGAGAAACTGATTCGCCGTAAATATCGTGTTACATTTAATGGCACCAAGATATGTTTGAATGCGCTCCATGTAAACAATTAAGTGAATAAAAGTCTGTAATGACCTAGGATTTTGCTTAATTGCATTCATCTTCGAACTGTTGTCATCTCCGAAGTTCGAAGTAAAGTCACCCAATATTGAAATCATCGACGCTACCAATGACATCTGAAAATTGTGCGAGAACGCAGCGAGGTTCAGGTTCAGAGTACCAAGTGCGTCAACTAGCCATACTTCTACACATGGACATGAGGTAGTAATTAAGGAACATCCATACCAATAAATTCATCCAGTGGCACTCTTTCAAGCACTTGGTATGTTATTGGTTTCCGGTTATCAAATTATCCTAGGAAACACATTCACTTTAACAGACACATCAGTGAGCATTATAAAGTCTTAAGGCCACCCTGTTGCTTTCTCTCAGCATTATTTAACTGATTTGTATTCACTAATTAATATAAATTTGCTCACCTATATTTGAGGTGGTGTAACAGCAGATAATTCACCAGATACAATCAGTAAAGCTTGAAATGTGGTAAATCGTCAAATGCTACTCATAACAACATTCATTGATAAGATTAACGAGTGTGAAGTGTCAACTAAGATATTGTGACTGAAAAGATCAGTATGCACTGATATTGTACGTAATGTTACGATAGGGTTGCACTCGTTTGTGGGATTCATATTCATTAAAAAAAAATTAAACGTTAGCTTTCCGTTTTTACAAAGCCACCAGTTTGTATTCAGGAAAGTGAAGAGAAGTGAGAGGCCTACTATGCTGTTATTTCAAACAATTAGACGATAGAATTTTTTTTTTCTGTGTAAGGATAGTTCTTGTCAGTAGGCTGCTACATGGTTGCAAAGTAGCAACTATGGGAATTAATCGCCACTTTCTTGTGTAATAAGTTGTAAGTCGGTAAGTAGCCAGCCAGTATCTTAACAAGCTCATAGTTGTTAATGAAAACAGTGTAGTGTTTGTTCGTAAATCTCATTTCCCCATTATTATTTTAAAGGCTGCTCAAGATGTAATCATGGTAGAAGATGCTATTCTATGGTTTTCTGGTAAAGAATTGCAAGGTGACAAACTCCTTTCTGACTATGTTGGATCCAATGATAAAACTAATTATTATTATTTCCTTTAGTTCCTAGAGGAACATAGGGCTTCACCCATGCGTCTCCATTGCGTTCGGTTCTCTGCTAGAGTTTTCACCTGGCTCCAAGTCTGCCCATGCGCTTTCAATTCTTCTTCACATGATCTCCTCCAGGTCACCCTTGGACGACCAACTCGTCGCTTCCCTTTCGGGTTCCACTCAAGGGCTTGTCTAGTGATGTCACTTGCTGGTTTCCTCAAGGTGTGGCCAATCCATCTCCATTTCTTCCTGCCTATTTGTTTCACAATCGGTTCCTGGTTGGTTCGCTCCCAAAGATCTTTGTTGCTGATCCTTTCCGGCCATCTGATCTTGAGTATTGAGCGAAGACATCTGTTAATGAAGGTCTGTAGCTTGTTTGAGGTGCTCTTTGTGACACGCCAAGTCTCTGATCCGTATAGTAGTACTGACTTCACATTGGAGTTGAAAATCCCGATCTTATTTTTGACGCTGAATCCTGTTGACCTCCACACAGACTTGAGAGTAATGAAAGCTTGCCTTGCTTTCCCGATCCTTGCTTTGATATCCTCGTCAGTTCCGCCTGCAGTTGAAACAATGATTCCCAAGTAGGTAAAGGAGGTAGTTTCTTTCAGGTTCCTTCCATTTATGCTGATTGCTGTCTGTTGTTGTTGCTGTTGGTGTTGGCCAGGGATATTCATCACCTCCGTTTTCTCTGTGTTCACCTGGAGTCCTATCTTTGATGCTTCTTCTGCCAACTTGTTATTTTCACTTGCATATTTTCCAATTTGTGGGAAATCAGACATATATCATCGGCGAAGTCCAGATCCTTGATAAAACTAAAGCTATAATAAAACTATCTAAACGTGGGTCTGGCGCACCAGCTCGCGAACCTGTTGTCAATGAAGAGCAACAACGTATCATGATGGCGTATTATTATAAAAAGCAAGAAGAATGGAAGAAGTTAGACGAAGATGATGAGGATGCTTATCTGAATTCGTCATGGGCAGAACCTAATCAGTTGAAACGTCAGTTTCATGGATTAACTAACATAAAGTGGGGTCCAAGATGACATATATATGACATGTATATTCTTATGACGTATATGAATTGGTGCTTCACTAGCCGTTTACTAGGCTGACGGTGATATTAACTGTACATATGTATGAACAAAAATATATTTTGACTGTGTAAGATAAGTGTATTGTAGCCTGTCTCTTTGCTAGATGTTCGGTGATATGTTAAGAGGTTTAGTTATTCAATGTAGTTGTATCTGCTCTAGATGTTATCTTACTACAAGTGACTTGTAACTTTCTGGGAAGTACAACTTGCAGTATTTCCTTGATTCTACTTGAGTTGATTTTACTGAACAGTTATTTTCATTACTTTATACCACTAACTGAAGTGTAGCTGTCGTTTGTTGACATAATGATTTCAATACCGATGATTAGATTACGGGTTGAAGGTTCACTTCGTCTACTGAGATCTGGATAAGCAAGTAGAACTCTCAGCTCTCAAAAATAGATGTAGTGCTCAGCCGTGCATGTGTCTTTTGAGTAGAGTGTGCCTATACTGTTATTAGATCAGTTGATTAGGTGGTTTGAGGTGGAGCCGATAGATGTTTAGTCAGAAGTTGAAAACGAACAATGATGAGTCCATTTAGCTTGATTAGTGATGAGTTATACTGCAAAGACCAGTTGGAGAAATGCAATATGGTTAAGGTGTTTTATCTAACAATTATCGAGAGAATGGACAGCTAAAAACTTTCGTACCTTTCAATCTCAAGTTTCTTGGAGTGCACTCATATATGCGGTCACAAATCCTTCTTTCTGTTCGTTCGATGTATGGGCTTTGTCGCGTACTTGTAAATTGGCATATGCAATTGGAGGTAAAATAAGAGAGGGACTGACCAACCTTAGATTGTCTTGGTGAGCACTTTATTCGTTGAAATGTGACCAACCCGGCAGCGGCAAAATTTCCTTTGAGGGTGGCCTATTTTTAATTCTTCCAGAAACTCAATCAGCTTTGAACCCAAACTTTCGGAAAATTGACTTTTGAACTTGATCAAATGATGTTCTTATATTTGGTGTTCTTTTGTATTTATCAATAACGTTTTTAGGATGTCCATTGTCCCGTAAACACTTTTCAATATTGACGAATTCATGATTAAGTCCTCATTTCGAACAGAGTTTTTCTGCGTGGTAGGGAAAGATGTTCTCACCAGAACGTTTTTATTGTTATTTAGGCAGATTGGTTCCCACTGCTTGAGAGCTTTGGCTTATGTTGGTGACATCATGACGGCCACTCCCTCGGTATCCTCGTGGTTGTCCTCTGGGTGACCGGAATAGATTACTGTCTCTCCAGTTGATAGTTGTCACCTTCCACATCCGTTCCATCTGCTCTCGCAGATTCCCAACACTTCTATTCCATATCTTCTTATTTCTGCGGTTACCTGAGCAGCCTTTCCAGCTTCGTACATTGTACGAACATTCCACGTCCCCATCCTTATTTTTGCTTTCATCGAAAGAAGGTACATCGGCTGACTTGCTTCCCGAAGGCTTTCACCAG
Organism: Trichobilharzia szidati; assembly: GCA_944472155.2. Lineage (NCBI taxonomy): Eukaryota > Metazoa > Platyhelminthes > Trematoda > Strigeidida > Schistosomatidae > Trichobilharzia > Trichobilharzia szidati. Next base: position 27,798,342 of record OX235276.1, on the reverse strand, counting down.
CCTGCGTCATTTCACTTCCCCGATTCCAGCGAAAAATAAGGTCATTGTTTATATTTTTAATATATTTATGCGTTGAAGTTTCTGTAGCAATTTGGTTAAGTTTTGGGGGTGGAGTTGCTAGCACCACGCCCCAACCCTCCCTCTTTATCTGGGCTTGGGACCGGCTAGAAAACTAGCGAGCTAGTAATCTAGGCGAGGTTTGACTTTAGAAATATGAATATACAAGGTACTTCGTATGCTGCACCTCTATAAGTGATAATAATCGATGGAATACAGAAGTTCGATATCGAGGTTTCTACAAGTGCTTTAGCGACTGCTTCAGCTGGCACATGTCTTTGGAGCCTGTTGATGAATGTAAAGCTGATAGAAGTAGGCAACGAATCAACAGTATATATGTGTATGTGTTCAAACCTTGAGTGAGGGGTAGGAAAAGGACCAAGTTAACCGTTGGTGTAAAGTGAATCTGAACTCTTTACAGGCTTAACAAGTTAGCGTCCACTTTTAAGCATTGCCATGAATGTGAAGCTAAACAAACCTCTGTTTGAGCAGCTGGTGGTAGAACTAATTTCAGGATAAGAGAGGCTGTGGAATTTCTCAAAATATATGAGTATTGTAGATTTTCGAACGAAAGGTCAACATTTCCAGTAATCGAACGGAATGTGTATGAGGACTAAGGATTTCTGAAAATAACAACTTGAATTTAAAAATTAATGATAACTTATATACATATATATAAGTCCACCGCAAACTAAATAGGCTACAACAATTAGGAGGGCTGGTCACTTTACGCGCACTTGATCTGATTCCTACAGCGCAATCATAGATCCTAATAGTTACTCACGTTCCTCTACGTGCTCAGACGTTGTGATTTGCCAATACGCTCATTGCAAAGTCAAACGCACTTACGAAATTCACGGGAAGTATATTACCAGAAATGTAGGGTTGAGACCGTTGCAACAACAGTGGACTATATGCAACCAACCAGTCAATAGTTAGACAAAGGAAACATTCAGCTACATACTGAGAGTCAATCAAAATAATAAAAGTGATTCGAGTTATTACAAACTTCCTTCCACAGATTACAGGAATACATTGAATTCGAAATTATCAACGTCTTCATGAAATTACACAAATAGTTTTACATAGTGATGTTTTTTTCTAAATAAAATTACCGTTTATCAGTGTAAGATGGAAGAATAAAAATTATGTTTGACAAAAATTGTGTATGACACTAGTTCAAGCTTAGTAGCCTTGTAAAAAGGATAAGGTTGAATGAAAATAGGTATTTTTCAAAATAAATAATACCAGAAATACATAAATGTTGCAGAAATAATTAAATAAAATAAGGAAGGGAAGATCTGCAAATCAATGAGGCCTTGATAAATATTTCAAAATATTTGAGATGAAGTTTCGTGAAAGCCATTTTGCTCGAAATGAATGAAATTACGTGAATAGTTCCACTGGCAATATTACTAATAGGAAGTATTTAAATGACGAAAATTAGCTCAGGATTGGTAGCCTGTAGGTTAGAATGATGTGTACATAGCAAATACAAAATGATTACATCAAAACTATGCGGAAGATGTTCATGTGCTAAAGTAATAACAGTATAATATGAAGAAAATGAAAAATTAGCCAAAACGTGAATAAACAATTAAGTAGTTGTTTCGAATAGAAAAATTTATTAAAAAGTAGGAAAAACAAATTGATATGGTTGTCACATTATTTCGTTGTTTCTATTCAGTTGCATACAAATGCAAGCAACTTTATTAATGACCAAAATATCCAAATACTTAGTTGTTGTTCAAATATTTAGTTGTTGATCATAAAGGTGAAGGTCTTTCGCATAATGCAATTAAATGGTATCAGGGAAAGGTATAAAAGTGGTTCTAAAATTTGTTAGTATGTATAAAAATAATCACCAGAATATTCTCCCTGATCTGTTTATGAAATATCTAGAAGAGACAAACTTAATTTACACGACAGATGATGTGACATTTTACAAAAGATATGCTAATAACACATTTATTGTATGTAATTGTAACTGTAGAAGGTGCGTCAGTGGCACAGTAGTAGAACGCTCCCCGACCACGCAGGTGGTCCAGGGTTCGATCCCTGGCCGATGCACTCCTTTACCTCGCTAAGCCAGCAGAAAGACTAGTAAAGAGGAGAGGTGTGGTGATTGACTATTTCTATCTTTGTATTGTTTAAATACTTACTGTTGTTTGTTAATATATTTATTATTTTGATTTGAAAATATAATTCCGCCAAATACAAATTCCTAAATTCATCCCTCTCAGTGTTTTGGTTGAATTCCTGTAATTCGGTCATTGCGAAATACAATACTACTAGTGTAACAACAGAAGACAAGGGCCAGGCAACAGATCAGTTTTATTACGAAAACCAACAGGTATTTATATGTATTTTACGTACATTAATAGGCTTCTGCCCGCAGGAAGAAGGCGGTCTTCTGATTGGTTGTTTGCAAACAAACGCAGTCTTCTGCTTTCTCGTTTTCGATATTTCTCGGAAATGCGAGTCACTTGTCTGCGAATCATATTTATCCACGTCTAGGTCAGCTGTGATCGGTTGTTGAATCAGCCTAGATTAATTTCCACCAATCAGCGTAGACCAATGTCTACCAATTGGCTAGCAGCTTGCTCTCACCACACTAGTACAAATAACAATCACATTTTGGCGTCGCAATGGAATTAAATAATCTTGGAAAGTTTCCTATAAATGGTTCACCGCGGGAAATCTCCGATTATCTTGAATGTTTCGACGCATGGTGCATGTCGAAGAATGTTCGCGATGACAAAATTCCAGCTCATTTTATTACTGCCATTGGGCTAGATGCGTACAGCCTACTGAAAACTCTGTCATTTCCAGATAAACCAATTTCTCTGTCTTATGATAAACTCCGTGAACTTTTAACAAATCACTTCCACATAACAACTTTCCAAACACGAGAGAGGGCTCAGTTCAACAAACTTGTTCGTGCTCCCAACCAGAAGATTAGAGACTTTATTCTTCAACTTCAGATACAAGCTTCAAAATGCAACTTTGGAGATCAGCTCCGTACTCAACTACGTGATCGTCTAATTGCTGGAATCAATATTCCTAAGTTAGAGAAAGAGTTGGTTCAGATACCTTCCTGCACCTTTCAAACTGCCAAGGATTTATTTATTACGTATGAAGATGTCAACAGTGACTACCCAGCTGCCACTACGTCAGAGTCTGATGTCATGCTGTCCAAAGTTGATAATAAAAGTGTTCATAGAAAGAAATCCAAACTGCCGTCTACATGTAATAGAATGCATACAGAAAGCAAGAACATCAAACCGTGTTTTTCATGTGGAAAAATTCATCTACGAAGCACTTGTCGTTTTCGGAGTGCTAAGTGCCATAAATGTGGTAAAATTGGGCACATCAAGTCTGTCTGCAGAAGTTCAAATAATTATGCTACTCATGATTCTCCCAAACTGTCTGATAAAATGAAGTCAATGTCTCTTTCAACTTTTCACAATACTCAATCTCATCTAGTGAGAAACTTCACTACAAGTTCAGGCAAGTCTCACTGTTTTATAATTGATACTGGGAGTACTGAATCTATAATTTCTAAGAAAGATTTACTATCGCTTTGTAAGCATGCTCAAGTAGACCCTACTACTAGTTCAATTACAGGCATAACTGGTCATAAACTACCTCTTATTGGTGCAACTAACATTTGTTTGAAGTCAGACAGTGGTAATTTTGTGCATATCCCCTTTCTTGTTAGTGAACATGGTCCATCTTTATTGGGATTGAAAGCCCTTAGATTGTTAAATGTTGAAATCTCACTTTGTACTGAGTTGTTTGATGAATCTTTGTTCAGAGAATTAGTTTTTCAATGTTCAAAGTGTGTAGGTGGCATGAAGATTCAGCCCATCCATCTTGAAATAGAGGGTGATCCTATCTTCCTAAAGCGCCGATTAATTCCATATGGTTTGCGAGATGCAGTCAAGAAAGAGTTGGACAAATTGGTTGAGCAGGGCATACTTATGCCAGTTGAATCTTCGAATTGGGCTACTCCCATTGTCACACCACTAAAGGCTGACGGAAAAACACCGAGAATTTGTGGTGACTATCGTCTTACACTCAATAGTCGTCTTCTACAGCAAAGTTGCACTACGCTAGAAAGCGAAGATATTCTCTATAAGCTACATGGCTCAAAATACTTTTCCAAAATAGATCTAAAAGATGCTTATTTGCAAATTCCTCTTGACGAAGCTTCTAGTGCATTAACAACCATTAATACTCCATTTGGATTGTTCAAGTATAAGTTCTTGCCTTTTGGTTTAAAGGTTTCTCCTGCAATATTTCAAAAAGTAATAAATCAGATGATAGACGGATTAGATGGTGTTGAGTCTTACCAAGACGACATTATAGTTCATGGTCCGAACATCGAATTGCATAATGAACGTCTTTTAAAACTGTTCAGGCGCTTCTGTGAGAAAAATGTTCTTGTTAATCCATCTAAATGTCATTTTACTTTGTCGTCTGTATCATGCTTGGGATATACAGTAGACTCTGAGGGTTTCAGACCTGATGCTAGGCGTTTGGCACCTCTAATTCAAGCACCGTCACCTAATAATATGACGTCGTTGAGATCATGGATTGGCACTCTTCAATTTTACTCCAGATTCGTTCCCAATTTCACTCAACTGTTATCTCCACTTTTTAATATTGTCTCCAGTAAACAATTTAAGTGGGAACAACAACATGAAGATATCTTGCGAAAAACTTTGGAGTTTCTTGATAAACAAGCTTTCTTAAGACCTTTTTCATCGAAAGATAAGTCCGTTCTCACTACAGATGCTTCTCCTACGGGTATAGCTGCAGTACTTGAGCAAAATGGACCTGTTATTTGTATTTCAAGACGTCTAAGTAAGAGTGAACAAGGGTACTCACAAACCCAGAAAGAGGCTCTAGCAGTTGTATGGGCAATAAGACGCTTGCACAAGTATCTCTTTGGTACTAAGTTTCACATAGTTACTGATCATCAGGCTTTGAAATTCATTTACAACCCAGAAAAATCTTTGAATAGATCATCTGCTGCTATGGTTCAAAGATGGAGTTTAGAACTAAGTGCATATGATTACACTATTGAACACAGATCGGCTAAGGATATACCTCATGCAGACTTTTTATCTCGTTATTCATTATTTGAAAATTCTGCTAATGATACTGATTGTTTGTTAGTTCAGCCGTTACCTGTGGATAGAGTTCGACTTATAAACGATACTCGGAAATATTACGGGTGCATTATAAATGCAACAAAAAGAGGTTGGAATATTCAGTGAAAGCGAAGATTTCCGGACTTTTATAAGCGAAGAGATGAGATTTCAGTCCATCCTGAAGGATTTCTATGTCTGAATGACAGAATTATTATTCCTCCGACATTAAGATCTGCGATTTTGGATGATCTTCATTCTGCGCATCTGGGAGCTGATAAGATGAAATCATCAGCACGTCTAACATGTTGGTGGCCGGAAATTGATGCTGACATTAACAAAAGATCGAAGAGCTGTTCCAGCTGTTTGCATAAAATGTCCTATGGGAAGTCGTCGTGGAAACCGTGGCCTACGTCTTGTGAGGTTTGGCAGCGTATTCATGCAGATTACTGTGGTCCATTCTTAAATTCATACTATGCTTTAATTATTGTGGATTCTTATTCTAGATGGCCAGAAGTTATAATTACAGATAGTCCTAATGCGAAATTCACTCACAGAGCGTTGAGAAAGATTTTTAGTCGAGAAGGAATTCCAGATGTCTTAGTTACTGATAATGGTACTGATTTCACTGAGAACTTCAATGATTGGCTTAAACACATAGGTTGCCGTCATCTGTACACAGCACCACGTCATCCTCAGTCAAACGGTTTGGCAGAAAATTTCGTATGAACATTAAAGAGTGCCATAGCATCAATGAGTCCTAAGAATTTTGATGAGCTAGAGAGATGTGTAGATAACTTCCTACTTCAATATCGCAATGCGGAGCATACAAGTACCCATGAAAGTCCTGCTAAACTGTTCAAATCTCGAATTCTCAGAAAGCACCTAATGTCTACGACTTCTGATGTACATTATTACAGAGGGAATGACTATAGACGATTGGAGGCAATCGGCAGGAAGCCTTGGACCTAGGTTTCGTGCTAGTTGGCACTCATCAGCTAGGCGTATCTGCAACCTTGAAGGAACTGATGTCCCTTCTGAGATTCGAACCCGCGTCACCCAGTGCTGCAGTCAGAGACATTACCACTGAGCTATTCAGGCTCGCGACTGACCTCCTGTAGGACTGTATTGGATATTTTTGATTGCACACTAGTCAGTAACTAGTGTGCAATCAAAAATGACTATAGACCTTCTGTTGGAATCATACTACAAAAAATGGTAAATCGAATGGTGAAAATATTAGACATCGAAGATCATTCAATTCATAACAGACACCTGGATCAAGTGAGAATAAACGAAGTAGGTCGTTCCGATTATAATTTTATTGATTCCGCTACTAATCCTGATATTGTAGATAATTCAGAAATAAGTCCAGATGATACTGATGAAAATAATATCACAGAATCAGTTAGAAGATCCCAGAGACTTGCAAGCAAACCGAGACCTCATTATAAATACGCAAGGAGACATTCGACATGTGGCGGATGTGGTGATTGACTATTTCTATCTTTGTATTGTTTAAATACTTACTGTTGTTTGTTAATATATTTATTATTTTGATTTGAAAATATAATTCCGCCAAATACAAATTCCTAAATTCATCCCTCTCAGTGTTTTGGTTGAATTCCTGTAATTCGGTCATTGCGAAATACAATACTACTAGTACAAATAACAATCACAGGAGGTTGGGCATGAGACTAGCAACCCCATCCTGTAAAAATAATCACCACTGCCACAGAAACTTCAAACATCTAGCTTGAAGCCCTATGTTCCACTGGGAACGTAAAGGAATAAAAAATAATTAAAAAAACGATAGAAGACAAGGAATTTAGTGTCTCTATATGTAGCGAAATTATGTACACCTTATCTAAAAAATGTCATTGTGCTAATTCTGTCCTTTGTATCAAGTTCCTTTGCTTTCGTTTCCTGCCTGCCATGTTTTGCCGCAACACAGGTTCATTTGATCTTTTTGACGTCCAATCTATCTCCCCGCAATTTGATATTTTTGTGCCAATGAACGTCTCTTTACAAACTACTGATAAATCTCATCAGTAGCACAAGCCACATAATGAAACTGAGCATGCATTCTATCTACTTGACTTATTCAACTAGGCACATATGAAAATAGAATTCCATATAGAATACGAATAAAGTGGAAATTTTTACTTTCTGAATCTCGGAGTTCCACAATATATAGATGGAACGACACAACGGTACATTCACTGTAAAGAATTCTGGTATAGACTATGTAAATTTTAATAATTTCTCCCCAATTAACAATAAAAACGTTCTGGTGAGAACATCTTTCCCTACCACGCAGAAAAACTCTGTTCGAAATGAGGACTTAATCATGAATTCGTCAATATTGAAAAGTGTTTACGGGACAATGGACATCCTAAAAACGTTATTGATAAATACAAAAGAACACCAAATATAAGAACATCATTTGATCAAGTTTAAAAGTCAATTTTCCGAAAGTTTGGGTTCAAAGCTGATTGAGTTTCTGGAAGAATTAAAAATAGGCCACCCTCAAAGGAAATTTTGCCGCTGCCGGGTTGGTCACATTTCAACGAATAAAGTGCTCACCAAGACAATCTAAGGTTGGTCAGTCCCTCTCTTATTTTACCTCCAATTGCATATGCCAATTTACAAGTACGCGACAAAGCCCATACATCGAACGAACAGAAAGAAGGATTTGTGACCGCATATATGAGTGCACTCCAAGAAACTTGAGATTGAAAGGTACGAAAGTTTTTAGCTGTCCATTCTCTCGATAATTGTTAGATAAAACACCTTAACCATATTGCATTTCTCCAACTGGTCTTTGCAGTATAACTCATCACTAATCAAGCTAAATGGACTCATCATTGTTCGTTTTCAACTTCTGACTAAACATCTATCGGCTCCACCTCAAACCACCTAATCAACTGATCTAATAACAGTATAGGCACACTCTACTCAAAAGACACATGCACGGCTGAGCACTACATCTATTTTTGAGAGCTGAGAGTTCTACTTGCTTATCCAGATCTCAGTAGACGAAGTGAACCTTCAACCCGTAATCTAATCATCGGTATTGAAATCATTATGTCAACAAACGACAGCTACACTTCAGTTAGTGGTATAAAGTAATGAAAATAACTGTTCAGTAAAATCAACTCAAGTAGAATCAAGGAAATACTGCAAGTTGTACTTCCCAGAAAGTTACAAGTCACTTGTAGTAAGATAACATCTAGAGCAGATACAACTACATTGAATAACTAAACCTCTTAACATATCACCGAACATCTAGCAAAGAGACAGGCTACAATACACTTATCTTACACAGTCAAAATCCTGGGTCGCATCATCCTGGAGAGAATAAAGGACGCACTGGATACAGAACTCCGACCAGAACAAGCTGGATTCAGGAAAGGCAAATCATGTTCTGACCAAATTGCAACTCTACGCATCATAATCGAACAAAGCATGGAATGGCAATCAAACCTCTACCTCAACTTTATAGACTTTGAGAAGGCCTTCGACAGCGTTGACCGCGAAGTAGTTTGGAAACTACTCGAGTACTACGGCGTACACCAAATATTCATCAACCTTATTTAACAGCTGTACGACAACGGCACATGTCAAGTGATCCACAACGGAAAACTCAGTTAGGCGTTTGGAGTAAACACAGGAGTCAGACAAGGGTGTTTATTATGACCAATGATATTCCTAATTGTGGTGGACTGGATTATGCGCCAGACAGTGGGAAACGAGAAGACAGGGATATCCTGGACCGACGTGAAGAACATAGAAGACCTGGATTTCGCGGATGATTTATGTTTGATGTCACAAAATCGAAGACTTACAAGCGAAAACCGACAAACTGGTCGAAGAAGCAGCAAAGACAGGACTCCAGGTGAAAATAGACAAGACGGAGGTTATGAAAACTACCAACCAACAACAACAACAGCAGCAACAACATCCAGCGCCAATCACCATCAACGGGAGGGATTTGAAACAGGTTACTTCATTTATATATGTCCAAACCAAGTTCACTTTTAACGGTTTGAAAAAATTTGGGCATTGGGTATATGATATTCATTATAATAAAGGTTTTTGTATTTCCCAATGAATGAAAAACAAAACGATATTGTTTTTACTGATAAAGCTATTAGCGTTAAATAGCGAAACGTCAGTAAAAACAATATCGTTTTGTTTTTCATTCATTGGGAAATACAAAAACCTTTATTATAATGAAGGTTACTTCATTCACTCATCTAGGGAGCATTGTCTCAACTACAGGAGGAACAGACGAGGATGTCAAATCGAGAATCGGGAAGGCGAGAAACACATTCATCCACCTGAAACCAATCTGGAAATCTTCGTCACTCAGCCTGCATCAACAACAAAATTCGGATTTTCAATACAAACGTCAAGTCAGTTCTTCTATACGGTTCAGAAACTTGGCGGGTCACAAAGAATATTTCCAACAGCCTGTTGCAGACCTGTATCAACAACTGTCTTCGCTCTATACTGAAGATCAGATGGCCGGAAAGAATCACCAACAAGAAACTATGGGAACAAACAAAACAAGAACCAATCGCCCAACAAATATGCAGGAGAAAGTGGAGATGGATTGGACACTCGCTGAGTAGGCCACTGGGTGACATCACGCCTCAGGCCCTCGAGTGGAACCCGAAAGGGAAGCGGCGAGTGGGACGTCCAATGGTGACATGGAGGAGATCGTGTAAAGAGGAGTTGAAACAGTATGGACTAACATGGATGCAGGTGAAAAGTACAGCAGAAGACAGAAGCAAGTGGAGACGTGCAGTTGAAGCCTTATGTTCCACTAGGAACCCAAGGGAACAATAATAATAATAAAATAAGGGTTTGGTTTCTGCTTCTCCAATAAATATCGACTAGTCCACTAAACCCACATTAATACTGGGCATTAGGGCTATTTTAAAGAAGGATTATGAATACTGTGGTTCCAAGTTACCGTTGCGTCTTCCAGCATGCTTTCCGACTTCATTTAAAATGAAGATCCAGTTGACATGACTAACTACTTACGATTATTAAAGCAGCATATGAATGCTTTAGAGGTATCACTTCCACGCCAACAAGATTGACTTTCGTACCTCAGTATGCGGCTGCAGAAGTACAACTAATACCGGTGAAATTACATCAGACTATGTGTAGCAAACAGACAATCACGCTGGCGGAACTTAGTTAGAGAGTAGGATTTAATTACAATAATAAAAATGAATTAAGGTAATAATACTATGCAGGCATGTTAATATCATCTGATGTTAATATACATCCTCATTAAACATCAAATTTTACTCAAGTCCCAACGGTGTAACACGTTCCTGGGACTTCCAACTGAATGTCCACTCACGCAAATCGCTCTCAGATAATCACCTCATCACAAATTCGAGCCGCAAACAACGACAAACCTCCGTCATATCTTGCAGTCAAACGATACGCTAACCAAACAAGAAAAATGTTTACAGATAAAATCACCAACAGTTCCAGTCGTGCAACCACAAAACTATCAACAATTCCGGTATTACACATATAACGTAAACCACTGCGATACACGAATTTCACACAATTCCACTCAACTCGTACAACCGATTACCTTCATCTCATAAATCATCACCCATATGCCAATCGGCAATATGCACAAAAACAACCATAAGACCTGTTAATCCACGCCCCTGCAGCTAGTTCTCAAGCCAACGTCAACAGTAGATACCATTCTTTCGTGAAGCGATCGCTGATAGAGTGTTATCCAGTGGACAACGACTACCGTTCCATCAGTATTAGTAGGTATTGGCATATCGCTGGTGCAGTGGTTGAATCATCTCGATTGTTCGCTAATTCAATGAAGTTAGATTCGGAGACCAATCCTCCATCCCAACTAATCATTTCCTCATCTACCATTGTAGCTTAAAGCAGACCTCCCAGGTTTTTGGGTATGAACGCACACATAGTAACAATCTACTGTTCTTGTACACCTCTCTGTTTACGTTGTATCACTTGACATTTCCGAACGACATACAACACACCTTCATGGGAGGCGTTTTTGCAACTTGCCCCTGAAAATATTTTCGTCTTATTCCGAAGTATTTGTCGAGTTCAAGAAAAACTGGAGATGAATAACATTGACAAAGATACTTGGAGGTGTACACGAGCAGGGAAAACCCGATTTCTATAGTAACGGATAATACAATGAGCATCAGATGTGCAGTCTGAACGGAAAAATATGATTGCACTCTGTCATTTTCCTGCATTAACGGTTCTCAGGATAGAACTATGAAGCAATATCTAAGTGGACACACTGGTTCTAAACTGCATCTAAATGTAGAATCGCTCTCTACGAGCAGCTGGAATACGTCCTTATAAGGCTACATAAGTAACTGTTTTCAAGTGAAGTTTCATGTGACGGCATCAATTATCGTTTAATACATAGTCTTTGTTTTATAGATTAGCTTTTATCACATTTCGCCCGTAATGTACGACGAAATCCGAGAAAGTGTATGTACTGTCTAATCAGTATAGCCTTCTATCAGTTCCGTGATACTGATTTATTAACTTCTCCGGTGAAGACATTCAGAAAAGCCATTTTTCTTTGCTCACCTGATCATAACACTCGCTCAAAATTGAACTGTTTATACATGTGTAATTCACAGGACCGAATAGCTCAACTCTGTTCATTCGTTTCCACACAGGACGAAAGTGCCATCTCACGTCGACTATAAAATAAGAATTTTTTGAGTGAGTCATCCAGTGAACACTTTTCTGGTCCAGTTGGAAGAACATTTGCAAAAATGAGACTGAGTAGCGACAACATTGCGACTCCCTATAGCTCTCCCTTAATCTTCAAATTAATGTGCACAGTAAATTTTAGAAATACTTATTTAAGTACATCCAGATGACTTCACCATTCGCAGACCTATCATCCACCGTTTACACGTATAACTGACAGTCTGTATCACTGGAACATATTTGGTGAGAGAAACTACAACCAAGAATACCGTCACTATCCTTCATATCAACATGTTTGATTTGACCCACAATGTGGAAGGTCAACAGTCATCAACCATTTCTCCAGATTATGGTATACAGAATTCCGTAAGTGAAAGTTTGGTCTCAAGACTAGCAAATATTAGGCCGACCATATAATCTTTACAAATAACTACGTTCTGGCCAAACTGTATCATACAAGGTTGATGAGACTACGTTTTCTTCTCTCTTCTTTCTGAGAGATCCAGTTACTCTATTTTCTACTCAATGTAAGTACATTTACTTTGGACTGAATTCCATGACCATTGGAACTAAAGATTATTTAGTAATTTCTTGTTACAAAATTCTCTATGTAGTTGACATACAGAGAACTACCTACTATGGATAGACAATTGAAGAATTTATTAAAACCAATATCATTTATTCAGTAGTGTGTTTTAATTATTGTGAGTCTGCAGACAGATGGAATGTCTGACACGCGTTTACTTGTGCCATTGTCTTCCTCACAACTTAAGACCACTTCTCATCAAACTTCGACAATGCTATATCCATTCCTCTGTAATTTAACCCCCTTACTTCACAACGCATCAACTTTTTATAATTTACTAGTACTAAGATATAATGGACTGTTAGTAAAAACCATGAATTCGAAATCGTGCGTACACAACACTAATGACAAGAGATATAACACTAATATTTAGAGTAAATTATTCCGTGTCCTTTTCTAACAAACATAGAAATGTAGCCACAGGTGTCAAGATTACAGGCAGATAAAACACCTTAACCATATTGCATTTCTCCAACTGGTCTTTGCAGTATAACTCATCACTAATCAAGCTAAATGGACTCATCATTGTTCGTTTTCAACTTCTGACTAAACATCTATCGGCTCCACCTCAAACCACCTAATCAACTGATCTAATAACAGTATAGGCACACTCTACTCAAAAGACACATGCACGGCTGAGCACTACATCTATTTTTGAGAGCTGAGAGTTCTACTTGCTTATCCAGATCTCAGTAGACGAAGTGAACCTTCAACCCGTAATCTAATCATCGGTATTGAAATCATTATGTCAACAAACGACAGCTACACTTCAGTTAGTGGTATAAAGTAATGAAAATAACTGTTCAGTAAAATCAACTCAAGTAGAATCAAGGAAATACTGCAAGTTGTACTTCCCAGAAAGTTACAAGTCACTTGTAGTAAGATAACATCTAGAGCAGATACAACTACATTGAATAACTAAACCTCTTAACATATCACCGAACATCTAGCAAAGAGACAGGCTACAATACACTTATCTTACACAGTCAAAATATATTTTTGTTCATACATATGTACAGTTAATATCACCGTCAGCCTAGTAAACGGCTAGTGAAGCACCAATTCATATACGTCATAAGAATATACATGTCATATATATGTCATCTTGGACCCCACTTTATGTTAGTTAATCCATGAAACTGACGTTTCAACTGATTAGGTTCTGCCCATGACGAATTCAGATAAGCATCCTCATCATCTTCGTCTAACTTCTTCCATTCTTCTTGCTTTTTATAATAATACGCCATCATGATACGTTGTTGCTCTTCATTGACAACAGGTTCGCGAGCTGGTGCGCCAGACCCACGTTTAGATAGTTTTATTATAGCTTTAGTTTTATCATTGGATCCAACATAGTCAGAAAGAAGTTTGTCACGTTGCAATTCTTTACCAGAAAACCATAGAGTAGCATCTTCTACCATGATTACATCTTGAGCAGCCTTTAAAACAATAATGGGGAAATGAGATTTACGAACAAACACTACACTGTTTTCATTAACAACTATGAGCTTGTTAAGATACTGGCTGGCTACTTACCGACTTACAACTTATTACACAAGAAAGTGGCGATTAATTCCCATAGTTGCTACTTTGCAACCATGTAGCAGCCTACTGACAAGAACTATCCTTACACAGACAAAAAAAAAATTCTATCGTCTAATTGTTTGAAATAACAGCATAGTAGGCCTCTCACTTCTCTTCACTTTCCTGAATACAAACTGGTGGCTTTGTAAAAACGGAAAGCTAACGTTTAATTTTTTTTTTAATGAATATGAATCCCACAAACGAGTGCAACCCTATCGTAACATTACGTACAATATCAGTGCATACTGATCTTTTCAGTCACAATATCTTAGTTGACACTTCACACTCGTTAATCTTATCGATGAATGTTGTTATGAGTAGCATTTGACGATTTACCACATTTCAAGCTTTACTGATTGTATCTGGTGAATTATCTGCTGTTACACCACCTCAAATATAGGTGAGCAAATTTATATTAATTAGTGAATACAAATCAGTTAAATAATGCTGAGAGAAAGCAACAGGGTGGCCTTAAGACTTTATAATGCTCACTGATGTGTCTGTTAAAGTGAATGTGTTTCCTAGGATAATTTGATAACCGGAAACCAATAACATACCAAGTGCTTGAAAGAGTGCCACTGGATGAATTTATTGGTATGGATGTTCCTTAATTACTACCTCATGTCCATGTGTAGAAGTATGGCTAGTTGACGCACTTGGTACTCTGAACCTGAACCTCGCTGCGTTCTCGCACAATTTTCAGATGTCATTGGTAGCGTCGATGATTTCAATATTGGGTGACTTTACTTCGAACTTCGGAGATGACAACAGTTCGAAGATGAACACAAGTAAGCGCGAAACCTACGTTTAGGGCCTCCAGGCTATTGCCTGCATTCACCCACCACTGATTCGAAATCACTGGTATGGCCAGGCGCTTGTCTATCTTGACCACTTTGCAAAGCAGAGTGATAAAGTTTACTCAGCAACAATTCTAAGGACTCGATGCATGACACGGGTTACAGATTAGTGTCCAAGTTATATATATATATATATATATTCAGTAGAGTTCAACAACGGCTGCACATAACGGACTTTGAGCAGCCACCGAGTATCAGTAGGTATCACACGATTGTTGTTGCCTACAATTAATTGAACTAAAAATCAAGTCAATAGCTCGATGAAATACTATTAGCCACTACATTTTGATGATATTACAAACCTAAGTCTACTGTTTTCTTCGGCTATAAAGTGTCAGGCTATAAGTATGGCGATGTGGCTCATTGGCTGCAGCTAGTGGGCTTGGATGCCACCCTACTTACTTGTAACTGGGCAGATGAGTAATATTATCTGCCCTCAGAATAGGTGTCAATAATAAGTTGATTAATGAAACTGGAACAGGATTCCTGGAGTCTTCCGAAAACAACACAAGAATTGAAAAAAATTCGAATTATTGTTATGTCTTTATTAGTTTCTACTTGAATTGCTTAGTAGACATGATAATGGCGGTTAATAAAAGATATCAAACGACCTAACAGTAGAGATAAATATACTTCAACTGTCAAAATTTAGTAGAAATGTAGTTCTAGGCACGTCATCTTCGAAATCATTCGTCTCACTGATTTTCGGATTTTTGAAAAAAACCTAAGCTCCTAATTTAGGACAACTAACTTTTGAAACAATAATCCAAGGATTTGAACCTGAGGTAGCTCTGTTAGCAATGAGACACCCAAGCTTACTATAATGCCGAATTAAATCTCACTAATTCTGAAATAATTCTAACACTCTATAGTGAGAAAATTCTGAATCTGTTCTGAAATGGCACAGACTAGAACTCAGTGCTGGTTTTCAGCATGACTAGCACTAATGCAGCACTGTGTTCTTTTTCTAGGCATTTTCAGGAGTAGATCAGAACCTACTGGGTTTGCTTATCAGCGTTGTTCCAGCCCTCACAGGACATATTAAGCACGGACTAGTGTTATTTCAGAACGAAAAGACAATTCAGCACCCAGCTCTCTTTTTAAGCACTACCAGCGTTATTATCGAACATAGTGGGTAGATAAAATCTTCATTTACCATAAAAAGGCATTATTGAAGAATAGGTTAGAATAAGTTTAGAATTGTTGTAAGCTTGGGTAACAATGGTGATTTTATACCAATCTCATTCAATAATATCTATTTCCTATATATTGCTTTACTTACCACAGAGTAAAGTCGACAACGAGTACCTTATGAGAATTCAAACTGATAGCTCTACTTTAAACAGTGAAAACCCCATTAGAAGGAAGATCGGAATCGTCTGGATTTTATACTGGTTGTATGCTGATTTTCGATGCTGCTGTTCTACTTCCAAACATAATACTGTTATAAGAATTCATACTAGACTTATTATTTAACAGATTACTAATGGAAAGTATTTCAAGGCACAAAAATTTTAAACAGATAAAGCTCACAAAGGAAAGCTGTTGTACGTACTACCATGACTTCCGAAAATACCATTACCATATGATTGGTAAAGTCAATTCCTGCTTAGAGATGGAAGCAAGACGAAACTTACTTGTGTTCCCGACAAAT
The DNA here is from genome assembly GCA_944472155.2 of Trichobilharzia szidati. Taxonomy (NCBI): domain Eukaryota; kingdom Metazoa; phylum Platyhelminthes; class Trematoda; order Strigeidida; family Schistosomatidae; genus Trichobilharzia; species Trichobilharzia szidati. The sequence goes on along the minus strand of OX235276.1, from coordinate 27,781,695 downwards.
CTTCCTCATTGTCTAGCTCCAATTTTATAGGGTCATATGGAGGAAGTCCCATAGGGTAAACAATGGTTACTGCACCACTTAGCATCATTAAAGATTCTCGAACAACAGCCTTTTCGATACTAATGTTTTTCCGGACCAAATCTCGAGAGATCAACTGTTTTGACTCATCGACAGTTCTTTTAAGTATCTCAGACATTTTCTCTGTAGGTGCTATTTGAATGTACTGCTTAAAGTAAAAATAAGAAATTACCAATTCCACTCCTTCTACCTATTTCATCCTTACATTCAACGTATCCACCACTTGGAGTGCACTTTTTACCCCACTCATCCTCGAGTTTTAAATCGGAAATCTGTTCATCTGTAAGACCCTAAAAAATATAGAGTTTATCGCCATAAAATACTTGCATATTTGGCGGCAAGGTAACACCATGTTTTGACAACTCTTCCACCTCGCCACAAATCCGATGAATCTTGAGGATACCATTATATATTTCGCAGATATCATTTATCAAATCACTGACAGGAGTGTCTGATGGGCGGTCAACAATAAAAAAAGCCTGGTCTCCTTTCTTAACTACGACTTTAACCATAACTTCGTAACTATGATACGATAACCGCGCAAGTTTCTAAACTAGCTTTAGGATAGTTAAACGAAGGCTGGACTTATACGGCATGTTGGTTGAAATTTCGATCGGTAAATTTTTTGTTAATAATTTTTAATAAAATTGCGTTACACATTTTCTGAATTGATAGGAATTCTCATTTCCTGGCTAGTTATGTTGGTGTCCGCGTCATGTAATCTGACTGCATAATGGTTGTAATGGTTAGTGTTTCATGCGGAATGAGTCAAAACATCGCTATAATGAAGAAGATGGGGTAGTTGGAGGGTAATGTCATCTACACAAATAGTTTACTTCTTGTAGAAGCTGCAGCTTTCAACACAGTGTCATTCAATGAAGACCACGTCAAAATGTGGCTATTTTCGTGTGAAGAACAGTCCTTTTTGACAAAAGAATTCTACCATTACTTGGAAATCACCTGTAAATGCCAACAGAACCTTCTGTTGGAACCTGATTGAGTTATCATGTAGACGTGTCATCCACTGTATGTGTGTTTGGACAGCAATTATGGTAAGTTGAAGGGTTATCTCTAAACGGATTCAATGTATATTTACACTGACTGGCGCAGTATAATATGGAATATGTGAATTCAATGTATAAAAGAAACGTCTATTAATATTGTGCCTTTTTTTCTTAGCTGGCTGCTAGACTAACAAATGTAAATGGTTCTCGTGGTTGTTGCAAGTGCAGTGCATTTGAGAAGGCAATAACTCGTTTAATTTTCCTCACTGTTTCACTTAGTGCAATTATTCGGTGTATAGTAATAATATACACATGGTTTGTGTTGATTACGAGAATTAAATCTAGTTAGCTCTATTATTATTAATCTACCGTCTGACACTAAACTTAATACTGTTTAGAGGGCTGTAGGTATCGACGTTCGCGAGTTGTACGGATTATACTAACGCAAGATCTTATACCAACAACCACTATAGTGTTCGTTCTTCGAGTACCAAATGGTAAAGCAAAAGACCAGATTTTGTCGTCCAAATACGATATATATTTTGGGACCAAATCGCGGGTAGGAATGAATGCTTAGCTAGCTAGTAATCGTGCACGCACGTGACACGACGAAGCACCAAATGGCGGGGATGCTTGACCGTAAGCCTTCAGCTAAACAAGTCGACTTAAACAGTGATGGTCAGCATCCAATGTTGAGTGATGATTGCTGTGGTTAATAATTTTGGGGAATTATTTACCGCTACAGCTCACTCCCCCCCCTAGTGGGTTTGTGAGGACCCTAAGACATGACCAGCCGGAAGTAAAAAAATCTCGATGGTTCCCTGACGGGTGAAAAAAATCTTCCGAGCGGCTTGATGGAGTGCCTGCTGGTCTGTCTGCCTATGCTAATAGGGTGTCTGTACATAGCTTCCTCGGTATTGTTCGTTGGATCCCGTGCTTCGTTTGTTTCCTGTCCAGTGCCCGTTGCACCTGGAAAAGAAAACAAGAATGCTGAGAACCTTGTCAAGAAAAATGTACCAAATAAGCGTTTTTTTAAAAAAAAATTGACATGCATCTACTATACAGTAAAATAATGTAAAGTTCAAAATATCGGGAAAAAATATACATCTTATATAATTTTATGTACGGTTATAGGAAAAATATCATTTACTTGTGTTAAATGACGCAACATAAAAAAAATTGATGTGTCACTCAGTTATGTGAGATAGGTGTGAAGGTATTCTGGGAATCTAACGTGACGTCCAGAACGCGTTTTCTTAGAGTGATCGACCGAAGTAGCCAGTGGGCGAATGCCCTGACAGTCAATAGTGTGACCCAGAAAATCGAGTGAGTCAACGCCTATTTGACACTTCTGTATATTGATGGTAACACCATGTTGGCGTAACCTTTCAAATGCCAAGTCCAAGTGTCTAAGGTGAGTTTCCTTATTTGGACTGGCAATGAGGCAGTCGTCTAAGTATGCGTATACAAAGTCGAGACCGCGAAATACTTCGTTGATGAAGCGTTGGAATGTTTGGGCCGCATTCCGGAGGCCGAATGGCATACGTAGAAATTCGAAAAGTCCGAAAGGCGTGATGATAGCCGTTTTCGGAATATCTTCCGTTGCCATCGGGATTTGGTTATATGCTTTAACCAAGTCGATTTTGGAGAATATAGATGCTCCAGATAACGTTGCCGTCAAGTCGTGTATGTGAGGCAAAGGGTAGCAATCAGGGGTTGTTTTGGCGTTGACTCGCCGGTAATCACCAGTGGGTCGCCAATCGTTACTATCCTTTCTCGGTACCATATGCAGTGGGGATGCCCATGGACTATTCGATGGCCGAATAATGCCAAGGGTGAGCATATGATCGAATTCGTTTCTGGCAATTCTCAGTTTGTCAGGGGCCAGTCGTCGTGCCTTAGATGTCACGGGCTGTCCTGAGGTTATGATGTGGTGCATAACATTGCTGGTTATGCACGGGAGATCGTTAGATGGGCAATTCAGTTCCGGATATTTGTCAACAATCGGTTGAAAAGTTGGATCGAGGATTGCTTTCATCTTAACGATTGACAAGCTGGAGCCTACGTAAGTTATGCCTTTGATAGACAAACTAGTAGTGTTGTCAATTAGTCGTATACGGCGGACGTCTACGAGCAAATCATGATGATTAAGTAGGTCCGTGCCAATGATGGGCATTGTGACGTCAGCGATTAGGAAAATCCACTGAATAGGTTTGCGTAAACCTACGTTCAGATAGACGTATTTCCGACCATAGGTTGCAATTGGTTTTCCATTTGCAGCCTGTAGGTTGAAGTTAGGTTCCTTCTGTCGATCTGCTGCTGTAGCAGGAAGGACGCTGACTTCGGCGCCTGTGTCGACTAGATATCTAGTCTGGCTCATTACATCATGGATGTAAAGTAAGCGGCTAGTGCCACCGGCGACGGTTGCCGCTAACGCGTGCCGGCGGGATAGTTTCCCACAGACTTGGAGGCTTTGCCGAAATCACAAGGTTTTCGACAACATTTCGCTTCCTTGCCATAGGTGTTGTGATACCAACACCAGTCAGGATTTTTGAGAGAACGTGTGTTGGACTTAGATCGTCCACGTGCGTTTTGCCGTTGAGGGGATTTGGAACGACGATAGGAGGAATTGCTAGGCTTGTTTGACCTAAGCATCTGCTGGACGGAGTTGCATAACTCTATCATTGCAGAATCCTTCTTCGAAGTCTGTTCGGTAACAGAGTATACTTCGGTAACTGGCCGTTTCGTTATCTCTAGAATTCTATCTGCAGAGACAGCTAAGTCATCCATGAGAACACCCTGAAGTGTCACAAGTACAGTCTGAACTGACTGAGGCAGTTTGGATAAAAATAGTTCTCTAAGCAGTCCTTCATCGAACTGACTTTGGCCAATGATCTCTTTCATTCTTGCCAGCATGCTCACGGCTGACTGATCTCCTAACTCGATGTTACGAAATAACTCATCCAGACGTTGTCGATCCGTGAGAACGTTTCTCTTGAGGAGGGATGCTTTGAGCAACTCGTAGGAGTTACTTACCGACATCTGCAGAGTTACGCACTTGCTGAATTCCCGCGGTAGGGCGTGAATTACTGCAAGGAACTGTGAACGTTGATCGGTTATGCCATGTTCACAAAAATCAGACTCAGCAATCTGAAACCACGTTTCAGCATTATCTGGCCAATATGGTACTAGCTGGATTGTTTTGGCGGTTGAGCGTATGCGAATAACCTTGGGGCTAGGATCACTCATGACCAAAAGTATGCCGATAACAATATAGTACAAGAATAAACACAAAAAGGAACGAACTCACCGGGTTTATCTGCGTGTGAATTGAAGATGTGGTTCGTGGTCGGGCTCACCAGTTTAGAGACTGCGGGTATCGACGTTCGCGAGTTGTACGGATTATACTAACGCAAGATCTTATACCAACAACCACTATAGTGTTCGTTCTTCGAGTACCAAATGGTAAAGCAAAAGACCAGATTTTGTCGTCCAAATACGATATATATTTTGGGACCAAATCGCGGGTAGGAATGAATGCTTAGCTAGCTAGTAATCGTGCACGCACGTGACACGACGAAGCACCAAATGGCGGGGATGCTTGACCGTAAGCCTTCAGCTAAACAAGTCGACTTAAACAGTGATGGTCAGCATCCAATGTTGAGTGATGATTGCTGTGGTTAATAATTTTGGGGAATTATTTACCGCTACAACTGCAATGTTTTTGATCGCCAATAGTGGAGATGAATTTCTTCTGAAATTTCCATTTACCTGAAACAGTACAGATGCAGTGTCACGACTGAATGTCTAGGTTGCATTGTATGCCATTGTTATCCTCATCAACACAACAGGTCTGCGTATCTTACAATATTTTGTGTTTCTCTATGTTGTTAACACTGCATAGTTGCTTAGAGTTTAGGCATGTTCAGCTTATATTTGATGACTTCAGATTCCTAAATATGAGAATGTAATTTCTGTGGGATTCAGAAAACTATGCGCACATTACTGAGATTGTGGATCAATTTCTAAGCTACATATTTGCAATACCTTATTTAACGTAGACGTATTTAGTGTGAAATTGACGATAGGATGACGTCTCAACAGTATGGGTGTTTCAGAGTTTATCTTGAAATCTGCGTGTAATCCTCTAATGCTGGACAACTTATGAGGTCTACTTATTCATACAGCGTCAATATAAAGACCAGCTGTGGACAGCAAATGCTTTTAATTGTGTGAGAACTTTACTTAGTATTATTAGAATCAGTGTATGCTAACATATACAATTATCTTTCATAACTTCATATTTTAGGCATATGGAGGTTGTGGAATGTGAAATCAGTGGTCAAACTAACGCTAATACCCTTCATCAAAATTTTCTCATGTAAACTAAGAAAATGTTTAATATACTCTTCATTTCTACTTCTTCGTAATATGTGAATTTTGATTAATGCATAATAAGCCTAGTGGAATGGGGATTAACTACAGTATTATGAGACTTACTTTAATCATTCATAGGATTTTGCGCCTGTTTCTATACAATAGCACATTGTAAAGACTAAGTAGGATTTAGCAAGTTGAATAATAATTCTGTAATGTTCGTTACGCTGAAGTCGCCTTATTTAGCCAGTTGCAGACTTTACGTGGCGACGAGCTGAGAAACAATTTTTACTTATCTTTGATATGCTGTTGAATCATGTGATGTTATCTAATATCCATCATTTCTATGATCAGCAACTGCAGTGTTTGAATATCTACTCTGTTGAGGATACCGATGATCTAACTATTTCAGTGTCTGTCAGCTCCCAGCTAGACAGTCCTAAATTGAACAGCTTTCTATCAAGAATTAGCAAATGGTCTTCGTCTAACGGCCTTAAACTAAATCCTTCCAAATGTCATGCAGTTAATTTCAGTTTTAGATGTAAGAGAAAGTTAAGTGAAGCTGTTAATTCCCATTATCGTTGTATAAATGATGATAGTGATGTAGAAATCAAGTCTGACGTTAAGTATCTTGGATTAATTCTTTCTTCTGACCAATTCTGGTCTTCCCATGTCTTAGCGATTTCTAAAATAATATTTCGTCTGACTTTTCACATTAGGAAGTTAAGGCACTCAAGCATAACTTATCCCCTCCTCTTACAGTTTGTCAGTTCGTGAATCTTACCTATACTTGACCTGTTCTTCTTGCTTTAATCATGACAGTATCGTGTTTCGCAGAACTCATCACACAGCGTACCAGCCTTAAATGTATACCACATGCAAGTATAATGCTTATGAGCTGGGTATGCAAATCAAAGTAAACGTTTGTACGGTACATTCATTATTTATAAGACAAACTGGTATGTAAGAACTGCGATTTGACCAGTTATACAACGTTTAATATATTTAGACACAATTAACCTACGCTGCTTACTCCTATGACGTATTACCTAAAGCTACGTAGTTACCTTGAAGTGGTTTCCGCTGAAGGTAGTCTCCTTTGCTACTGCAACTTAACGTTATCTTTGAATAAAAAAGCAAAAGTGGAAATTCTGAGAACTTTACTGATAAAAAGATCGTGAAGTGAATATACCTTATTCTCCACAAAAGCGTTTAGAGGTATTCATCCTATCACCTCAAATGACTCACTATTTGCAGTCACTTAAAAAGTAAGAATAAATTTACCGAAGACAGTGTGCTCATGACTTCTAGATATCATAATGTACCATGAGGGAGAACCTATATCCATAGGGTTTTAACAGTTAGGAGCGCGATATTAATCCGAAACACGACTACGGTTCTCAATCACAGAACATCCTACTTTGCAACCCAATCTTCTAATCGTAATAACAGATGTCTCGCCAAGAAAAAGAAAAACAATGATTTTAGGAAAATTTATTTAGTCTTCTTAAAGATCATGGTCATCCGTATTTACATAGAAATCACAAACTTCCAAAAATAGGAATTTCATTATTTGAAATGAAACAAGCAATCTGTATTCAGGCAATATTTTCACCCCGAATAATAATCAGCTTGTTGTAACCACCGATTGTAGACCACAACCCGAAACGTTACTCTTGCCAATTGAAGTCTTACCTTTAACTGGGATAGTTCATACACTCGGGTGACAATAAACGTTATAGTGATATATTATCGCGGAATGTATCGGTTATCGTGTTCACGCCTATAGAGGCGTTATAAGCGTTTACTTTTGTAAAGTAGATAATATATAACTGGTTTCAGGCTTCTATAACCGAAAAAGCAACATTTTGCAGTATTGTGTTCGTATTAATGGAAGAACCTGTCATGATATCGCAGAGTATGTATTACTTCAATACCTCATCGTATATAAGAAATTTAGCAAAAAAGACTATTCTTCGCGTTTTAGAGCCTTAATGGTCTATTATTTGCTAGGTTTTTGAGGAAATATAGGTTGAAAATTAGGTGTATAAAAGGGTTGTTTTCATAGCAGTTATTCTATGATAACGAGACATTTGAAGGAGAACTAGCCCACAGACACAAGTGAAATATACGTTTTGAGGATACCAAACACTTTTTTATCATCATCCGTGATGATTGAAATATTCCATAACACATCGAAGACAGTATGCGATGAATGAGGCAATTTGATGAATTTCCTGGTGATTTTATCCATTTCTGTGAAGTTCCTAGTTAAAATGGCTCAGTTGAAGATGTGATACTAGTTTAATTTACATTGTCACATAGAAATTCGGGAGACCGTAATTGCTGAGTGCATTACATTGCATCAGATTATCTCGATATCATTGTGCATTTGTGCCAGAAGAATAGTATAGATGGTGCTTCCACAATGCCAGACTGCTTCAAATTGGAATCACCTTTCTGTAGAATAGTAGCTCGCAGGTATGTCCTACAACTACTAAACGTGTTACTTCAGTTATATCAGTCTTAATAATTTTTCATGTTCACATCACTAACATATTCTGAGATGCTTAATGAATTACTTGTGACTATGAATGACATGCAAGGTGTACTTATGGCTCATGTTTATGAAGCATTTATTATGAAACAAGTTATCTGTAGGGATTTTGTGATGTTTAAGTTACAATGCTTGTGTGTATGTAGTTACTGCATGCTATTGTACTTGAAGGGACAGTTGTTGAAAGTGAAGATATGATAAACTTTTCTCTAAAGTCACTATGAATACTGCAAACTGTTGCTAAGAAACAGCATCAAAGGAATAAGTTCCGAATAGCTAGAAAACACTACTGCAGTTTCTCAGGATGCTGTTCTCCTCCTGGAATACCTTTTAATTGTGTGAGGGAATAGCACTTACCGATATATATGCAGTGTTCATTGTGAAGGGTCCGGAGTTTAACTTTTATTGTAATCTGTTGTAATTGCTTGTACAATAAATGAACAATCTAAGCTTTTGAAAAAGTTTTAATTTACGATACTTCACGATTGTAATTTATAGCCTAAGTTATTGTACCTGTAGAGATGTCATGCATTCCTTGTAAACACCCATTTATACAGTATATTAAGTTATTATTTGCTTGGTGCTATACTTTAGAAGAAGAACAATGTATGTCACAGTGAAAACCGCAGAAGAATGCTGTCACGACCAAAGAATGAGAAAGGAGAATGAACCTTTTTTCAGCAAAGGTAGGAGAATATAAAGCGTTTCACTTTTACATTACTTATTTCTAACTTCAACGATTTAAAAATTATACTCTATTCACTTACTTGTAGATGTTCGGTCAAGTCAGTCAACCAGGTCACAGCAATTACGCATCCCCGCAGTAATTACAAAAAACAATTGTGTGAAGACATTCGCTTAATATTTTTTATGAAATATATTTAACATCCTGCTTACCATACTTTTCTTATTCTATCTCAGTGAAACTAAATTTGTCATTATGACGAGATGTAGGCCTGAGAAACTAATTGTAGGCATAATTCAACGTCGGCGAAATCGTACTAACATTGCTACAGCCCAACCTATTAAATTATTCCTCTCGTGTAGACTTCAGTTTACACTGTATGTTAACACCCGTAGTCATATGGATTGACATCTTGCTTTAAGTGAAATAGTAGTAATACAGTACTTTTGATTACACTTAACTTCATACGAAATCGAAGTCAACTGCAGGGCCCTAAGTTCTATTCTTATTTGTCAAACACTGAAGTTAGGTATTTTTGTCATTAGTCCCTACAGATTTATCTATGACTAGGAGACGTAATGTCAGATTTTTTTCGACGTGACTGAAGTACTTATAATTCACGACCTATATCGATGGAAAGTGTTCCTACAGAATAGCACTTACGTATAGTAAGGAATTCATATCCTAGCATGCCGTACTCCCAACGCGAACACACAAACAGAAAGACAACAATCTTAATACGAAAAGTTTATTCTTATTGTAATACGAAAGTATTTAATTTACACATCAAGAACATTGTTGATTTCAGCGACTACTTCTCCAGCGAACTCTGCGGCAAACGTCCGTCCATATTTGTCACAAATTCTCGTCAGGCCCGCATTAATAAGCCTCCCATTGATTACGTATAAGTCACATTGATTTCGCGGCACAATTGCTGACGTGCTTGGAATTGCGTACGAGTGGCGAGACCATGTCCATCGTTTACACTTCTGCAGCACATGATTAACTACAAAAGGTGGAACGGTAAACGGAAATAGAATTATGCACACAATATTAAAGGATAAATAATGACAGTGCTTACGTCCTGTTTTCAGTTAAGACAAACCCTTATGAAATATATATACATTTTAGTATCTACGAATTTCAGTCAGTTAGGAGTAGGTTAATATGCATTAACTATGGAGACATAAAATAGGGAATACTTCAGGTGGCAACCTAGTATATCTTACGTGTAAATGAATATACAAGTTTCAAAAAAGGGTATTTTACCTGTGAAACACGCCGTTTTTAAATGCACCATCAGCAAGTGTCGACAGGGATACCGACAAGTCTGGAACGTCATACAAGTACATGTGCATGCGCGCAGATCCACCTCTACTTGTCTCCCATTGTCATCCAAGAAGATATAATCAAAAGCTTCAAACTGAAAAGAAGTCCATCGTCGCTTTGCATAATCAGCGATCACTTTCTTCGCAGTGTATGGCGTCAGCTGGCGTAAAATTGGTATTATGCGTTCGGAACATGAATACTTGAGGGAACGCGACTGAGCAATCATGGACTCCTGCTCTATTCTAGAATTACTTAGTTGAAACCATTTGTAAACCTTCAGCATGCTTTTATGCAGACTATCTGATCTAAGCAAGTACCGCTTCATCTGCTTGTGAGAACTTTCTACTCGATTGTTGGTATCATTACCCAAAGTCAGTACATGTTCCCTGAAAGCTGCTGCCCACAAGTGTCGTCGACTCATCCAACGACGTTGTAAATACTGACTAACACCAACATCCAATCTGCTTATAACTCTGAAATAGAAGTTAAATCTGGAAAAATGAAAATATTAAAGGCATTACTCAGATCTCCTTTTACACTGAACTAAGCGACATAAGTAGTTCTTCACAATGGGATTCCGCGTCTAAAATTGAAATTTTAATTATGCTTTTAAATAGTTTACTTTACTACAAAATGCACGACAAACATGAAAAGAACAAAGAACAGTGTGCGCTTCTCTGTGTGTTAACTTCACTGCTCCTATTTCGGCTTGCGCACAGTCCATAATGAATGTTTCTGTTTTAGAGGTGTCTTCCATTATTCTACGAAACGAGTCCAAAATCCAAACAACATCACGCTTGAATTCCTTTCGCGTCCAAGCAAATAGAACCGGTCTCCCACGACCAAAATTATTCGTTACAACTAACTGAAACAAAGAATACCTGCATGTTGATTAATTAATTAATAAACTTACTTCCCTTTATTTGTATTATATGTAGAATCGATGCCAACAACCTCCGGAAACTGTTTATACAAATCTATTTGCTCACAAGTAGAAAAACAGACTCTCATTAGTGAATTCATTATCGGTTCATCTGAATAATACTCCAATAACTTCCCACGGGACTTAAGGAATTCAAAAATGTCATAACGGCTCGATATACCTGAAGTAATTTACATTTACATTAATGTTACCTTTATTAACTGAAGCTTTCAGATTTCTAACGTCATTAAGAGTTATGTCCTTGTGGAATGTTTCCTTAACATGCATAATTATTTCATCTGATGAGTGTGATTGGTGAAGAAGTGTTCTACATTTTCTTTCTCTTCCGCTGACAGTCATCTAGACCATGGATCATTCTGCATATACACCCTGATGCATGGATGGTTGTGGACCATTCTGTGGGATGTTATCACGTATTCACTGTAACGCAAAATTACGCGAAATGCAGACAGACAGTTGCAACATTTAGACCTTAAACATACATAATATCATAATACACTTCCTCTTACGACTTGTTTCGCAATTTCAGGCCAGCTTTTCCACGGTTCACGCCAAAAGTGCATTTAAAATAAACGTAAGCGTACTTATATCTGTCGTCCCCTGTTGTTTTGCTTTGAATATGCACATAGTGAGTGCAGGACAACTACATTGTTAGCACTAAATGACTTCCTCACTTGTTGAAATTCTCCTAAGGAATTCTCAAATTCCTCCCAACTAAAGAAACGCCTTCCCAGCATAATTTCATCGAAAATTCCACTGACGTCAGCAGTACTTTCACCCGCATTGCCTACCTGCAATAAACTAAAAAGGCGTTGTCAATTAGCATCCATCTGTGTCGCAATATCCATCAATAAAATGCTACATGTATAACCTAAAATCGAGAAAAGCCCTAGAACTCACGGATTCCTTGACATCGCCAGCAACCGATAGGCCAACAAACCGAGTGTATGATAAACCAAGCCTGGTACATGCACAAAATAAGTAAAAGAAAACGTTAGAATACCAACATTTTACATTTATATTCATCAAACATGCTTGCAAACAACGCATGCCGCAACCACGCAAACCTGCACACGGCATGACCTACCGAGGACAAATTTAATGTCAAACTCTCCGCCACTGTACTAGCCAATCAAAGCTGAGAAAGCCCTTAAGCGCGTAAGATATAACACTCTATAACGTATATTCTCACTCCATACACTCACCAGATCACCATGTTATCCGCTTTTCAAGTCGTTTTGCAACACACTGAATGGCTGTTAACACTAGCATTGCTACAGGCGGTCCTAGTTCATGTATTTGGATCTAGTACATTGGGAATTATTAAATACAGGTAACACTTACTAGTAGCGGTACGTCCAACGTTTGCGTTACATTTTTGCGTGATTCGTTACATAAAATTTATCTTGTTGTAATCCTTGCACAAGTACTCTACAACTTCCATACCTATAACTATTAACTCTCATATCAAATAGTTATGGTTAACCAAAGTAAAAAGCAGCGAACTCAATCCCCTGTAAAGCTGATGACTAATTTTAAGTCGTTGATTGCTACATCAAGCAACACACTCCCTACAAATAGTTATAGTGAGCCACAAAACTCACTTGTGTGTCGTAAGCGTCGAGCTGAAACTGAGGATAAAACTATACTGACAGCTAGTATTAGCACTACTCCCAAAAATTCAGTACCCTCTGCTCATACAGAAACCCTCCCTTCACCTTATGTACTTATCGAAAAGCTCCAGCCTTCAAGCTCTGTTTCAGAACTATCTTCTGAAATAGAACTCCTAAAGTTGTCTATAAGAGAACTTAAGGCCGAGTTAAGGGAAATAAAAAACAAGTCAGTAAATCCAGGAATTTCCGATACCAATACCAAAATATCCAAATTATCAGATCAGATCAGCGATATCAGATCGCAGGTCTGTGAACTGACACCTTTAACTATCCTCATGAGAACTGTAGACCTTAACAAACTTGACACGGAATCGGTATCTAAGGTGGATAACCTCATTAACTTTGTTACTACAGAAGTAACAAAACGACTCGATGCTAAACTAAATGCTATTGTCTACAACGTTCCGGACAATGAGGCACTAAAAAAGGTACAGCGCATCTTACTTAGTGAGGCGAAAATGCCCAACTCCAAGACTAAGTGCTACAGGCTGAAGAAGAGTCAACATGACAAGTGTTGTCCTATTCGTTTTCAGTTCGAAACACCGGCTGAGGCCAGAAAATTTACCCACTCCCAACACACCCTATCGCAAGCCAGAAATTACAAACTAATAAAGGTTGCGGTGGACAAGACCGTCATAGAAAGGCGCGTATATAATTATCACACTGAGTCTAATTGTGGAATAAACAATAGGACATTGCAAGCAGCAATTATACCCAACCCTTTGAGAGACACCGTAGAATCCACCGCACCACCCCTCTCTAACCACACAAAATTATCTTCTCAGAGAGCGACACCAACCGAAAGGCCGCTAAATTGTAATCAAATAGCCAATAAAACTATACCACCTATCACCGTAGATTTAGACATGTCACTAAATAATCCAAGAAAAAAGTCAAAATCCCCCGAAAGTTGACCCTGTCCTCTCCTAGCCATAAGTCCATTGGTAAAAAAGAGAAGAATATGACCCCAAATCATGCCAACAACAACAATGGCAGTATAAGTAAGCCCACATTCCCCACGGTCAATAGTATTGGCACCCACAACGTGCGAAATAGCACCATGGCCCACACTGATAACCAACGCCAAAACAATGCCACCCTCAAGAGTACAAGTGACAATAGTCAGAACTCGACCACCAACAACTCAGGGCATTCACAGTATGGCACGCAAATAAATTTTGATCGGATATACGGTACAAGTCTGCTGGGAACTAACCCACAAAGCAGTACATACGAAACCCTTACAAGGACACCACTAGTACCTAACAATAGGTGGAATAATAGACCATGGTCTTCACAAGGTCCCAATCATTTTTTATCCCCTGCGTCCCTGTCAGCGTTGAAAAAACAGCTGGTAGGGATGCTAACACTCCTAAACCGCTAGTGCTGGCTCCCCCTTTGCATGAATGTAGGAACAGTCTAGTTCGCCCGCATCCACTAAGCACACTTGGTACATGCACAAGTTTAGGTCAAATAAAGATCCCTACCCCCGTTTCTAGCTTAACTAAAAATAAAAATGCCTTAGCCTATAGCACATCCAGTACTCCAACGCTCAATTCTTCACCGAAAACAGCACACACCAACTCGATAGACATAGGTGAACATGATGCTGAAACTCCTCTTAACATAGGGTCGTCATGTCAAACAGTACTACTGGGTGCTGAACCACATTCGGGGCTGATTAACGAACTTAAGTACTTCAAATGCTATTTCAAATCTCATCTTTACCTAATCCTCATAAATGCTAGATCCGTTCTAAATAAACTACCGATGCTCAGAGCACTCACAGTAATATACAAACCCCCTATAATTGTCATCACTGAATCCTGGTGTAACTCGAACATACTGGATGAAGAGATAAGCTTAGATAACTATACACACTTTCGGTGTGACAGGGAAGGTGGTAAGGGAGGGGGTTGTCTTATGTACTTTCTGAATGCACTTACTGTATCACAGCTAGAAAGTAGTACACTTAACATGCCTGAGACTTTATGGGTTAACTTACACTTAAATAACGCAATAGTATTAATTGGATGCACCTACAGAGCACCTGGCACCTTTAGTAATTACGAGACCCAACTTATTAATACTCTAGAACAATTATCCACCCTCCACTACGATCATAAGATCCTATGTGGAGACTTTAACTTACCAGAAATCAACTGGGAAATACCCACAGGTCCAACTAAACTTGATAAGTTCTTAGGCACACTGGATATACTTGGCTGGAAGCAGACTGTCACAACCCCTACAAGAGGTAATAACGTACTAGACTTAATCTTCTGCCACAATATAAGTCCCCTTTCTACCCTAGTAGGTTCTGAGTTTTCAGGGAGTGACCACAAAACAGTGCTGTGTGCACTGCCACTTCCGTCAAGTAGCAATGCAACCCATACCCCTACTTCACAACAAATAACTTACAGGAACTACAGTAAGGCAGACTGGACTCTAGTAAAATCAATGCTAAGATCCTCAGAATGGAGTGAGTACTTCTATACTGATAGCCTCTCGAAAGCTCTAGACATCTTTTACTATAACTCCAACACATGCTTAGATGCTGTCATCCCATTTCAAACACTAAAGTTTTCCCCACATAGAAAGACATTCATAAAGCCAAAGGATCGTAGGAAACTGAAAAGACTGTCAACAAGTTACTTCAGGCGACACGACTTTAGTACACTAGGGTCAATACTTAGTACTCTTAGCTCCATCTCGCAAGCTCATAACTTGCGTATGAGAAATGAAGAATGCACGGCACTAGCCAGCACCACCAGAGTAGGTGCTCTCACAGAAATACTAAAGAAACGAATGAATCGCCAAAGCCATAAAATTTCTCTCCTTATAAACAAGGGCAAACTATACAGCAACCATGCAGACATGTGTGAACTGTTTAATGAGACGTTTGCAGCTAACTACCTTAAGCCTACAAGTCCACTTCTCGGTTTACAATCTAAAATAGAACTCCCTTCATCTTCAACGCTGAAACAAATCACTACAGTTCATTTCACTTACTCTAATATTAACCAAGCCGTTAATACTCTTAAAAGCTCTAGTAGTGCCGGTTTTGACGGTATACCATCGTATCTTTATAAACACGGTGGTTCTGACATTTCCGTTTTATTACTTAAGATTTTTACAATGTCCCTAGAAAGCCAAACCTATCCAGATAAATGGAAAACGACATTTATAGTACCTAAACACAAATCCGGATCAAAAACTGAAGTCAACAACTATAGGCCAATCAATATTACACCCATAGTATCTAGAATCATTGAACGAATAGTTAAAGATGATATCCTCAAACATATGCTCAGCTGCAATATTCTAAGTCCAAACCAACATGGATTCCTAAAATCCAGATCATGCATGACATGTCACCTTGACTTCTTTAACTATATAACTAGCAGCCGAGACAAACAACAACTAGTACTAGTCATCTACTTCGACATATCCAAAGCCTTTGACCGCGTTGACCATTTGCTTCTAATAAATAAGCTAAACTCTTTAGGAATAAGTAACCCATTATTAGGATGGATTGAATCATTCCTTAACAATAGGTCCCAAGTAGTTAGACTGGGTTCTGTAAACTCTAAACCTAGTCCAGTCACTTCTGGAGTAGTTCAAGGTAGCGTCTTAGGCCCCCTCCTATTCACTCTATATGTCAACGACATATGCAGCTGTTTCTCACTTGGCAAACCATTCATCTTTGCAGATGATCTTAAAGTAGCTTACACATTCCACTGTGATGACTTAGGGTACTTTCAGAAAGCTGTTCAGGAAGAACTAGATCGAGTAACCGCATGGTCCTCCACATGGAACCTAAAATTCAACCTTAAAAAATGTGGTTGGATCTGTTTCGGTGCACCCTCAATAAATATTAAACTGGTACTTGAATCTCTTGACTTGCCTAAACTCCAAAGTGTTGTTGACCTAGGACTCAGGTACTCTAGTGACTTGACATTTTCTGAGCAAGTGGCGACACAGACGCGTAAATCGAGGATGCTCCTAGGATGCATACTCAGGAATTTCCACAACTACGAGGCGAAGCTATTATTATATAAAACTTGTGTCAGACCACTACTTGAATATTGTCCATTTATTCTCAGCAGCACTCGCGTAAGTGACAAACTTAAAATAGAAAGTGTCCAACGATACTTCACGTCTAAACTACTAGGATTTGACTGCGAAAAGGACTACACATCAAGGTGTATAACTCTAGGTATCGACCCACTCTGGATGAGACGACTGAGCATTAACCTAACATTCTTCTTTAAAGTCTTGCATAAAATATCATTCTCAGACAGCAAGGAGATACAGTTCTCACCGGAAGGCTCTTACAACCTTCGTAACCAAACGTGCACAGTATCTAGGAAAAACTGTAAAACAGCACTCCGTGCAAACTTCTTCATAGTCATGTACTCTAAGATCTGGAACAGTTTACCCCTAGAAATAAGGACCTGTCACTCTATTATAACCTTCAAACGCTTGCTATATAAACTGCTTCATCCCAATGACTATGCCAATCACACCGCACCACTTATTTCCAAAACGCATGAGCTATTAGAACACTATAACGCCTAGACTCATTATTAAATATTACGACACTAAATAAACTCTAAGACTTCGCAAAATTACATGAAAAACAACTAGATTATGGGTAGTGTTTACTATACAATGATATACATTTATAAACATTTATATGTACATAAAATAATAATGTTCTTTCCATATTTACATACTTTATCTCCCTGCTGAGCGTAATCTTCTATATACCTCCTGGTCGAGGTCGAACAACCCAACATCTAAACTGAAATGACCATTTATGTAAATTCAAACTCAAATTCCATGAACGATCCGATGCAACCACTTGAAAACGCTGGCTAACATTCTGTACAAGGAGTATTCTTGATCTGATATAAAGAAACAACTGGTTTTCAAGTAGTTTTCAATGTATTACTCAACTTACATGTACAGTCTGCCATGCTGACGCAAATGGCGCAAATGGATAGTTCTAGAATTGACCCCATTTGATGCAGTAAAACAATCTAACATTACCTTATCTAATTTTCGTATCAAAGATCAAATTTCTTTCCTATTATAAAACTACGATAAGACTGCTGACAAAAATGGAATAAATACATTATTGAATCAAAATAATACATCAATAAACTTTATCTCACGGATGCTGTTCACAACAAAGTTTTATAGGAGAATTGACTTCAAGCTTTATTTTTCCCAGATATTTGTATCACATTCATCTGAAGTCTGGGTTTTTTGTTAATGCGAAGACAATATTTCTATATCTCTTTATGTGTTACACAGACAGACTATTTTGCAGACTGTTCTGACTGACTCTAATGTTAGATTGAACAAACAAACTGTAATTTATATAATAACTTATCCATGCCTGTACAATTGGTATGTTCCTGCATAAACAGGAATAAATATATATATAGGGGTTTCTCATTGCGTTCAAGTTTTTTTCAATTCCAAAACTATGTACAGGCACAACAGATTCACACTTCTCATGTGGCTCAACCTTGTTTGATTTAGATTCTCTGACAATATATCTGATTCCTTAACTGATAATATACACTGTTGGTATACTCAGCTTCTCGAAAAGCTTCAAAGCTTTTTCAACTTCAAACCACGTTCTGAAATCCCTAGGTTTAATATGATCTTCGAAAACCTCGCCAATATCAACCCTGAACGCATTCTCCTCACCAGATTGACTCGTTGATTGCTGCATGCTGTAAACATGAATGTGAAAGACATTTCTACATACTAAGTAACCAATTGAGCCAGAAACAATAACGGCAACCAGTAAATGAACTAAAAACAGCAGCTTTTGTCAGCTTAACATGTTCACGCGCATAATTTGCAAAACTTCTACACAGCACTACCTCATTAATAGCTGAAAAACAACTAAACCCCTGAAACCATGCATGCATGCGACGTATGAAAAAATCACAATGAAATGAATGCACTGCCCTGGTGGTTTAGACTTTCGAAACCAACGAAATAACTAATTTCAATAGCAACGGAAACAAAAATGAGTTGAAACGCAACAATTGTGAACAATGCGCATCAAGATAAGTTGTGAATAACTGCAGGGTAAACGTTAAAACCAATGTGTAAGCGAACGGCTACGGAACTGCAATCCAACATGGCCGACTAACATGAACGAAAATGACCTTTGAGCGTCTCACTCCATCAATGACCCTAAACATGCGGGATAATTTCAGCCGAAGATCATAGTGAAACAAAACGTCGGACCAATAAGTTTACCTGAAATTGTTAGTGTACATATGTCATGAGGGCGAAGTTCCTCGTGAAAAGTGAACGCCTTTTCGTCAGCGTAGTGATAGGACATTGATAATTGTTAAACTTCGATAACAAGCAAATAATAAACGAATGTATTCGGTAGATAAATTCGATCGTGAACCAATGTTACTTGAAAAGTGTCTGGAAGAAAATGGCTACCCATAAAGTTTCACCAAGAAATACGACTGTGGTGAGAGCTATGTGCAAGACAAAATTGTAACCAACAAGTGACGTCAATGTTTGCGTCCCTAATCGGGGTCAAAAAAACAAGAACAAGCCCTAAACTAGTGGAACCCAACAACCAATCACAGCAGACTTAGTGTGGGCGGATACGATTCGCAGATATACCACCAAACTGTCTAAGAAACGCAATGAAGAGGTGACAGAATAACCTTCAACAGGAAAACAACCAACCATAAGACGTTGATCTCTGCTAACAACAACGAATAATAATGTACATAAAAAGCCATAAATACCTGTTGGTTTTCTCAATAAACGATCTGTTGCCAGACTCTTGTCTTCCGTCGTTACACGACAAGAAAGAGTGCGAAAGTTCAGTTACAATTGGAGCCAGCAAGAAAACAATTTTCATTCAGCCTAACCTCAAATCTAACGATACCATGAGGATGATAATAAATGTTCAAGTATAGCACTGACCACGACTTATTCGGTAGCAAATCTAGCCTCTATACTCCGAATATCCGGTCTGTTTTCACAATCGGAATTCCTACTGTGTAAATCACTTTATGTGAAACTGCAGGAGCAACTGAAACAGGACAAGAAAAAGAATGCAGCATGCCAAATTCTTTGGACAAAGTGCCGTTATTGGAACCTTTTTGTGACGGAGGGTTCTTGATTTAACGGACCAAATAGTTCGAACTAGCCAATTACCAAACATCCAATAGACACAGGACAACGAGCACAAGCATTGTGAGCATCCAAAAAACAAAAGTAAAATAATCAAAATAAAGAAAATGAGGATAAATTCGCAAATGCTCACTATGAATTCAGATTTGGGACTATTTAGGACAGCACTTCATTAAGCCTATGCAAATTCCTCAAACTTGGTGTATAGGAAAGATCTAATCTCCTTCTGGAATAAATTCGTCCTTTACGGAAACCTGTTAATCCTTATTTTAGCTGTGAGAAATGGTCTTTCAAATGCTGGCGAATTAATCACACATCTTCCAGTATACAATGTTTGTTGGCAGATCTGGTATAAAGGTGTGAATTTCGGAATGTTTTGAGATTGTCCTAGATCTCTGATAGGTTCCAGTGTAGTGAATCTTCAATAGTCATCATATTTCACCTAAAGTGGTCATTTTGGTAACGAAGACTAGTATTATAGGAACGAAACACTTCTGATTACTGTGGATAATCATTATTAAGCAAGCTAACTGCCCTAAAATCTTACTGTCTCTTGGTGTATACGTCCGGCCAGAAGTAGTTCAAAAGTGCTTGTGAAATCAATACCTTATTTTGTTTCGCATAATGAGAAGCGTGTTCAGTCAGATACATGACTTTTAAAGTAGCCGGCCATTGTGTAAACCATGCACTTCGCAGCAAGCTTCTGTATATGCTCTGTGTATCACGTTATTACCGCACTTCATGTGGCCGTAATAACCTACTTATTGATACACTGTCGATATCTATTGGCTGAACAGTACCAGCTGCTGCTGTTTGGCAGGCGTACGCTTCACGTACCTGTCTACAAACCCCTGTACTTGCTTTCTTTAAGTCTTATATCCTGCAATTTCAGTTTCGTGTCTGTAAAGAATACTATTCAGATGTCAGTAATCTGTCTGCAAGTCCTTCTAAATTAATTAATTCCCCTGTAGTTTGCTAGAATGCAAAATCGTTTCTTTGCAGCTGACATTACTATTGGGAAATTGAAAGTCGTGTATGCTTGCAATGTCTTATAGACGAAATGTCCAGGGCAGGCGCTTAACGTCTTCAGATAGCCTGAATTTGACTCACCGTAGACTGCGTCAAATGAGAGGTTGTGGCATCAATGTATTTATCCGGCCAACAAGAAACTGATTGTCTACCTGTAGGTGTGTTTCAATGAAAGAGTCATATCACGTCTAAAATACATGAAAAACCTACTATGATAAAAAATTCAGGTTCCATTACGTCGATTATGGCTACACAAACCACTCGGGAATGTACAGTTATTCCTAGGTTCTAGTGATAGTAATGTCATTTTGGACAGATAGCCTGTCCGACATTACTGATCGCGTGTACAAAGAAATGCCAGCACAGGTGTTGAATCTCAGGTAACAGCCACGAACTGATCAGATAACACCTCTAGAATAGAATGTTTATGTCATCACTGGGTAGTTGCTTACTCCACAAATACGAGAAAATATCGCAGGGATTCAGCCAGCATCTCAGAAATCTTATGAATATGCGACCACAGGAACTTTGTTGGTTTCATGGGGACAGTATGCTGCTGTTTATTACCTAGGGCATCTTAACAGTCTAATAGTTCAGAAAACGAATAAGCTGTCGCTGATGAACATGAAGTAAACAGATCACTGTCATTTTGTAAAACTTAGAACTCTTCCTCTAAGCTAGTCACTGTGATCTATGGGGGTGCTCTCACTTTCCTTTATTTACCAAATAATAATTATATCTTGTTCACACAAGTCAGACTCTCACAAAACTAACCCTCTGTTTCTGCAGGCACGATCATCTGATACAAGTGTACAACAAATTCAGCTATCAGATCGATTAAGGTTCAAAATTGTTTAAAATGTGAGATACATTATCAGTATGAAAAATATCTCGAAAAATATATTTTTATGGAGTCACGCATATACGACTAGTGAATGTAACATCAAGTCACACCACAAGGATATGTTGAACCATACTTCTTTAGTGGTCTGCAGAACCACTATATTAGACAGATAGTTCATGGACAGAACTTTTGTGATAGTGTCTCTCCAACGTATAAATGACTAATTGATGGGCTATCCCGAGGTTTTATACCTCGAAATGATGACCACTTGTCGACTTTTGGCGGGGTTTTGTAGAGCCTGCGTTCTAAGAGGGCAACTGACTGTATGAATTCACTGTAGTTAAGAGAAAATAGGATCAGCAAACTATGCACTCGTTACTGGTTTAAGAGAAGAAACACATATACTCAAGACTGTGTTCCTGGGTCTGGCATCCAAGGGGTTCAGCAAATGCACAACTACTGGCTGGTATACAATATAGCGGTAATTTTTGTTCAGTTTCGAGTCCACAAACACAATTCGTGACGAAGATTTTTCGATTAAGATCAAGTGTAAAAACTCCTTACTGGATAGT
Organism: Trichobilharzia szidati; assembly: GCA_944472155.2. Taxonomy (NCBI): domain Eukaryota; kingdom Metazoa; phylum Platyhelminthes; class Trematoda; order Strigeidida; family Schistosomatidae; genus Trichobilharzia; species Trichobilharzia szidati. The sequence goes on along the minus strand of OX235276.1, from coordinate 27,759,413 downwards.
GCAGAAGTGTAGCTTATGTGAACTAAGACCAGGTAATGCGAACTTGGAGCATATCATTTCTGCCTCAATATAGTGAGTGGGGAAAAAGCTGTGATGGAAGGGAGGAAAGAAAACAGGAGAAAAAGGTAAGAATGCGGAAGTAGCTAACAAGTAATGAGTTTAATGTAAACAAAGCCTAATGATTTATAATATAAGAGCATTCCTAACAGCCTCAGCAGTATTTTACACAAAAAGTTCACTTGCAGCTGAGAAATATTGTGCTAGCTCAAAAGAATGGTTAAGGTGTATAGTGCCTGTGAGGAGGAAATCTAGGAATCCTGTCAGTTACGCTGCAGGAACGACTTTGTTGCCCATCTGTTTAAAATATAAATAACGCCGAAAATTGTTGTGTGGCCTTTGATCACGTTAATCCTGAGCTGTGACCGCTTGCTCGCTGACTCGTCGTTTTGGTCCACCTAACCTGATGACCAAGCTGTTCACAACACCACCTCAACTAGCGAAGGGAGAAAATAGCTCTGATGGCTGTCCGAAGGTGTAATTGCTTGCAATGACAGGAATAAATTATAGAGGAGTGAGGATATACGTTATAACGTTAAATTTTCCGCTCCTCAGGATTTCTCGTCTTTCACTGGCTAGAACAGTGGCGGTCAGTTTGATATCTGATTGCTCCTTGGTAGGTGAAGTCCTGTACTGCCTTGTGTGCTTGCGTCATGCATTGTTTACCAGCAGATGTGATGAATATAAATGTAAATTTTGACTATTCTAACGCTTTGTTTTTCTTTATTTGTACATGTACTAGGCTTGGTTTGTCATACACTCCGTTGTTTGACCTATCGGTTGCTTGCGATATCAACGAACCCGTGGGTTCTTGTGCTTTTTTAGAATTTAGGTTATACGTGCGGTATTTTCTTGATGTAGATTGATCAGTCATGTTTTTCAATATTGTTTTTTTCACTGAATTATCTTGAATTAGTTGTGACATAGATGGATACTAACTGACAAAGCCATTTTAGTTCATTGCAGATAGTCAATGCGAGTGAAAGCAGCGCAGACGTAAGGGGAATTTTTGGTGAATTAATGCTCGGAAGGCGTTTCTTCAACTGGGAGGAATTTGAGGAATTATTAGGGGAAATTCAAAAAATGAGGAAGTCATTTAATGCTAACAGTGTAGTTGTCCTGCAGTCACTATGTTCATATTTATAGGAAACCAATAGCAGATGACAGATTTAAGTAAGCCTACGTTGATTTTAAGTACACTTTTGGAGTGCATCGTGGAAATTCTGGCTTGAATTTGAGAAAAAGGTCGTAAGAAGAAGTATACTATGATATTATGAATATTTAAGGTCTAAATGCTGTCCGTCTTCATTTTGCGTGGTTTTAAATTGTAGTGAATACATAATTACTTCTCACAAAATGATGCTTAACCATCCATGCAGCAGGGTGTACATGCAGAATGACCCATGGTCTAGAAGACTAGCAGTGGAAGAGAAAGAAAACGTGGAACCACTTCTTCAGCAATCCCACTCACCCGATGAAATAATGATGCATGTTAAGGAAAAGTTCCACAAGGACGTAACTCGTGATGACGTTAAAAATCTGAAAGCAGCAGTTAACAAAGGTAACGTTGACGTAAATGTTAATTACTTAAGGTATGTCGAGCCGTAATGACATTTTTCAATTCCTGAAATCCCATGGGAAGTTAATTGAGTATTATTCAGATGAACCGATCAAGAATTCACTAACAAGAGTCTGTTTTTCAACTTATGAGCAAATTGTGTTGTATCGACATTTCCCGGAGGTTTCTGGTATACATATAATACAAATAAAGGGAAGTAAGTTTACCAATTCATTAATCAATATGCAGGTATTCTCAGACAGTCTGCATATAAGCACTCTGAAGGTTTATAACTGGTGTCAACAAAGTTATTCAAGAATACAGCAGGAGTCAATGATTGCCCGGTCACGATGCTTCACGTATTCCTGTTCACAACATCTTATACCAGTCCTACGACTGACGCCATACGCCTCTAGGAAAGTGATCCGTGATTACGAAAAGGGACGATGGGCTTCTGTTAAGGCTGAAGCTTTCGATTATGTCTTCTTCCAAGACAATGGGAGGAGAGCAGTGGTTGATCTGCATATTTGTACATGCACTTGTATGACGTTTCAGACTTCTCGGTACCCATGCCAACACTTGCTGTTGATCCATTTCAAAAAGTCGTGTTTTACAAGTATATTTTTGAAAAAATACTTTTACGTTTAATTACATATACGAATTACTCTGTTGTCACGCAAACTATTTGCTATTTTATGACTACATTTGGAATGTATGTCGATGTGACCTTAAGTAACTGATACTGTAATTTGTAATTTTCATAACCGTATGCATGTGTACAATGCCTTAACTGGAAACAGGACTCAAGCACTACCATCATTCATCCTGTAATATTGGGTTCATAATTATCTTTACGTTTCGTGTTTCACCTTTTGTAGTTAATCATGTGTTGCAGAAGTGTCAACAGTGGCCGTGGTCACGCGACTCGTTCGCATCTCAAAGCACGTCAGCAGTTGTCCCTCGAAATCAATGTGACTTATTGAAAACCAATATGAGGCTTATGAATGTGGGCCTGACGAGAATTACTGACAAATTGGAGAAATGTTTATCGCAAATTACGCAGGAGAAGTTCACATAGGAATGGAACGGCTTCTTAATATGTAAATGAACTAAGCTTGTATTATAATAAAAATAATTTTTTCATATAAATCTTGTTGTCTTTCAATTCATGTGTTCGCTTTGTGAGGGCGGTATGCTAGACCGGTGCTCCCTAGGACTTTAACTCGTTACTATACGTAAGTGTAATTCTGTAGGAACACTATCGATCAATATACGTGGTGAATTATAAGCAGTTTAGTGAATTTTAAACGTCTGCCTAAAGTTACGTGAGTACGCCTCATTGTCATATACAAGTCTGTAGAAACCAATGACAACAATACGTAGAACTTAGGCACTGTATTGGAGTTCCAGTTCGTAAAAAGGTTAGGTGTATTCAAAAGCATTACGTCAGTCCCTAAGATTACGGGTGTTAACGTATAGTGTGAAGTGAAGTTTACACGTGCCGAATAAATGAGTAGGTTCAGCTGTAGCAGTCGTAGTAACATTTTGCCTACGTTTAATTCTGCAATCAAATACTTCATCAAGTACCATGGATAAGTCTGGCATCTGCCTTGTCATGCTCAAAAACTTAGTTTCACTCAAATAGAATAAGAAAAGTATGGTAAGCAGGATGTTAAATATATTTATTGAAAAATAATAACAAGCAAATGTCTTTACGCAGTTGTTTGTAATAATTATTTCGGCAATGTCGAATTGCTGTGACCAGGTTGACTGACGTTTCCGGACATCAGCAAATAAGTGAACAAAGTGTATATTTTTAAATCGCTAAAGTAAGAAACAAGTAAAATTAAAGTTAAACGCTTTATATTTGCCTACCTTTGCTGAAAAAACGTTCATTCTCTTTTCTCATTCTTCGTTGAACTTCGGAAAAATGACTTACAAACGTAAAAGGTTATAGTCGTCAAAAATGCAGTAATATTTTCTAGCCGTTCGGAATTCTTTCCTTTAATGCAGTTTCTTATCAACAGTTTGCAGTGTTCATAGTGAGTTTATGAGAAACTTTATTCTACCTTCATTTTCACCAACTGTCCCCTCACGCACAGTGGCATGCAGGAACTACATACAGTCAAGCACTGTAACCTGGACATCACAAAATCCCTATAGATAACTTGTTTAATAATAAATGCTTTAAAGATGTGAGCCATAAGTGCATCTTCCACATCCTTCATAGCCACAAGTAATTCATTAAGGATCTCAGAATATCTTAGTGATCTGAAAACGAATAATTATTACGAGTGGTATAACTTTTGTAGCAGGTGTAGTAGTTTTAGGACACAGGTACTAGCTACTATTCGACAGAAAGCTGACACTAATTTTAAGCAGTCTGATATGTTAGAAGGACGATCTATGCTTTTCTTCTTGCCCCAATGCACACCGATATCAACATAATCTGATGCCATTTTATGCATTGAGCAATTATGGCCTCCGGAATTTCCATGTGACAATGTAAATTAAACTGGTATCACATCTTCGCCTGAGTAGTTTTAACTAGGAACTTCATCTAAATGGATAAAATCCAGCAGCTTGTCTCATTCATCGCATGATCTCTTCGATGTGTTATGGAATATTTCAATCATCACGGATGATAACAAAAGTGTTTAACATCCTCAAAACGTACATCTAACTTATATCTGTGAGCTATTTCTCTTTCAAATGCCCGATTCTCATAGAATAACTTCTGTGACAACAACCATTGTCTGTGGTCAATTTACAACCTTAAGATCCATAACAACTCGCAAATAACAAAGCTTTAAGGCTTTAAAACGCAAATAGTAGTTTTTCTAAACGAAAGTTCTTATGAGGGATGACGTTTTTTAGTAACAAATCGTCTGGGATATCAAGAGAATGTTACCCATTAATACGAACACAATACGGAAAAATATTGCTTTATTCGGCTACAGAAGCCTGAAACGAGTCAAATATAATCTATGTTTGCAAAACTGAGCGATTATAACACCTCTATAGGCGTGAACGCGATAATATATCACGAAAACGTTTATCCTCACCCCATGATTTAGCAATGACAGCCTTCTTGTCACCCGCCAATAGGTACCAGTTAGAATAAACTAACTATTCAATGTTAACAAACATTGACACGAGATATAGCGATAGATGAAGTGGTGCAGACACGAGCAATAAACGTAGGTTTATCTACATTGTCTTGATCAAAATAGTGAAGATATAAAAGAGTAATTTGTGACATTGTTTTAAGTGAGATATAAGCGGTTACATATGGGAGAAATTTCAGGACATTATGCTTAAATCCAAGCTGCTTTCTAGGTAGATATCAGCCAGATATCTCGACGGAAACAATCAGATGAAATGCTGCACATATCGTTTCGAAGTAGTCCTAATTCGACCACTGAGTACGAACATTTGAAAATTCCACCGGCTGGCTCAGAACTGCCCATGAGGTCTCACCTAAGCGGGTGCTCCCATATGTTTACGGTAGGAGTGAAAAGAAGGAAATCGACCCGTCATCTGAAAGAAATTTACACTACTTTGTCAGACCGCCATAGATCGGCCTATTGAGCTGATCGGATGGTGTCATGCTCCTATAAACCCAAGGGAAATATTAAGCCTATCAGCCTGGAATGCCTGAAACATGCACTGGATGGAAGACTTGGCCTGAAGCAGACAGGATTCAGGAAAAACGATTGCACAAAATCTCTCGTCTTCTCTTTGAACGATATGTCCCATGTCACTCTAGGACGACCAACTCGTTGTTTCCCAACGGCATTCCACTCGAGTAAATAGCGTGTGGTGTCGTTCGACGGTTTACTCAGTGGGCGCCTTATCCAACTCCATTTTCTCCTACATATTTGTTGGATAGTAGGTTCTAAAACTAGCCACGCGTAAACCAAATTATGAAAACACATAGTAGGGCCTAAGATGACATTTAACCCTTTATCTCAACCATGTAGACTTTGGAAAAACCTTCGACACTTTTGACTGTCAAGTAACTTAGTGAATACTTCTTCGCTATGGAGTGCCGCAAAAATGTGCGACGAATTCGCACGTGATGTAATTTTACGGCCTAGACTCAATTGCAGCCTTTGCAGTAAAGCCGTGATAAAAGACAAGGATGTTTGCCTATTATCACTGATTATATCCCTAATTTAGGTTGAGCCATGCAGTCAACTTGAGGGATTGTGAGAATGGACAAAAGCCGAAACACTTATGTCTCCAAAATAAACGAGCGAAAACTAGCAAGTCCACGGAAGAGGTTGAGAAGACAGCACTTAAAGTGAACACAACGAAGACAGTGTTGTTGAAGACACCACGCCGACATGAAACAATAATCTCCTTCAAGGTGAGAAATCCAAAGGAAGTTATCGATTAAGATTTCCTGGGCGGATTCCCAGGCTAGTCAAGCCAGGAATAAGAAGCAAGAATTCATTACTTTGAAATTCTCTTTGGAATTCTACAGCACAGTACAAGAAGAATATTTGAATTTTTACATTCCTTCGGCTTATTATCTTCTGCTAATAGTGTCATGGGAAAAAGTTTGAGACAGTAATTCTACAAAACTATATGTTATGCAAATCACAAAAAAACTGAAGAACAAGCTGGTTAGACAGCAACACTGACAAAACAGTGTAGTGAACCAGATAAGTTATTTAAAAGACCTGTGTGCTTACTTCAGTTTAATTTTATATCAATACTGACAGTTAAGACCAGGGATTGTCTCAGAAACTATAGCACTCGAGAGAAATTTTAGAGCCTAATATTTTCTGCGGGTGTCTCTTAAACACTCTTTCGCCTACAAATTTTTACCTATTACCAATTGGGCCTTCTCATAGTTAACCTAACAATGTTTGTCGGTGACCTAGTATTTCTGACATGCTCACTAGCAGAAGTCACACAAAAAGACTTGTAAGGAGAAATTTTTCTTCCTGGTGACACAGATAGATTACATCCAGTGCTACTCAACCAGAGGACTCAAAAAGACATCAACAATTTGTAGAAATGAGCCACGCAAATCGGGCTAGCAGTTAGCAATGATAATTATTGGCAAATGTCTATCCGTACAAAACTAAAGCGAGAAATTTCCAACTATACTTGCTGAAGTAACCGATAAAACCTCCACTGGATTACATGTCGCCACTATTTTGATTAACTCTGATAGGTGGTACTGCAACTTCCCGGCTGGGCATAATAGGTGGTACGTAATTCACAGCAGCCCGACAAAGATACTAATAAAGGGCATCATGCTGTCACTCTTTGTAATCTCAACAGGGTTTCCCACCAAAGGGTGGTAATAAAAACGCAGCATAACATCTTCCTCATAAATGTTTGCCAATTTCGGAATTCGCTACCAGATGAAGCGGGCTCCTCACTGTATGCTGTTTGCCTCAGGAGTATTTCAGGCAACTCTGATAAGAGGAAGGGCTTGAGCGCATCTAATAGAACTGAACTAGTACTACAAATATTCCACCTTTTTATCTACGCATATATTTGTTTTCTCGCTTTTTGACTGTCTCTTAATCCCTCATCTTGTTTTGTGTTCTATCTCTTAACTGTCCCATGTCAGGTCCCTCATATTTCTTCTACATATTCTTCCTCTTTGTTTCTTTCATTCCTTCATGGTATCTTCGGCGAAATTCGTAAGTCTCAGAAGCGTCACCGTTTTGGTACAAAACAGACATTACTTTAAAAATAGATTTTTGGTACTTCTGTCTATGCGTTAAATAAAGCAAAAATCTCAGACAGAGACCCACTGCAATTAAGTCTACCAAAAATCTTGAGCTAGTCTGAAAGGACAACGAGCGACTATCAAGAATTGAATTTCATACATGAAAGTCATAAGTTACTGGATCCTGAAAAGTCTGATCGTAGAATCACAAACACAGAAGCTTGTTGATCTGTATATTTTGAAAATAGCAAGGCAAGAAAAGTAATTTTTTCAAGATTGTGCTGATCTAGTTGGCATAAGTTCTTTTGCTGCTTGGTTTTGTTTGAAACAACTAGTGATGTCCATACAAACAACCAGAGGGTTGTCCCTCTAAAGGTATGTTTAGAGTATCAGCACACCAGTGGAATTATGTTTGACTACCGAGTTCCAAGTTATACATTACGTTATACATAACAACGTCGTTTTTAAATAGTTCACCTCTGTAATCATTAATATGCATCGCCCAATTGCAGTATACACCTGCATCTTATTTGGTGAGTTAACTTGTCCATGCGTTTGATTCAAATTAATGAACATCGGGCTATACTAATTGGTAAATTTTTAGGGAGGCCTTATTGGTTGCTCTACATAGTCTTTTATTTACTTTTTAGATTTTAAATGGCTGACTCAGATGATGAGTCCGATCGTCGACGAAGTCGTGATAAGTTCCGCCGCGAGCGTAGTGATCACGATGGACGACGTCGTCCAGGTGATAAACGGGAACCCTTCGACGACCGGCCAGCAACTGTAGATGATCATCGTGTGCCAGGTGAACGAGGACGTTCCCCAAATGCGGAGCCACCGTACAAGAAGCCTCGAAAGGAGTCCAACGAGGATTATAGGTCGAGTTCCTACCTACGTAAGGACACAAAGAGCTCTAGTACCGCCGAGTATGACAGTATATACAGGCCCCCAGTACTACCCTTCAAAAGATTCCTGGATCCCCTAGATGATTTGATAACTGAAGAGGAAGCTTGCAGTAAGTATAAAGAGTACAAGGAAGGCTACATGAAGCGTCATATCGAAGAGTTTTTTGAGACTCACAAGAGTGAAGAGTGGTAAGTTGTGTTTTATCGTGCTTTTTAGTGTTGACTGAAGTAATTTCATTCTGAAGTTATTATTCGTTAACTGTCTTGTTCTAGCCATTGTCAATCAACCTTTAATCGGTCTGAAAGCAGTCATTAGCACTAAGTAGGGATGCATTTCTAGCCTTTTTCACGTGATGTCCACATTTTCGGTTAGTTCACAAGGTGTGAAATAGAACAAGTTTCAGCGACCTTTTCGCCTATATTGTGGTGTTACTCTATCAGTTCGGATAACAAAGTTTTTAAGGAAGAGCAGATGAACTGTTTGATAGGGTTACACCCCAGTACATTTTCAGTGTTAATTGGTTTTGGAGAAGTGTCTAATCATTGTTTCAGCCTTCCCTTTCTGGTCTTCGCTTCGTACTTCTGCTGTTATTACTATTGTAATCCGGGTTTGTTTTCAGTGTGCTACTATAAATTCGTACAATGGATTTCTCACTATCGTCTTGAATCAAGTAGGTGAAACATCTTGCGTTGCTTGCTACGAAAAATTGGTTTTTGGTTTTTAAGATCTATGTGACAATGGCTGCGTCTTTGTTTCACTTCAACGTTTTTGTTTGAGCTTAATCGTTGCTTCCACTGACTCACGTATAGTGAAGGATTCTCAGTGCTTTCAAATAGTGTATCACGCCATGTCGACGTGTTTACTTAAGAATTCTTTCACTACATTCGACAAAATGATTACCTGAATTTTCACCTAAAATCGTATACCTGAGCCACAGATATTTCGGAGCTTATCGTGATCCTGTTTGTGCTCTCAATGGTCAACACATTTGACCATCTCACTTACAATCCAGATGTTTTCATATCGGTGTTCGTAGTGTTCAAAAGTATTGGCATTTTGCCAGACTCTTCGTTTTTCAAGCATGTATTCGATGCTTTTTTGAGCTATCCGGCTTCCGTCCTCTGTGGCAGTGGAGTATGGCATTCGGAAGTGGATGACTGTATTTGACCATAAGTGTTTACTCTTTGTTCCCATGTTGAGCGGTTTGGTAAGGAAAATAATATTAAAGTTAAGCTCAGTTTCAGGCACCGTGTGAAGTTCAGTCTATAAGGTTGTGAAGTTGTACCGATTGAGTGGCTAGAACACGTTTCACGTATGCCAAACCATCACCTTCTCAGGGCAGTGTTGCTTGACGTATAATAATTTTGGAAAAGTCACGTGGTCACGTGAAGATATAGGCAGGAAATCAGTCTCTAGGGTTTGCTTAGTGAAGTAAATCATGTCCATTCACATAGCAATCTACGGCTGGGAACCATGAATCTCTTCATACCCCTACCTTCAACGGCTGTTTCAGTCGTTAAGTAAGACTGAAAACCACTAGACAGTACACGTCCTTTTGAGGGACAGCTGGATATCACTTCGATGCAAAATGTGATACAATTGAGCAAGTGCCGAACGAGCCGTTATGTTCGAGTTGAGATTGAATCAACAACCGGCTCATTTGGCCTGATGTAAGTGAAGTGGCCGATACATTCACAACCATTTCACTCCCTATCATTAGACTGAGAGTCCTAGCAGGCCAGCATTGTAACACGATCTGGTCAAGAGAGAATTTCATGCTAGACAAATCGGGATTTTTCCTCATGCTTTTCGAAAGGCTTTTGCCAGTGTATGTACGTGGTCTATATATTCTGCGTATTCTAATCCGAAGATTTCTGGTAACATCAGTTGCTGAAACTGCGAAGTCGGGTAAGGTCACTTGCATTATTATATTTGCAATTATTAATGTTGAAATAATAGAGAAGATTTGTAGCTCAGGTGGCTGATTTGCAATTAACAGTGTTCTCTGAGCTGGTTGGTTTAGTTGCGGAGCTTTCGTCGTCCTTCTGGACAACATCTCCCTTCAGCGCAATTTTTAGCATAAAGTGAAATCATTTAAATTTCTTCATGAGTGATATAATTGCGTCTCCTGGTAACTGTCTTTACATACGTATTGACCATTTTCTATTGACTTGGATTTTAAACTTTGCGGCCACCTAATTTACTTTTTATTAGTTGGTGTATTTCGTCTGTATTAATGTGCTTGTTAATTGCATTTCCGTTTGAGTACCAGGCTTCTAGGAATTCCCTGGCACTTTTGGTGTTTCCTCTGTTTAAGATTTTGACATTATCCCAATCAAATTGATGGCCATAATTGTCTATATGCACATATCGTGTCTTTTCACGGCTGATTTGTGTTCTTGGATTCTCATTCGAAGGGGCGCCCACTTTGGCCGATGTAATGCTTATTGCAGTTCATACAATTTATTTTGTAAATGGTATTAATTTTATCCCCTTTTTTGTTGGATCTTTTGGTTTGCATAATATCGAATTAAGCGATTTGACTGGCTTGTGGGCTATATCTATATCAAACGGTTTCAGTATTCTAGCTGTTATTTCAGAGATATTCCTCATGTATGTTAGAATGAATTTTCTTGTGGTCTTTGATGATGGTTTCTTGTTGGTGTTTTGATTCGACTTCAACCACTTTTTGATGAAATTTTGTGGATAACCATTCTTTTTGAAGACCGTTTGTAGGTACTTTTCTTCCATTCTTTTCAACTCTGGAGTGCTACAATGTGTTTGAACTCTTAAACAATGTCTGCACACAGTTTCGTTTGTGAGTGACTGGATTATTGCTAGTATAGTTGAGTATTTGATCTGTGTACGTTGATTTTCTATATACTTGTGTTTCTAAATCTCCTGTGTCGGTTCTCCTGATTAAGACATCTAAAAATGGGATTTTGTTATCTAATTCTTCTCTTGTGAATTTGATGTCTTCAAATATGTTGTTTATTAATTTATGAGTATATTCTGAATCATTTCTCTTAATTATTACAAATGTATCATCAACGTAACGTATCCAGATTTCCGGTTTAATTATAGGTAGAGCTATTAATTCTAATCTTTGCATAACGGCTTCAGCTATTAATCCTGATATGGGCGATCCCATTGGTGTTCCTTTTATGTGTTCATCTATTCGAGTATTGAACTGGAAGTATGTTGTAAGGCATAATTTTATGAGTTCTATCCAAGTTGATAATTGCTTTTTTATGTTTTCATCACTATAGAGTAATTGTTGCTAGTTTTGGACTAATTGAAGTACATAATGCTGTGACATCAAAGGACACCATTATTTCATTGTCTTCTACGTGAATGTTTTTGATTTTCTCTAAAAATTGGATTGACGAATTGATAGAATGGTCGCATGATTCTGTTAGGTAATTTAATTTCCTGAAAAGTTCTTTAGATAGATTATATGTTGGTGTTCCTGGAAGCGAAACGATTGGTCGTAAGGGAATGTTTGGTTTGTGTAGTTTTGGTCTACCATAGAATCGAGGTAAAATAGGTCCGTTAGATTTCATTCGCCATTGATCTTGTTCTGTAATTTGTCCTGATTTCGTTAGTTTATTTAACATTGTTCTGATTTTGTTATCTATTGTTTGTATAGGGTTTTTTGTCAACTGTTGATATACATTATTATCTTTGAGTAAATCCTCTGCTTTCTTTATGTAGTCTTCTGTGTCCAGGATTACTGTTCTTCCTTTATCAGCCGGTAGAATAACTATATCTTTTCTATTCTTCAGTTTCTTCAATGCATTTTGCTCTTCAGTACTAAGTTGGGAGTTATGTCTTTTCTGTTTGAGTATAGGTATGATACATTGACGTACTTGTTGTACTTCATTTAATTTTGATAATTTGAGTGATGATTCTAAGGAAGCACAGAAATCTGTTACTGAAGCGTCACCAGTATTGTAGTTGAGTCCTTTCTGAAGAAGTTGTTCTTCTGCTTATGATGATAATGGTTGTCTTGATAGATTTACTACACAATCATTTAGATTTTTTCAGATGTTTGTTTGGATATCTTAGCTAGTTTTCCTTTGAGGGCGACTCGTCTTCGTTCCTTGTGTCGTTCGCTTAATATTTTAATGGCAGTATTCAATGTTGACAGATGTTCTGGCGTAAGAGTCTGTTCAACCTTTTCTTTATGGAATCTAATCATATGCTGGTATTTTTTAATCCTATTGTGTGCATCCGTGATCATTAACTTCACCATTTGTTTCCTATGTTGTTTGGCTAATTTCCAGCCTAGAGGGCAGTTGATTGGTGGTTTATATTTGACACTAGTTGGTAGAATCTGCTGGCGGAGACATTCATGAAGAAAGAATATTTGTTCTTCTGTAGAAACTTGCCTTTTAGCAAAGTCTTCCCATTTTCGACACCACAGAAGCGTACCACGCTTGTAAGATTTTGCATTAGTATATATACGGTAAAATTAAGTAATGCTGATAATGAGCATTCGTAAGGGACTCCTGGTTGTCGTCATTTCAGTTGACTGCTCCCCATAATCGCTTGCATGACTGAAGCTTGGTTTGTGTACTATGCTCTCAAGACAACTTTCTCAGCCAAAAATTAGCACAGCGCCTCGATTGACAGAGTCAAACCCCAACTTGTCAAGAAATGTAAATTTTAAATGATGGAAATTATATATATTTTCCGGGACCTGTCGCAGACTGAAGATACGACCGAAGCATCTTCTTATGACCGTACAGCCAATGCATTTTTCTCGGATTTCTACTTCTCAATGTCCAATTAATGTGGGATGTTCACCGATGGTTGTCTACTGAAGTTATTCCATATTAGTTTGTTTATTAGGTATATCACACAGTGAAACAGTATTATTTACTGGATGACGTTTCGAATGTTCGAAACGTCATCCAGTAAATAATACTGTTTCACTGTGTGATATACCTAATAAACAAACTAATATGGAATTACTTACTACCACAGTGCCCAAGTTTTACACATATATTAATAGTCTACTGAAGTTCATTGCAGTGGTATTTTCTGGTTTCAAGTTTAGTAATCTCCCCACACCCCGAAATCTACGAGAACTAGCTGCAAGAACTGTTAAGCGCAGACTGAATATTGCCTACTTGCCGAATCGATCAGGGGAGGTTAAATGAATAACTATACTTGGGTCTTGCGAGCGTCTCGGGAACAACCTACATCGAAATTGAGGGTGCCGGAGTCAAGGTAGTTTCCCTATTTGGCTCGAGGTCTGGACGTTGGAAGTCATCAGCTTGGTATAGCTTGGTACATTAAGTGACGAACGGCTAATGGTGGTGGCAGGGCTAAGATCAGATAAATAAACTGTCTGGAGAGGTGCAAGAAGTAGTTAGAGGTGAAGAAAAGTAATTTATGTGCTAATAGAAGTGTGTGGGTGGTTACTGCTTTCCAGATGTCCATATGGCAGTTGATTTATTCTTGAGGCGCCGGAAGGAAAACACTGGTGTTGCACAATCTTAGTCCAGGCGATAACCTGGGACTGGTGACATGGTCTGTTTGGAAGCCGAGTTTATGGAACTTCTTCTGTACAAGAATCTTGCCACTAGTTACGGACCAGTTTTAATTAACTGGAGATGTATAATTTTCTTGACTGATTTTTTCTGACCCTTATGTATTAAGCAGGAATGCAGCAGAGCTGGCCTGTTATTTGTCCAACTGAATTGGTGTATTGTAGTTTAGCTTTACCCTCTGACCTCCACTTACACCTCAATGGTAACTGCTTCCAGTCTAAACGCTATGCATACTGTCTTTCGGACATGGTAGCACCTATATAAACATTAGTTTCAGCCGGCACAACTCGTTGAACTGTTATGATATGTAAGTCAGACAACCACATTAATACTTCACTATAGATAAGATTTTATTTTGACAAATCACACAGTGTTGTACAGTAACACTAACTGATAACGTTTCGAATAGAAATTATTATTATTGATATGATTATGAGTGATAATTTGTGCTCAAAACGTCATCAGTTACTGTACAACACTGTGTGATTTATCAAAATAAAATCTTATCTATAATGGAGTTATACTCTACCACAGTGCCCAGGTTTTATACTTAAACCACAATAATATTACGGCAATCAGTGGCGTTTATTATGTCTCCGTATGTAGTGCTTAGTAGACAGTAAATCTAAAGTTCATTAAGTCTAAACATTTGGTGTTTAATACATTAATACATCTTTTGCTTCTAAAATTTATTAGTGTTACGGTGTTTTGTAGAAGTTAGCTGTAGTAAATATTTTGAATATCTAGAGTTCCTATCAGTACTTCTGGATCTGCTTAACGTTTTAATTTTGAACTATTGCTTATTAGCTTTAGCCCTTCACATAATGCGTACGTCAACTCAGTTCAGCATTATTAGTTAGTTGATGCAGTTTGAATGATAGTAATACTCTCTGACTGGTAAATACCTCGACTTATCAATTGGAAGTTAGCTATGGAGGCAAGATAATTACAAACTCACTAAACTGATATACTTTATAGAAGAGCTTTACGTTGACGAGTCAGTCAGTTATATTAAACCTTCCACTTTGAACCCGTGGGTCATTTACTTGACGCGAAATGAGTTTATTTTATATAACACTCAGTGATACAATATTTATAACTGGATAATGTTTCGAGCACATTTTGTTGCAGATAGTCAAATCAGTGTATTCATAAGGCTTCATAATTCGGTTTATATAATTTTTCATTCCCTTGTTATTCATTGTGATTTTCCATATGTCCGGTATAGGCATTGCGTCATGTCTATTGTATGCGTTTGATGTTCATTCGATGAACGAAGATTCAATGGTTAACGTATCCACCCAACTATATTCCTTTTTAATACTTCCACGCTGTCCAACCCCATTGGGATTACATGCACGAGGGTGTATTGCAAATACTGAGTTAGGTTGTCTAGCTTAGCGGAGTCAGTCATTCTAGCTCTAGTTAAATTCCTTTGTTTCTATACTCTAAATAATCCTTACCTACTAATTGGACCTATTTCAGTGACCTCACAGTTATTACACGGTATTTGGTAAATTATAATATTTTTCTTAATTGGATCTATCGGGTCTATAAGCCTAGCATAGCTAACTCACCCTGTTCATTTTCTAATTCAAAATTAAGTTGGATTCCATTTCCTTCTGAGTTTCTACGTGTGAAGAGTTCAGGGATATGTTCAGATTTTAAAATAATGAATGTGTCAACCACATATCTCCACCATGCTAGACTTTAAAATCAAACAAAAACAAAATCGTGAGTTAGATACTTGAATCTGTAGAAAGTCGACACATTCTTATAAATATTAAAACTTAGATTCATCTCACCCAAAATCGGTAAAGGTAGATCCAGTTAAGTGTCCATATAATGCAGTCAAGAACCTAGTCAGTAAGATTTAATTAATGAAATCAAGCAAATAAAGAAACCAATTAATAGTGAATGAGTATCCACCTGATTTTACTCAAAAATGTGTGAAGACCATTAGGGGAAATAAGAGTAGTAATTTCAAGAAAATAATGTAAATAATATACTCAATGGTCAAACCACAACTCCGTCTATTAGTTGTTCAATGTTAAATGTATGCGTAATTGTGCAGTTATAAACCCAAGTTGTTTCCTGATAGATTGATATAACGACGTGTGGCTTGAACTAAACAGTTGGTTAACGTATTGGAGTTTTGTGTGCATGTTTTAACTTTCTTGTTTGTTATTTTACGATATAGGTTACGTTTTCGTTATCATCCTGACTATATGGATGAAAGAAAAAATGCCCTCAGTGCAGCAGTTAGACATCGTTTAGAAGTTTTTATGGAGCTTCTGCAAAAAGGCTTTTTCGAAAATCAGTCTGTTCAAATGGACAACAGTGAAAATCTCATAAAACTTATGGATGCTGTTGTTATTAAGCTAGAAGGTGGATCCGATGAAGATTTAAAAATATTGGATGAGGTAGATCGTGTCAAATACTCTGATGAGGACTTACATCGATCATCTCAGGTGAGACATGTTCAATTTCAAAGCTTAAATCAATTTACCAAAGATGCATTTAGGCAATTAAAATGTGAATAAGGCTGACGTACTTTTTGCAGGTCAACTGATAAGCAGTCGCTATGCATAATCGCAACATCGGTTGCATGAAAAAACGTATCAAAAATCAACCGAAAATGAAAGGGATTAGCAATCTAGTGTTATTTTTGCCCATTGTTTGTAATTAAGTTGTCGATTCATGAGAAGTGGTTCTTTAGGAATTGAAAATGCAGGTGGTTTGGCTTGTCTCAGCTTCGTAATTTTGGGACAAAATGTGGGTGATGGCTATTTTTGCCCACAACACTTAAAAAAGCATTGAGTTAGTTTTTATGTCAGACACGTTGGGGAGTCTATGACGAGAGGCAAATCAGGAAAACAACTTTTGCAGTTCATGTTTACTCATCCCTTAGGTGGATTTCATAAGTGCTCTGTTACTTCTTTTTGTTGTTGTATATTTACTAAGCATGTAGAATTCTTTTTGTGCCCTAATATCGACTGGATTAATAGATGATATTTGTTGAATAAAGCACCAAATGTCTATTTGAGGTATATTAAAGTTATTACTGTTTATTTCCCTAAAATGTATTTTCAATCTCCGATATTGAAAACACACTAACAGGTTACTTTTGAAAACACTATTTGCCTAATCATTGATTATAAGAAATACATTTGACATTCAGTGAAAGCATTCGTTAGAAATGCTAAATATTGTTCTCTATATTCTCTAGGTGGTATGGTCATAGATTATCAATAAAAACTTAGATCAAATGTAGTCTTATGAAAAAGTTGAGAGAATATCCCGATTTGTCTAGCATGAAATTCTCTCTTGACCAGATCGTGTTACAATGCTGGCCTGCTAGGACTCTCAGTCTAATGATAGGGAGTGAAATGGTTGTGAATGTATCGGCCACTTCACTTACATCAGGCCAAATGAGCCGGTTGTTGATTCAATCTCAACTCGAACATAACGGCTCGTTCGGCACTTGCTCAATTGTATCACATTTTGCATCGAAGTGATATCCAGCTGTCCTTCAAAAGGACGTGTACTGTCTAGTGGTTTTCAGTCTTACTTAACGACTGAGACAGCCGTTGAAGGTAGGGGTATGAAGAGATTATCAACTTTTGACAACAGGTTCGCACATTCCGTCTGTCGATTTAGTTGAAGGATTGTGGTAATTTGTAATAAGGTTAAGCCTAGACTTTTGAGTAAGAAGGACAAGTCATTCGATTAGAACACGACTCTCCATCTATTGAAGTAATTAAGATACTTGCTACGCACGCTGAGTTGCCGCTTTCTTAGACGAGCACTGTTAGGTGAAATGGGAAAGTTTCTGAATGTTCGCTTCAACCACATGGGTGTAAACTATTCGAGTTGGGCATCATTGGGATTCTAAGAATTAACGGTTAAAGACTGTCAGTGACATTGTTCAGAATCGCTCACAGTGGTGAAGGCTCACTTACTCCTTGCCGTCTTTCAGATTGTGTTCATTTAGTTTTTCTTCATCCGTTAGACCTTTGCCTGTTCAAGTTTTGTTATATTTCTCTCCCTTGGTTCTCTGAAGGACAGTAATCTCACCTAACGCATTTTTCCTCAAGGTATTTTATTGCCTATGTAGTCAGGCGCGTATAGTGTGTGGTTGGACACTTATTGAGCATTGGTGACATCTTTTTGATAAATTGTTTTACTACCTTAAATTCCTTCCTAATAGTGATGTGATATCTGGAAGTTGAAAAGCTGTGACTAACTCTGCTAAAGTGACTAACGTAGATATTACTATTTAGGTTTTTTTGTTTAGTACAAAAGCAAGAAAGGTTGTATTTCACTTTTCGCAGTACTCATGCTTGATACAACTGTTGGTTTTAAGTTTTTACTTGAAAACAGAACTACTGCTTATTTCCAGTAACAATTCTAGTTCGTCGTATGTTTCTTTTCTTTCTCGGGATCGCTTCAAACCTCGATTGCGGGCAGACTTCAGGACCAATCTGTTGCGATAATAAAAGCGAAGGAGAGGCTGATACTGATGATAACTTTGATCATGATCCTTCTAATTCCGAAAATCCTCGAAAACCAAAGGAAGAATCTTTCACACAAGATTGTCTTATAGGAGAAGACCTGGCAAATCGCAGACGAGTACGGACTACATCCAACAAGTCAAGTAGTTCTGTCCACTCACATAGTAGCCGAAGTAGTGGTCATGACAGTGGTTCTTCAAGTGAGGGTGAACAAAATGGGAATTCTGAAACTGAGCCGGAAGAAAAACATAAGACTAGTGAGTTTAGTGGTATTTGCTTGTGTTGAATGAGTTAATCACTTCTTATTTCAGTAGGTTTATAACGTCAAACCAGGTTTTGTGATGTATCATAATTCTGATGAAGTCACTGTCTTCAGGAGATCGAGGCGATTTCGAGTAGTACTTTGGGTTGTATTTCGCTCTCAGCGAGTTATTTTGTATATCGCACAAACCATGTTTTGTGTATGCTTGGTTTAATATGCAAAAGTATTTACCTATCTAAGTTTATATTTCGTGGATTTCAAAGTAAAGGGCTCTAGGATTCGTAGAACTTGTCTCTGGCCTAATTTCCGAGGTTTAAATCTCTTTCATCCAAACGTAGGTGTAATAGTCGGTCAGCGGCGTAAAGTAATATATTATGACTAGTCTTAGAAGCCATTTTTCATAAATTAGTACTGAAAACTACTTTTATCAAGTTACCAAATGTACTTCTTTAGTCATTCCAATAAATATTGTTTTTAAAATGTATAGATGAGTTCAGTGGTGTATGTGATGCTGTAAAAGCTGATGAAGTGGAAGATGACGATGTGCCGACTCCTACAACTGCTGAAACCCCAGGAGGGTGTAAAAATGAAGATCATGATGTTCCTTCACTTGTTAATTCTGTCAATGATTCACCTGATAAACGCCCGAATTTGAGTGATTCTTCAAATACTACTCAGTTGAAGTGTTCAAATCCACCAAAGCTCTTGCACAAAACAGCGTCAATATTTTTTCGTGCGTTGCCTTCAACTATAACGGAAGGCGAATTAAAAGAGGTTGGTCTCGTCATTTCTTAGTTTGTTTAAATGTACAAAAAATTATTCAACGAAATGATTTCCTAATCCAGAACAAAATATTTAGAGCGAACAATTGTTTTCAATAAATTCTTCTTCAGGCTTTACAATTATAAATCCATTAATTTAAGCGTACGATAGCCAGTAAATGATTTCCGACGACTTCATTTTCAAGTTTTACATTCTTATTTATATTACCTAGAAAAGTGTGTTAATCACTCTAAAATTGCTCAGTTATTACTTTTAAAATAAGAGAATATGATTATTACGGGGGGATGTCTCATTGAAGAAGGTGAAATACAAAAGGGGCTATTGAAGAAAGAAGTTTATGTTAAGATTCACAAGGAGAGTCAAGTACTGTTGAAGAATTGAATTTGTAATAATGATAGTGATAATAGTCAACGTAGGGAAAATAAAGCGAAATAGACTGAAACTGACCGGAGACGTATTTTTAGACCCAGATCAAAAAGTTGTCTTGGAAGACGTCTTTCAATGTGTCACCTAGGTTCATGTTCATGCATATCTGGTGCTCCACTTGTACTTAAGTGGTCAAAATGTAGATTTTTGAAATGGTTTAATCTATCTTTGCAGATAACTCTGGAAGATGGATAACGAGGAATTAAACGACCCACTTCCAAACGATGTTCACAAATAGGGGATTTTGTATTCCTGTATTCATCTATGGTCAACTAGGCTGGAAGGTATTCGTCAATAGGCTTACGAGGAACTCGCTTACAACTTTCAGTGTCATCGGCTTCTTAGGAGTGTGTGAAATAGTAGATACATATGAAAATAGACATCAGCAATAGTTTATCCTTCACGTATTGTCTGACACTCTGGTTCGAGTACACCAGACTTGAGTTGTTATCAGTGTAGAAAGCGCGTCTGATGCACTTGAATTGACGACTGTTTTTCGTGTACAAGGTATATGACCCGCAAAATTTGTGATTCTAATGGTTCTTAGTTGTTTGGGCTAAACGAGATTCAACCCCTGGGCACATAAACTGAAATTGAAATGGTTAGATCAATCAGTTGAAATATAAATCTAGTCCTTCACTCCAGTCCCCAAATTCAATCGAACTTCTCCATTGCAGTATGTATTCTGATGTTGTAACTGATACAGCCGATTGTGTCAAGTAACAATTGAAAGGAATTATTCGTTAATTTATCATCTCCAGCATTGACTCATCTTTGCTCTTATAGATAGAAGTTATCTGAGTTGCAAACTGTGTTTGCAACAGTAGGATTTTGAAGTAAGTATAAAACTTGGGCACTGTGGTAGAGTATAACTCCATAATGGTTGAGATTTTATTTTGATAAATCACACAGTGTTGTACAGTTATATTAACTGATGACGTTTCGAGCACAAACTATTGCTCATAATCATATCAAGTTGATATCAACTTGATATGATTATGAGCAATAGTTTGTGCTCGAAACGTCATCAGTTAATATAACTGTACAACACTGTGTGATTTATCAAAATAAAATCTCAACCATTATGGAGGATTTTGAAGGTTGAGCGATATGTATCATTTGGTCGGTTGGTTAGCTAAAGGTAGTGATATATTACCAAACACGATTTGAGGTGTCTAGTCTGATTTTTGAGTCGATTTAAATAAGATTCATTTGCTCAGCTATCGCTTACTTTAACTCTTTTTGCTAACTATAGTGGATAAAAGGTGAAAACAGCGTAAAATGGAGAGCTGCTAGTTGTAACTCACAGATTGAAGTTGTATTCTGGTAAACGGACTGAGGCAAATGTAGTAAAAACAAAGAAAAACGATATGACATAATAAAGGTAGTATAATCATCAAAAGTTCGGAATATCACTATTGTCATCTAAATTGAACCATGAGGGCGTAGTTTTTCTGTTGGAATCCACGATAAATGATAGTTTACGTGGTTGGTGCTCCGCTCAGTTTATATCAGAGACGAGTTGTAGTCGTGTGAATACCACTTTTGATTGAATCTCTCCACCATGATGATATACAAGAATACACTTAAGCATTGGAAATATTTGCTACATAATTACCATTTAGTTACGCCGACAAAAAGTTTGTTCTTCACTTACTTTTGTCTAAGCTCTGTGCGTGTCAGGAAATTATGTTTAATATCATGATTTTTCAACTCAGCTGTCAGACTTCACAGTTGTTTTTTGCATTCATATTCTTCATGATTATATATATATATATACCTGGTGAAGCAGCTAGTGTTCAACTGAAGATTTTCATATCATATTTTCAAAGCCATATACTTGATAATTCTTAATTACATTTCACATTTCAGCTTTGCGCTTCTCAGCATGGATTTATAAGATTGGCTCTTTGGGAACCTGTTCCTGAGCGGCGATTTATGCGTCATGCATGGGCAACATATGATCCGTCTGTAAACATAAAAAAAGTGTGTTGGGCGTTAAATACCAGTAGCCTTTTACGGGAAAAACTTGACCTTCCAAATGGAGAGTTAGGTGCTACAGTAAACCGTGATTTAGCTCAAAGAGTCCGTCCTCTTACCCCACTTACACGTCACAAAACAGTTATGAGGCAAGATTTACTCTTAGCAGCACAACTTGTCGCACGTCTGGATGCTAAACACAATTTATGGACACATTTAGAGAATTCTGAATCTTGTGATGCCTTAAATACAATTGAAAAACTTAAGGTTGTTAATGGTGAATCCGAAGCCCTGGAAATGGCTATTAAAAGTAAAAATCCATTGCTAAAAAATCTAACTGACTACCTGGTTGATGAGGGTGGGAGTGAAGAAGAAGCATTGATAGGTGAGTCTCTTCTGATTTCACTTTTGTCTCATGTTGTTCCAGTATTTTGTATATGATATGATTATGAACAATAAATTGTGTTCAAAACATCATCCAGTAAATATTTCATTGTGTGATATATCTAATGAACAAATTAATGTGGAAGAAAATTCCTTCATGTTATTATAGAATGCATATACTTACGAATCCCTTATTTTCGTGATACATCGAGTTAGCTTTATATTTGTTGGAGTATTCATCTGTTTTTGACATATTGACTAACCTCATTTCAGATTTAATTGGTTTACTTTACTAATTGTTCGTTATGGTAACCAAACATTAAGTTGCAAAGAGTCTTTGTGTGCCATTTAGGTATCTTATCGTGACATCAGACTGTTTAGAGATCGTTTCTTCAATGGATCATAATTACAGGATGCAGGAGAGTTCCGGCTAGATGAGATATCTATATAGTACTTCTGCTGATATCTCTCTATGATGAAAACTACTTTCATGGTGCCTGTCACTTCGCCACCCTTTTGTTGCAAATGAAATTTTCGAATATTCTGTCTGTCTAGTCTTTCGAAGAAGAGCATAATGTGTTGTGCAGCTGAATATCGGTTGAACTTATTCTATGTATACAAAATTACACTACCTAAAAAGTATGAATACCGTTTAAAGATTCAATTCACTGAATAACTTGACACACACATTAGTACAAGATTGGTATTGAAGATGAAACTATAATTTTATCGGGTATATTTGGAGAGGAGCAGTTAGCCACATGCTATGGTTAATCTTGGCGAGGTCGTCATCTACGCATATTCCAGTCTTAGTTTTAAGGAAATTTACATGGTTTTCAGTAGGTTTTCTAACAAGCTATTAAGAGCTGGAAATCACTGAACAGCTGTTTTGCTATACTTTGGGACTCTTCCACAGTGCTTACTCAACCAGGCCAGTGTTCAAAACCAAGTTCGTTATGTTTGGTGTAGATCACTTTGCCATTCAATTGTTTTGAATTTTGGCGTTCCACCACTGTCACTTTCTATCAGCTTTCATTACAGCTCCACTGTCATCCATTATGATATATATATTTACTTTTGCTTTTGTCAGTTGATAATATAACTCAAAATTGTTCAGTGGTACAATTGTATATACTTTTTTAATTGTAATCTCATCATCACTGCCAGTAGTCGTCAGTTTCGGTGACTCACTAGTATTCATTTCTTATCACTATTCTTATTTCATTTTCACATTTTCAACCAAATAGCTGAAACTCAAGGAGATGGCGATGGATGCGATAATAATGTGGTCGGACGCGTGCATACTGTGGCATTAGAATCTGATCCAAATTTGGCTCATGTTTTGGATTTACTGATACTTTACTTACGTGTTGTTCATTCTATGGACTATTATGCAGCAGCTATCTATCCTATGGAGGATCTTATGCCTCATCGATGTGGAATTCTTCATGCTAGAGGTGATCGGGGTATTAATCCTTCGGTTCCTGGTGGTCGTACTAGTGGTCTAGCTTTCACTCAAAGAGAAATAAATGACCACTTACAGGTATAATAGAAGAGGAGTGTATTATAGTACGATTAATAGTAAAATCAATATTTGAAATTGCATTTTGAATACACACTTAAAGTTACTATTTATTTCATAAGGCTGTCACGGTAACACTGTTAGCCTGAGTTTTTTGTTCATCAGTGTTGTTTAGTCAGTCACGATAGTTTTAGATTTCTACTTAAACCAAAGAAACCCCTGCAAATTCATTGATTTGTCATCGATCAGGGAAAGATAATATTTTTCTTTGTGGGGTGATAGTTTATTAGTCCAGTCTGCTGAGAGCAGAAAAAGTTTTCTGGAGTGTCTAATTCTTTTTTCAGTTTGGTTAATGGCGAGTCTAACTGGCATATACAGTCGTAGTATTTTTCCATTCTTTCACATGGAACGGCTTTAGTTTATAATTAACCTCACCTTCAGCTCTTGGTTAATGAGTCTCTGATTCGAAAATTACATTAATGTGCTGGAAAGTGTCTTCGAAAATCCTATCAGTTATTTTGGTTAGTTGTTGAATTAGATGAACCTAGTTAGTTCGCGTAAACAAAGCCTGTCTTTCATTTGACTTTTTGGGCAAGTATGTAGTGGGTGTCGGGTGATCATCAGTCATTCAAAGGAATACGATGTATGTCATGATTACAATATGTTAGACTTTCCGAAGTTATTACCA
The DNA here is from genome assembly GCA_944472155.2 of Trichobilharzia szidati. Classification (NCBI taxonomy): domain Eukaryota; kingdom Metazoa; phylum Platyhelminthes; class Trematoda; order Strigeidida; family Schistosomatidae; genus Trichobilharzia; species Trichobilharzia szidati. Next base: position 27,735,077 of record OX235276.1, on the reverse strand, counting down.
CTAAAAGCAGACTCAAAACAATTTGTTGCTCCACTATGTAATTATTTAGAAAAATGCCTTTTAGCTCATCTGCTTACATATATGAATTACAAGTTTTGGCTAAGATTTGCGACTTAAAAACTACAACACCATCGTGTAATCAATTCTCATATTCACCTCAATATTTAGGCTTACATTTTGTAAAATCTAAAATCTGTTCGACTTATTGATTGCATTCTTGGGAAATATAAAACAGTTCATAGTTTATCAAAGATACTAATCATAAATTTGTCATATAAGTTGAAAGTACAGCAGTAACGTCTCCCAGGATGTGTTACAACCACTATCTACCATGGCTCGCAGCAATACCTGAGTGCCAAATTAAGAGAAAAATGTTGGTCAGACTAGGGTGCGGCTCCAGTTAAGCCTTTATCTGCTGATCTCAACGGTATAAAGTGGTATGTGAGTTGTGTGGCCGGGCAGGATTAGTAAGTTAATTGTCTACAATATCCCGAATGTACTCAAATTTAAATTCATTTCAAGAATTGGTACTGTCCTAACAATTATGATTTTGACGAAGGTGTTACCTTAGTCTCTGTGTGTAGGTGCAGTCATTAGCTTCTATAATTTATTTGCAGATTATTTACAATTAATAGGTCTGTCATTTGATCTGTCTTCTCTTAAATTCAAATATTAATAGAGTTTTGCATTGAAATTGCGCACTCTCATTGATGTGCCAAAAGATTTAACTGAAGAGGAGATGAAAAAGTTAGGAATGAGAGATCCTGAAAAAGCTGCAGAAGATTTTATAGAAGCAAATATTCAGAAAAGGACGGGCAAAAAGAAACCGTAAGTTTAATACTAATAAAGATTCATAGTTAATTGTATGTATATTTCTCACTTTGCTCACTTGGTATTTGTATGTAGCGGAAACACAAGAGCTTTTATGATTCGCGTGATTGGTTGATTGAATCACAGTTCAAAACCACCTTACAAATTATGGAGCTTTGATAAAGGCTTCTTCAAAGTTAGGGAGTTTAACTGTGCAACTAACGGATCAACGTAGAGTTGTCCACGGAAGCTACCACACTCTGTAGGGGCACAAAAGGGAGAGAAACCAAAAAATTATACTGCAATACACAAACATGGTGCTCAGCTACGAAACAGCAAAATCTAACGCTAAAATCAGTCATGCTAAAACTACTCATGCAAAGTATTAGTTAATTACTAGTGTTGAGCAGAGCGTAATTACCCAGGATTTATAAGTAACGTTTTCGAATAATGTTCATCTGAATCCACATGTCTAGATTTCCAACGTCATGTTTTGCAGGATGTTGGCCAAATGACTGAGTTGCCTGGTATCATGGCTTACTTCCAGCTTTACTTAAACCAAGAAGCATCAGTGAACAGACTCTTGGGCTGTATATACTGTCCTGTTACACTAGGTAACTGTCTGGACAACAATTAGTTTATGCTATATATTCTTAGATACATGCACTTTTGTAATCTGTATTAGGAGTCTCAATTATTCGAATGTTGCAATGCACCATTAGGGATTAAGGTATTCCGCGCTTTTGTTTATTATTTACATAATGATGTTCACTTACAACAAAAATGACGAAATAATACTGATAACATGAGTCTTGATCATATTCATTTTTGCGTATAAATTACGGTATTGTTTACTCAAGTAATAATGCCGTACTGTTTAGAAATATGAAAACTGATTCATTTTGGTAATTTGCCATCAACAAGTTAACCATATCATAATTCATATCACTTCTGTTATTGTACAATTTTTACTGAGTGTTACATATTGAATAATAAGTTTCTTGGCAAGACGATTTTTAAACAGTCTTAAAACGGATGTTTGGGTCATTAATGCAAACCCCATTGTTTGTCAAGTGTGATGTTCATTTTCAGAAGCCGTCATAAAAATTATTTCCTTTTATGTAGAAATAGCTACAATTAAGTACTGCAAAAAGTGGAAGCCATTGTGATGATCGGTTGCTCTTACTCCAGAAATTGACGTATTAGCAATTTTTGTGTAGCCATTGTACTGATGTAGGATCATTTACTAAGGCATTATTCCTCATTCAACTTATTGACAGTCTGCGAGATTGGGGAACAGGATTATAGATATATTGTAGTGAACTACGATGGTCACTTCTACTAACTCATTATGCAGACGTAAGCCTGATCTCCCCAATGACTTGGTGATTGGTTATTCAGTGTTTCCCTTATTGGTCATGCTGACTTATCTCAGGCTTATAAAACAGTTTGTGTACTGAGCAATTCTATTCAAGGTTATAATTCTTAATCTTATTTTCCACTTTGACTTTTACTGATGTTCTCTTAAGTGAAGAAAAACCTGGTTTTTAACTATCTACTCACATGTTACTGAAATATATTTTAGTAGTAGTCGTGTATAACTTCGCGAAACATTACTTTTGTGAGGAATTTATTTATTTTCCATTAACCTGAGTGGTCTTGCTATAAAATAAAGTTTTGTTCAAATTGTTTAGATCGAAAGTGGTTTGGGTTTGTCCTTTGTCGGATAAAAAATTTCGCGAACCTATCTTCGTACGAAAGCATATATTCAACAAACACATGGATAAAGTGGAGGCGGCTAAAAAGGACAATGCAGTGTTTTTCAACAATTACTTGAAAGATCCAAGACGTCCATCACTTCCTGAAGCACCCTATCATTTGCTAAATCAGTATTATCCTTCTTTGAGCTCAAATTCAAACAGCACTTATAGAGGTAGAGGTTCTGCGCGAGGTTCCAGTGGAAGCTATCGAGGCTACAGGAACAATTCACTTCTCTCGTCAGCCCCAAGTTATGTACGTAGTTCTGGATCTTTTCAGGTTTGTCCAGTTTTTCCAGTAGTGTCCCTTAAAACTGTAGATTTTATAAAGATTTTTCGCATTATCAGTGGGTTTCATAGTGTATACACATAGAGTTACATTTAGGCGGTAGTAAATGTTGTGAACAACCCTGCATAAAGTACTTATGTATCGCAATAGCAAAGAAGCTTAATGGTCACTCGGCAATATGCATCAATGAGGACACTTAAGTAATGTAAGTGTGCTTAGTGATTTACACCATGTGTTGACGTACTTTAATTGATAATGAATGAATCAATGTAACTACTTAAGGTTCTAACTAAATTTGAATCTATTTTGAGGAATAAATTGTATGAAACCTGCTCTCTAGATTTTTTAAAATAAAATATCAATTCACTTTAGTGATATTATCTATTATCGATTTCATGTGTGATCTAAACATATTTTTTCAAACTTCAAATTTGATGTATGTTGAAGGATATCTGACTTCTTTGCTCGGTATTTCACTGTCTTTAGTGAGAAATGCATCTAAATAGTTCAGTTATACCAATGTGTCTGTGTAAGGTAATTAGAGTTTGTCTGAAAGAACTGACTTATTGACTTGATAAATTTTTGAGTAAGAAGTTTGCTTAACATGCCAAAGCATTTCACATGAAGAAAGAACTGCTACAACAACTAGAGATGGGTGTTGAGGATAAAATATGGTTGTATTAGCACTAAGACTTCCTTAAATGCAAATGTATACTTCTCACCTTTCTTCACACAGATTCAGATGCCAATTCATGTTCGCTTATATCATACTTATTTCATATTGTCAGGTAATGAAAGGAATAAATTAGCATAATATAGAAATGAAAGCGAAATTTATTATATTTCGCACTCAAATCCCTGTCGTCACTAAGAAAACATGGCTCAGAATGAAATGCATTGGGTGTGTTGATTTACGCATGGGCATAGAAACAATTAATCGAACCACTGAATGAGGTTGTTGAAACAATCACCTGTACTTCTATTGCCAGGAGTTCATGATCATATTTTAAGTAGGGCTGTATATTTAATCTCCACTATTGTGCTCAAAATTAATTTTGCATTTCCTCATATTCTGCCAACTAGAGTCATGTAATCGTTCTATTCTAAATCTATTGTGTTTCTATACAACGCAAAATTTTCAAATACACGAGGTAGATGTGTGGTGAGAGCAGCTGCTAGTCAAAGTTGGTAGACAGTAATTGATGTCAATGTTTATATCCCCAATATTGTTGGTGAGAAAATGAGAACAAAGGCTTTGCGTAGGCAGATACAGTTAGCATATAGATGATCTGACACAGCCACAAAGAGATACAAGGTTAACTTTCTGTGAGAAACAACCAATCAAAAGACTGTATTTTCTACTAACAATAATCTACAATAATGCACATTAAAATCTATAAATATGTGTTGATTTTCCTTAATAAACGATCTGTTGCCTGACTCTTGCCTTCTGTCATTACAGATGTATTCATTACAAACTGTCCTTTTACCCGTGGTGTCAAATTTTTGTGCATGCTTTCACGAACTCTGAACTTATTGAATGATTAATATCTTTCGGTTTCATTAAGATTCATATATGTTAATCTATTTTCTAGGACTATTATGATGTGGCAGCTCAACAACAACAACAGCAACAAGCTATGGCAGCAGTAGCCGCGGCTGCAGCAGCAGCTTTATATCCAAACGCCGCGACAGCAGCTGATTTATATGCATTAGCTGCAGCAAATGCACCTCGATCAGCTCTAGGTATGTCTAGACGCGGTCAGCGAGGTACATCACCATCATCCCATGAATACAATCATCGACCATACAGTTCACTGGAAAACCGTCGAAGACTGCCTACAAATTATGCTGGCAATAGGTAAATAAAGCCAATAGTACTTTTGTAGTCATACTATTAAAATATAGTGAATGTTTTGTTATTCAGATTAAGTATTTATAATCACCTCCTTGAGTGTAATAATGGTTTGTAAGGCAATCTTTCGACCATTCTAAGCTTGATGAATGAAATAGTTAGGTTGCCTGTTCTTAGTTTTAACAAGGTTCGAAAATAATATAGACGTGATTGTGAAGATTGTGTACCTCAATAGATATTGTTGTGAATGTGTTGCTCTATTTGAAACTATTTAATTTTATACACGAAATGCACTCAAAACGGATGTGTGAGTTCAAGGAAACTTATTTTATGGTAAAACATCTTGATATATTTCAATGAACTGTTGGAAAATACAAAGTAATGATGCAGCTCAATTACCATATACATTTTAAGCAACATACAATTATACAATTACTCTGTTCATATATATCTCAAAAATGCATTACTGACTTTTATTCCTACTTTCCAATATTCGGTAGAAATATGGTGTATTTTATATTACTATCGTTAAATCACGTGACTGGTATCAACGCTTGCGGTCTACTACTTTCTTCCTGATCATCATTTCTTAACAGCATACATTGTCTTAGTATATACTTTAGTCACAAATGATAATATCACGATCGGCATATTAATATGCATTCTCTTAACTGAAATTAACGTTAGTGGCCCCTAAATTTAAAACATATCCACTCATTTCTCTCTACATTAATTCATATATTTATTTTCTCTTGTAGACGTCCATACGGTTCAGGTGAACGTAGTATGATATCGTATAATGATTTGGATGACCCAGGAATTGATGTTTAAAATTTCATCGATCTGTTGATTATATTTTTGATCCGTTTGTTTTTTCCTTATGGTAACATAACGAATTATGTATATCTAACGTACAAAGGCGCATGCATTTCAACCTGATTTTTCTTGCTCTAATATATAATGAAGAAAACATGTTTACAAGTACGAGTTTTTAAAAAGCTTGTGGACAGAATAGGTTTCTCAGTGCTTGTAATTTGTACGCTTTCGTTATTCTCAATGTAGAAAGTCTGATGGAATAACCTAAGTCTTTCGTAAAGTACTGAAGTCGTACAGGACTGTGTAAACCGAAATTCAGTAAACATGACTAGTAAGCAAAAAATGATAACTTAAGATGGTATATATTGTGTTCCCGAAAATAACTGATGTTAAACCCTTGACAGTATTATGTAGGCTGATTAACCGTATCACTTCAAAAAAGTGTCTGTTACTCGAGCTAATCACTAATGCATAGAACTATAATTTGCAAAAGATACATTACCACCGAGTGGTGGCAAATAAGATGTTGACTGTTAATTTTGACATAAAAAAACAACAAAATTAATAGTCGACAGCAGGACTTCACCTGAAGTAGCTTGGCACAACATACAGTTAACTGTAGACACAGCCGTAAAAGCTGTTAATAACCTAAAACCAAAAGTTAGCAAGAGCTATTGGATCTCTACCGCCTCATCCGAAATGATTGACTGATTCCGGTGAGCTCTGAATATGATGAGAAGCGAAAGCTATTTAAGCGCAAACTAACCAGAAGCCTTCGTAACGACCGTGAAAAGTAATGGTGACAAAAGCGAAAGAGATGGAAAAGGCTTCGGCGATTGGTAACACCAGACAACTATTTAGACTTATCAGGGAAACAGGTGGTAAAGTGCAAACGGTAAGTGAAACAGTCTCTGAGAAAAATGGGACTATCATTAGCTCCCAGGATAGACGACTAGAACGTTGGAAAGAACACTTTTAGGAGCAGTTCAATTGGCCTACAGCCACGCTCAAATTACCAAACATCCCACACCTCCCTGAATGGGATATAGACACAGGTCCTCCGTCCCTAAATGAGATTACTAAAGCTGTCACTAGTCTGAAACGAAGCAAAGCTGCAGGACCTGATGGAATGACTCCAGAGGTATTTAAGAACGATGAAGACAGTTTACTGTCTGCGGTAACTAAGGTACTAGGCAGCGTCTTGGAATCAGAGGAAGTCCCGTCGGGTTGGTTTAAGTAATTGATTATCCCGATATACTAGAAGGGAGACAAGTGCTCTTGTGATAATCACAGGGGGATTAGGTTGACTAATATGATATCTAAAGTTCTAGGCTCGGGAGGCACAAGCACAAGAGAACCAGGCAGGCTTTAGACCAGGAAGAGGGTGAATTGATCATATCTTCACCTTTCGACAGATTCTGGAGCACAGACATACTTACCGGCGTCCAACAATTGTTATGTTTCTTGACCTAAAGGCGGCATTCGATTCTGTCGACCGAGAGGTACTCTGTCGATGGTTGGCTGTAAAAGGAATGCCGAGAAAATACATTTCATTGATCAAGGAACTCTACTCGAACTCATGCAGCCAGGTAATAGTTTACGGTGAGTTGTCATCTGAAGTAGTGACAACTAGTGGTGTCCGTCAAGGATGCCCACTGTCCCCATTTCTATTCAATTTCATCATAGATGTACTGATGGACGTAACCCTCACTGCTGACTTCAGCGACTTAGGGATTGACTTGTTACCATCAGGGAATGATCTCGTTGACTTAGAATATACAGATGATATAGTCCTTCTAGGTGAAGACACTGAGAAAATGCAGAGTCTTCTGAACGCCTTGAGTTGCAGTCTGCTAATGTTTGGCATGCGATTGGCTCCCGCCAAATGTAAGATGGTGCTACAGGATTGGATTACACTGACTCCTAGCTTAGAAATAGGGAGTGAAGTGGTAGAGTGCGTTGGCCACTTCACTGATTTAGGAAGTTGCATCAGCCCCAACGGTCTGATCGATGACGAAATCTCATCACGGATACAGAGGGCTTGTTTAGCATATGCCAGTTTACGCCGTCTCTGGCGTAGACGTAGTATCCGACTATCGACCAAAGGACGTGTGTACTGCTCAGCAGTCCGCTCCGTCCTGCTTTATGGCTGTGAGACCTGGCCACTGAGAGTGGAAGTCATGACAAGACTAGCTGTCTTTGATTATTGGTGCCTGCGTTCTATCTCCCATGCTTAATGGTATAATAGGGCGGGCCATATTGAGGTTAGGCATCGAGTGCTAGGTAAGGAGGGGAGATCAATCGACGAGGCTGTGAAGCTACATCGTTTGAGATGGTTAGGACATGTGTTACGTATGCCTAGCCATCGTCTTCATCGAAGATGTAGACTTCCTGGTTGGGGTCCTCGGGACGGTAAAAACCAATGGCTGCAAACAATCGGTGATCTGGCTGAAAATCGTTGTCAATGGCGCAGATGCATCCAGTCCTTGTGACTTATAATTTCCAATTAAGCTATACTGTTCTTCCTTTGTCTCAAATCCCTGTCTACTGTCTTGCATTTCATCTCTTACTTTGTGTGCCACATGGAGTGTGGTGGCTCGAATTGCTGCACATCAGTGCAAAGTTCTATGTTGAAAACAGACAGACAGAATTTTCTCATACTCGAGCAATTGATCTTCAATAATGTACATTGGCTAATCGACATCTGTTTCGAAATGTTCAAAAAGTTAGTAAGATAATTGAAAAGTGTTGGATGACTAAACTTTTAAGTGTAGCCGAATTTACCTACGCCTATATGTTATCATTGGCTTTATGTAAACAAAACGCTAACCAGGTAAAACTGGATGCAACATGTAGCGGCGTACTTCTATGTGAACTTGTGAAACATGGCAGTTAGAGGCCTATCAGAATGTTAATAAAAATCCTTTGCAGCTATATGTGCTTATTTTGGAAGCATAGTGACTCGGCGTTTGACTATGATTCCGGAGAAAGTTTCAACAATTAAGCCACCATATAATACACGCAGTCAAACTAGAGGTAATCTGAATAGCCAGGTGATATTGTTGCCTAATTCGACGGTTACTAATGCGGGCTCGAATTTCACAGGAGGTATGTGTTTTCTTTTTTGAAGGCAGTACATCATCTCTACGATTAATGCCACTACATAAGAGACGTAAATTCTGCAAAATCTGAATAACACTGAGACAAAGCTTACAGCTATGGCGTGTAACTTAGACTGCTGACTACAATATGCATTTAGTTGATAGATTCAGGTTTATAGGATTGCGGTCAGTCAACAAAGTTACCAGCAGGCGCCCAATTCATCGAATACTTTGACTGTTATTCAACTTTTGATTTGAACAATGGATAATGGAAGTGCCTGAGTCAATGAATAGTGTATGGTATAGACTTTAAAAATACTGAATGAATAACACCCTTTATACACAACAAAACAATAATAATACATGAAGAAAAGCTATCATCATCAATGTCTGTATACGACACGTTGACTAATTCATTGAAATAAAAGTTTCAAAATACCTAAGAAAAACATAGTACTAAAAAAACAGACTGGAAAAATGAAGAAATTATTGTAAAGAACAAGGGTGAGGTTACGATGAAGACAGATATCACCAGTATGAACGGAGATTAAAAATTTCCTAAGCAATAAAAATAATCCAATTTTTTATTTCTACAGTACAGCACAACGCATGCATAACACACAAAGGAATGAGAAATTGCTAACTTTTATCTGAAAAACCCTGGATAGTTTTCAAGAAAACAGCCTAGATACATTTGTCTTAATTTTAAATACATATATCAAAAGTTTATATGAGAATTAATAATGATAATAATAGAAGTGATGATAATAATTATTACAACAATAATAAAAGACGAGTTAAATTTCACCTATCACACGTATCGGAATTGAAGAATAAAAAGTTTTTCACGAAATGCAGTTGTTCTTGATAGACAGAAAGTAAAGAGATCGATTGTTATACTTATATATGGTATAGTGATAATATTCACAGACAACACAAATAATAATAAATATAACAGTGACTTTTGTGCAGCTCAAAACATTTAAATCCAAGTACATGGGTAGATGCTGAAATAATTAAAGACCATTGCAATAGTAGGCCGCAAGTACACATGAAAAGCACATACACACACATAATAAGTACTAGCATTCAAAATTATAACACCTAGAGTATGTATGGGAGTATATACTGATAATATGATGCTGAAAAGACAAGACGAAGCTGCCAAGATCTTAGAAATATCTTTCCCAACACCTGAGCTGAGATAATTTTTTTTATCTGATGGAACCTACTATGACAATACGATACAGTCGTCCATGAAAGCAAGTAATAATAATGATCCTAAGAGGATATATACGTCTAAGGAAAGACAATAAATCGAAAGAAATTAATTAGTTAAAGTTTAAAAACAACTTAAATGGACCTAATTAGAAGTTGGCGTGTGAAGTTGTATTCGGTGCGTTCTGACGCGTTGCGAAAATTTTCTCGAAATCCTGTAACGAAAAAGACAACGCGAAATATGAATGACAATGTTTATTCTCATTAGAGATAACTTTCTTTTTCAGTGATTCTAAATAAAACTCAAATTTCTACGGTGTGCAGGTTTCATAGTATAGCTCTCAGTTGGTAGTAGAGCAATCAGTAGTACCAACTAGATTTCATAATCATACCTATTCTCCTACAATGAAACCCACATAGTCTTCTTCACGATTGCATAGCCACTGACTTGATTGAGTTCCCATGTTCTTATAATTAAAATAAGAACACTTCAGTAGCCAGTGGAAGTAATCATCTGTAACACGGTACACCAACACGAAGCCTTTTAAGTAAAATAAAAATTGTTAAGCAGAATCATTATGATAAAGTAGGACGTCAAAAAGTTAAACAATAAACAGTAGGACTGGGCATCCTTGAAGTAATGCACATTCTGTACACTAATACTAAACAATAGCCAAAGCAGAAACATATATATATATATATATATATATATATATATATATGATGAATAACCTACATCTGATAAAGACAAACGATTTGTCAGTGATGCATACTTCCATAAAATTAAATTGATAAAGTCTGTATATGGATCAACCAGTTGTATCGCTGACCAACCGTCTGTTTGTAGGACAAATTGATCAAGGAAATGATTTAACTTTTTTAAATCAACCTGAAGTGATGCACTGGAACGACAGTGTTCGGCAGGTGGAGATGTTCCTAATGGTGATCGGACATCAGAGTGTTTAGGAGATACACTCTGGAAATCTAGTTTCACAAATGCATAAGAAGTGAATAGAAAAAATAAAATACACTGATACATATATATATATATATATATGACTGGCTGTTCAAAGTCACTGTGGCTTTGGCTGTGATAGTCTAACTTCTTTCCTAGAAGGTTCTTGTTTCCAAGCAAGCATGGATTGAGGATGCATTGTAATAATGAGTTCTGACAAATACGAAACCTCGATAATACACAGAACTCTACGACGATGAATTACAAATGCCGATGTCGTAGAACTGTGTAAATCTAACAACAGACCATTAGCAGTGGGCTCTAATTTATCTTGTATTCCATGTTCTTAGCCCAACGGTATCACTATATTTCAATGAAATCACATTCACTTGGAAACTCATATATATGTAACCCTCTTTGAGATGTAAGGCTTCATTAAGAAAAGCATCCTGAAAAACTGACTCGTATAACCCGTAATACTAAAGGAAACTTCATCACAATATTATGTAGTAGTCATAAAGCAAAAATAATCGATAGATTTCAGTCAGCAATGAAGACTAATGAGTAGCTTAGTTTATTACATACTGACCAGTTTAAATAGAAAGCTTCTAAATTATGAAGTGGTTAGGTAATGTGACAAATGTACACGTTCATCAAGATGAAGTGAATATATATAACTGGAGAAAATAATGAAATATCTTAAATTACTGTCTGTAGTTGACTTTGAGGAAAAGTGTTCACTTGCATCATCTTCAAACGGTTTCAACATAACCTGTTAATCGAACAAATATTTTGAAAGCGTGAATACTTGAATACAGAAACAAGTCAAGTATACAGAAAATTGAAATACACAAACAATTCTTCCTCACTTGTATGACCAACTACTCAAGAAGCAAAAGAAGACAAAGTCAACCACCATGTCTTACTATACAGGAGAATATGATATTAATAGAAACACACTGAAACCGCCGGTATTAAAGATAGTAGGATAGTGTTAAAGTGAAGTGGAAAACTGGAGACGTTAAATTTGACTTCAACTGAAGCACGTTTTCATTATATATATATATATGCTTCCATTGGATGAATTTCAAGAAAAGCAACTGTTGAGAAAGTATTTCAAGTCTGATGATAAACTAACTTCAGTTAGAGAATCACTGAAATCCAGGGAGTATTAAGCAGCTGTTTTGTCCTTGTTTGGGAACGCCTCAGCACTACTCAGTCATGATATCGTAGGGGATCAAACTTAGGGCCTTCAAGTTACAAGCCGAAGTGATTAACCATACAGCCACTACTAATGGTCCATCAATTCTAACCTCTGTGTACTAGTGAAGAGTCCCGAATAGGAAAAAAGCAACTGTTCAATACTCCCTGGTTTTTAATGGCTTTTATAACTGAAGTTAGTTAATGATCAAACTTGAAATTAATCAAATCCATGCAAAAGAACAGCTGAGGATATGAAGAAAGTAATATAGATTACCGAAACAATTCATACCAGCAAGGGAAGTCCTTTATTAAACATTAAAAGTTATTTTCTTCAACGTTTCAATATCTCGATTATGCGTAAAAACAACACATATTTTCAAGGAACTGATCACCTCTCTCAGTTAAGTGAATAAGGATGATTTGCAAATGGAAACCAATAATATAAAAGATACATACACCGATAGAGATAAAATAAATCCTGAGTACACACAGGAAGAAACATATGTTTGGTTGCACATGCACCTGCATATATTCATCATTCTATATTTTAGTGATGCTGTACACTGTGTCACCAATCCTTCTTCACCTATTCTGTGCAATCTCAAAATTATCTTTATAAGGGTCAGATCACCCAACAACCATGACTGAAATTAAGCATCATGCTGCTAAGTTACTCAAAATACATAGGATTATGAGTGGGCTAGTTTATCGATATATATATATATATATATTATACTTGAATAACTTCACATATCATTCACTTTCAGTCAACAATCGCTTGTATGAAAATGTAGGTGCCAATGTGCCACAGTTATTCTATGAAGGCTAATGGTACTACTTAGCTGACCAAAGATCGGCAGATGGGGGTGGAAAGTCAACCGAGTAAACCAATGAGCCACAGTTACATTTATGCACTGAAGTTTTGTTTTATTCCTTTTCTTATTTCGGTCTGTAGATCGTTTCAAAGGATGGCCACCTTAATTGGATTACCCACATGCAATGTTTTGTGTTGATCTCCCCACCTTATCTACTTAATTCACCAGTTGACTGAGTTCTTGTAATAAAATCTACACTAATGAATACTTTTTTACTAAATACACAAAGTAAGGTACTCCGAAGTACTGTTGTTACAGCAGACGATAAAAGAATTGGCAACCAACTTTTTAACAGAGGAAAAACACAAAATATTTATACATTTTGAACCACATTAAAAGTCGACTAGGTCAGCGGACAATAAACTGTTCTGATTGGTTGACGATTGGCTCAGGTTTAAACACTGAGATGAAAAGTTGTCCAATCAGATTTTTACCTGACCACAATGTAAACTAGATCTAGATTTGATAAAGAAGCCCCTCTACCTCTGCAACTATTGACCTAAAATGTTGGTTTCAATTTTTTACCTCTTTCTATCAATCTGCATCTTACGTATCTTGTCCGTAGCACACGCTACACTGTAAGCACTTTCTCACTGCAGCAAAACTACATAATAAAATAATTGTTTCTGTTTTATTATCAATAATAAGTTTTAAGATTCACTACTACTACTTTTGTCGATTATCACACTTAGACTCATTAATACTTCCAAGCATATTTCATTGCTGTAATTTTATCAATCACTCTATAACTTACATTTGAAGAAGAGTCTGGAGCGTCAAGATCAGTAGTAGAAGCAGCAGCATCATGTTGGGTTGTTTGCAAATCAGGTGAAATTTTTGGAGTACTTGAAGACAATTTACGACGAGGTCTACTGGATGACTGCAACTGAATTATATCATCAAGTTCCAAAACTGGCGATTCCCCCTTAGTTAAAAAAAAATAAAATATCAAGTTGTTAAGCATGATTAGAATTCGATTGAAATCAAAGTATTTCGATGTTGAAAGTTGACACATAAGATGCAGGAAATTACGGAAACTGTAAAGCTGTTTCTCTCCAATCAGTGATTTCAATACAGTTGAAAACCCAAGAACTCATAACCTCCAGATCTTGTGGCGCACATGTTACAAATCAAGTGTTAAGTAGAAAATAAAAGACAGATTCAGCGAAGAAAATTTTCTTTATCGACGAAATCATCTTCATAGGCTGTACAATCGTATTTATACTTACAAAAATATTTAGTGGTCTATTATTGAGTAATAGGGGGTGACATAATTGATATAATTACTCAGAAGTGGCTTTAGAAGTGAAAATTAGAAGTTGAAAATTACGTGGTACTCAACGGCAAAAAGATAGAAATTTGATAAGGTTAAAATCGCTATTAAGTGAGAATAAAGGTATTTGAGTGTCAATTTAACAAGTGTGAAGAGGGTGTGAAAATATACAAAAGGAGCATATGAGAGTAATAATAGTGAATTAATTATTAAAGCAAAAGCTAACTAAAAGTGAAATTAGAATGAAAAGAAAAAATCAAAAAAAAAACAAATTTTTTTTATTTACAAGGAACGATTAGTGAAGAGGTTAAGACCAAGGTAGAATAAGAGACTGGATAAACTTTTTCTGTACACAGAGTTCAGGGTTGTATTGATGAATTGCTAGAGCCTCCACCATGCACAAAAGCCGAAACCTGACGCGGCTTCACTTTGTAGATGATCTTGAAAGACGATTCTGGTGGAGCTACGTGGCCTGAGTTCACTAAATGCTCGAGAATTGAGCTAGTAATTGTCTTACATTGTCCCTTTGCTAACCATGCCGGATAATGCTCAGAGATGCGTTTGGGAAGCGTGCGCTTTGTGCGGCCAATATAACTAGCTCCACACGAGCAAGTGAATTTATAAACACACATTGAGGTGGCTCAAAGCGGCAGTTTATCCTTCACACACCCGTTGATCATTTGTCGGCTGTAGAAGTTGATACGTAGCTCAGCCATAAAGAAGTGTTAAGTTCTAAACTAGGAAGAAAAAAGGTTCTTTGACCGATTTCAGTTAGTTATGAAATTTGCCCTCACAATCAAATTAAAAAAACAATTACAAACACCTTGGATTTATGAGTATCATTCAAAAGAACAACATCGTCCCAAACCATCAATGTTTTCACCCATCACTCCTATAGAAGCTTGTATTATTTCCTTTGGTTGCTAGAGGAACATAGGACTTCAGTCGCACGTCTCCATTGCGTTCGGTTCGCTGCCAACGTTTTCACCCGGCTCCACATCTGCCCACATGCTTTCATCTCCTCTTCACATCACCTCCTCCATGTCACCATCGCACTGACGACCAACTAACCCGCCGCTTCCCACTCGGGTTCCACTCGAACGATGGCCTGGTGTGTGATGTCACTTGATGGTTTTTTCAGAGTATGGTCAATCCACCTCCATTTCTTCCTGCACATTTGTTGCACAATCGGTTCCTGCTGAGTTGGTTCGCTCCCAGAAATGCCTGTTGCTGATCTTTTCTGGCCATCTGATCTTACGTAGTAGCACCGAGAGGAAACACCTGTTGATGAAGTTCTGTGGTTTGTTCAGAGTGCACTTCGTCTCTAATCCGTATAGTAGCACTGACTTCACACTGGAGTGGAAAATCCAGATCATATTTCTCATACTGAGTGCTGTTGATCTCCACACAGACGTAAGAGTAATAAGAGCTTGCCTTGCTTTCCCGATCCTCACCATCTATCTTCATCAGTTTCGTCCACCTGTAGTCGAAACGATACTTACCGGGTATGTAAAGGAGGTTGCTACTTTCGTATTTCCACCATTTGTGCTGATTGTTGCCTGTTGTTGTTGCTGTTGCCATTGTCCAGGAATTTTCATCACCTCTGTTTTCAGTATGTTCACCTAAAGTCCTATCTTTAATGCTTATTCTACCAACTTGTTGCTTTTCACTTGCATATCTTCCAGTTTGTGAGAAATCAGACATATATCATCGGTGAAATTCAGATCCTCTAAGGTTTTTATGTGGGTCCATTTTTTGCCCATCTTTTCCTTTCCCACTGCCTGTCGTATTATCCAGTTTAGATAGTAGGCAGCCAGCTTGTCTTACCCACGTCTTCACTTCGAAGGATTCTGTCAGTTTCCCGTTGTGGATTAATTGGCATGCAGCATTATCGTACAACTGTTGGATGAGGTGTATACTCAATGTTCTCCTACACTATCTTAAAGATTAGTGAGTTAGTCTTGAAAGTGCTTTGATTTTGACACTTATTTCTGGTTTTAATTATAATCAGCTGAAGCAACGATTTTAATAACTACCCAAAAGTGAGATAAATTACGAAGGCGGAAAGTATAAGCCACAGTACGTATTCAAAGAGAAGTGGTAGTCAAGCACGGACATACTCTGTTGTCAACTGATGGCGATATGATCTACTTGAGAACAGGGTTGAGTGTTAGACTCAACAAGCTAGGTAGACAGTAAACAACAATGATGGTTACAATGAAAACGGATGACGGTTGTGCATATGTTAAGATCGTGCGAATTGTTTTCATAAGTTTTAAGTCATTTTATATGATATGCTTTCCCACTAACATCCAAAAAATAACCCTTTTTGAATTCACGAGGTGACAACATTTTGTTGTGTTATTCATAAAGATGTTTGTAAGCTACAGCATATTCAGTATTATTCATGGTAAAATTAAAAAGTCATGGAAAGAGAGGGATATGTCAAAAAGAATTAAATATGATCACAACAGGGTGGTGGTTATTCACTATGAACTGTGATCAAGATTTGACCGAATAGTTAGTGGTTAGGTCAATTACTTCATAAGATACATATTTCAGAACATTTGTATTACTATTGCTGAGAAATAATTAACACTGAAGAACTATAAAATGATCAGCACTAGTTGAATGACATTTGGTATTTATAGAAAGACAAATCTTTCTTTACTCATGAATAACTTCTAAACCGTTCATTTTAACTTCAAGTTGCTCTAAGAAGAAGTAGGTATTAGTCGACAAGAAAGTCAATGAGACAGTGTGTAAGGGTATCAAGAGAATATTACCTCCTGAATGAAAAAGTCAAAGGAGAACCATTGAACATCGGAGTAGCTTATGTTCGTATTATTCTGTTCAGCTTCAAACTGCCAGTTTTAATTTCATTATGGACGTGACTAACTGAATGGTTTCAATATAGAAATTTGCATAGAAGTGCAGCAGTCTAAGTCATCACACTCCATATAACACCCAAAGGAAGACAAAAGACACAAAAAAATTCGAAAGGACCATAATAAGCAGAGATATGACGAAGAAGGAACAGTAACACAGAAAAATAGGGTTTAATGGATATCGGGAACACAGATAATAAGTGTATCTGAGCCACTGAGGATGACGTCGAGCCATATCACCAAGTGTCTCCAGACTTCTGGTTCTTACCATCCCGAAGACCCCAGCCAGACAGTCTAAACCTCCCTACTTGGCACAAACTCACTATCAAAGATGTCATAGTCTGATTCTAAATTTTTTTGGTTTAACAATCACTGACTCTTTTGCAATGTTATTCCATGTTAGCTAACATTATCCATAGAGGAAGGTGATGACTGGGCACATGTAATACATGTCCTAGTCATCTCAATCGATGTAGCTTCACAACCTCATCGACTGACTTTTCCTACTTACCTGAAGATGTCATTATCGACGTAAATTAAGAAGTCTACAAGTGAGTGCGTTGAAATACATCAATGAAAGTGTAACAACAGAACATGGTAGTATATGGTAGTGGAACTGTTTGTCAGAGAATTGATGCACATTTATGCCGAAATACAGA
The DNA here is from genome assembly GCA_944472155.2 of Trichobilharzia szidati. Lineage (NCBI taxonomy): Eukaryota > Metazoa > Platyhelminthes > Trematoda > Strigeidida > Schistosomatidae > Trichobilharzia > Trichobilharzia szidati. The sequence continues at coordinate 27,717,378 of OX235276.1, read as the reverse complement.
AATCTTACATTGAAATCTCAATTTGCACAAGTTCTTTGTTTTGTGCTTCTTTCATCTGTCTTTCATAATTTTTATATTGTTTCACAAGGATCTCTCAATTATCTTCTTAACGATCTATCCGTCATCTCACTGTTCAACATCCTTAAATATGATGTAACACTTAATATAATACTTGCACAGCCTTGTCAGTAGTACACGCTACAAACACTAATCTAACTATCAGTTTCCATTCTTAAATTTTAGTAGGAACAAAAGGTAGTGCACAAATTTGTTCATGGGACATTAGGTGAAAAAGACATTGATTACAGTTAAGTTTTGATCTAATTTAATTGATTTTACTTACATGTAATCTTCGACTATAACGATCACCTTGTGGAAGAGGTAATGGTTGTTTTGTGATATTCTTTTGCAACTTCTCATTAGTTTTGGTGGGAGAATGAGGTTCTGTTTCTTTGTTTTTCTGGTTGCTTAGTGATGACATACGTGCTGCACGTGCAAGATTAGCCTGATATTTTAGAGTAAATACACGCGAGTTTAAAACAATGCATTTGAAATACATGATAAGTGAATTTTACTCACAATAATATTTACAAATGAAAACAAAACAAGAATAATAACCTATGAAACAAAGTATACTCTTTTTACTCAATAGGGAGCCTAGTGGATAATAACCGATCTTTCGAAACAGTGAACACTAGACTATTGGTGCTAGTGGGAATACTATCACTCACTGTATAATTTATCACAGTTTGACCAGTTTGACCAAATGTCTAAATGCAGTTTGATCATCAACGTTGAAAATTTGTAAATATAGGCTGTCTGATTCTCAACGTTTACAGATGAAAATGCTATCTCAACTATCACAAGATTTTTCTTTTCCAAACGGAATGACTGACTGATTTTCAATGACCGTGTTACACAGCCATAGGGGAGGACAGAGTGAACTGCTCTGCTGAATCTCTTTGCTTAACAGTGAATGTATCAATTGTAAATGTCGGTGAAAACCTGTACTCCAGCAATGCCGTCAAGTGTTCTGACTGATGTTTGGGATGGAAAAATCTCTCTTGTCAACCATCCATCTTCTTTCTTGTTTTGTGTGTCGGTGGTCATTTTTTTATAGTGACTGGCATTGAAATTAGTTTAGTTTTCGTTAAGAGTCTACTAGGTGGTATTATCGATGGTGTCAATTTAAACGAAAATTAAGATCACAATTTGTATCTAACAAATGAAGACTGAAGATAAAATAAGAAATTGAAGCCCGAGTACGTCAGACACTCTTAATGACCAATAACCAATTTCCCTCCCTTTTTTAAATTTAGTACAACTACAACTGAAGTCAGAATGTCTAAATGGACTCGTAGGTACCACTCATGTATCTAACCTAGCCTGCGAAAGATATCCTCATTGTGTCCTCCCTATATACAAAGAAACAAATATTATCATGATGGAATATTCTATGAGTAGAAGATGAAAAAATAATAAAGGAAGAAGAAATAATAACAGGAATAGGTTTTTTTTTACTAAACCCAATTCCAAGTCATGCCATTTGGAGCTCATTACATGGGTCAAACCAACACTTAGTCATTTCACTTTTCTTCGGAAGTATGTGTGCTTTAATCACTCGTTTCATTTTCGACTTAATTTTCCAGTGACTATCACTGACGCAAAAAGCGAGTAAACATCTATAGCACACATTGTTGGTTAGCAAACGAGACAAAGGAGATGCATTAAAATACACTGTACCAAATTTCCACACTTCACACAAACACATAAAAGTATTTACAAGAAATACAATGTAACGACAGTGGATGAAGATGTACGGCAAAGAGAACCGTTAAATAAAAATTACTGGAAATTGTCATAATCTCAAAGATAACAAGGTGAGAGGTGACTTAAACAATTGTGAATGATGTTCAGCCATATTCACATATAATCTCTAACTAATGATCCCAAGGATGAAACCAGACAGTCTGTACCTTCCTATACACCTTAGATCAACTCTGAATCGTCCATGTAAAGATTCCATGCTTGATTCGATGTAAAGTTCACACTATTTAGCACTCATCAAAAATCTTGTGGAAATTGCTGCCTTCTCAACAATACACAACAAAACCTTCGTTCACTGCTTTCTACGGATTACATACAACCCTCTTATCTTATACATTGAACATAAAAAAAAGCAACGAGAATATGAAATAAATAATAAGCTTAAGATTCATTTACTTCTTCACACAGTTCATTAAGATCAGGTGGTTGGATTTCTTCTTCAATACGAATACATGCTTCATCCCAAAATTCTGAAGCTCTAGAGCGAATATCTCGACTACGAGGAATATTCGGTGGATTGTATTCAAGAGCATTACGATATATTAATTCCACGTCCTAAGAATACAAAAACAAATTAGTAAATAAAAATCAAAGAAGCAGTTAATGAATAATTACAAGCTAAGGAGTTGATTGATAAAAGGTGAATATAGTTCGACATTGTATGAAAGGTTTGTAAAACTAAATATACTCATCCTTTTTTATTTTGCCAAGAACGCTCTGGTATTGTTAACGACAAATGATGAATATGAATTTCAGCGTGACCATCAACAGTCACCTGGAGATGGGTACATTCATGTGGAGTTTCAAATAAGAAAACATCACTAAGCACCAGGAAATAAATAATATTTCACGTACGTTAACGTTCATCTCTATTCGGTGGTTCTAAATTTATGAATTCCGTATGATTGATATCAAATATTTTATTTAACATATCATTAACATACATTGAATTATTAGAATTTGGAGAGTCTAAAGTCTTTGGACAATCATCACTAAGATCAACATTTAACGAATTATTATGAATGTTATCTGCGTTACTTTCACAAGGATTCAAATCTGAATTAACTAAAGGTGAATGATGAACATTTGATGTCTTTGAAGATTTACGACATTCAGATAAATTAATATTGATTTGAAATTTAATACTGTCTACATCGCGATCATATGAATACTTTATAGCTGGTTCAGTAACACTAACAGTATTCCCAGTACGAAGCGTAGGCAAACTAGACTTAGGTGAATATCTTGAATGAATTGGCGACGGTGAGCTTGGCGATCGATCTGACAGATTTATTCCATTGACTAACTGGCATTTGCCTTCTGAATAGAAGGGGGAAAAATTGAATAGTGAATAACTTTTGAAATTTTGGACATTAACATTAAATTGAGCATAATAATACACAGTGCCAGCCATCTGCTTTTCACAACCATTGGCTTATAGCCTACATACTGTGAAAGCTTATAAAACTAAGTTAATATAGGAGTAGAATTTTGGACACTAACACACTTGAATTACATGATATTTAAGTTTAGATGATGTGACATACACAGTGATACAGCCTCGAGCACGATTTATTGTTTATAATTATTTCAGTGTTAAACTGTGTTATTGTTTAGGTTGAGGCATAAGTAGTGAAGGTTTAAAATTATAAGAAATCGAGTACTTAAACCAGTGAGCATCAACCTCAATATAAAGAGTGTATCATATTATGAATCGACACTTGACACGAAGTGAAATGGTGTCGAACAGAAAACTATCAAGTTTCGTAGCCAGCACAGTATAATTCTGTCATTGCTCTAATATTCCATAACGCATGTTTACCGATTTACATAGATTTATGGTGTTACGTGATAACCACTCAGTACCATCAGTAACAAAATGACCTCATATCCACACTGGTTGGACTCAACAACTCAAATGGTGATAGAGTTTAGGATTTAACATATGGATTGCCATTGCTTCTGTCGTTGGAAAAAGTTTGATAAGTACGATGGTTTGAGAGTTCGTTCGATGTCCAGAATCGATAAGGTGTTCCAGAATACAGCTATGGGGAGATCTTTTTCTATCCTCTATAAAATCGTGGTGTGGTGAGAGCTGTCTATTAGCCAAATTGGTAGACAGTAATTTACGTCAATGTTTACGTTCTCAAGATTTGTCGTGAGAAAATATGAACAAAGATTGATTCAAAACGGACCACAGCAGACTTTGCGTAGGCGGATACAGTTAACATATAGATGATCTGACATTCAAGAAACAGCCACAAAGAGATGAAAGATTAACTTTGAGTGAGAAACAACCAATCAGAAGACTGTGTTGTTTGCTTAACTAAACTATAATAATGTACATGAAAATATATAAATATGTGTTGATTTCCTTAATAAACGATCTGTTGCCTGGCCCTTGTCTTCTGTTGTTACAATGGTAGTAAGTGTTCGATGATATGCTTGGATATCAAACGCTGAGTACGGTCAACATACCTAGTCCCACATGTGCTAGTCAAATGACACATTTACAATGAATTGGCCAACAGTGGTAGCTTATCCTTCACGTTCTTACGAATTACTGGTTTTGCATAGAAAAAGAGTTGAAGTTTAGCTGAAAGGTACGTTATCTTCAATGAACACGACAGGCGGTATTTCAGTAATTCTACACACGAGTGTCCAATGAATTGCAGATTTAGATAGAGAATATTTTGGGAGAGGAGGGGGGACAGAAAGTGTGTGTACCATTTTAGTGATATAGGCTCCATGGATTTTGTGATGAAGTGTTTAGGGTAGCCATTTTCAATGAGAATCCTTATAAGAGTGTTCAGCTTCCCTTCCAAGGTATCAAGGCTTCAAATGTTGCAGATTCTACGGCTCAATGAGCGCCCCACGTTTCATTTTGTATGTAAAGACACCCAACTGTGACAATAGTTCAGCACAACCATGACGAATTAACTGCACTAATTATATAATCGAAATGTATTAGGTGAAATCATTCTCAAAAGACATAGAACCGTAGAGAGCGAATCTATTCCATATGATTACCTGATTAATTTGGATCCTTCATAAAGATTACCTGACAATCAACCCACTTCTCAGTAATTTCCTGACCCGAAGAACTATTATCACATATTTAGGAAGAAAACTGTGTAATTTTGAAGAATTAGTTTGTATGAAGTTGATTTGTTTTTCAAATTTGACCATGGATTATTATCATTTAGGGACCATTCAGCCAATGAAACCCAACTTAATGGTCAGCCCACAAATTCCAACTTCTATAAATTCGCGATTTCGGTGCGAATACCAGCCAGTATTTGTCCTCACTCCCGAGCAGAAGGACCCCACTCGTCAGGACTTCTCACCAGAACACCAGGAAACTTCGTCCTGTGGCTAGTCACTAGTGAGCATTAGGTTAATTTTCAAGAGCTAGTTTGAAAGGATTTGATTTTTTTCACGTTTGCCCACGGACTGATACCAGTTATAGAAGTTAGAATTCATGAGCCATTGAGTCGGGTCCCAGTGGCTGAATGGTCTAAGAACTTGCCTTATAACCGAAAGGTCCTGTGTTCGAACCCTGGCGGTGGGCGCGTACCGCTAATGAGTCCCAAAATAGGGCGAAATGGCTGTCCAGTACTCCCTGGTTCCCTAACTGATATCAATCGTTGGTCAAACTTGAAAAACTGTCTAAAACAAAGGGTAACCATTATTCGTTACTATCAGAACGTAAACATTTCATCGACACTCAGTTACTATACAAGTGCAGAAATTTTAAACGATACCAGCATAAATTTTATAAAATTAAGGAAATAAAACTTTTAAGAAAAATAAGACAAACCAAATTGCACATAAAATACCTTGTAATTTTTCGGTCGGTGTATTGAACAATGTGACACAGTTTTCACGAAGTGTGTTTGTGCTGTTGGGACTAAGATTAGGTTGTCGCACTGATGGAAGACGTTTTTCAATATTTGGAGGAGTAACAATTCTGGGTGGAACAGATTCATAATTTTGATGTTTACATGTGCCAATAATAACAATTCGACGTGGATTTTTTGTAGCAGCATAAGAGAGTTTACGATTATCAACATCACTACGACTAGTATTATCATTATCATATAAAGCACCATCATATTCTGAAGCAATTAGGGCTAATGGAATATAATTCAATTCACAATTGACTTCATCGACTGGAGCATTCAAACGATCTATAAGATAGCGGCCAGTTAATTGTGGGATACTTTTGAAAAGACTGTCAACTGAAGGTAAGTATACAACCACTCCATTCATTTGAGAATTATTACGAAAGGATAATGTTGATGAATTATTCAAAGCGTGTCGAATAGAAGAGATGATTTGAGCAACTGCTGCTTCAGGACACATACCAATACTTGCAGGAAAAGCAAATAAATTGACCAAATTTATTGTAAACACCTTTATTAAAAAAACGATGGCAAAGAACAAAGTCACTAAAATACAGAAAATGCTCAATAATCATAGGCACTTTAACAATGGGACTAGTACTCTCCATTATGGATAAGATTTTATTTTGATAAATCACAGTGTGGTACAGTAATATTAACTGATGACGTTTCGAGCAGACTACCGACTACTAGGTTGCACTGAGTGTTGCAAATTAGAAAAATTAGCGTTCCTCGTTTTCACAGATTTACCATCCTATAGAATGTCAATAATCACGAGACTTGAAGTAAGCATAAGTTGAAAAGAGAGCAAGAGTGGACGGACTACGACAATAAATCAATCTAAAAATCCTCCGACTTATATATTTCCTAAGTACAGATATATAGGCCTCCTGGATAAGGTTTTCGACATAACAAAAACAGATAGTTGAACTATTTATTTTTAAACTACTAGCTTGAATAATGCTTATACCACAATAAGTCATCAACATCAAATAACCTATATCACAAATTACCACCTGTGAAGAATACGAGAAATTGTATTATTTATTTTAGACATTCATCTAATTCTTTAATGCATTTTCTCTACGACTCAATTTACATTTCCTTATGATGCATAGCAGAATAAAGGAAAGTTGACAAGACACTAAATAAGATAATAAGTACAATCAAGGTATACACACACAAAGTTGGGCTTCATTACGAATAGATATTGGTTAGACTGTTGATGAACAACACGGAAACCTGCTTAAGTATTTAGTTCTAGACAAGGTCATCTTCATCAATGCGTAGTCATGACTAAATAAGAGATTCAACCTAGGACCCTTGTGTTTCATTAAAATACAATTGAAAAGTAGCTAGTAAATGCCAGGCTAAGACAGTTGATCATTGTTTCACAGGTTTAAGTAGTTCATCAGCCCATTATAACAAATAAATCTTTACAAATCTGACGACTATGTAGATTTCACAAACTTACCTGTAATGTCTCTAATTTATGCCATACAGCATTCATAATAATATCTGATATATTTCCATTTATGAATAATTTTGATTTGAAAATACATGATGAAATATCATTTGCTGAGTATCATGATGACTTAAAATGATCCGTGGGATTGATTTGTTTTCTAGGGTCAAATAGCGCTCTGCTTAAATAGTTCACAATTATGTCAACATTACGTATTAACAGTTTAGCTAGATTCGGTGATAAAGGTTACGGATAGTAGCAGCCAGAGCATTTGCAGATGGTGTTAAACTTGATGCTGCTGCATCAGCATCTGAACGTTCACTTGATGCACGAACAATTTGTAAAGCTTCAAACCAATCACAGTGTGAAACCTAGAGGAAGCAAACATTACAATTAGGAAGATAATCGCTCAATGACAAATGGGATATTAAAAAAAGATGAGGAAATTAAATTGCTTCTGGGTTTGGAAGCATTTATCTATACTTTAGGTAACGACCAATACACGTCATTAAAATAGAAAGATTTCGATAACAGTTATATAGCACAGAAAACTTTAATCAGTTAGAAATTACAATAAAATCAAATAAGTAAATTGAGTGACGTAATATAATTGACAGGATTGAGCAGACCTTAAATGAAAGGTCAACTGAAGAGTCATGAGGAGTAGAAATGTAATGTTGGGAAGCGAAAAAGTAATAAATTTTACAAAAGTCAAAAAATTACATATCAGGTATGGAGGCATATTAAGTCCAATGTAGGTCCAGAGACTCAAGACACTTCCTTATATACAAAGTTCAGGATTTAACATGTGGATTGCCATAGCTCCTGATGTTTTAAGAAATCTGATTTATTTACGAATCTCAGTATCTTAACTTTTTTTAATTCTATTATTTTTCTATCTTCCCACTACCACATTTCTATACCTTAGGACACTTAACTTGACCGTTTTGCAATTTTCGTTGACATCTCCTCATTCTTGCTAAATATGCTGTGTCATTTAACATAGTCATTTGATTTCATTTTACCTTCTACCTGACTAATGTTCTCTGTTATATGTAACTGTTACCATAAACTTTGGATTTCACTGACGACCAGTATGTGTTGTTAGAGTCATCAGTGTGTAGAGTGTAGTTCCAATTTAGAACCCATTAACTAAAAGTTGAGTCTCTAGACGAATGCATTACAGCTCCGTAATATGTAAGCATTGAGAACACTCAATGTAAAGACTTTATTGACTTGTGTGCATTCCAAAAAGTATAATTTTGCTTTAACACTATTTAAAAATAGTCTGTATTTTGCTACCGCCGTCAATGAAGATTTTTTTTCTTTTATCACTCCGAAAGCTACTTTAGTATCTTGATCCACGCTAAACCATGAACCAAAAATGCTGTGTGAAGGCTTATCACATGATATGAATCTTGCTGTTGAGTGAAAGTGAAGTTCAGTTTTGAAACCTCCATACATTAGTCGTAAGTTGATAAATGATAAATGATAAAAAAATTAACCAGATCTTGGTATTATCTTTTTTTATCAGTATGTTGTACATGTTAAGGTGTTTTCCGGAGGTTACAAACTTCTTTACCTTATTTAATAAACGATCTAAGCGAAGACTTCACTTCCGTAAGAAACAGGAATTGGAAGCAATAGTACACGAAAAGATTTTGCATTTATTTTCACAGTGAATAGATCTTTCCCTTTAGAAAAAATAAGGCTATTATCATTTCAAACCACGTTTATATACAATTTATTCGGCCGTAATATTATATCCGATGACTTTCTGCTAAGAATGCATTGATATTCAATGTAGTGATTTCATAATACATTGAAAACTATCCCTGAACGAAACAGTGTAAACTAGCATACAACAGATTCTTTAAAATTAGGCTATTTAAAATACTCAGCAACAATTTGTAATTCCATACAGTTGGCAATGACCTATACCTATTGTGTTGGTTGGTTCGTTACGAGAGTTTCTTGTTGCTAATTCGTTCTGGCTATTTGATCTTTAGTATGGAGCGAAGGCAATAGTTGACAAAAGTTTGAGGCCTGTTCGAAATGCTGTCGGTAACATGCCAAGTCTCTGGAAGACAAAGAGCTGATTTGACATATGCTGAAGATCCGGATCTTTGTCTTTATGCTGAGTATAGTAGATTTTTATACTGATTTCAGATTAATGAAGATCTGTCTTACTTCTCCGACACTGGTTAGCTTTGACATTCTCATCCGTGCCAACTATAGTTGAAGCGATGCTGCCTAGATAAGTGAAAGAGGTGACTTCTTATAGACTTCTGATGACGGCGACGATTGGTGCTTTTTGTTGTTAGTTAAGTATCTTCATAGTTTCCCTCTTCTCTATGTTCACTTGAAGCCCAGTCTTTACTGCCAGATTCTTCCACCAACTTGTTGGTTTTTGCCAGTAAATCTTACAGCTTGTGATACAAGACATAAATCATCCACCAAGTTCGGGTCTCTTAGAGTCTTCTTGCTGGCCCAACGTACTCCTGTTTTCCCATTCCCCACGGTTTGCCGCATAATCTAGTCCACCACAAGCAGGAATATTATCGATGATAGTAAGCAACCTTGTCTTACTTCTGTCTTCACTACAAAGGCTGTAATGATCTCTCCGTAGTGAATCACTTTGCATGTGATATCATCATACAGCTGTTGCATGGGCTTTATGAATGTTTGAGGCACTCAGTAGTGTTGTGGCAGTTATAAATTGATTCACGATCGATGCCTCTTGAAGTTGAGGGAAATAAGTAATTGAATGTAATTCTGTCCTCTGTTCGATGACAATGAGTCGCGCTGCAGCACATCACTCACTTTTCTTGAATCCAGCTTGTCACGGGAGGAGTTTTGCATCCAGAACGTTCTTTAGTCTCTCCATGATGATGCGGCTTAGTGATTTTCTTGAAGTTGACAACAGTATGATTCTGCCCCAGTTGTTGTAAAGGCTTATTTATTTATTTATTTTTTTGATTTACAGCTTGATTCCACACCGTATTTTCAGTACACGTATGGAATTTTCAGCATGGATATCGGTTGCCCAAATTCAGGCATACCATAGATATCGGGTGTGCGCCGGCAGGGGTTCGAACCCCGGACCATGTGCATGGTCGGCGAGAGTCCAAACCACTGTGCCACCGACGTAGTTTGACACGATAGTCTTTCTTCCGACCGGTAGGTACCTTTCCCTCCTTCCAAACCTTCTGCGATAGTGGCGTGAGCATATCCATCGAGGTCTGTGGATTCGTTCTCAGTGTTTCTGGGGAAATTATGTCTGGTCCTGATGATTTCTAATCAATCAGTACAATCGATATATTTTTGTTTCACTGGTCGACGCTTACAACTCATAAAAACAATGTCACAAAATGCATATTGTACGATGCAATCCTCGACCTTCAGCATAGTTACAAAGTTTCAAGTTGAACAGTAAAGAAATGATGACTATACACTTAGAATATACTATGGGTGTGGTTTTCTGACATTTTTATCACACTTTATTTAAAAACGTGGCTCGCCACGAAAGGCATTTGCAGCAGGTCGCAGACTTTTATCGACAGCTGTCTTCGCTGGCTCCGCATTGAAGATCAAATGGCCAAGAAGACTTAGCAACAAGAAAACCATGCGACGAACTAATCAAGAACCTATTGCTCAACAAATATCCCGAAGAAAATGAAGATGGATCAGACACGCGCTGAGGTGGCCGTTGAATGACATCGTGTGGCAGCCTCTCGAGTGGAACCCGAATAAGAGACGACGAGTATGGCATCCAAGGGTGACATGGAGGAGATCATAAGAGAAGGGGATGATAGACTATGGGTAATCGTGGGGCCAACTTAAGAGTGCAGCAGACAATAGGACAAAGTGGAGATGTGCTATTGAAGCCCTATGTTCCAGTCGAAACTAAAGGGAATAATAATAAGACATTATAATTACAATTTCGCCCCTGTTGTAACAGATATGTATTATGTAACAAGTAAATACAAGAAATGAACTAACATCAAGAAATCAAATTACGAGACAAAAATGATATGAAATAAAACTGTGATATTATTTTATTACATATAGCAAAACATTTACCACTAAATATTTATATTCCAAAGCTAGTTTAACATGACTTTTATAAACTTGTGGATAACATCGACGTAAACAGCATAGACATGCTTCTGTCGCCAACGCTTTTAAATCAGCACCAGAAAAATTAGTAGTTGTTGCAGCAATCTGATCTAGTAACTATTGAGAGAAAGAGAAGAAAGAAGATAAAACGGAAATACATAATTCATATGAGAGTGAATAAAACAAAACTTTAAGAAAACAGTAACAACATTACACTTCATAACATTTCCTCGACTAGTTTATACGCCGAATTCGGCGTAATTTAATATTTCTTGAAAACATTATCAGTTCCTAATGTACTAGTTGTTGACGAAATCTCAGCATCTTCCAGCTCATGCAGTCCCTATCATCAGTTAGATATATTCCATTTCACCTGACTTTACTGTTATGAGACATAGTTGCTAAAAGCAGAACATATAGTAAAAACGAAATCTGCCTTTCAAGTTGAGCATCTTCGCAATATAGGGAGGGGCAAGTCGCCTGGATACATTCTTAGTATTATTAAAAATCAGTGGCTGAATATCTTTCAGTGATATTGCATAAAAATATTCATGATATTGAAAATGCATTCACTCTTTATCATCAGTGAAGTTCTGAACATTCCTGTAGTCTCCAATTAGTTTCCACTTCTTCTTCCATACATGCTTATGTTTTGCATTATTCCTTCATACTTTTCCTTTCTTTTCGGAATCCTTTTCTAAATGAAACTGATTAGACCAATGAGACTTTCAGAGCTCTTCTAGCTCATTCTGTTCTTTTGTCCAGGATAGATTATGAGGGATTCTAACATTCCATTTTGAAACTGTATCTCAGGTCCTAGTAGGTTAATCTGATTTACGTGATTGTAATTAGTAAATTTTGATTAACGTCAACATGTGGCGTGCACATATATAGATGCACATTGATAGGGAGCAGCCAAAAATAGAAATCAAAATTTTACGCCAATGGCTGCAGAGGTAGAAGTGTTTATTCCTCGAATTCGGTTTAGTTTACGTTGTGCTGATGGAATAATCTTATTGGGCAATCTTTCGTCCCATAGTTTAACCTTGAACCAATCGTCAGCTAATCAGAAGAGCTTGTTCTCCACTGACGTAGTCGATTTTTAATGTGGTTAAAATTGCATAGATATATGTTTTTCCCTGATAAAAAGTTCGTTACCAATTTCTTAATCTTCCGCCTTTACAAGTATACATAACCATCACAATAAAAGAGAAACATTAGTTGTAAGAAACTGCAAGATATTTTGGTGTAGTTGTGCTCAGTCAGTTGAACGGTTTGATTACGAAGCTTTCATTGTCTTAGTATTCGGCATCATCAGCGCATACTTCAATTTGAAGAATATGAAAAACGCTTTAAAAATAAGTAATTTGCAAGGAATGATGCAACTTTCTCATGACTTCAAATTGAATTAAGCACCGGGGATGTTGTCTGATAAGACAATGAAAGCTTTGCAACTAAACTATCCAGCGGACAGAACACAACCACACCACAATCATCCACCCGAGCCACAAACCTTCTCCATTACTGCACGGCATATTCGAGATGTGAATATGCCTTGTGTATTGTTATAATTACCCTTTTTTATTTTCACCTGAAGCAGAAACTTACTGTTGCCAAAAGCATCATTTGATGAGTTTTGTTTAGAGTAGCTAAATTCATGCTTCCACAAAATAGTGCTTCAAGAAATCACATTATCTCTTACTGATGCTTTTGAAACGCAATCCGTTGATACTTTGGTTAATGTAATTCAAAACACTTAAAAATATTTCTTTAATTATTAGTGCCATATAACTGTAGAACCTGATAAGCAAGTGATGGAATATATATTCATTGATCAGTCTTTTAAATAAAAGTCAGCATAGCTTTTCCAATTGGTTCATGCTGTAATCTTGCTGCAAAATGCGATCAGTTCACAGGATGGAAGTTTTCTTACAAATCATCAGACTAAAAACCAGTTTAGCTTATATGTATCTCATGGCTTTTTCGTCAGCATTATTTTTTGTATTATTATACCTAACCTAACCGAATTTCCTGTTAGGTAAAAAGTGGACTTAATTTTAAAGAGTATATGATAAAGCAGCCACAAACCTAAATGCCGACTCATCTTTCATAGAATCTGTATAATTATTAAATAGAATTTTTAATCCATATACCATGCTCAAATGAATAGCTGTGCATTTATTTAAAAATGGATTAACAGAATGTTGTTTATTTACGTTTACTACTAATAAGTAGTTAAAAGTTTCATTGCACATGAACAGATTTCAGTAAGGCTTTTTGCCAAGGGATGATGACAAAGTACTAATGGAGTGTTTTGATGTAGTTGTGTTCTCTGAGCTGTATGGTTCATTTGCGAAGCTTTCATTGCCCTATTAGGCAACATCTTCAGCACATACTTCAATTTAGTTCAATTTCATACTTCAATTCAATTAGTCATCTCTCTCCAGACAGGAGAGACGACTAATAAACTCGTGGAGAAATCTAAAATCTCACTTCAAATTGAAGTATGTGCTGAAGATGTTGTCTAGTAGGGCAATCAAAGCTTCGAAAATAAACCATCCAGCTCAGAGGACACAACTACATCAAAATCATCGACCTGAGCTACAAATCTTCTCCATCGTAACTAATAGAGTGTTAATTATTATTCAATAAAATACCGAAAAAAACTGGATTGTGAATAATAGAGTAAATAACTAATTGTCAACCACTTCTGATCTTTAAAAAGAAAAGATGAGGGGTTGAATAGGTGTAATGTTATTAATTAAACAAAGGCTTTATATCCTAAAATGTGTCTTCTAAGTGATAAGAAGAAGGGTGGGGAAGACAAGAAAAAACTTAGTATATTTGGAAAAAATAATTGTATCCATGATGTTTAGTGAAAACATATTCCAAATTTCGCCTTACAAATAATGAGAAAGTGTGTCTTCAGAACAAGCATAACAAGCGAAAAGAACAGTTAATGCATTAATGACAGATGAAATTACGTTACAGTGGTGCCCAAGATTTTTCAACCATGAAAACTATAGATGATGCAGACATAATCAGTTAGTCATTATTCAGTGAGTTTTCTTTTCCTTTGATCAACGACATTTATCTCTGTAAAACACCATCCTTATCAACTTAGGCAGAGCAAAAAACAGCTTCTTCAAATGACGTATGGGAAGCGTCAGTCTGTAAATAAGTAGTTCTCTAGATTTATCATTACATAATCAGGCTTGATAATATATATATATATACATATATATATATATGAGAAAAGACAGGGGTACGTTGGGTCGAAGACGAGACAGTGGAAGACCTAAACTTCGTCGATTATTTAATTTTAAAGTTACAGAGACGCCCAAGATTTACAAGCAAAGTTTAACAAGTTGGAAGAAGATGCAGCAAAGACAAAACTTCAAATAAACATACAAAATAAAATTGATGGAGAGACTTTGCTTTCGCGTCACAAAAAGCATTTCCAACAATAACTCTGGCAACGAACCAACCAACTACCTTTGGCACAACAAATATGCCAAAGAGAATCAAGATGGATCAGTGACACGCTGAGGAAATCTTTGAGTAACATAAACACGTGCCACACCCTCGAGTGGAACCTAAGTGGGAAACGAGTTATGAGTTTGGGGGTACTATGAAGAAAATCATGTGAAGAGGAAATGAGAACTTGTCAGCAATCGTTGAGCCATCAAATGAGGACTGTAGAGACTAGGATGAGTTGGAGATGTACTACTGAAGCCCAATGTCCCACTTGGGACTTTAGGGAAAAATAGGAATAAAGTAGAAGTAATCGGAATTCATCCGAAGTATCCAAACTTGTGTATCCAGAAGAAATTCATACACTCAACTCCTTTACTTTGGGTATTTTTACGTGAAAATAAAAATAACAGTCCAACCTCCCTAGGCCAATTACAAGTTAATAATGTTTCAAATATCTTGTTATTTGGCCTGTTTCATCTTCCGCTATTCCTACGTAACTATTTAGATCACTTACTCATTTTTCTTATTTTTCCCGAAATAACACCCTATGCAGTCAATTGTTGGATACAATTTATTGTTTAATTGCCACCACCTTGGCATGATGATGTTGACCAATTACTTTTACAACTTGAACACTACTAGACTGGTGAATTCCGCATCAACGAGGATCTAAGTGAAAAGTAAATACTTCGCTTAATTTATTACCTTCCAAATGGTTTCCGAAAGGCTGTATGTCATTCTCAGTAACTTTCATGATTGATAACATAGTTTTAATAGCCTAAGAATCGTGAGTGAAATTAAAACACGATATCTTGCAGTTTAGAAACAGTTTATCTATTGGGTGATAACTTGCTAATTATCCCTGTCAACAACTAAGCATGCTTTAGTAAGTCAGCGTATCTGCGATGCAATAAGAAGCAACACAATAAAGGCCGTCATTCCACAACAGAATAACTTGTTTACATGGCAAATAGTGTTATCTATTTAATCTTAACGTCCAGTATAAGAAAGCGACCTCCAAACCTTACAGATGATTCTTAATAAGTAAGCAGAGTGGCACTTTAGCATAAAAAAAATCAGTCAGTAATAAACTGTGCGTCAAACGGCCCTACTACTCCAATGTGATAAAATATCTTGAAATGACTGTGAAGTCAAATACAATCATCAGTCCATTAGATCACGATCCCTAGTGTTGTTGCGACATAGGAATTAAGCTAAGTGTGAAGTAACTGACCCCATAAAGATGACCAAATTAGAAGAATACTCAATGATGCATGCACTAAAACTCAATCACGCAATGGGATTTGACAGAGGTAAAGTTCTGATAAGTAATACAGATAGGTGGATATGGAAGCTGATCATTGATTCATTGTTTTTCGAATCTACATTAAGCATATACAAATTAAAACAGGAAATTTGCATTTAAACTCATCTCAATATGAAACAACACTAGGACACACATTTGCTATCTGGTAGTGAATTGTTTGTTCAGTTTACTAAACTTGTTCCTTACAGTAAATTCACTTGAGGACAGACAAAATAATAATTTTACCGGACTCAAACACTGAATATGGACTATAAAATATGGCCTTCTTTTAATGCATTAAAAATGTAAAGTGAGTACAGTCACCAGTCAGTAAAAGGGCTTAAAAACGAAGAAAAAGCCTGTTCAAAATGTGTTCTGAAATCATTTTATTTTATTTGAAAAGGAAATCAATGTATATATGTCCAAACCAAGTTCACTTTTAACGGTTTGAAAAAATTTGGGCATTGGGTATATGATATTCATTATAATAAAGGTTTTTGTATTTCCCAATGAATGAAAAACAAAACGATATTGTTTTTACTGACGTTTCGCTATTTAATGCTAATAGCTTTATCAAAGTATTATTAAACCGGAATTTACAAAATCTCAGCATATATATAACAAACAGTTAGGGGGTGAGAAAATAGACATAGGTCAAGTTAAAGGGACATATTGAAAGTAAAAATAGCGATGAAGATAACTAAACCAAATAACAAAGGTAATAGTATGTCTGTTATGATATCGAAATAAAGTTTACTAACTTGATCATCGTTCGTCTGTCTGGGGCATTTTTTAGTTGTCAAGTTGGTGAATTGGTAAAGATAACAAAATCATCATGTGTAGATTGTTGGATTTGATAAGTGTATAAGATTATAAAAGCAGCGTGTGTTTACATAATGAAAGTGCTTATCACATTCGTGTTGGTTTTGTCACTTGATGGGGGGGAGGGAGGTGTTGTAACCAGGTCAGATTCTGTTTTAGTCCATCATTCCTATTCAGGCAATTTTGATTCCACTTGATATGAAGTGCTTCTGATATTAAACGTTCTTTGTGATTTCTGAAGTTTTTCTGGATTATTTCAACATTGTCAAAATCAATTTTGTGGCCTGATTCTATAGCATGTAGACCTATGGCTGATGATTTTTCAAGTCTTTGTAGTTCAACAGGATTCCTCGGTGGTCGAAGAGATGCTCTACGGTGTTCATTTCTTCTGATTTTGATTTCTCGAGATGTTTGTCCGATGTATATCGCATCACATTCCAAGCATTTTATTTTATAGACACAATTAGATAGAGAATCTTTAGGGATTTGGTCTTTTATATGGACAAGGTTGCTTTGAAGTGTGTCTGATGTTTTGAAGAAAACTCTAATATCGAGCTGATTGAGTACTCTTCTGATATCGTCTGACGTCTCTTCTCTATATGGAATGACGACTGTTGATGTCCATGTTTTCGGGATGCGTTTTCGGCCATACTTAATGTCTGTGTTGATTTTGTTGATGAAGTTCCATGGGTAGTTGTTTTGCTTGAGAGTTTCAGTAATGTTTGATATTTCTTCTTCTTTTTCTTTCTCGTCGGTTATCAGAGAGTGTGCTCGTCTAAGAAGACTTGAAACAACTGAAATCTTTGCGCTGATGGGGTGTGATGACTTGAAGTCTAAATATTTATTTGAGTGGGTTTTCTTCCTGAATATGGATATACTAAAATGTCCGTTTTCCTTTCTCTTAACTAGGCAGTCTAGAAATGGTAGTTCACCGATGTCTGATTCTGCTTCCGAAGTGAATTGGATTCTGGGAGATACACAGTTTATTTTCTCCAGGAATGAATTGTGTAGATCTCGTTTTAGTACTACAAAAGTATCATCTACATATCTTAACCATATTTTAGGAGTGAGTATGCTTGAAAAGATGTTATTTTCGAATTTATTCATGAAAAGGTCGGCGACTATTGGGGAGACTGGTGAACCCATAGCAACACCATTTGTCTGTCTATATAAACTCCCTTTAAATGTAAAATAATTATTTTCTAGACAGAATTTTAAGCTCTTAATTATTTGACTGGTGTCCAGTGGACATCTTTGTGATAGCGTTGTATCTGATTCTAGAAGACTGGAAATGATATCAAGACTTTCGGTAATGGGGATACTAGTATATAATGAGTTAATATCATAGCTTACCATAATGTCTTCTTTATCAATTTCTCGGTGTTCTATTTGGGATTTGAAATCATATGAATTCCTGACAATATTTTGAGTGTCCTTTTGTAGTGGTTGTAGTATCGAGAGTAAGTATTTAGATAGGTTGTATGTCGGTGAGTTGGTGAAATCTATTACTGGTCTCAATGGAACTGTGGGTTTATGTATCTTTGGTTGACCGTAGAATCTTGAAGGTACATAAGACTTTGGTTTTAGTTTAAACCAGAGAGGATTTCCAATTTTGGGTTTCATTTCTTGAAGGACTCTGTTTGTATTTATTTTCATTTTGTTGAATTCGGCGGATTTCTTCTTCTCTTCAATGAGTAAGTATGGTCCTTCAGATAGGTGTTCGATCGCCTTCTTTTCGTAATCCGTTCTGTTCATAATCACGGTGACATTTCCCTTGTCGGCTTTCGTTATAACGATGCTTTTGTCCTTCTTCAAATTTCTTAAGGCTTCATATTCCTGTTTGTTGAGATTAGATGGTATGTTTCGTTGTGTCATTAATATGTGTGATATCTTTTGACGAACAGGTTGTGATTCTTCATTGGTGAATTGTTGTAGAGCAGGTTCAATCATAGGTGCTATTTCCTGCACCGATAATGGCTTTCTGGTGATATTGAAATTCAGACCTTTCTGTAGTAATGAGATTTCATTTTCGGTTAGTATCTTTTCTGACATGTTATGTATGGCTCTAATATTCTTCATATCATTTGTTGAGGTTTTCTTTGGTTGTTTCTTTTCTTCGAGTTTTAAGAATTTTTGTATTTGTCTTCTTTTAGTGACATTATGAAAATGAGATTCTCGTTCATTAAACAGTTTTTGGAAGGATTCATAGATATGACTTGTAACAAGTAATGTTAAACAGTCGTCTATATTTTTGATTCTCGTTCGATAAGATTCAAGTTTGATGTTGCAGTTGTGTATTCTTTCTCGTAAAAATACCTTGGAGGTATGATTTGCAGCAAGTATGGATTTGTGCGAATATTCAAGAGGTTTAACTCGTAGTGACTTAGGAATAATTCCACTTTGTAGACAGCGTACGTTGAAAATACGATGATTATAGAAGTTACATTTATGCTTTGATAGAGTAATCCGGTTTTTAATTAAGTTATATATGTCCAAACCAAGTTCACTTCTCACCTTCTCACCCCCTAACTGTTTGTTATATATATGCTGAGATTTGTAAATTCCGGTTTAATAATACTTTGATAAAGCTATTAGCATTAAATAGCGAAACGTCAGTAAAAACAATATCGTTTTGTTTTTCATTCATTGGGAAATACAAAAACCTTTATTATAATGGAAATCAATGTACTTTACGAAAATCTATCTGCTAAATTTTAGAATATTTAATTCTATAAATTTCCCACCCTGGAGGTGGGTGCGTACTGTGAAGAGCCCCACACTAAGACAAAACGGCTGGCTATCCAGTACTTTCAGGTTTTCCGATGGTTCCTTAACTGATGTCAGCTCATGATGAAATCCTGTAACTAAACATTATTGTAGTGTTTGAGGCGAAACCATATGTAATATACTGAAGTCGTTAAGCATTTCAACTTGTAACCACTTGTTGATATTTAATTTGCTGTTGGTGATTTTAGTTCTCATATATGAATTTATGATATATGATGTTGGACAGGTGAGAGAATGGCTCATTAATTGGTCCATTTAATGAAAAGCAGCCCATACAGGGCAGACCATTAACTTCAACAACTGCATACCTGTAGCTAGAAGGAGAAACATTATCCGTTCACCTTGTTCCAGAATTCTGAAAATCTGATCCAAAGACACGGTTAACAAAGAAGGTGGGAAAATTCGTACCATACTCCTATGTTGTAGACCATTTATTAAAACAAGTACGGAGGAAGAAATCTTTCCTAGCCAAATCTCAGTGTTAAGGAAGACGATACTCATACGTTTGGTGGCATTCAAAGGTGACGCTATTGCTTAAATAATTAAATGTCGTCTATTCAAGTGTACAAAATGCTCTTTTTGTGCCACTGACTTGCACCCGGTATTCTCAAGCCGAAGTAAAGTTCGACAGTGAGTGACGGGCACACCACTATTTGTTCCTTTCTCTATGTGCATCTATTGTTTCACGAGCTCATGTGGAGCTGATTGCATTAGACATTGTAATCGCATATGCCGAAAACGTTCAGGTGAACGCTACATGGTTTGTTTGACGAAAGATAAACTTCAAATGGTAAGATTTTCCATCTGTGTATATTTTCCAAACTCACGAGATTTATCCTTTAAAGTTATCGGCAATACTAAATACAGCTCCCCGAAAAGTTCACGTTTTAACTTATGTATAGCCATGGCTCTAGAAATACATAGACAAAAACCTAAACTATGCATTCAAAGACTTTTGTTAAGCCCCTTTCATTACCTTGGTCTTAATAATGTCCTTTATTTTATTTTATTGGTTAAATTCATCCCACTTCAATTCATCTTTGCCTTGTTTAATATGATCATCATGTCACTCCCAATTTTCGACACTAACTGACATTATTTGAAACCACTATATCCATTCATTTAAATAATAATCTTTAAAAATTTTGTAATTCATCCACCTAAACTTTACACTCTTAATAATCATTTTAATTATCTTTATATATATATTGACTGAGCAACTTCTACTGTCACTTAATGGCTTTATTCACAATAAAAATACGACTGTAAATTTTCAAAATTTTCAAGTCACTGAAAATAAACATTTCCTCGCTGAAGAAGGCCGTTTTAAAAAGATTGAGGAGTAAACAAGGAATATCATTTATGACAACTTCGTCATCAGGTTATACAGTTACGTGGCCTTAATAATCAAAGAATTATTGTTAATAACAACATAACTGTTTTAAATCATACTGAATCAACATTACCGATAGATTAAAATTCTAAAGCAAATGTAAGTGATATGGACAAATACAACACTAAACTAAATATCAGATAAATTTAGAAAAGAATACAGGTGTACTGAAAACCATCAACAATTCTATATTGAACCATCTCGTTCAAACAGAACACAAATGTAGTTTTGGAGAATCTTTTCCTGTCATCTATCAAATACTGAATAAATTAGCAAAGGCCTCTAGATCCTGGAAACTTCAATCAGGCTATTGCAATTCAATTAGAACAAGCGGAGATCTATATGCAAAAGAAACAATTTCAACGATTATTGCTACCCTGTCATGTTGTGAAACCTATAAATACATGAAATTCTCTATTACTTTCCTCATGTTTAGTCTGGTGTTATATTGACTCATATTACCATTTTCAGGTGCTTTTGAAGGGAATCTGTCGATATTATTGTTTCAGCGCAATTTCAATCGGGTTCCAGTGGCTTTATGGTCTGCAAGTTCGCCTTGTAACTAGAAGGTCTTGGGTTTTGAACCCTGGCGGTGTGTGCGTGCTTTGAAAAGTCCCAAACTAGAACGAAACAGCCGTTCAGTACTCCTAGGTTTTCCAATGGCTCTCTAACAAATTTCAGCTCATAATGAAATCCTCCAAACCATCAAACAAAGTCCCTACAAACCAATAATTGAAAGACTTATTCTGTTAACAAAAATGTCTTAAATAATTATGATCAAGAAACTGTAGAACCTGATAACGAAGTTATCGAAAAGAATATTCCTTGTTCAGTGATCAGTCTCTAAAATTTGTAGTGGGTATCTTCAATCAGTTAAAACTGCTAATTCTAATTCATGATACCATTGAAGGAAATTGTTATGAGACATTGTCACAATTTACGTACGAAGAGAGGGCATTTGAAGCAAATTTATTTTCACATTATTCGAATAGAGTTTTTTAAGTTATGTTTCCATGTTACACTAATGAACAAAAAAATTGTTTCCTCCTTGGCTGCTGATCAGTGTATCAGTTGACAGCTTCGAGGAGAAGAGTAGTGGTTGCAGTGGTGACGTCGTTGAATGCAGTCCAGGATGAGACGAGTTTGGATCTTCGGCAAATCACAAGTTCCATATCAAATTCGCAGGTATGCTTTCCTGGTAAGCCTTAAAAAAAGGTTGATATTTAGGCTTAGGTATTCCCATCGATTGCCTTGAACCACCCAACATTCTTCATATATACGAGTGCTGTGAATTATCACTAAGTTTGTAGAAACGTCTTCTAAATGATTCCTGAGAACCATAAGACCCAAATCTACGATGAAACACCGTGTTTTTAGCTACTATCTATACCGCAGATGTAAAAAAACTGAGTGCAGCATTGAGATTCCTAATCAATTAGTGCTGTTAAGACGTATGTATTTTGAAAACAGTAAACAGTGTTGTTATTTTTGCCTGTTTATATCTCCATAATACTCCTGTTTAGTTCAAACAGTTCTTCCGACTGAAAAGGTTGCTGCTAGCACATCGTGCGTCCGCGCAAGAAACGACGAAGAAAGCACCATTTCAGTTGATGTGTGGGAGGAAACCACGACTACCGTTACATAACAAGACCTAGCCCCTCCATCAGCATTGGAGTATGACGAAATGGAGGACGGAGCGGAAAAAAGCCATCAACAACGTAAAACGAAAGCAGAAAATGGACGCTGTGAAAGCCAAACTGAGGGTAAAGGAGAAGTACCCAGCATTCGAGATCGGAGATCAAGTCAAATGTAGAGATAGGCGAAACACCGGCGGATACGTGCCAGGGTCGCGGAAACTGCTACCAAAGTGGGAAGGACCATACACGGTCACCGCGAGACGGGGGCGCGTATATACCATCAAAAATGCAAACAGAGAGAAGCGGGTGAACATCACCGAGCTCCAGTTATGGATAGAGCGAGACAAGCCAACGATGACGCCAGCACCAAGAAGATTAAGCCGACTTCAGTCCAAACTATTTGACGGGGGGACGAGTGTGGTGAGAGCTGTCTATTAGCCAAATTGGTAGACAGTAATTTACGTCAATGTTTACGTTCTCAAGATTTGTCGTGAGAAAATATGAACAAAGATTGATTCAAAACGGACCACAGCAGACTTTGCGTAGGCGGATACAGTTAACATATAGATGATCTGACATTCAAGAAACAGCCACAAAGAGATGAAAGATTAACTTTGAGTGAGAAACAACCAATCAGAAGACTGTGTTGTTTGCTTAACTAAACTATAATAATGTACATGAAAATATATAAATATGTGTTGATTTCCTTAATAAACGATCTGTTGCCTGGCCCTTGTCTTTTGTTGTTACAGTATGAGCAATCCAAGAAAAATAAACAGTATTACACTCTCCATTTTTCAGTGGTAAGTGGCATCGAGGACCCTTAATTCATGACCTGAGAAACCGCCTTTCTAAATGCCTGGAGAAGACGGTTCAAACAGCAGCCACCTTACGTATCACATCCTCCCTCAGACAGTTAGTCCAGTCTAACGTTAAGGATCAGATACCTCTTTGGCGTCCTCAGTGTGTATTTATCAATTTACTTGCTCGTGTATTGCAATGTATATCGGCCGTAAGCAACGTCAAGTCCACATACGTATTCTGGAACACTGTCCAGCTTGGTTAGCCAGAGAAGAAAAGAACAACAGCAACAGCTCCATCCTCGAACACCTTGTCATCTCCAAACATCGAGCACCCCCGCATGAATGCTTCACAGTGCTACACAGAGTTCCTCAATATCGTACAAAGGAACTTCGCATACCCCATCTGTGCATGGCTGAATCATTATCTACTCAGGATCTGAAACCGGACCTTTGCATCCAAAAGCGTTACATACATTCACTCGTCCTACCGTGGCAAGAGTAAAGTTCTTACCATAATATTGATTCTAATTATTATCTTATGAAAATGAATCGTCAAAAAGAAAATTTTCTTCGCTGTTTACATCTTTTTGTTATGAGACGTAAGTAATGTTGCGTTCAGCTCTGAAAGTAAGAGGGTGAAGAGAGTAGAAATTCTCTTTAATTGAGTCTACGAATTTGTTGACAATTGTAACTAATATGCAGTTTCAATTCCGAAGAAAGTTTTGCCATATTACATATGCAAACTTATATTATTCACCGAAAGAATCCAAAGCGTTATTTCTGTTGATACAAACCATAAGCAAAACCTTGTAATATTAGATGAAGTATAGCGAGTAGTCATGAATAGTCGATTAAAGTTGTTTTGAATTCCTACACCTAAGCGAGTCCACCAGATACGTAAAAATGTATGTAAAATATACCTACAGACCAGTGTAATAAGGTGCAATATGTTTCAAAAAGGTTTACAACACGGAAATACGGTGAGAAGTATTTACACAAAGTATATTATTTAGGAGGGCAAGAATGACATTTCTGTTGAAGAAAATAGAATGAAAAGTTCTGTACCATAGAAGGTAACTTTAACATCATATGAAGTGAATGCTCTTTGAAGTCATTATGTCATTTCTTTTCAATGTGTAATGACTATCATCTTCTATGAGAGAGATTTTTCTGTTTGTTTTTCTTCCCGCCATTTCTAAACATCGTTTTCAACAGGAAGAAAAAGAAAACAGAAAAATCTCTCTTATAGAAGATTATAGCCATTACACATTGAAAAGACGTGACAGAATAACTTCAAAAGGCACTTACTTAATATGGTGTTATTGGTTACTCCAAGCTTTAGTTAGTTTCACAGATATTTCTCCTGAAATGACATGAAACGATTGTGTTGATAAGATAAAGTGTACAGAATGTGAAGTTTGCCATATAAGCAACAGACTGGTGAAGTAGAATTAAAGTGTCTGGGGAAAAGATCAGTTATTGTGATGCATGCTTCAAGAAACTGGAATAAGATTGATTTCGGCAGCATTGGAGGGTTAGGAAAAGATTTTCACTCACAGAAAGAAAGGCCGAGATCTGAAGCCTTGCGTATTTTAACCATATTGCATGCGACAGATAGGAGAGAAGGCATAAACTTATCACCTATCTGGCCGATTTTAACGAAACAAGATAGATAAAGAGTATTCGTTGACATATTCTTAACCTCCAGGTATCACTTGTGATAATAACAAATTCTTCATACAATAAACAACACATACACACACATACATACAGAAATATGCAATAACATTTTAACAGTGACTGTGGGAACAAACAAAACAAGAACCAATCGCCCAACAAATATGCAGGAGAAAGTGGAGATGGATTGGACACTCGCTGAGGAGGCCGCTGGGTGACATCATGCGTCAGGCCCTCGAGTGGAACCCGAAAGGGAAGCGGCGAGTGGGACGTCCAATGGTGACATGGAGGAGATTGTGTGAAGAGGAGTTGAAACAGTATGGACTAACATGGATTCAGGTGAAAAGTACAGCAGAAGACAGAAGCAAGTGGAGGCGTCCGGTTGAAGCCCTATGTTCCACTAGGAACCCAAGGGAACAATAATAATAATTAAGATATACGCTTAATTACATTTATTCAATTGGTACATTTATTTACTGATGAAATACCTTCAGATAAGTTCCCTAATACTACTACTAGTCGATTATATATCTTGATTTTTAGTAAAATCCAACGAATTCAGATGAAGAAGCCACGACAAAATGTCCAGAGAGTTCTTGTTTTCATTCTAAATACACTGGGATTTTAAGTAACTACGTAATGATCCAATCCGATTCAGGAAATTCATAACATCTATGGTCAGGATATTTATAATCAGTCCATTTGCTTGACTGAACTTATATAAGTTTCAGTCTTTTCATAACCAGCTTTGTACTAACACAAAGTGGAACGTTTCACTGACAAATCATCAGTGAACAGCAATTTATCGGTTAAACTGATGTGTTATGTAAAACTGGAAACTCACTTGTTCAGTAACAGTTCTTTGGTAAGCCATTAATCGTTTCATAATGTTTTGGTAATGACACTGATACGCATAATAAATTATGAGTTTTTGTTTCCTGAGCTGTATAACTTCCTGTCCAGTATTTACGCTGCTGCTCACTAGACTGAAGCAATAATTGTGAAATTTATAAAAAAAAGTATTAGAGATTGCAGTTGCTAACGCTATTACGAATGACAGCAATTACGTGACTCAACTTAAAAGGAAGTCAATAATAATAATAACAATAATAAAGTTAAATATGATTTCCCAGTACTAATAAACATCCTGGTTGGAATATGATTCCCAAAAACTCCATCTTCAACAAAATATTTTACTGAAATAAAATTTTAAAGTTAAACATTAAGAAAAGGTTTTTATTGAATTTATAGATAAATCTAATTATGGCATAGTTTTAGCGTCTCAAATAGCTTTATCACCAGTTAACAATCCACTTTTCTCCTTCAGATTCAGTGTCACTCGGATTGACAGAAGACCTAAGTGGCCAGCTTGTTTGACGATAAACACACAGCAGGATGTTACTCGTGAAGACTGAAGTGATGGCCTAACTAATCACTGGATATCGTAAATCAGCTGGTAGAGCACCAGACCAGTAATTTTGAGGTTAAAATACTGATGTGACCGGGATTTTCACTTCATCTATATTCATCATTCGATAAATCGATTGCATCCAAAAAATCTCAAACTGTCTCATGATTAGATAATATTGATAGGTTTACTAATCTCATACTGGACGCTTTTACCAAAAATACTGATAAAACTGCTACTGGTTATGGCTACACATAAAATCTTATCCACAACTGCATATTACCTCAGAATTTTGAAATAATGGAGGAGATTTGTAGTTCAGGTGGATGGTTTTGATTTAGTTGTGTTCTCTGAGTTGGCTGATTTTATTGCAGAGCTTTCGTTCTCCTTGTAGACAACATTGTCAGAGAAGATTTTAGTATGAAATGAAGTGATTCGAATTCTCCATGAATGATATTTATTTGTATGCCTTGACAACCATTGTCATGGCTAGTTGTTAATTTACGTCTCTATTGATCATTTTTATTGACTTGGAACGTCAGCTTACCTGTGGTGTGATTCATATTTTATTAGTTACTAAATTTAGTCTATAGTAATATGTTTGTTAATCGCTGAAGAGAATGGGAGAAATATAACCAATAACCGTCTTCAAAAAGGTTGAATACCCACAGAATTTCATCAAAAAGTATTTAAACTCAAGTCGTAACACCGACAAGAAACCACCGTCAAAGTCCACAGCAAATTTCACTTTACCATATATAAACAATATCTCTGAAGTAGAAAAGAAAAGGCGTTCAGCAAAGAGTTACTCTTTTCGGTGATATCATTCTCAAGCTGTACAAACCGCAAATCTATAGTAATTTTTCTTGGCAAATTTGGAGAACATATTGGACTTCTTCAACAGTTGCCATCCAGCAATCCAGTTCACACTAGAGAAGGAGTCAAACGCAGCAATATCTTTTCTGGACGTGCAACTAGCAAGAGGCGAACAAGATGGGACACTCAAAAGATCTATTCACAAAAAACCGATATGGAATGGACAACTAATCAGCTTCCACAGTTGGGTGCCTCTATATACAAAACGAAATCTAATCCTCTCACTGACTCACAGAATCCACAACATTTGCAGTCCGGAAACTATAGAAGAGGCACCCAACTGTGAAAGCTGATGAGTTGTTCATTCCATATCGGTTTTCTGTGAATGGATCTTTTGAGTGTCCCATCTTGTTCACGTCTTGCTAGTTGCACGTCCAGAAAAGATATTGTTGCGTTTGACTCCTTCTCTAGTGTGAACTGGATTGCTGGATGGCAACTGTTGAAGAAGTCCAATATGTTCTCCAAATTTTTCCTCATTATTGGCGATAATAAAAGTATCGTCCACGTATCTCTTGTAGAACCCGAAGTTATCTATTATCTTCTTTAGGTGTGTATTTATTTATTTATTTAGTTATTTCTGGACGTTCATCTACCAATTCACCTGCTCATGTGGAGCTAGGTATGTCGGCCGTACCCAGCGTTTGCTATCCAAACGAATCAGCGAACACTTACCTTCATGGTTTTATAAAGGAGAAAGAAGATCCCCCCGCCACAGCTCTATCCTAGAACACTTGATCGAATCCGGACACCAAGCAAACCCACAAAACAACTCAGTTATCTACACAATATGTGGGAATCTTGCCAAAAGAGTACGAATTAAACTTCTTCAAACTGCAGAAGCAATGGCAGTTCACATATTGAATCCTGAACTCTGCATACAAAAGAAGTTTGTTCAGTCACTAAATCTACAATGGTCCTGATCTATCTCAACACCAAATACGTAATTTTGTCTTACCTCTTTCTTCTTTGCTTGTCTGTTTCTTAATTGCATTATTTTCTACCCTACCCTCTATTAAATCTCTACCCTCATGACGACTGTTGCTAATTCCATTTTCGTTTATTTTTAAGTGAATTCTACTCAGCTTATTAACTTAACTCTCATTCATTTTCAAGTGAATTCTACTCAGATTATTAACTTGACTCTCATTCATTTTTCATTGAACCCTATCAATTAGATTACGTCACCCAACCTACTTTTGTAACTTTATTTTAGTTTCTAACCGATTAACGCCTTCTGAATTACGTAATTTGTTGTCAAAAATTAACAATTGCATTAAAACATCTTTGGAAATATCCCTTTTGTTGCCAAGAAAAATTACTATAGATTTGCGGTTTGTACAGCTTGAGAATGATATCACCGAAAAGAGTAACTCTTTGCTGAACGCCTTTTCTTTTCTACTTCAGAGATATTGTTTATATATGGTAAAGTGAAATTTGCTGTGGACTTTGACGGTGGTTTCTTGTCGGTGTTACGACTTGAGTTTAAATACTTTTTGATGAAATTCTGTGGGTATTCAACCTTTTTGAAGACGGTTATTGGTTATATTTCTCCCATTCTCTTCAGCGATTAACAAACATATTACTATAGACTAAATTTAGTAACTAATAAAATATGAATCACACCACAGGTAAGCTGACGTTCCAAGTCAATAAAAATGATCAATAGAGACGTAAATTAACAACTAGCCATGACAATGGTTGTCAAGGCATACAAATAAATATCATTCATGGAGAATTCGAATCACTTCATTTCATACTAAAATCTTCTCTGACAATGTTGTCTACAAGGAGAACGAAAGCTCTGCAATAAAATCAGCCAACTCAGAGAACACAACTAAATCAAAACCATCCACCTGAACTACAAATCTCCTCCATTATTTCAAAATTCTGAGGTAATATGCAGTTGATAAACTGGTTTCAGTACTTGATGCGATGTCAATATCTTCAATTTTGTCCTATCGTTCGAAGGGTATGTTTACTGTAGGAATGATGCTAGATACCTTTAGAAAACTTCTCGTAAGTTTTCAAAACTGAATGCTGTCTTTTATAAGGTTTCTACAAACTGGCTTAAGGAGGACACTGCTCCCATCTTGCAACAACGAAGCATTATTATTATTGACTAAGTTAAATAACATCAAAATCAATTATCCAATAAAAAATAAACAGTTATTTATGGCCCAATTAAATATGAAGCATTTAGGAATACTATAACCGAAAGTGCGTCGGTGGCACAGTGGTTAGGACTCTCGCCGACCATGCACATGGTCCGGGGTTCGATACCCTGCCGATGCACACCTGATATCTATGGTCGGCCTGCAAAATTTGGGCTACCGATGTCACATGCTGAAAATTCCATACTTGTAGCGAAAAATACGGTGTGAAATCAAGCTGTCATCAAAAAAAGTTAATAAATAAATTAACCTTTCAGGAGTAACTGTACTTCAAATTGTTTTTCTGCTATGTACAATATTAAAAACACCTTCAATGGGCTGTGAAATGAAATGGAAAAAATGAATTAAGATAGTGAGATAAATGGCTAGAACTTACAAATGTATCAAGATATAATGATATATCATGATATATGGGTTGAAACACAAATTTAACTCCCACTTAAAGGTTACCTGATATCAAAACATGACTATTAATAATTTTACAGATATCTTTCCTCCTTCTCTGTTAACCTGATAATCACCGCAGTAAGCTACAGAATTCTGATTTCATGTCATTACCCTAATTTATATTATTTTATAGTTCTATTTATTCCATTTATATGGATATTTTTTCATATATATACTAGAGTAGTGCAACAGCTTCTAAATGACTTGAAATCAATCATGTGTTGGAAACTTTCACGAGATGATGTTAAGGACAAGGCGGTCGTCACATCAGCCTTCATTTTCAGATCATATTAAATATAAAGTGATATATTTGTATATATATGTATATTTATATATTTTAAATTAAATGACCAGTAAATAGTTTATCTTTCTATTTCACAGGTTCTCATCAGCTGCAGACTACCTGAAATTACAATGGTTATATAAATGATAATAACATACTTTAATGTTTGAGTAGTAGTAGAGAAGAGATAAAATTGACGCATCCAAAAAAGAATGAAAGCATTACAATTTTTAGTTTAAGTTATCATCATCAATTTATACACTTTCAGAGTTGAAAAGAGGGGGGAGAAGTAAGACAGAAGACAGAAAAATTGATTAACAGAAACAGTGTTAGCTTGTAGGTTCACATGGCAACTCCAAAAAACAAAAGCATTTACAGTTTATAAGATTGAGATTTGCTCAGTGAGTTGAGATCACTGAATTAGATGACTAATCAAAATCAAAATTCAGTTACCAAGGGAGTGAGAGGTTAATCACACTCTCTGTATGCATAAGTCTGGTTTAAATCGTTTGATTGCGATCGCTTCGGCAAATCGTAGTAAATTTGTTGTCCTTTGTCTATGCTTTTGTTTTTTGGAGTTGCCATGTGAACCTACAAGCTAACACTGTTTCTGTTAATCAATTTTTCTGTCTTCTGTCTTACTTCTCCCCCCTCTTTTCAACTCTGAAAGTGTATAAATTGATGATGATAACTTAAACTAAAAATTGTAATGCTTTCATTCTTTTTTGGATGCGTCAATTTTATCTCTTCTCTACTACTACTCAAACATTAAAGTATGTTATTATCATTTATATAACCATTGTAATTTCAGGTAGTCTGCAGCTGATGAGAACCTGTGAAATAGAATGATATCATTTTATACTGCAAATTTCGTCTTCCTTTCTTTATCGAAATTTATCAAGGGAACCAGTTGTATGAAATAGTTTATCATTCTTTAAGGGCTTAAACATTTTCAGAGAGGCAGATTCCAGTTTTTACTGTTATTTCAGTTAGTTCTGACAGAGATATGATAAATGCAGAAAAACTCATGACTGGGAACTGAATTTCAGAAATACTTCAGTTGTTGGAATAGTCTGCGAAAGTGCTACACTTTCTTAATATCTAGTCACCATCCCATGATTAATAGTTATCAAGTAGGGGTAATATAATCTGTAGTTGCTTCCTTTTCCTTGGTTTAAATCAAAATCTGAAACAAATACAACAGCAGCGAAAGAGTTGGTCAAGCATTAAGAAATAATTTGTCATCTATTTCAGGATAGGAAGAATTTCATTGTTATTCTTTTAATCCTCGTCAATGGGATTTACTATGAAGTGATAATAGTTTGAAGCCAACTTTGAACTGACTGCCACTCCATCTATTTGCTTGTATATTTGGTTGTTAAATCTAAAGTAGACGTTGAAGGTGAATCGTAGTAACAGCTCGTTTTGATGATGGATTGATATACCAACTTCGGTGCTATTGGAATGAATGAAGTCATAAAGAGAGTATATACTGTCTGTTAGTGGAGCATTGGGGATCGACAAAATCGAAAGTGTCCTGGAAGTTTTATTTCGACTACTTTTCTTTAACTGGCCCAAGATTCTCTAACAGCCATTAAACAATATGGAGAATCTATCATATCTAAAATTGGGTGGAGTGGGACTTCTTGTTTGTGTCCTTTAGATAAGCCGTACATGTGTGGCGTTGTAGAACCAGATGGACTAAGTTCTTCGTATAGTTTGGTGTCAATAATCGATTCGTCTTCCATTTTCTTCAATATTTTTGTCAGATGAAGCTCTGTTTGTTCATTGAAATCTTTCTGAGGCGATCATCTTTGAATTTCTAGTTCAATCTTCCTGTTTATTACACTTTGTAATCTTATTAATTTGACCCTCGACCGGAAATAGTCCTAGAACTTTCTCACTAATTTGTTATAAATACACGAATGTACAGACTAGTTGATGACTTCGTCGAAAAGGAAATTTTCTTCGCTACAACCGTCTGCCTTTTTAATATTTCCTAAGATGTATTCGTGTTAATAGTAAGTGTATTTATTCTTTAGAAGTTTTAACTTCTGCACGCAACTGCGTGAACAATTTTTTCACACATCTGTAGACAATACTCACTGTACACGAAAAGTAAGCCAGTTCTGCAGAAACAGTTAAACTTCTATGTACACGACGTAATAGTCCATTTAGGAAGTCTATGCTTAATGCTCACACCTGAGGATGCCAAAATCAGCCAGGATTAGAAAAGAAAGACAAGCGTCCATTCACCTTGAATTATTTTCAACCCAACTCTATGTCACTAACAACATTCCTCAACGAAGAAGGCGGTGGCTCGACCTGCACAGTGTGTCCTAGTCATCTCAGTCGATATAGCTTCACAACCTGACTGATTGACTTCCTCTTCTTATCTATCACTTAACGCCTGACCTGAATATCGCTCACCATATTCTCCCACTTAACATGGGAGATAGCAGGCGAATATTTTTGGTCAGAAGTAGCGAGCTGCTTCATATCTTCCACTTCAAATGGTCATGCTCCAAAGTCATAAAGAAGAACAAGGCGAACTGGTGCTCTATGTGCATATCCATTCTGTCGATAACTGCACTCACGTCTATGTCGGAGTTGAAGTAAACTGGCTAATGCCACATTAGCCTTTTGTATTGGTGTTGAGGCTTTGTCAGGAATCCGGCATTAGGGCTGATGCAACTTCCCAAATGGGTTTGGAGTGATCAACAAGCTAAACCACTTCACTCGCTATCTTCGAATTGGGGATTAGTGCAGGCCAGTCCTTCAGCATTATCTTGAGTTTAACAGGGGCAGAATGCATATCGAACATACCAAGATTTCTTCTCAAGGTGTGAAGAATATTCTGCACCATGTCAGCGTCTTTACCTAGAATGACAATATCACTCTCATACTCTAAGTCGACGAGACTGCACCCTAGTAAAAAGTCTCTAAAATCGGTTAACATCACATCGGATATTGTTTCCCTTATCATTTCAGTTTTACAAGGAGTTTTATAGTTGTCTGGTGCTACCTACGGTCGATACCCTTTCAATCTCTTCCCTTTTTTGTTGACCCCACTGTTTTGGTGACTTTTAGTCACCTCGCGTTTGAGCAGCTTTCTATCCTAATCATATTCGGAGTCTACTGGATCTGGTCTTCCTGTGTCTATCACTTCGGATAAAGTAGCAGAAACCCACTGGCACTTACTAAACTTTGGTTTCAGGTTATCAACATGCGTTACCAATGTTCCTACAACTGATTGAATATGATGCTAGGCTTCCTCAGAGTGCGCATAAATCTAAAGTACGCCATTTAATTGTATCTTCGTTTAATAAATGCTTGGTGTTCTCATCAAGTTGAGGTTGTATTTGCTTCATAGCTGCCTGTTTTTATACCGTTTTAGGAAAGATTGCACACCAGAAGAGACTATTTAGTTATCACAACCTAGACAGATGCCTCAGTACTAGAGGCAGCTGATAAAAATAACTCATTTAATGATTTCAACTCTTTGTCACCCAAAAGTTCTCACAAGTTTAAGTCCAAAGACTACACACTTAAAAAATGTTCATGTGGTTTGAGTGGCATTTATCAACTTTGCGTATCATTGAATAATAATGTAGTGTTCTTATAGGTATTGATATCCAATATCGCTTGCCTTGTACTGATTCTGTAGTTCACTTCACGTTGCGACGTCTGACTTGAAATCTGAACAACTCAGTCTTTAGAAACTGCTATTTAGGAAGGGAAGAGATGGCTGTCTTTCATAATTGATTTGTTCAAACATAATTACTGGGAAAAAGTGATCAATGTAAATGAGAAACACATTAGGACTGAAATAATAGTAGTTATGCTATTTAACAGTTTTGTAGGCATTTATAATCTAAATGCTATAAATCTACAAATGTTAGTTGTATTAGCGCATGAAGAGTGAAACTACAACCACAAAAATTGAGGTCTTTTTTCTTTTCTTAATTAAACTAAAGCTCACAAAATATTATTTCCCGCATATTTTGAAAATTGATGAAAATAATTAATAAGACAACAGTGACAAAAGTACAAAAGCTAGAATTTTACTTTAAACTCAAATGAAAAGTTGTTGTGAGGACAAAGTTATTGTTACATTTGTTCAAAGCATTCTCATTATTAGAGATGTTAATATAACCAATACTCTCATCTTCACTGCTACAATTATTCTCAACAGTATTTATTAATTTCCTTGGAGATGTATACTTGACAGCCACCTTTAAATTATGAAACTGTATTACCAAATTCCTAGATCTTGCATATTCTTGCAGAAGTTTACTATTGATATCTTTTATGCGTCCACGTTGTCTCTGGTATTCATGCTGTGCAAAGAAATATTAAAAAGTAAAAGAACACAGATAAAATATACAAAAGAGATAGGTAAAATTGATCAGAGAGGTTAAGACTAGACTGACTGGCTTGTAGGTGTTAGGAGCATAAGCATTATTTTTTTTATAATTTAGATCTGTGCAGTGATTATTTTTTAGTTGTTTTAAAAAAATTCTTTTTGAAGTTCATTTTTTTTATATTGAGGATCTAAACTCATGTTTAATTCTCAAGCTGTCAAAAAAATGCATGTTGCTGTCCTACAGATAGGAGCGAGTCACATTTGTGACCACTACCAAATCTACTGATCAGCATGCGCCACCCTCCCTCCTTTTTTGACATTAAGCTCTGAGACCTTTTACAATGACTGCAGTTGTACTATTGCATTACTCTGACCCCATACCAATTATACAGTATACTGCCAATTAACGGCTTTCATGACAAGTGCTTTCTATTAGGTCACAGGGCACAACAATACCAGAGGACATCCTTAGCAGTATTATCGTTATACATATTAGCAAGTGAGTTACTACAAAAGACTAGGAAATTAAGTTTCCCTTACGAGTCATGAAGTATAAAAATAACTAGTATTAGAGCAACTAAGTTATATTCTATTTAGCAGAGTGATATGAATAGTGTAACAATTAGTGATAAAGTTATGTAAAGTGGTCCTGAGAAAAACAGCTGGTTAGCAGAACTTGTTATGCTAAATTTTCATAACCGATTTTTATATGGTGTGCGTTATACATCGCAAAGTGACTCATCAACTATATAATGGAACAAATACTACATAGCTTTAACATTATGAATTTTAGAAAATTATATGAAAATGGGTGACTGTTGACTGAAGGTAGTCATTTCATCTCAAAAATAGTACAGTGTATTATACTAATAATATAAGTATATATGTAAAATATGAAAAGATATGGTTGCTAATGTAATTGTTTTTGGAAATAATTATACTGACGAACTTATTGAAGATCACAGTGAAGAGAAAATCAGTGACTTGGTTAAACGGTTACTGCGCATTTAGTAGTTTAAAAGTCTTAAAAAGTAAAAGGTATAAGAGCTTTGAGTACTGCAGCAAATTAAGTCATAATCTACTGAGTAGAGTATAGTGAATAGTGGTACGATTAGGGATAAGGGTAGGTTAAATGAACATGAGAAAAATGGTTGGTTGGCTGAGCTTATTACTACTAGGTTTTCATGACCACTTTTCATATGGCATGTTTTAGACATCACAAAGTACCAGTTTGCTTATATTATGAAAAAAACTATCACAACTAATTTTAGATTATACGTCCAGGATAATTATAGATAGTCTTATGAGTTTATAAACCCGATTGATGAATTATTGATAGGATCTCTAATAAGCTGAATAAACGAACCTTAGGTCAAGCCATGTGAGAAACACTGAGCTGATATTATCAAGTTTTAGATGCGGTACAGTGGCTGAGGCAAATGAATTTCCTCTAATTGGGGGTATTGCACTGGAGTCTGTAGTACTAAAGTTAGTTGAACAGCCTATATGTGTAAAGTATGGATAAGTAAAACGAAGCTCTTTTGTTGACAGGAACTCGTTAAGGAGACGCTGGAATTCAGTAGGAGATCGACAACTACGTACAGTAAGTGGAAGTTCGTTCCATAATGCACTGTACTGTATTTTGAAGAAATGTGATCGCAGTTTTGTCCTGTACCGGGTTATGGATAGAGTATTTTCATGATTCCTAAGAGTATATATGGTCAAATTGTTGAAAGCTATTGGATTACTACTTTTGATGTAGTCGTGTAAAAGGCGAAAGAGGAATGTAAGGTTGAGTTTCAGGTGCCTTAACCAAAGTGGCTAAAGTCCATATATTTTGCACCTATTCGTGTAAGTCAGTGCTTCATGTTGGTGTAATAGGCGTCGTGTAAAACTTCGCTCAATATTTTCAATACGAACTCTATCAGACCCATGCATGAAACCGAAGACAATTGTGCACTATTCAAGTACTGGACGAACCATGACTTTGTATAAAAGGACTTTAGCCTCAGTTGTGTACATTTTTCGGTGAAACAAGCCTGTGAGTCTTCGGCATTTAGAAACAACTGATTTTGCGTACTGACTGAATTCTAAGTTTTGTGAGTAGGTAACCCCCAAGTCTTTTATGGAATTGAGGGTTTGAAGAAAAGAGTCACCCAAGTCTAACCTGAAATTCGGATGGGAGTTATTGAAGTATGGGATACCACATTTATCAGAATTGAATGGCTGTTGCCAGTCATTGCTCCAGTTATGTAACCTATCCAGATCATCTTGAATATGTGTGAATCCCTCGTTCAGAGTAGAATAGAGGAAGCTGTATACAATCTTTAAGTCGTCGGCAAAGAGGTAGTGGGTACCATGCTTGATTACGCTGCAGATGTCGTTAATGTAAATTATGAAAAGCAGTGGACCTAGTACACTACCCTGAATCACTCCACTTTGTATACGTCTAGGTGACGAGTAATTATTTGTAAATTTCACAACTTGGGAACGGTCTTCCAAGAAAGAATTGAGCCAGGATAACGAGAGGTCCTGGAACTCGTACGAATTTAGCCTAAGAATAAGTCTCTTGTGTGGGACTTTATCAAAGGCTTTTTTGAAGTCAAAGAAGAGAGTTGTGACAGGCAAACCATGATCACGCTTAGCAGTAACATCATCAAAGTAGTCAAGTAGGTAGGTGGAGCATGATCGACTTTTCAAGAAGCCGTGTTGTGCTGGGGTAAACACTTTGTGAAGGTGGAGGTATGAAGCAATATCTTGCCCTATAACTTTTTCCATAACCCTGGAAACACTGACGTGATATTAATGGGTCTGTAGTTTTCGATATTAGAAGTTGGTCCTAGTCTGTGACTAGGGGTTATAAACGACAGCTTCCAGCACTCGAGGTAACTGCCATTTATTAAGGACAGACTGAAAAACTTTAGGAGGATAATGGGTATGTCCTCACCACCCCTTTTCGACAAGATAGATGGAATTCGCTCTGGTCTGGCATTATATAACGTCCGGAGGAAATTTTTTGTGGGGTGAATGTTATATTACCCAAAAAGTGATTTGGTTGTGTCGGAACATCAAGACTACCTACTGTTCTTCGCTAGTAAAGTAGCTTGAAAAGTGGATGCTGAATAACTTGCATATCTCCTGCGGGTCCTTGTATAGTTTTTCTCCAACTAGTAATAAGTTAGGGACACTTATTCTGTTGTTGTTAATTCGTGACCTAATTAGTTTTACTGATGCCTCTGTATAATTGGGTCTTGAGTGGAAGATGCGTTCTAGTTTGAAGGACTCAGATAACTGATTGGATTTGTATGAATCATGAGTTTGCTTGAGTGTAATGAGTGATGAAAAGTCACTACATCTGTAGAATAGCCTAGCATGTTTACGCAGTCGGTTTCGAATCTTTACGGGGATGAAGTCAGGCTGTTTAGGCCTCGTTTTCACAAGTCTTGATGGAGCGATGAAGTCATGTGCAAATCCTAGGTTCTCATAGAGTAAGTTGTTTGTCTCTATAGCCGGGCTGCGTGCGAAGTATGACTTCCAGTCTAGGGTGCGTAGGTATGGCTTCAGGTCATCCCACTGAGCGTGTCTGTAACCCCTGAGTAATACTTTGTTGGCGCTTACTGTTGAACTCATGCTGGTGTAAATATTGAATGTAACTTGAAAATCCCCATTCAGTCATATAAAAGAAAAGAAGGCGTTCAGCGAAGAGACTCTTTTCGGCGAATTCATTCACTTAGCTGTATAGTCGCATATTTATACAATTTTGTTTGTGTGTGTGTACATTAGATTTATAAAGTTTAGATAATGATGTAATATAAGTAATTTTTGGCTTGGAAACAAACGTTAAGATGGAAAATAAAATAGAATTGATCAAGTGAGTAGAATTCAGATGAGGTCAGGTTGGAAACAGTGTTAATGAGTGGTGTTTAAAATCAAGTAAGGGTGGGGTTAGAGAATAATACAGTTGAAAATAAGTAAGTTAATCGGATGACGTAACTCAGTTGACTAGAAATTGGACGTGGGTCAAGTTAGTAACATTGTTAATGAGGGTAGAGATTACAAAAGGGTGGGGTAGACAATAATATAAGTGAAGATGTGAAATAATAAAATGCAAGAGACAAAATAATACAATTAGTAAGACTGAAATTAAGAAAGATTACGTCCATTGTAGATTTAATGAATGAACGAATTTCTTTTGTATGCAAAGTTCAGGATTTAGCAGATGAATTGCCATTGCTTCTGCGATGTGGAGAAGTTTGATCCGTACACTTTTAGCAAGATTGCCTTGTATTCTGTAGATAACTTTGAAGTTTATTTCTGGTTTGACTTGGTGTCCAGAGTCGATCAAATGTTCAAGGATCGAGCTGTGGGGGCATCGGTTTTCTCCTTTATAAAACCATGAAGGTAAATGTTCGTTGACGCGTTTGGATAGCGAACGCTGAGTACGGCCGATATACCTGGCTCCACACGAGCAGGTGAATTGGTAGATGCACATAGATGAGGCCAACAGCGGTAGCTTATCCTTCACGGACATACGAATCATTGGTCTCGCGGAGAACGTCAGTCGTAATTCAGCTGCAACGAAGGTTTTCTTCAATGAGCGGGAGAGCCGATTTCTCAGTATTTCTGTAGATTGGTCTCCATTGAACTGTAGGTTCATATATAGAAGTCTTTTTGGAGCACTGGGTGTGGACGGCTTCTCTGGTCTGGGTTTCATTGATTTTGTGATAAATCTTTCCGGATAGCCATTTTCAAGGAGGATTTTCTTAAGAATGTTCATTTCATCTTCTATGGCGTTCAGGCTGCAAATTCTACGTATTCTGTGGCTTAGTGAACGGATTAAGTTTCGTTTAGTATATAGAGGTACCCAACTGTGGAAGTTAATGAGCTGTCCGTTCCACGTTGGCTTTCTGTAGATGGATCTTTTTAATGTCCCGTCTTGTTGGCGTCTCGTCAGTTGAACGTCAAGAAAAGATATCTTTGAGTTAGACTCTTTCTCTAGCGTGAACTGAATCGCAGGGTGGCAGTTGTTGAAGAACTTGAATATTGAATGTAACAAATACTACTCTGTGGTCGCTACCAGGAAACTCTTTACCTACTCGAAGGGTCGTGGGGATGATACTGCTGGCGAAAAATAAGTTCAGGATCTTCGATAACCTGGTGGAATGTTTTACGTATTGCTGCCAATCTTTTGATTCTACAGTGTTCAAAGATTCATCATACCGTTTTGGTGAGCGGAGTGGTTGCCAGACTACATCGGGCACGTATAATTTTAGCCGTGTGAGGTAGTAAAGTGGCGTAAGTGAACGTGTTAGCAAGTTTCATATCACCTTCAGCAGCTGAGCAAGGGGGATGATAGATGCAACCTATAAGATAGGAATTGGAGTGAGACAGCCTTAGAATAGCCCAGACTGAGTCGTTATCCATGATGAGCTCTGGGTAGAACACTGTGTGGCCCTAATATCAGACCTGATCTACATATCACATCCTCCTCCTCTGCCATGGTTTATGTCACCTCTGAATACGTAATAGTTATCTATGTCGTTACCGCAAATCTGAGGAGTGCACCATGTTTCAGTAATCATTATGAGAGACGGGTTGCAAATTAAGGATAATGTCGTGAAGTCAAACATTTTGTTGAGTAAGGAGCGAGCGTTGATGAGATAGAATGAAAGAGAGAGTTAGATATGATGGTGAAACTGCACATATCTTTTAGAAAGTTATCCTCAAGGTTTATAGCGTCTGAAGTAGATTGTTTGATGAATGCTAACTCAGATGGTGGCAACTTACTGGCAGTGCTGAAAAAATGCACTACACCAGTATCAGCACAGAGAGAGGTGCTATTGTTGGTCATCTACTCTGATATTTTTAAGGCATTTGACCGTGTAGACCATTTAATGCTAACACATAAGCTGAACTCCTTAGGAATACGTGACCCACTATTGGGATGGTTTAAATCATTCCTTAACAACAGGTCACAAATAGTTAGACTCAGATCTGTAACTTCCAAACCTAGCCCAATCACTTCTGGTGTAGTACACGGTAGTTTCATTGGACCCCTCGTATTTGCACTATATATCAAAGACATATGCGCTTGCTTCCCATATGGAAACTGTTCATCTTTGCAGATGACCCAAAAATTAGCTTGTACATTCCAATGCGATTACCTAGGGTACTTCTAGAATGCTGTGCAAAATGAATTGGATGAACTGACTGCTCGGTCGTCTTTGTGGAATCCACAATTCAATCTGAACAAAGGCAGCTGGATCTAGACATTTATAATATTATATTTGTAAAATCTCAGCGAAACTGAAATGATCAATTCCAACGTTTCGTTCGGCAATCTGGTCCGAACTTCTTCAGGGAAATTAATCGAATTAACATAACAGAGGTTTATATATAAAAGGAACAACTCATGGTTTTAAATTTTGTCCAATCATGAGTCATGCAACAGTCATCAACATGTATAATAAATAAATATATAAATAAATAAATAAAAATAATAAAAAGTACATCTCTTGTTTTAAATTGTTTGTCCTGTCATGTGAATCAAGAAACAGCTATCAATAGGTATAATAAACAAAACAAAATTTTTATATGAACTGTGATCAAAATTTGACCTCAGACTTTCAAAATTAGTCTACTATTGTGAAAATATATGTGTGTATATGTGTATATGCAGTATCAATGGTGTGTGTGTGTGTATGTGTGTGGGTGAACAGTCATAAAACATTTGTTATTCTCATAGGAGCTGTGATCAAGATTTGACTGGATGGTTACAAAATAATTGAGATTTTATACAAATATAATATAATTTTATAAATTTGTTATTCTCTCCATAAGAAGACGTAGACAATCGGGAATTTGATTATAATAAAGGTTTTTGTATTTCCCAATGAATGAAAAACAAAACGATATTGTTTTTACTGACGTTTCGCTATTTAATGCTAATAGCTTTATCAAAGTATTATTAAATCGGGAATTTGATCAAGTGTGACTAGTTGTTACATATCCAATTTATTTATTAGTCAGGATTTGCCATGCATCAGCTAAGATCACACCTTCACGTCTGT
The DNA here is from genome assembly GCA_944472155.2 of Trichobilharzia szidati. NCBI lineage: Eukaryota > Metazoa > Platyhelminthes > Trematoda > Strigeidida > Schistosomatidae > Trichobilharzia > Trichobilharzia szidati. The sequence goes on along the minus strand of OX235276.1, from coordinate 27,675,539 downwards.
TCAAACTGTTGGGATTCATCCATATATGTAGGGCTTCTGCAGTCAGTCTTTCTTTATATGAAACAAAACCTTTCTGTAAAACCTTAGTCTTATCAAAGTCGATTTTGTGTCCCGTTTCTATCGAATGTAGTGCAATCACTGAGTTGTTTTCTAGCTTCTTCAAGTCTGCAGAGGTCTTTGGAACCACCTTTAGACATTGTTTATGTTCTTTCACTCTTACATTTACCTGTCTGGAAGTTTCTCCTACATTTACGGCGTTACAATCCCCACAACTGATCTGGTATACACAATTTTGCTGGTTTTCTTGTTCTATTTTATCCCTAACCTTAACCAGTAATGAGCGTAAGGTGTTTGATGCACGAAAATACACTCGTATATTATGGTCGTTAAGGATTCGCTTTATTTCGTCGGATGTTTCTTTGCGGTAAGGAATCACCGCTGTACTAACCCAATTCTTAGCAACAGGTTTTGATTCATCCTTATCTTCACATTTTAAATATCTATTTATGAAGGATTTTGGATAATTATTTGATTCAAGAGTGGATTGAACCAATTTTAATTCCTTGCCAATATCTTCCTCCTCAGTAACTAGACGTTTGGCTCTGTTGATCAGATTCTTGGCCACAGTTACTTTGGTGGTAAATGGATGAGCTGAATGGTAATCTAGGTATCTATCCGAATTTGTCGGCTTTCTAAAAATGTTTATTTTAAATTTTCCATCTAATTTTCTTTTTACTAAACAGTCCAGGAACGCCAACTCATTCTCATCAGATTCAACCTCTTTGGAAAACTTGATAGTTTCTGATATATTGTTTATTAATTTTGTTTTGTTTTGTTTATTATACCTATTGATAGCTGTTTCTTGATTCACATGACAGGACAAACAATTTAAAACAAGAGATGTACTTTTTATTATTTTTATTTATTTATTTATATATTTATTTATTATACATGTTGATGACTGTTGCATGACTCATGATTGGACAAAATTTAAAACCATGAGTTGTTCCTTTTATATATAAACCTCTGTTATGTTAATTCGATTAATTTCCCTGAAGAAGTTCGGACCAGATTGCCGAACGAAACGTTGGAATTGATCATTTCAGTTTCGCTGAGATTTTACAAATATAATTTTATAAATGTCTACTTCTCACTCAGCGCTCAATTATTTTGCAACTATCCGGTCAAATCTTGATCACAGTTCATATGAAACAGCTGGGTCTACTTCATGTACCCTGAATCGACATAAAATTAACGCTTCAATCTGGTAGCCTAGCCAGAAATCGAAGTGCCGTTGACTTAGGCCTCAGATACTGTAGTGACCTAACATTCTCTGAGCAAGTGGCATCACAGACTCGAAAGTCGAGGATGCTCTTAGGATGCATACTCAGGAACTTTCATGACAATGAAGCTAAGCTCATTCCACACAAGACATGTGTAGTGACAATATTAGAATACTGTCCGTATATAATTAGCAGCACTCGCATATGTGACAAGCTGAGGATGAAAAGCTCCCGACGACATTTCACATCCAAACTACTTGGTTACGATTGTAAGAAAGACTACATTTCACGGCACGTGATTCAAAATCTTAACCTACTTCGGACCAGACAACTTATTATAAACCTAGTACTCTTCTTTAAAGTCCTTCACAAAGTATCATTCCCAGACAGTAGAGACGTAGAATTCCCACCGGAAGGCTCTTACGATGTGCTGAACCAAACTTGCACAGTAACAGTAAAAGCCTTTAAATCGACAGTCCGCGAAAATTTCTTCACAGTCATGTATTCTAAAATATGGAACAGCCTGCCACTAGACGTCAGAACTTGCACCTCGGTTATAAGTTTCAGTCTCTCTCTGTACAGACAGTTTCATTCTACTGATCACGTAAACAGTAAGAATGAACTACTTGTTTCTAGAACGAATGCAGTATTGTGACGACTTAATGTCTAAAGAACGTGTAAAGCTTCACTTATTGCTGTGCAAAAGCGACGAAGAGACTGGTTACATAGATGTATAAAAAGACTAAGAGAACAAATTTATGTTTACTGGACGGCAATGTATAACGAATGTATGTATATTTGTATATGCAGAAATTGAAGTTCAATCACTGTTCACACACTTCTTTTTTCTCTCCGGTACTTTGCCGCTCACCTCTTCTCTTCTGTTCGCTTTGTGGTAGAAGTCGCACAGAACGATAGTAACACTGAAGTTAAACAGGACTTGAAGCCACTTGCTTATATATACCACATGACGCTTAAAGCTGCTAGCTCGTAATAATTCAACATCTTCAAAACCATTATATCAACATATCAGGACGCTGAATAACACTCTGTACGAGCAGTATCCATGACCTAAGATGAAGATGCAACTGGTTTACGGGTAATTTTCTACGTCTCAGTCAACTTGCTCTCACAGAACAACTATGCACCTAGAAATGGAGGTATTGGCTGAATTCGGTGCAGTAAAACAAATCTGCCTGACAATGACCAATATTAGTCGGCATGCAGTACAATTCCCTTATCTACGACGACAATGTTGACAAAATCATACAAATATATCACTCATTTTGTATTAATGAACAACTAGGCTAAAAATCAACAATACGATTCGATGCCGAACACAACAAAGCTATATGGGGGGAATGACTTCAAGCTGTATTTTTTCCGAAGTATTTGTAATCCATCCAACACATACTTGGGTTCTTTTATTAATGCAAACACAATATTTGTATACTTCTTGTTGCGCTCCATTGAATGACTAGTTAGCAGATTGTCCCCACAAACTAAATTCAAAAAAGACAGCAACTACGTATGTTGACCATAAACCAAATTTATGTGATTTAAATAATACTTATCCATGGCTGTACAACTGGTGTGTCCTACATAGCTAGGAATAAATATATATTGTGGCTACAGCAAACATTGCTACAAACTGAAAACAGAGCCACTCTAGAAAACACGGCTTAAGCTGAGTTTTTCGCACTACTAGTTAACTCATCTTCTACACTCCTCCTGGTCAATAACTTCTGTCCTCAGTTACAATGTCAGAAATCATCACAACCTATTTGTTACAGAACACTGTTTGGTGTACATGCAGTCGAACTTCGGACGTTAAAATCCCCTCACATAACGTGGACATATTATTACTGATTTATGGAATATTGTAGTGGATATAATACCACTTCCCAACAATAACTCAGATTGGCTGCTACCCCAGCTTCCAAATATCCAGACTTTTTCGCATAGCTCATCCTTCTTTAAACAGCTGAAAACAGCCTAGAACAAGAGTAAAGTACAGAGAATTTCATTATTTTGTGGTTTACATATTAGGATCAGTTTGCAAGATAATTAGCTTATGTATAGTATGTACTTCACGGTTTAGTACTTTTGTCTATTTGTTGTTTATTTATAAACAATCAAATTCCATACCGTGTCTATAGTAGTTCTTAGTCTGCATATCCACTCAATATCCTACTTGCACATATGCCTGTTTTCCTTCTTGTTCTG